>CM060604.1:18411866-19024366 GCA_030578255.1 Tiaroga cobitis | reverse complement strand
GTCATTGCTTCCGCACACAGAGAAGTTACTCATTTCAGGCTGTCAGTACCCTCGACACTGATGGGGAATTACATCTGGCATTTAAGCTATTAAATGTTTGTGTTAAATGAAATAATAATAATTAATTAATATATAAATAAATACATGAAAACTACTCACGCTAAATCAATCCAGCCGTAAATTACACCACCCATCGGGTATTTGGTTGGAAAATCTTTCAAAAATCAGCAGACGAAAAGGTTGCCTTCCAAATAGCATATGGAAAGATATAATCTGGGACTGAGGACTTCTTGGAAGTTGGAACTGTCCAGGCAAAGTGACAATGTGATGTTTCTTGTTCTTTTTTTGTGGAAGTGTTTTTTTTTCTGTCCTTTTTAGGGAGATTGTATGTGTGTGTTTTGGGGGGGGGGGGGGGGGGGGGGTTGGAGATTGGGGGATAATAGAAGAGGGAGTAGACAAAGTGTGTTCAAACGCCTCCTCTCCTGATATTGTTTCATCACATTAGTGAGACGACACCAAACAGGAGAATGATTGATAAGTAAAAGAGAAAGCATATACATATATATATATGTATATATATATATATACCAAAGTGTATCTATACACTTATGCACCTGTAATATGACGGAAGCCTTTATACAAATGTATATTTCATATACAATTAATATGCAATTTAATAAAAATATATGTTTTATTCGTGTACAATATACTAGTAATATATATTAAATATTATATAAAAAATATACTTTTCAAAATATACAAAATAATTTAGACAGCTCAGAAACATGAAAAAAAAAAAAAAAAAAAAAAACCTTCAGGTGGTGGCTATTTTTTTTTCCGTGAGGATATATGTCTGGTTTCTATGAACCTTCAGCTCCTTCTAAATCTCATGTCTCTCTTTTCCGGCCTGCTGTGGGAAAAATCAGAACAAATATGTCCTCCACTTCAGAGTTTGAGATAAAGCTGATCACTGGAGGTGGATGACGAGCGAGTGTTGACCTGTCCTGGGAGGATTGTGGGCGTTGGGACTGAGTGTGAGTGGGATCCAGAGGCTTGGGTGAACATGACATATGGCAGATAAAGGCTCTCTAGTGGGTTAACACCCGCGCTTGTACCACGGATTGCCCCAAGAAGCCCTCTTTAAGGCCCTGGCATCCATCCTGATAGCATGACCCAAAGCGGTTCATGTTTTTCTCCTGGAAAGACGGGCTTGCAGATTGCAGAAGGTCTTTCAAAGGGGACATGCACTTGTCTAAAATCTACTCCTAAGGGTAGAGGTGTTAGGAAAACCCTCTGGGAATAACACCCTTGATGTTGGATCCACAGAGGATATGCACAGAATCAAAAAGGGCCACCAAACAGTAGTTGCATATGATATTCGAAATGACAGGGATGTAATACCTGCTGACAGTAGATTAAGAACCAAATACTCCACTCAGACAGCTGGCAGGCATGCAGTTGGGCACAAGTCCGTTTGAGGAATTCAGTGAAACTCTTTGCAGGGAAATTCAAAATAATGTAGTTCAGCTGGCCTATAAACGTATCTCAGCAACATTTGTTTGCAACATTTGTTTGGGCATTTAGATTCATTCTAGTTGGATCTTTCTAAAGTTTTTGCATTGAAGAATGACGGTTGTGCATACAGTATATGACTGCAACAAACAATACATACATAAATACATATAAATACAACACATACTCATATGAGACTGCCTGTTCTGTTTTGCAAAAGTCTATCTACTAAAAAGAGTGTTGTGAATTCATTCTCTCCATTTAAATGTAAATGTACTTACATAGTTAATATTTAGGCCAAAATATCATCATCACCTGCAATCAGTTTTCTACCATATCATAATATGTGCATAGTTCTGATGGTACTCAGAAACAAAGCCATGAGATCTTCTAACAAAAGAGGGAAAGAGAAAAGGCGATAAAATAGTGAGTGATGGCGATGGTATTTCAGGCAGCAGCAGGCGCTGTCAACACATGTTTGCCTGGCTTTACATAAATAGGGTAATAAATAGATCGATCACTCGCAGCCTAACAGATTCATGTCACTTTAAAGCAATTGGACTTAGAGCAGACCAGCACACATTACCTCATTACTCAAGACTGACCTCCACAAGGGAATGTGTGTGTGTGTGTGTATGTGTGTTTATGGGCCCAATTTTTCATACCATTACTGCTAAACACAACACGGAAAAGGCAAACAAAAACCTGAACAATATATATTATTTCATGTCCAGTCCAGTCACAGAAGAGCATAATATTTAAATATTTAAATAAGCACATACTGCCCCAAACCCGAGCACATATACTGTACAAAATAAAAAATTTGCACATATACTGTACAAAATCAAGTGGCCTTTCAAAAGGAAAGATGTCACATCCATTTTTAGACCTCAAGTGACTCCTAACACACACGCTGTTATAAAACACAAATTTGTTGGATAATCCTGCAAAGCCTGGGATGGACAGACCAGAGGATTGCTGGTCCCACCAGTGCTCATAAAATAAATACCAGCAGGAGTGTGATGGCAGTCCATAGTGGACCGCAGTTATATTTAGGTAAGGACATGAAAGAGGCTGATCCCTTAACAAAATAAAAGGCAGAGGCGCTAATCTCCAGCCGGGGAGTCAATATTGTTGATGCCTAGTGATGTACGAGTGAGAGGCCACAACCACGGCGGTGAAGACAAGTTCCTGCCAATGCTTTATTTTTCAAATGGAGAGAGTTCTTGTGCTGTCAGGGGGATCGGTCACTCACTTTGAGCGGGTGTCAATCTGTTTCATATAGTGTGTGTACTGTCAAGTCCCTCTGTGCTCTTGATCTTTTAAAGCTCTTCCCCTATATGTTTTTACAAAACTTGTTTGGCTTCAGCTACAGCTTAAGAGATGATAGAGCACATGAAAATTGTTTTACTATTTTCCAAATCAATACATATTTCTGATTCCATGTGAAATTTAATATAATCTCAATTAGAGTCAATCCTCTAATTTTTGCACGCCAAGCTTTTCAGTTAATAGTGCAAAATTCTGTTACAAATGTCTTAATGTTGAAACTGAATAAACTAATTCTATAAAGAAGTTATACCAGACTTTTTAGAAACACGCTCAGGTTAAGCTCAAGCACTTACATTTTATTAAAAGGGCCCCATTGTGCCCTTTTATGAAGTCTTGATTTTGTTTTTAGGGTGTACTAGAATATGCTTTCATGCTTGATTGTTAAAAAAACCCCACATTATTTTACATTATTACAGCACCTCTCTCCCCAGTCTGACCCGAACGCGGCGAATAGTTCCTGTTTCGATAAAGTTCCTTGTTCTGAAATACGAAACATGCTGTGATTGGTTAGCTGGACAATGTGTTCTGATTGGCAGCGCTTAGCGTAGAAGCGGTTCTCCGTAAAATGTGTAGCACACAGATAAACGTTGGGGTTATAATGTTCAGGAAAAGTGTTTAAAATAAATTTTGAAAACACTCTTAAAGGTGACCTATAATTCAAAATTGAATTTACCTTGGTATAGTCAAATAACAAGAGTTCAGTGCATGGACATGACATAGAGTGAATCTCAAACTGGACTGTTTTCGCGTTCTCATTTAATTCACGTTTATGAAAAACACCCCTGAAAAACGGTCGGTTCTCCACACAATACCGACTGTGACGCAATAGTCGGGATCATTAATATGTATGCCTCCACAAATTTGCATATGCCAGCCCATGTTCAATGACAGGCGAAACTGCGCAGCCGAAGCATAGCAGTTGCTCAGTGTTTGGATGTACACATGAACACAAAAGTATTTTTTAGTTCCTTCATCCGAGCCTCTGAAGAAACAATGGCTTACTTTTATTTTCTCTGGAAATTTTCAAACATTTCACCGACGACTGTTTCCTCAACTTGGGCCAATACAGAGCTGGCCTCGGATCAGCTACCAAGCAACACTTTCTGATGTGTAATTGTTCAAGTTCAGACAGGTAACCTTTCTCTCAAAATCGTTCAATACTGTTTATGCATCAGTAACTCAAGCCAGTGACTAAAATATCAACTTCACATCGTTTCTTTTAGTAGGATGAAAAAAAAAAAACGTATTTAAATTGTGAATAAATTATATACAGAAAGCGATCAAAGAACAATCTTTCCACAGCGCGAGTTTATCTGGACACTTGCCAAACTCGTTATGAATTCAATGACGCACGTTACACTGCACAGCGAAGCTCTTACTGTATTTACATGATCGTGTTTGCATTGGGGAAAGCATTAGAGAACAGAAACTGCATTGCAATGATAAGATCTTCATTCTCGCGACCAACAGACTGTCCTCTGCTTGCTCAATGCTCAGTCATCACAGCAACATTGTATGTGATGGGAATAGATCTAAATACTTTAAAAACATCTCACGATTCGTTCATTTCGATAGCTGTAATAGTAAAAACGTATAATAGCTGTAGTAAAAGTATTCGAGAGAGTTTCACATGTAATACATAGCTATTTCATATGCAAGCATGTCAGCCAATCACAGCAGAGGCCGGTTCCACACAGCAGACACGCCCCTTCAAACAGAGCGTTCAAATCAGAGGCTAAAATCCGGGTGGGAAAAATGCCTTTTATTTCTAAATTATGACTATTTTTGATCTAAAAAACATACTAACATTATAAGGGAAACCCAGGAAACATTATAAAATAATATAAAAAAACACTCTAGGGCACCTTTAAGTTCGTCAGCCTTAGGAAGGTCAAACAAATGAGTTTTGAAAAAGGGGTGTAAAAAAAACAGCGTCTCTTTGACATACTAATGCAGCTCAACCAGGCTTCAGACCTATTTTTTGTGTATTCCTTGGGCGGGGATTATTTAAAGAACTACCATTGTGACTTCATAAAGCCCGGAAAAAAACGTGTTGTACTCCAAACAAGTCATACTTTAAGTGGATTGTTGAATAAAATATCTCTCTTTGGAGTGGACTTTGAGCTTTTTAACCTTCCTTGCAGATCTTTTTTTATGCTCAAACAGCAACATTACACACTAACTAAATTGAAAAAGTGAAAAAGAATAATAGGACCCCTTTAAGTTATATTAATTATACTGAATTTCTTTTAAATGTGTGAAACATTATGTTTATATTACTGATCTCTACAATTTTATCAAACAGCATTTAATGTTTTACTCTAAGACAAAGCAATGCTGTCACTTTCTGGATGATTATATAATTTAGGATCTGGCTTTTGTCACTTAAAGTGATATTACAAATGATCAGGATTATAGATATTTTTTCATTTAGTTTAACTTGAATATTAAAATAACTAAAACTGAAAAAAAAAAATCTTATAAACTACATACAAATTATATAATATATATAAAATCAATAACTTACCAAAATGACAAAGAAAAATCTCAAAAACTTTAAACTAAAATGAAAAAAAAAAAAAAACGAAAAAAAAAAAAAAAAAAAAAATCTAAAAGATAACACTGCATATGATAAACAGGACGGAAGGAACTAATTTACCAATAAATAAATAACAATTAAAATGTTGATTATAGAAAAGAAATACATATTTATAAAATATGTATTTATATAATATTTATTTATATGATATAATATGTATGTATATAATATTTATATATATAATATAATATGTATATATATAAAATACACTGACCGTTTTTCATTTTACAAATAATTTCAACTTCACTATGTTTAATTAATTGTGATATTGTGATAAAATAAAATTTACTAATATGATTTCCTTTTTTAAATGTATAAATATTTTGAGACACATGACTGGGACATGAACATGCACTGCATATGGGATGGAGAAAGTGGAAATAATCCCAGGGGTGAAAATGCTGTGTGTGTATTGAAAAGAATGTTAAGAACAACAGAATAAGATGTGCGTTGATACGAGTGAGTACAAGTGTAGATTATTCGTGTTGATAAAAGATACACACTGGGCCATGTAATGGCCTAGATATGTTCACAGGATGGATCTCAAACTGTAATGGATGGTGCTTGGGAGAGTGTGGAACAGGAATAGACTCCCTACACCTCCCTGTAGATGATCAGTGTGTCTGAGTCAGTCAGTCACATGAACACACACACTAACCTTACAGTCAAACACTCAGAGGGATATTGGTACTCCAGAAACAGGCAGTAAACCATTCATCCAGAAGTTCCTCATCAGCTTTTCTGTAGACTTTTACCTTTGTAAAGTCAAACTATGAAATCTTTACGTTTATTGTAACGGAACTGGCAAGGTTAAATTGTGCAGTGATTATACTTGTTGTAATAGTCATGTCTGTTTGTATAAAGCCTGCAAGGATTCAAAGAGTAGTCTGTTATTGAGAGATCGGGAAAAGGGTGAGAGCAGCAAGACTTCATGAGGACAGCTCAAATTGAAACCAGATGCAGGCAGATTCTAATACACTGAGAGGGGGGCTGGAAGAGAAGAAGCGAGAAGGAAAGAAACACCGATCATTTAAAAAGAGACCAGCTACTGAGAGAGACAAATAGAGAAAAAAAGTGAGAAAAACTTTCTTTTCTTTTTTTTTGCTCCCTCTTTAAGCTCAGCAGTTAGATCACCCCCCAAAAATGCAGTCATTATAAACTCATCCCCAAACTGAATGCTGTCATGTTTTTCAGTGGAATACGACATACAAATAACATAAATGAACAGTGCATAATCATATTTAACTCCTAATACTGCCTGTTGGATGTTCATGGCTGCTTCAAATACGTTGAAAAATATTTAAACACAGAAAGAGAGAAAAAATTGGTTTAGTATTTCACACTGATTAATTATCACATAAACCATTTTTTTCAGAAAATGCCTAATTATTAATATTAATGTAATGAGGGTTTTTGCCCCTCGGTTAGTGAAGTGTGAACAGGAAAGATTATCCTGTCCAAACTTTGTGTATGTACGTGTGGGAGAGAGATGTGTGTACGAGGTAAGGGGAATGTGCCAGCTCTGTTCAAACACTAACAAAAGAAATATCCATGTCCATGAATCTAGCTGGGGCTGACGCGAAAAAAAGTGGATGGTATTTTAAAAGGGGCATTGATATTATTTGGAGCAGTTGTGCCTCTATACTTGAGAGTGAAGAATACATATCACCCTCTTTCTTTTCTTCCTCCTTTCATTAGGCAACTGGTTTTTCTCACAGTGGTGCGATCAAGAAAATATATCAAATGAGGCTCCCCTGAGTTTATAGGATTATCTCATTAGTTATATATGAGTGTACAAAAGAGTTTTGGGAGTACAAGGAGGTTCAATAAAGTGGATTAAAGTATATAATCATACAATGTACATGCTGTGCACTATATATAAACCAAGAGCACTGTATAGTGTCAGTTTTCATATCCACTGTTGAAGAAAGTCACTTTCCTACCCACAACGAGGCATAAAATACATTTGCTGTAATAAACATGTCAGCCACTGCTCTTAAATTGATATGTGCGCTCATTTGTTTCAAATATTCATAACAATATCCTAATTAAAAACATATATTTCATTTAGACTTGTAAGAGGTGTATGGAGGAATTTTTAAGCGTCACCCACAAATGGTGAGTAATGTTAACAGGGACGTGCACAGGGGGGTTGCTCAGGTTGCCCAGGCAACTGCCCACATGCCCTTCTCGACTCACGTTGCCCTTCCGAGGGGGAATAAATAAATAAATAAATCATACAATGGATGCAGAATGTCACGTAGGCCTAGATAAAAATAAAAATAAAAAAATCGCAAAGCCTCGTTCACTTCCATTTGGGAACCGAAAGTGAAAGTCAGTAGGGGAAGGGCAAACTCTGTTTACATGGCTGCAGCGCTGCACGCGACCGGTATAGCCATATTTATTATGTCAATGGGTATAGCAGTCGATTCTGTTCCCTACCGGAATTCCTGTTCCCTTTACGTCATACTACAAATCATACTACAAATGCGTAGTTGCCCAGTTACCATTCGTACCATCAGAACTGAGCAAGAAGCACAACTGAATGTACGGGAAGCCAAACGGTTAAAAAAGGATTGTATTTTTTCCCCGAAATCTAAGCGTTTTTTTATTTATTTTTATTAGAAGCGAGTTTTTCCCCATCTATCAATTCAATACAGATTATTTCTTTTCCAATTTAAAAATAAATAAATAATAAGAAAAAACAAACAATAGCCTAATATGATGAACTATTTTTCTCATGTGTATTTTGGTGACATTTAACATTGTTAATACATTTTGTATACTGTTTACAAAGTATATCATTAACCTGTCATCTCTGACGTTTTGCAATCTTTATAAATAATAATAAGACCATAATATGAGGCATTGAGTTTGGACATAAACACGGTCAGATAAGGCAATTTGTATGGGAAAAATTCAACTGAATATATTCAGATATAATACAAAAACTATGAACAAGTGCAAGATTAATTCAATTCACAGAAATATTACTGGAGTGTGAGAACCATTTTATTATGCTGTGTTATTATTAGTTGTAGTTAAGGTGATTGAGTGCTGTATTTCAGTTTTTTACTTCTTTGTGTATATATATATTTTAATAAAGACCCTGTTATTCTCAGTCCTTCATATAGCCCGTGAGTTTTTTTTTTTTTTTTTTGGATGGGTGCCCTTTTTTCAGGTCATAGCAACTGCCCCTCAAAATTCCTCTGCACGTTCCTGAATGTTAATATGCAAATTTAACTTAATTCTCATTCAGTATCCTTTTATTTGCCAGAACAGAATACAAGGATTGAGAAAATTGTAAATTTTACCTCAATCTATACCATTATGTCAATAGATAGGTTGATAGATGGATAGATGCACTGTAAAAACACTTGCAGCCTCAAATTTTTTAAGTACAACCAACTTGACAACGTAAGTCATTTCAACTTAAAGGATTAGTTCACCTCAAAATGAAAATTTCCTGATAATTTACTCACTCCAATGCCATCCAAGATGTTCATGTCTTTCTTTCTTCAGTGGAAAAGAAATTACGTTTTTTGAGGAAAACATTTCAGGATTTTTCTTCACAGATAAGGAACTCCCACACACTATCGTTACTTGCAATATTTAAATTTAATGTTTATTCACACACAACGTTTCGGTCACACGACCTTCATCAGGAGACTCCTGATGAAGGTCGTGTGACCGAAACGTTGTGTGTGAATAAACATTAAATTTAAATATTGCAAGTAACGATAGTGTGCGGGAGTTCCTTATCTGTGAAAACGACTAACTTGTTTGGTCCTATTATCCGACGCACCTATCACCTGCAGGTGTGCGATGGAGTTTGTTCACTAGGATTTTTCTTCACACAATGGACTTCAACGTTAACCAAATTGTTGAAGTCCAAATCAATGCCGTTTCAAAGGGCCTTGAAGTGCTTCAAAGGGCTCTGCACGATCCCAGCTGAGGAATAGGGTCTTATCTAGCAAAGCGATCTGTCATTTTGAAAAAAACAAAAACAAAAAAAAAAGTATATACTTTTTAACCACAATTGTTTGTCTTGTGCTGGTCTGCACCGCACCAGGCAGTACGTAATCACGTTGGAAAGGTCACGCTGGACGTAGGCGTAAGTACTGCCCCCAAGAACTAATCCTTTAAATTACATTACACTGACTGACATATAGACATACATAGACAGATAAACAGATAGATAGATAGATAGATAGATAGATAGATAGATAGATAGATAGATAGATAGATAGATAGATAGATAGATAGATAGATAGATAGATAGATAGATAGATAGATAGATAGATAGATAGATAGATAGATAGATAGATAGATATATTTTAATTGCCATTTCATTTGATTATGCAGTATACACACAAGTTGTCTATGACTATAAATATGAGACACCAAAAACTACAGGATAAGATTTACACAAGGTCAAGACACTTTCCATTACCCTCTTTGTGAACAATAACACACATAATGCTTGAGGTTTAACCCCGACTCATTGGTGGTGACTGAAATGGCAGCACTAAGCCCACCAAGTACACAATGGCACAAATAAAAATGCTGCCCACAAATTCCCTGCCTTGATTCTGTCAACCTTTAGCGTGACCCATCTCACCACCTGGGGTCTTTATTGCAGCCAATCACTCATAGTGCCTGTAGCCTTACAGTCGCCATGCAGCACAAGTGTGTGTGTGTGTGTTTCCATGTATAATCCTGACTAATACAATGCATGCATGGGTGAGGCTCAGCAGTCAAAGCATTTTCCTGGAGTGTGTATGTGCTCTAACTCTACAGCTCATCAGTCACAGATGCAGACAGCAATGCGGCTGCCAAGCTCATCACTAGCGCAAACTTGGCACAGAAACACATGGCAATATTATCCACTCATCAGCTTTCTCAATGCCCAAGTTACATACCACTCTCCACATACCAACCTATGCCAATTAGAACAGCTATGCTAGCTGGATAAGGAAAAATTAATCCCTGGAGTATAAGCATAGATTCCCAAGTTCAGAAGTTTAAATGTATACTGAGAAGCACAATAGATGGCCTTTTTCTACAACACTCCCTTAAACACACTGAAATGACTGATCAAGTGTCACTCAGAAAGTTAAACAGAGGGGATGTGTGTATGTTGGCGTGTGCTTACGATGGGGCCCAAAAAAATCTGAGACCAATAGTGAAAATGCTTCTATTTTGCATAGTTTTTATACAAATGATATTACTTGCATAACATTTTAAGTGAAAAGATTAAATAATAATTAAAAAAAATAAATAGTATTTGGTATGTCCATCTGACGTCTGTACAAAGGAGTTCACATGATCAGTGTCACAAATTATTCATGACAAAAATATAATAAATTAATAAATAAATTACAAATATATCTACGCAAATATAAGAAACGTCTCGGTTACGTATGGGAACCCTCGTTCCCCGAGGAGGGAACGGAGACGTGAGTCAGAAGTGATTCTGACGAATGGGGATCGCTTGCGAGAGCCTATCTACTTCGAGTGAAATAAAACGAGCCAATGCACTTTGGCATGCGATAATTGCACCAGCTGCTGTGCATCGCGGCATGAGCATGTAACAAGCAGCAGGTGTGTAGGGGTGGGAATCTCTAGGCACCCCACGATTCGATTCGATTACGATTCAGAGGGCTGCGATTCGATGCTAAATCGATTATCTGAATCTTTTTGTGTGACTATAAATACTTTGCTTTAAAAGTAAGTAATGACCCATAAAGAATTAACGTACAATAGATTTTATTAACATTGCAAAGAACCAACAGGAAAATAAATGTGTGCCTGAACTAGCAGCATACTTGTAGTAAATTAATAGTATAACAACGACCGGTACAGCCGAGTGTTTTTCCTCCTCTGGGTGGAAACGCGTCATATGGCTTCTCATATTTGTATTGTTTCCGAAATATTTTAGTTTTATTCTACAAAGCTTACAACTAGTGTGACTCTTGACTGTCCAGCTCCTTTCCCCCTTCAACTTCAGAAGCCAAAATATTTCCACACGTCAGCTTTTAACAGTGTGTTTGGATCTCGCGCGCCATAGCGTCTCTGTTATGTGCACGCCACAGACGGTCCGGGCGGGCACTGCACTTCGCGCTTCAGAGTTCCGTCTTTTGCGTTCCGTCAATATTAAGTTATTATAAATATATATCTTTAAAAAAAATTTTTTTTTTGAAAATCGATTTTTGACATTTGTGAATCGATTCAGATTCGTCCACGTCCGCATCGCGATGCATCTAAGAATCGATTTTTTCCCCCACCCCTACAGGTGTGTTCGCATCTTTTTCCACTGAGGAGCTGGACCTGTGACTCGGCCGTACAGCGGAAGCTCAGCAACTGTGGCGAGGGGACTCGCGTCTCCGTTCCCTCCTCGGGTAACGAGGGTTACCATACGTAAACAAGACGTTCCCCTTCGTCAGATCACTACAACGTGAGTCAGAAGTGATTCTGACGAATGGGGATATCTATCAAAACGCCACGACTGCTGCCCCTTCCAGCGCTGCGCTTGAGCCTCCTGGCCTGACCGAGTGTTGGGCAGAAGTAGGAGCTATAAGCAGAGAAGGTCAGTCAAGACCCACTCAGTGTGACTTATTGGATAACACTGGGAAAGCGTGCCCTTGGGGAAGGGAACTCTGCGGAAGCCACATCCTACCCCGGAGGGAGGCACTGTGACGGATACACATATGGACTAGCCAAGCAGGGTAGTACAACATATGGCAGTCTCTGGGGTGGTTCCAGCCTAATTATAGGGGGATAAGAACACCAGCAGAGACGACAGGGCGGGCTCTGTTGAGGGAAAGACACGGGCTCATCCGCAGAGGAGCTGATCGTGGAGGAATACAGATATGGGGTCGCCGCAGGGACCACTACATATGGACACCCAGCCAAACACAGGTTCCACAAGCATACAAGTGTAGGCTTGGCGCCAGACGATCCGCAACGTTTGACTGCCGGAGGGGTGATGGAGGAACTCACAGGGTTAGTCATTTCTGGGGAACACTACTGGAGCAAAAAGACGCACTTTTCCGGCCGATGGGGGCGGGACTGGCGTTTCCAGAGGTCTGGACGCGGGTGCCATAGAGTGCCCCATCTCTGAGAAAGTAGGTCCTTCCTCAGAGGAATAGGCCAAGGAGGTGCTGTCGCGTGGAGCATGAGTTCTGGGAACCAGGTACGGTTGGGCCAATACGGTGCAACTAACAAGACCTAGGGTTGTGCCAATAGACGATATCATCGTCCATCGTGATGGCTGACAGACATCACGATGTTAAGCCAGCATCGCGATTTTGGGTTTATTACAGCACGTGAATTCATCAGTTTCCCCCGAAATACATGGCCGGTGAACTGGGAGAAGAATAGAGTTGACTTTATAGTTACTTACACTGTGTGTCTGATATTAATAAAACCCGTCAGGAAATATATGTGAATGGGTTGTTATTGCTGCTTCCATAGACACCATTGTGTATTTTACAAACTATAAATGTATTGTTTTGCTATATATTATATGTATTTAAATGTCTGAAACCTAAAATAAACATTATGTGGTTAAAAACACTGAATAGTTGTGATATGTGACAAGCGTTGAGCGCGTCTGTCTCTGGCTCAGCGCCAGCCACAGCGAGAAAGCACAGTGTGAATCTGTCAGTTCTGTCAAGTCACTGTACATTCGCTCTTAGTGCTCAGCTGCTGCAGAGCGTGCCGAAATCAAAATTGCTGATGAGATGTAGAGGAAAATATCTTCGCGTTGTGCCTACACCTCTTAGCTGTTCTAAATCCACTGTAAAACACGGTTTTGCGGGGCTTATTGCTTAAGAGAAAAAATTTTAATGTTAGCCCCGCCTCTCCTCCCGATATCATCGTCCATCGTGATGTTTCACTGTACACATCGTCTGATGCCAAATTGGTAGACATCGCACAACCCTAACAAGACCTGCTCCTCCCTGACTTTGCACAGTGTCTGTGCGAGAAGGCTCACTGGGGGAAACGCATACTTGCACAGGCCCCGGGGCCAGCTGTGTGCCAGCGCATCCATGCCGAGGGTTCCGTCGGACAGGGAGTAAAACAACTGGCAATGGGTCGAGTCCGGAGAGGCAAACAGATCTACCCTCGTGCAATTCCTTGAGCGCCTTGGCCTGGTAGATTCGCCATGGCATGTAGGGCAGAAGCAGATTCTCCACAGGCTGAGTAAGCCTTGTCCGCAAGAGCGGACGAGAACTTACATGCCCGGGAGGGGAGGCGCGGATTTCCTCGCCAGGAGGTAGCGGTCTTGGGACACAGATGCACTGCCACAGACCACTCCACCGGGGGGATCTCCACGTAACCCTTAGCTGCTCCATCAAGGGTAGTGAGGAAGGAAGAGGCACCAGAACGGTTTCGGGCAGAAAATGGTGCCGTACATGTTCTGGTAACCTCCTCATGCACTTCCGGGAAGAAGGGCACTGGGCGGGGCGCTGAGAACCAGCACGGCCGCCCCGAGATACCAATCGTCCAGCCGCGAAGGTTTGGGACACGGTGGAGGGTTCCACTCGAGCCCGTCACTTGCGGCGGCCCGGGAAAGCATAGCCGTGAGCTCTGGGTCTGACTCGGACAACGCTGGCACACCCGAAGGAGGCAGCGCAACCGAGTCGTCATCCCCAGAGGACATTAGCTCACCCTCAGATGCAGCGACCGACATTTGATCATCCGGTGGAGCTACAAAAGAAACGACTGGGACCGCCAGGGACGGCCCAGCGCGCTCTCTTGGAGGCTCCGCGGGAAGCGTTATAGAGGAGTGAGGGGCCCGAGGAGACTGGCTCGGCGGGTTACCTCTCACTGTGATCCTCAGGTCACCAAGGCTATTAACCGAAGTAGGCTTCTTCTGCTGGGCAGAAGAAGCGCTAGATCGGAGAATAAGCGAAGCGGCTCCACCTCTTTCGAGGTAACAGAGTCTGGACCGTAACGGAGTCTGGATCGTAACGGAGTCTGGATCGTAACGGAGTCTGGACCGTAACGGAGTCTGGACCGTAACGGAGTCTGGACCGTAACGGAGTCTGGACCGTAACGGAGTCTGGACCGTAACGGAGTCTCGACCGTAACGGAGTCTCGACCTTAACGGAGTCTCGACCGTAACGGAGTCTCGACCGTAACGGAGTCTCGACCGTAACGGAGTCTCGACCGTAACGGAGTCTCGACCGTAACGGAGTCTCGACCGTAACAGAGTCTCGACCGTAACGGAGTCTCGACCGTAACGGAGTCTCGACCGTAACGGAGTCTCGACCGTAACGGAGTCTCGACCGTAACGGAGTCTCGACCGTAACGGAGTCTCGACCGTAACGGAGTCTCGACCGTAACAGAGTCTCGACCGTAACGGAGTCTCGACCGTAACGGAGTCTCGACCGTAACGGAGTCTCGACCGTAACGGAGTCTCGACCGTAACAGAGTCTCGACCGTAACGTCGCGATGGTCATGTTCCCGCAATGAGAACATGAGTCATCCATGAGCGCCATTTCAGCGTGCCTATAGCCTAAGCACGTGATACAGCGATCATGCCCGTCAGCCGGAGTCAAACATTGGCCGCATCCAGAAACAAACGATCTGAATGACATCTTGAAAAAGACGCAGACAGATCATGTTAGCTCTTTTAGAAGTGCTCTGAGGTGCTGAAACGCACAGGGGGATAGCCGCGGCTACACACAGGGGAATAGTGCAATCCTGTGTGAGCACTCACTCTCAGTGTCACGTCCACCGAACCAACAAAGCTGTGAAAACAGCTGTTTTTGCTCTCAACTGTTGACACGGAGAGACCGCGACCACCGCTGTTCGCGCCGTCACACCAACACCAAGTCAAGTCAAGTCATCTTCATTTATATAGCGCTTTTAACAATGGATTGTTTCAAAGCAGCTTTACAGAGATAAACATATAATTTAAGGTTTTAAGGTTAATAAACAGATTGTTTTGGCGTTATAGCGGTTCTTGAATAATGTTATTTCCAGCTAAAGTTAACTTTGATTGATTCACCTCCGTCGAAATGATCAGACTTTAAAAGCGAACCTGTGATTAACGCTGACGGCGTTCACATTCACACACTTTCGAAAATATGTGCGCAGGTTTGTAATTCCATACAACCCAGCCTAAACAAACTACTTGTCTTGCCTATAAATTTTGATACAGAAATTTTGATATGACGTCAACCCACACACAGAGGCTTCCTCGCAGAGACTCGATAAACACCGTGTAGAAATCTTTCAGGAGACAGGAACAGCATTCACCGTCTGGCTCCGAAGCGAAAGACAAAGATGCGAACGCACCTGCGGCTTGTTATATGCTCGCGCCGCGATGCACAGCAGCTGGTACAATTATAGCATGACAATGTGCATTGGCTCGTTTTATTTCACTCGTAGTAGATAGGCTCTCGCAAGCGATCCTCATTCGTCAGAATCACTTCTGACTCACGTTGTAGTGATCTGACGAAGGGGAACTAATAAAATGTACTAATATAATCTATAGCCTTAGAGGGCGCAGGGTTTATGGCACCTTCTATTACTGCCTTTGTGAACACTAGCGTGTGTGTAAGAACATTGTGTGTAAGATTTTTACACTAAGATTTTTTTTAAAGAAATTAAGAAAATGGTTTCATTCCATAAAGCATGTATTACATTTATTTTAACAGTAAAGTGACAGTAAAGACAATTTTAATGTTGCAAAAGATTTTGGTAACACTTTATTTAGATGGTCCTCTCACTGTAAAAAATTCAGTTCTTATTTTGAGGAGTAAAAGCAATGTAAAAACATATGTTTTCAAAACTTATTGATCATATAAATGTCCACTAACTCTTATTATTAGAAGAGGTGGACAGTAACAAATTTACTTGATTACTGTACTTAAGTACACTTTTTGAGCATCTGTACTTTAGTTGAGTATTCTTTTTTCTGGAAACATTTTACTTTAACTTCAATTAAAGACATATATCGTACTTTTTACTCCACTACATTTCTGTCAAGGTCCTTGAGTACAAAGTAGTAACGTCAGTCAGGGGATGATTTTGGTTGCAGGGGTTGCATTTTGGTTGGAAATGAAAGTCGGGTTGACGTCAACATACAACGTCGGAGAGAAGATGGATTTTGGTTGGAAATTAAAGTCTAGATGAAGCCAGAACCCGAAGTCAGAATCCAACGTCGGACAGAAAACTTGTCACAAGCCATGTTTCCATCCACACGTTCTTATCCGAATTAAGTGATATCGAATGAAAAATTCCTTATGAAAACAATAAAATTCGATTGAATTTCACGAATATCGACTCAAATGAAATGCGTTCGGTCTCATCGGATTTTATATTGATCGATATAACGTTACGGCTTATGCGATAAACGCTGATGGAAACGTATTTTGCCGAATTAATAATGAATTGCGATTAAGTTTTAGGTCATTTTATGGTTGCAACACGCCACAAAACATAGAAGTTTTAGTTCATTTCCGCCCAATATTTCCACTCTGTTTGCGCACACAAAGATGGGTGTCAACAAAGACAGATGTAAGTGCACAAAGCAAAAAAAAAGGCTTCAACCAAAGGGTTTCAGTGAAGTGTCTCTCAACCACGATCTCCCAAAACTGTTTGGAGCGCTGTCGTTCCCACACCACAGGCAGCCTCCGTTGTCGTCGGGCATTTACGTGCATCTGCATCATCATAGCAATGTGTTGATAGCGTTGTTGTTTTCTTATTATAGCTTGTTATTACATGGCTTGGTTGAATTATAATGTAGAATGCGGTCTGTTATTTCTTGATAACAGACCGCTGCTAAGTATAACACACCGTTGCCATGAAAAACAGACCGTTGCCATGGACGCAGTTCAGAGACGGAACAGACCATTTTCTTTAGCGGAAGCAAAACAATCGTTTTTAAATCAATAAACTCCTTTTTAAATCAATATTTTGTGTCAAATTATTGATTTATTCGGTAGGTAGCCATGTAATAAGCGGGATAATGTATATTGAGGCGGTTGTTATAGCGCGAATACAGCCCCTTCAGGCTAACAACCGCCTCGCTATGCATTATCCCTTACATATGTCGCTATCAGCTGGCACATAAGCACTAATAGGCTACAACTTGTGCAATATTGATCATTTGTTGGTAGATGGCGCTATCCATTTTGTCTAGCAAAACTTTGTTCGCAAATGTTTGCTTGAATATTGTGCGATTCAGTGTAAAAATGAATGGAAACACCTTAAAATTTCTCAAATCAATTCTATATACCAATTTGATCGCAAAACAGCATGTGACGTCATTACGCACAGGTTTTTATTCGCTTTAAAGCCATTGGATGGAAACACACTTTCACCAGCTTTATTCGCATGAGTTTTTTACCGAACTTCAGATAATTCGATTGACAAGTGGATGGAAACTTGGCTATAGAGACTTTAAATTAAATAGAGACTATTTGAACAGCCATTTGGGTGTCCAAAACCATTGCGGATGTTATTGAGTGCACTTATTCAATCTCACATTCAATCCCACTACTGGAACTGTGTTCTAGAAATAAATTTGATATTGATGAGGGTATAGGAGCAATTTCAGACACAACCAATATCTGATTAACGTGATTATTATTGCTAGTCTTCTCGACTAGATGTCTTTCTTTTTTTTCTTTTTTTTTTTACCTTGTAGGATGTTACAGCGGGGTCCCTTAGTAGACTGTCTGCTTAATACCTGATAACACTTTATTTTGATGCTCCACTCCCCCAAAAGACATTCTACTGACTATAAGTAAATGTACATCTACATGTCAACTTATTACAAACCCGAACCTTAACACCTAACCCTAACCAAACTAATACTACTAATCTACTAATACTCTAATGAGAGTTAGTTGATATGTAGTTGCAAAGTTACTTATAGTTAGAAGAGAAGAATAAATAAAGGTTTTTATTGATCAAATAAATTCAGCTTTTGAATGGTATATGTGGTCTCAGACTTTTGGAACCAACTGTATGTCTGAAATTTTAGAGAGCAAGTGAGAGATGGCACAGCAAGATGAATACAAGCAGTGTGTAAATGCTCCATTGTAAGTGTGTGATGTAATGACAGATATCTGTGGCAGCTTGGACCCTGTGGGAAGACAAAGATCCACGAGATCAACATCTAACCACAAGTTTTCATTCCCTCACTATTTCAGTCATGTTACATAATGGATTTTTCCCTTCATGTCACACCTTTCCTAAAGAAATATGTTATTTCAGATGGTCATCAATGTTGGGTTTTAAACAGTGGGTGTGGAGTGACATGTTTTTGCTGAGAAACATCTATAAATATGATCATGAATGGATTTACATCTGTCTTCTCCATTAGTAATTTCATGTCTGTCCAAATACTAACTCTGGCTCTTGTATATGCCTAAGAAGAGCTTACCTTCCTCCCCTTTTCTCAGGAAATTGCCACAGAGTTTCTAAAAGCAGTCATTCTGTCTTTTTGCTTTGAGATTTAATCCTCTCTAACACACAAACACAGATTTCTGTATTTCCCTCAACACCCGCTGGGTAGTCGTGACAACCTCAGAGGCCTCACAAAGCCGAGCATGTGTGCGACCTGTCCAGCTCTGTCCGACTAGAGGGAGGTTTTATTAATCTCACTCAGTTGGCGCACTGCCTTTGTGTGCAGGGGTCTCCTGCCTGACCACAGGAGACACAGATGCTCACCACCACAATGCTAATCCACTCCCTTGCCTGACTTCCATATTGGCCGGAGTCAAGGGGGCAGGCTTCCAGCATGACGGCTCTAATTGGCTTCCTTAAGGGCACCGATGGAGACATCCATTGGCTTGTGAATTTGTGGGTGAAACACAGGATTATGGGATGAAAAATGGCCCAAGAGCTGAAGGCTAGAAGAACAGCGATGAGCTTCACAGCTGATTGAGTATACACAGAGATTTTGAGCATCTAGCTCAGAGAATTAGTTTTGGTCTGTAGCCCTTTGGATTTTAGTCTTTATTGACGTCAATTTTTTTTTGTTTTGTTTTTTTGGATGCAGTGTCTTGTCTATTAGTTGTTTCTGACACACATACGCACAGTAGTAATGGAGCAATGCATCTCCAGTGACATCCACACCTTGATTTCATAGCCAAGCCAATTCCATATTTGAAATTTGTGCGTTTTCCATGGAATTGGGTTAAGAGAGCTCAACATTTAAGATCAAAAACTGGTACCATTAAATCATTCCAGTCTGTTATCTAGTAAACAATGTTGTTTACCAGCATTATTCATCAAAACGTATAAATAATGGATGAAGTTTGGAGTGTATGACAGGGAGTATTACATGAGGGCTAATGGTAATGGCAAACTAATGACTTTCACTTATGTGAGTTTAACATTTGGAAGACTTTGTGGGTCTTGGCAGACTAAACAAAAAAGTTTGGAAGTGGTACCGATGATGGCTTTAAAGTTGTGAGGATGAAGGATAGAGGAATGTCTGTGCTGCTGCTCTTTTTCTTTCTCCCTCTCTTTCGTACTGATAAGAGGGGCCACATTCCAAGATTTGACCCCACCTAAGACTGTCCAGCACTGGAATATCAATGGAACACACACACACACACCATTTGACACCCCCACCAACACACTAATCATAGAGACACAGATAAGAGCAGTTTTCTCTGTCTGTGGTTCACTTTCTACTCTCTTCCTCTTCGACAAACTCTCAAATGTCAATAAAATGTTATTACAATTTTAAATAAATTGTTTTCTATTCGAATATATTTTAAGATTGATGTTTCCCCTGTAATGGCAAAGCTTAATTTTAATGTATTCCGCGTGTCATAATTCTTCTGAAATCATTCTAAAATGCTGATTTGGTGCTCAAGAAACATTTCTCCTTATTATCAATGCTAGAAATTGTTGTGCTGCTTATTTGTGGAAACTGTGATACTTTTTAATCAGGATCCACTGAATAGAAAGTGAAAAAAGCAGCATTTATTTGAAATGAAAAAAAAAAAAAAATCAAACGTTAAAGTCTTTACTGTGACTTTTGATAAATTGAATGTGTCCTTGCTGAATAAAAAGTTCAAAATTCAAAATACTTTTTGAAGTTTTCCTGGAAAAACAATGGATCTTACAAAAAAAAAAAAAACTAATGTAAAGAGGTTTACAAAATAATTAAAAGATTTTACATTGCATAAATTGTAAATAATTGTGACCACGTTAAATGTTTGTCTGAGGTATTTGCTGGGTGTGAGAGGTCTTGTGTTCGGCATCAACATGTGTGGACAGTCTGTGATAACACTACAGATGTACTGTCTCACCTCTGCTAACTGGACAGGGTCTAAACTGTTAGCAAGCTGACCGATGACATCGTTATCACCGCACGACAAGCTTTCTGTCAGGTCTTAGTGTGATTGAATGAAACAGACAGATTCCAGGTTTGTTTTCCAAATATGCCATCAAGCTGACAGCTAACACACACACACACTTACTTACAAAATGTTCAACTTTCTGGACTCTAGAAGAGAGCTACATACAAATAAAACATATTATTTATTAATATAATCAACACAGAGACACTGAATCATAAAACCATCCACTGACAGCTAAGATCACTATCACTGTCTCACAAATATGCATGTCTTTTGCAAACTGTATAAATCAAACCGGCTATCTGGTTCCGGATGGTAACATACCACATGGAGCCCAGTGGGTCATTTATCTGTCTGTTTCAATGAAGTCATCCAATAGTCTCTCACTATCAAGTGCTCCAATACCATCCATTCTGCCTAGTCTAACTCATGTCCTATTGGTTAGTTTGGATAAACACTCGCTCCCTTCACAAATCCCACCCACTGACAGACCTACAGACCACAAAACAAAAATGAATAGCCTATGGTTTTTTATAGATGGGTTAAAAATGTTGAACTATTTCAATACTATAAAAAACATGCTAGGTTTAAGGTGTAGCTACTGTAAGACAGCAGCTCTAGATGCCATAATTATATCATTAATGAACTAGTTAATTGCAACAGGGAGTGAAGAGTGCCATTTCGTAATTACCGTAGGCTAAATAAAGCTCCGTATCGAATCGCTCTCGCGGTACTTTGATGCAATACACCATACACAGTAAAAGAAATGGACAGAGCGACCCCATTGATTTCAACAGAGAAAATTGAAGCCCGTTAAAAGCTGATCGCCAGGCGTACTGCGCAGGCTCAAACTGAGCCAGTCACGTGAGCAACCTGTATGTCTTCTAGTAGCTGTGCCGAGTGAAATCTGAATAATTCCCTTCCAAATCTCACAGAGATGGAGATCGTGAGTATTAGCTGTCCATGAGCTAGCAGCAGGATCAACTTTATGACTCTCTATGGGCTTCTCCCTTGACTTTATGCCTCCACATCCCCCCGATTGCCTGCGAGCTTCTCCTCCTGTCTATACGGTAATTCCTCTACTGTGCGACGGAGAGTCGATTCGTTATGACGCAATCGTTAGCCTATTTTTACAAAAACTGCTTCTACGGGGCCATAACGTAAGATACAAGGTAATGGAGCCTTTTACACATTGTCGTGTTTCTTTAGAAATAAATAATGGACAAATGGAGTCTTTGGACGCCTCGGATGTAAAGTTATTCACTGTCAAAGTGAATGGGAGTCAATGGAATGCTAACAGCAGGTGAAGTTCTGCTACAATGGCGGCTCCCGCGAGGCTTCAACTTCCGGCTGATGGATTACGCCCTTGCAATACACCGATCAGTCTGCACAGCGCGCTTCAAGTCGAACACACAACCTGCAGTGCTGAGGTGGTACAGCGGCCACGTGGTAGACGTCGTAGCTCTCGGATGTTTACACGTTGTAATTACAAGTTCTACAAGCAAGTAAAGGCTTTTTGCAGTTCAGAATCGCTATGATAATTAATTACGACATAGCAATGGTGTCACCTGATCCTTCAGAAAGCATCCTAATATGCTGATTTGGAGCTCAAGAAACAATTTGGGTAGAACTTTATTTTAAAGTGCTGTTGTTCCCCATTTACATACTATACTTATTATAATAATTACAATAATAATACAAAACTATTAAATAGTATATTGTATTGCAGTGCATTAAGCATTGGATGAAGCAAAGGGACCCACAATATGCAGTGTGTCAAAAAAGCTGCCATTGACCTCAAGGTGGCCTGATGCATAGCAGAAGGGGAAAGATAAGATTATGGAGAGTACTTCCAAAGTTCACACCAGACAAAGTGTGTCTTAGGCTGTAAGTGCAGTAGGTGCTTAATAGGATTTTGTACACTGTATAACACTGTACGGCCGGCCACTGAGTATAAGCTTCATTTGATAGATGTGCTTTAGATTAGAAGTATAATGCAGATAAATGGAACATATCAAAGCATTAGTACAATACCAACAATAACGACTAACAACAATAAAACGATTAATCATGATGTTGTTTTAAGGAGGATTAAGAGAGAGAAAGTTCTCCCTGGAACAATGTGCCCTGGTTGGGAATCCCTTAATGGTAAGGAATACCAGTCACTTTAGGGTTAAATGTTGCTGTTTGTTTTGAAATTCTAGCTGTAATTTTAGATCATCCTGGTCCCAAAAGCAAAGCAAAACCTTCAATAAACAGATGTACAATACATCCACAGTTGTTCTAGTCATGTGCAGTGCTCAACAATCACAACTTTTCGGTATTTTCACAACAAGAAGTTAAAATAGTCTATACTATTTCTGTACAACTAGCAGGAAATAATGATCTTAGGTCAGTCCCTAGTGGTCAGGTGTGCTCTTTACAACTGACCACTAACAGGACTGATACGTACATATTATACCATCAGCCAAATGCCAAAATATTGCAATAGTATTTAATTAAATAAGACTTATCATATACAGCTTAATCTTTATAATAAAATTAAATAATAATTAAAACTTTTTAACAACAATAACAAAGCATGTTAACCGTTTTAAGTGTTAAATTTTACTATTTTAATATTATTGAAGGTATTTCAAAACAAAACAAAAAAAACATTTATTTACTGATATAAAGATAGTGCTTTAAAAACATTTAAGTCAATAAGGCAGAATAATATAAAATGCAGTTTTCAATACGATGAATCATTTAACTAATGCATTTTCACTTACTAACAGAGGTTTATTAGTCATGATTAAGATGTTGAATATTAGTAGGCTCTTTCAGAGGTGAAACAATTATTCACCTTTTTTTTAGGCTGACCAATATAACACTTGAAATAAAAAAAAAGAAAGAGAAGGAGAGTCCCATAATAAACTAATTTTAATCTCAGAAACCAAATGAGGCTTTCTTCACTTTAGGGCCCCCTCTTGAGGTCATTGTTTGCAAGAACATAAGAAGAAAAATACCTGTAAGATGGTGTATCAAATAGGACATAATTGGAATAATAAAATGGAAACATAAAAATAACAAATGAAGTCAAGATGAACATATTCGTCAATGGTTAGCTCTCAGCACCCTGATAATGAATCAATATTAACTCATATATTATACCCTTGTTCGAGACAATCCTGTTAGAGCATACCTCTTCCTGGACAGCCCACAACACTGAGATGGAAATAAACACTTTGCTCATGTTTATTTAAGCACTTTTTGGCGCTGTTTGCTAAAGGCAAAAAGAGAAAGGAAAAAAGGCAAATATCCTTTGCCCCCAGTTTTTGTTTCTTTCATTCTACCTCGCTCCTCCCAGAAGTAATGTGTGCCAGAGAGTCTTGGTAAATATCCCATCTAAGCATTTTTGTACCAATAGCCTGTGACTGTTTTTTTCTCTCTCCCTGTGGCTTTTCAGTATGTGGTCCCCATGCCGTTTATTTGATGCTGACTTTCTCCTGCAAGTGACAGACTCAAACCCATAGAGAGCATTCAAAGCCATTCACAAAACTCTCAACAGGATAATTAATTTCAGCAAGCAAAGATACCAACTGCTTAGTCGTCATTCACAAGGGTGTGGTGCACAAAACAAAACTGCACTAACCAGCTTTATGATGCACTTCAGTAACAGGGATAATGGCCAAAAGTGCCAAAACACCATTTTGGTATGCTGTGATTTAGCTACACCAAGAACACAGGTGTTTGTAAGCTGAATACATGGATTTTCAGCCATAATGAGGGTATGTGTCTGCCATATGGCACAGTGGATTTTGCATAATGAAAATGGAAATATTCAGACAAGCCAATGAACTTTTCATATCATCATGAATGGGTTAATGTTAAGCTAATCAAAAGAGACTGTAAACAAAGCACATACTCTCAGCGTTAAATAACCACAAGAATAACAAGTGATCATATTTTAAAGGCAAAATCCAGGCGTATTCAAGAGGAGCAGTTATTTATTTATTTGTTGAGTTACGACACATCTTGGGACCATCAATCACAATGTGCTGCGCACTCACTAACAGAACACAGAGATTTCTGCAGACTATTTGGTAGTAGACTACTCAGGTATGTAGACTTGGGCCTGCTATTATAGTCACAACGTGTGATGTAAATCTGTTTAATAAAGAAAAAAAGTAAAGGAAAAAAAAGACAGAAGCAAAACCTCAGGTGATGTTACTTAGAAGGCAAAAGTTCATGGATGCAATATTTTTTAAAATTCAACATCGTAAAAGAATATGTTTTTTTAGTATTCTTTTCACTGAGGTGCATAACAAAAGAAGAAGAGGAAATTAAATGATTGGGAAAATTAAATCCTGTCCTGTGATGTGATGTAAAATGCAACAACATTTTTTTTTTAAACTTTTAAATAGCATTTTGGTAACTGTTTTATTAAGTTATATATATTTATTTATACTAGTCTAATTGTGTTACATATATTTGAGTAGCCTATAATAATGATTAGTGAATGAATTATTTGAATAATTGAATAATTTTCCCTATGGATTCGATTTGCGGGACATTTTTATGTTGATGAGGAGGGCGTCTTTTTTCTAACCGTGTCTCATCATTACTGTATCCCAACTACTTTCAATTAATCAATTCATAATAAGTTATCTGAATTGATAATAGCTATTACATAAAACTAAATTAATATAAACTCGTATTTTATGCAAAACGACAACAAGAAATATCGCACCAGTCTATTTGTACAAGTAATATAGCCTAATCATTTTTTTTAAGTTCAAGTTGAATAGTTTCCTTTTTAGGAAAAAAATTACAGAAACTTACGCGATTATTCTTTTGTCTTCTTCTAGGAGGCCAGATGATGTTCTCTTACACATCTCCTCGTGTGTAAGTATCTGCTACGGAAGGCAAAGCCCTCCTGCTTGTTTTTCAACGATTAGCTGTTCATCAGAATTACCAGCTCAAATCCAGCAGTTTCACTTCCCGCATTAAAGGGGATGAATATTGATCTGCTAAAGAGGATTTATTTATTTTCATGCTCTATCCAAAGATCAACTGCTACCAGCTTTCGGGGGATCTGCGCGGCTCTTGCGCGATAAAGCTACTGCACACATGACTTTGGACTTGACATTTGGGTGCTGGAAAGAAACCAAACAGTAAATTCACTGCAATAATCCCAGATAAATGGACTGATCACTGCAGAAGCTTAGATAGTTAAGTGGCCTACACTTAAGTCCAGAGACGATGAGAAAAGACTCGACGCAGAGCGATGGAGAGGAAACTCGTGTGATTCGGGAAGCCGCGCAACGGATGCTGTGCTTTAACGGAATAAGTTCAAATCAGCCTGTGATTTGAACTGACACCTGTCCGTTAAACTGGAACAATGTGACTAGTAAGAATTATTTAACAGAGCAAAACGTAATTAAACAGTAGATATCCATTATAAGCCTTCATTATAAAACAGACAATTTATATGGTTTGAAAATGGGATAGCATTCAGTTTAAAAAAAAGTAGGCCTATAAGCTAGTAAGGGACAATTATCTTTGTCCCTTTTATATCTTATATATCTATCTATCTATACAAAATATTGCATTATTTGCAGCCTATCGCACTTGTTAATCTGGTCGTAAATTTAATGTGGCAATTACGCGGTCCTGCGCGACATGTGTTGTGTTTATTTAATTAATGATGATGTTCTGGAGAGCACTTCTGTCCGTTGTTTCATCATACAATTAAAGATGAGAGTTTATAGCGTGTGATCATTTGTCCAGCAGAGGGCACATCACGCCTTCTGAAACGGTCTCGCGGCTACCCTGCATATTTTCATCTTTGAGTCAATCAAACATCAGCCTATTGGACTGTCTGCAAATTACAGTATCATACCAAGTGATCGGGTACTTTGAAAAGTGTGGTATTATTCGGAGTAAACCAAGAGTTAATTTAACGTTATGCATTGGAAGATAACATGAGGTTTAAAATTGTAGAGTTACCATAACCTTGGTGTATTTTGTCTCGGCCTGTTATTTTTACACTCCACGTGATTTATAGAATTTTCACAGAAAATATTTTTTTGCAAATGTAATTTTTTATTCTCTAATTGCACATCGAAAAATGCTCTGCATGCTTACATGCTCAGCATTTAATGTTTGAGCTAAACCATTTGACAACTTAATTTTATATTTAAATGTGCATACAAAAAACGTAAATATTGTGATATTCTTGGTTAGACAAATCTGAAACATTTAAAATGTTCATTTATTACATATACATTTATTCAAATAGGCTACATTTAGAAAATTGATTTTAAACTAAAGGTTTTCAACCTGTTATTGTTCAGTTTAAATATAGTTCTATTTAAAATAAAGTATAAAAAGGGCAAACACATTTTTTTATGGTCCACTCTAGAAATTTGCCATACAAAATATCGCAATTCACAGAACCTTGATTATATTTCTGGGAATGGATATTTATTTTCATCCTAAAACATCTTGGCTCTCTGTCCAACAATAAATCTTAATATTGTGTGCCACTGCACTCTGTCTGCAAGCCAGAAATGTGTCAGTGGCTGTTGTAGAGTATAAGCATGACCTGGAAAAGGCTTAGGCTATTCCCTATTTGTGTCTCCCTGCAGCCAGAGCTACCAATTTTAACAAATAATTTAGACAGAAGCCACCAAGCTAGCTTGTGAATAACACCAATCGTTGCAAATTATAGCAGAACTGCAAATTACATTTTCAGAATCAATTAATAAAAGCATGGAGAGTCGAGAGCCTAATGTTTACAAATGCTATGAGGAAGTTGGTTGTCTTGCTGTCTAGGCAAACAAAGGCCACAAGTGATGCAACATTCCAACTCTTGAAACAATGAACAGCTCAAATCTCACCCACACCCTAAAGCTGGGCTTGCCAAGTGTCTGCAAGTCCATTAGGGGTAATTATGGACAATCAGACAGGTAAGCTGTATAGACAATGCAGCTTAAGGGAACCTAAAGCCACTGATGCACAAATACAAAGATGCTAGGGAAAAGGCCATCTGAACGACATTTGTATCTACTCAAGCTCACTTGTTCCTTTATCCAGAGAGTCGGCTAAACATCCATTATACCTTTTGATAATTTCAGTCTGAATCTGTGTCCTTTTGTGGATTTTTTGTTGTTGTTGTATACAATCCTGATCCATGTCAGCGAGCGAGTTTCCCATGCATATTAAAGACCACAGCTCCTGAATGTTGCAGACCCACATACTATGTGCCAGGGATTCACCAAAACAACTAAAGCGTGTGCTTTTGAATCCTTTGGCAGGCAGGCACTTAAAAGAAGGAAATAATATTTTTCACTAAAAGCCGAGCACAACGCCAGCTTGCCACACCACATGTTAGGTGAAATAAATTACCCCTCAGACTACGTGAAACCACTCACTCATGACTGACATTTGCCCCTGGCCAATACTGGCTACAGAAATAGAGCTAAAGTATTTGAGTGTGACAGTGGAACAGAGCAATTCACAGGTATATGAGATAGAGGACGTTATAATGCGGCTTAAACTAACCCAGACTAATCCGCACCAATCCACCTCAATATGTATGGCTCAGTTTCCTTTGCTAGGACCATTCATTTGATTTCAGAGCGAGTAGCAAAGGAGACATATTACAGTGAAATTGGTCTGACATGACATAGAATGTTAAAGTGGTGTTTTTATTTTAGGAGAACTTATTAGCACAAGAGTAAACCATTATATATATATATATATATATATATATATATATATATATATATATATATATATATAAAGAGAGAGAGAAAGAGAGAAAGAAAGAGTGAGAGAGAGAGAGAGAGAGAGAGAGAGAGAGAGATGCACATATCATATACATATACAGTTCCGTCAACTCACACCTTGCAGAATCTGCAAAATATAAATTTTAACAAAATAAGAGGGAACAGAACACGAACCACACTTAAACTAAATCAACAACAAGCAAAAACTTTTATCCTCCTCACAAAACTATAATAGCATCATTTAGTAAACCAGATTTCTTTACCATCAGTCTATAAAATTAAATGAAGGCCTCCCTTTCTAAAGTACAGAACAGATTTGCAACCATGCATGTTATGTCAGCTTCCCACACCAGGAAAAATACAACCTTTACAAGGAGACAGTCTAAATAACAGCTGATGAAAGATTAATGAAAAGGTTTTGGTCTTGACGTGAAGGGTAGATCTGCCCACACAGCAAAAAAAGAAGAAAAAAAGTATGATGTCAGGGAAGCTGCAAAGTTTCTTAAGTGTGGCATATATATATATATATATATATATATATATGTGTGATATGTTTGCCATATCACACACACACAAAATCCATACAGCTCAGAATAATAATAATAAAATGAAAATGTATTACACTAAATGTAACGGGAGACACATAGGACATCTTGATTTAACACTGCATTTAATACAAAACAAATAAAAATATACATATACATTTCTTTTGACTTTCTGAAGCCTAATTAACACACTGCAGTTTCATACAAAGGCTTGGTTCTTATTCTCCAGTAATCTTTCAGTTCCTACAAGTAATTGTCTGAGAAAATAATTACTGTGAGGGCTAGTGCTTTTAGAGATGAGGTGACGCCCAAACCTGCCTTGTACACGCCTCAGTCGCGTAATGAGAGAGAGAGAAGAAGACGAATGAGTCTGTATTAGTGTGTGTAGAGTACCTATGTGGAGTTTGGCAAGCTGATTGGGAAGGCATTTGAAACAATAGGCCTCCCTGGTGGTTTAAGAGTATATCCGTGGATTTGAAGGCTCAGGAGTCTTTAAAGTTGTACGGCAAAGCCATAAAGCTCACCACACCCAAGAGAGAAGAACTACCCTGCCGTCTTTTCTCTTTCCATGCATAGACATACTCACAGTCATATGTATGTAACCTAAATCACCTTTTTAGGTAGTTCTATTTCAACATATCCAAAGGCAGAAACATAATTATATTCTATTATAATCGTATTGTTTATTTTATTTATAATCATATTTGATTTTTCTATTATACCAAGGGCTATAATGAAATTTGTTGACCTATAATTGTAGATGGTCTTAACTTTTTAATAATGCATTTGATTGCATTTCGTAACAGGGATCTTACAATAAAAGAGGTTTGCTAATTTAGGTGTGTGAGTGTATGCATAAGACTGTACGGGATATCTGCAATTGATTAAAGCAGTGCGAAATGTGTATACTGGGGCTGATTTTCGAACCCAAGTCTGCCATTTGTAAGTCGGCCACAGCAAGGCGAATTATCCTATCTCTCCGCACTGCCGAGGCGCTGGAACGCATCTGAATAACACCGCAGCCTAAGAAAACATCTGCTGGCACATGTAACACTGGACACACCACTGAGTGTTTTCTATTATCACGTCACATAATCTGACATATCCAGAGACCGTCTCTCTCTGCGTCTCACTCCCTCTCTCCCACTCTCATCTGTAGTCTTCCTTTGTCAACATGCTTTCAATTTCTTTTCAATTCCATCTTTTGAAATAGCCTATGCATTTAGCCACAGGGATTTTAGGTTTCGTGCTAAATCTGACAAATAATGTCTCCATAGTGCAATATTCCACAGACGATATGCAGAGACGGACCTGACGTACACTGTGATAACTCAGGAGAGTTTGTACAAGCATAATGAATTTATGAGAGGAGCTTGTTTTATGTGTAGTTTCGCTTAGCCGACCGCTATCGGAGTTTGAAAGAGTTCGGCGTGTAGGAGAACCGAATTGGTTATACAGTGGGGCAGATCACTTAATGATGTGCCTTTGTGTCTGAGATTCTGCAGACTACGGTAGTGCAATATTTGTTGAGGAAACAAAACAAATGTCACAATTTTTCCCCAGGACAAACTGCGTTATCATGTCCCCTAATTTCACAAGAGTCTTTCCCTTTCGAGGTATGGGAAACCGAGGTCTTTTATGTGAGCAGAAAGGCAGATGGAAGGAGCCAGAAAAACACACCGCCGCGAGTCGACAGGGACGGATAGGACTCCATGGTAACACAGTTGTCACAGGGCTCTTCCGAGGGTCACGCACTTCATCATGGCTACAGATGTGCGTACACGCACGTTATAAGTCCCATCTCCCTCCTGTCGACCTCCTCAATCCACTACGAGCTTAGTTTCATTTGCATCCGGGCTGGTCAGGGTAGAGAGAGTTGGTTTAAAGGAGGCTATTTGTTGTGCTCTCGGTTAATACCACACAGAGCTTTAAATACCCATATCAAATCTTTGCGGCTCAACAGATTCAGTTTTGCAAACCTGTATCGAACAGAGGTTCAATCCGGCAGCTTAGAAGAGTACACTCCTTTAAGTTCTGTGATAAGGTAAAACCAATCGCTGGATTAGAGACTGTCTCAGAATGAGTGAGTGTGTGTGTGTGTGTGTGTGCCTCTGTGTATAAGGCATTATTCCTTTTGTGGTGCTTGTAACAGATAATTTTGCAAATTGATTTAATGTAGCTTTATGACTTATGTACTTTAAGAAAATCTAAATGCGTTACATTCTTCTCAATGTGATGCATATCAGCTGAACATGAATGGCTGACATGAGAATCAATGACAGAGAAAAAAAAAAAAAAGGCACACTGCTTTAAAAAATGGGTATTGGTCTGCCAGTCCTTGAGACGTTGGAATTAATTTGAGTGTGTTTTTGAAGTTGGAAATGGTCAAAATGTTTATTCTGATGGAAGCATTAGACAATAGACCACAACACGAGTCCCACAAGGGTAGCTTTACATGCCATATGGCTGGCTAAAAACCGCAGAAAAGGAGGATTTCATTCTTCCGAGGCAAGAATGCCTTGTGGTCCTCAAGCAGCGTTCCAGAGCCAGAGCTTTCCTCTGAGCAGTGGGAGGTTTTGACAAAGGAGGAGTGGATATCAAAAGTCCTGACAGGTCCATAAATAAACCTTCAGCTTGAATCAGCTTTGAAATATCGCAGTATGCCGATTATGTTATTGCAGAATTAAACCTATTCAACCGCAGCGCAGTGTGGGACTGCGGTAGTCTGACTGAGCCGCTCCATCCTCGTCTCTCGCAATGAGTCTTCCTGTCCGCTCTCGGGCCGGCTTGTTGGCATTGACGAGACACTGTGGTGGGGAAAAAGATTTCGGTGAAATCTCAAGGAGGAGCCATGTGGTTTAAGACTAGTACAATATCACGTGGTTCCCATGATGGTTTGTCTCAAAGAAATAATCATGTGACCCAGAAAAACATGATGCAAAAGAGCAGCAATTTATGCTTCTCCTTTCAAGTCAGAGTTTGATCCGGTTCTCAATGTCATAAGGTTCTCATTACTGCAGAGGTAACCAGTCATTGTGGCAGGTGATGGTTCAGCATCCTTTAATAAGGTCTTGTGACTAGTTCAGGCATCAATATTGCTTTGAACTACGAGGCTGCAGCAATGCGGTGGAGGAGATCAGAGGCGAGGCCAGTGGCAGCTCCAGCAGCACGAAGGAGACCTTACGTCAGCTCCTGCATCGACATCCAGCTCGGCTTTGATATGCTTATCCGGCGCAATTCCCGATAGTGCGGCCGCATCCCAAGGTGACCCTCCCTGGCTAGGATTCCTCCCATGCCTGCTGCAGTCTGTAGTCACATTCATACCCTTCAATCCTCTCTGCTTCCAAGAGCTTTTATTCTGGCTTATTGATCTCTAAAAGACCCTTAATGTAAGCCTCCATTTTCCACAAAGGCCCTCATCATAATCCCCGTTTGGAAAATGAACAGTGCAATTATTCATGTGATTCGGGACAGAAGCTGAACTAAGGCTTCTTGTATTTGAGACATCATGCGAAATGCTTTCGCACTAAATATTTGGGTGCTCAACTGAGGCCGGGATTGAACCGGACACAACCAATATCTTTAGCACTGTGCAAAATGATTGCCCAAATGTGAATCACAAGTTACTCCCACTATGACTAATGCAAACTTTGAATCGAACGTTCACGAGAAAAGTGAACTACATTTTAAGTTCCACTTTACGTAAATCATCTGACACACAGATACAAAATACATGATTTACATATAATTGAGCTACAGTCTTCATCTGTCTAATAAAAAAAATTAACAAACGAAAATGATGCTGTTATTTGTTATCATTTACTCACCCTTATGTTGTTTCAAGCCTATGATTTGCAGAATACAAATTTGGGTGAACAATTTGGGTGAACTATTCCTTTAAAAAACATGTTGCATGTCACCTCTGTCTTTTGCAAGCACAGAGGTCAATTGTACTCTGATTAAAATGTATATGTACACAAAGCTGCATTATCACATAAAACAGTAGGTCTGTCAGTAATTTGCAAAAACTAAACTAGTACAGACTAAAACATTTTTTTCTTTTTAAATAAATAATTGCTTTAGTCCGACTGAAATCAAACTTTTAAAGTGCATGTACATTCTTATTTTTCAGACTCAGGAGTCCCTACCTAATGCCACTCAACCTCAAACTTTCCCTAACAGCTGCAGAGTTTGTGAGACAGGTGAAAACACACTCAGAATTTTCATTTGTCATTTTCAATTGTGTCGTCGAGTGGGAGTTCAACAGTATATAGCTTCATATCTCCCTGTAAAAAATTTTCACGCCAAGGTCATTTGACTCCAATCAAGAAAAACAAGTTTATTTAAGAGAAGAATTTTTTTTAATGTAAAAAGATTGGCACTAACTCGGCTTTTCATAGCAAGTGGCAATGACTGATTGCAGACCAAATAAATATCAATTAAAGCACAGTCATGGAGTCTCGCCACCAGACACCATAATAAATTATAATACAGTTTAATATAGTAAGCCTCAGTTGGTTATCTTAAGTTCATGCATCAGTAACTTCATTTTACAAGTAGTGGACAACTGGAGTTCATGTGACCATCTCTGTGCAGCTTATATGCGATATAGTCTTTCTTCCATCATAGCAATTTTGCAAAATACATGAAGAAATCTAAACTTGTGATACCATCAGAAATGTTGTAAGCCTAAGAAAAAACAAAGGAGACTTGAGGGAAAGAGGACAGACTTAATAATTTAAAAAGCTGCCATGACAAGATTTGTCAAGACAAATCCAGGCTTGTTTGGTACTTTTAGTGCCATGGCAAAGAACAATAGGTTTTAAAACGACATTGGTTCAGCATAGGGGGGAAACAGACCTCCCTCAAACTAAATGCATATGGCCTATTGACCAAGCAGCTTTTGGACTTTCGCTAAAAAGCTGTCTTACTCACTGGGTGCCATTAGATGGGTGAGTACTTAATCCATGGATTACCTAAGATAGCATCTCCAGCACTCAGCCTTTTGGACTGAAAGCAAAGATTACTGACCACACGTCAGGTCATATTCTGAGTGTACTTTAATCTTTTATGCTGAACACACCCTTCCACGTTCATAATTGCTAGAGGAAGCATATGTAACCGACTCGTTTGTGATGTTCAGTTTTGGTTTCCTCTCTCTATGCCTGTTCAAGATCATCCACTGCCCTAACATAGGTGACTTAGTTAGGATCTTTTCTATACTTACATAAAATGTAGCTTTAATTGCTATACAATTGTTATTACATCAATCATTTGCACTGCTGATGAAATATAACAGTGGTTCTCACACCAAGCACTAAGTCTGCTCAGATCAGATTTGTCATATTTTATATATATATATATATATATATATATATATATATATATATATATATATATATATATATATATAAAATATGACAAATCTGATCTGAGCAGACTTAGTGCATATATATATATATATATATGTGTACATTTATATATGTACACATATATATATATATATATATATGTGTGTACATATATAAATAACACAAGAAAAATAGTCTATAAAATCTATAACAATTTCATATAATAATCGGGTTGCTGCATCTATGAAAAACATTACAAGCCTCAAATAAGTGGTGACTGTTGACTATCCAGCTCAGGGATAATATTTACGGAATACACATTGATTTGTGAGGCGGGTCGGTCCGGTGTGTGCCGCCGATGTTGACATGTGGCGGGATGAGGGCGAAACAGTGAATGCTGTCTGACTGTATGTTGAGGGACAGACACCTGCACAGGAGCACAGAGCTAAACATTTACAATTTACTTCCGACAAACACAGTGGCCCATCTGTTACACAGCTGCCCAAAAAAGGGCAGGCAAAGGAAGACATTAACAGGACCAGAGAACTCTTTTCAGCAGAGACATTGATTTATATAACATTTGCACTCTTGAATCATTATCTTAAATAATAATAAAAAAAGACTAAACTACAGTACAGATGTAAAAGATATGTAAAAAATAGTTTGAAACTTTGATTACTATAGGCTATGCTTTCCAAATAAATATAATTATATTATTTTTGCATTACTTCAAACTTCAAACTAAACTGTTAAATCATGAATGCATTATTGAGGTGTTGTCAAATCTGTATACTGTATTTTTTTTAAAATGCACAAAATTTATTTGATGCCCAGAAATGCCTGGGCTAAAAATGAAAGAATGTATACGAAGACAAGACAACGGCTATTTTATGTACAGTATGTATGTATGTATGGGGTCATATTCTCAAGTATAATATGAATACAACAAAATGTCAACATTAATGTGTGACAGATTGTATCAACAGTTCCTTGTGGAGAAGAGATAATGGGGTTGTGCCAATCCCGCGGTATGGCGGATGGGGAGGTGCTCACATCCTGCGCAGAGCCGCGACACGAATCAATCACTGAGGCTCAATTTTACAGTCATCGTCCATCTAATGCCTAAACATAAGCTTGCTGATAGTGACGGCGGGAAGGGAGGAGGGCATCTCGATTATGAGCATACATGCTCTTCCGTAGGAAGACAATAATATTGGCATTAAACACCTTCGAGAGGTGGAGAGATGCCAGCGGCGTTTTTTTAATATATCTTAAATTATGTCAGGAAAAACACTGGGACATCACACAAAAGCCACACTCAGTGTATAATGCTCTCTCATAAAGCTGCCGAGCTCTCCAACAATATTGACACAAGGTGCAGGCAAGCAAATGTCAGCCGCTATAACATATGAAATACTTAACGTAACCAATTTTCAGCTGTCAATCAGGCCGGGGGAATAATGACGGACAGGGCAAAAATCGATACAGCACAATTGAATTGCAGCACACAGACATGTTTCGTTCTGTGCTATAAAATACTGTCAAATGTCACAGCCCCCAGCTCGATGGTAGGATGAGACTGATTTATCGGTCTCAGCTGCTTAAGGGCATTAGCACGCGGGCTAGCGCCACGACCAGAAGAGGAGGCACTTCTGAACGAGACATCCAGGTCTAATGAGGGGTGAGAATCATGCCGATTTACTGCCAGATCCGCTCCCCTGATGAGGGCCTGATTTGTGTTTGTGAATAATAGCCTCTTTATGCATACTATTTCATTTCAAACCATGTTTCCACAGATCATGGAGACATCTGGGTTTACACAACCTCCCTATTTGCCCTGTGTGAGACTTCCACTAACAACACTTCAGCAAGCTACTGTAACCCCTGAATGCGTCTTTGAGTCTTTGACTGTCACCTCATTTACAATACCTAGCCCTCGTCCGCACTTAATCAGTTAGGCTCCTGCAGTTCAGACTGAGGCTAGTGAGGAAACAATCCCAGAGTTCACTTCAAAAGAAGGAGGCTCTTTTGAAGAACACAGACTCAATCTTGAACCAGGGACTGTTCTGAGATCTTCAGACGCTGATAGAAGTGGTTTTTGGATGATGTCCAAAGACGAGCATCTCACCAATATCGGATAACAAGGATAGTTTTTGCTCTGTAAATCTGATAATTACCAGTTCAAAAACTAAACATGATGGAAGAGGGTAAAGGGTCAGAAGTTAAAGTTGTGGATTTCATTTGTTTAATATTCAGAAAATAAATAAAGCCTTGACTTTGGGCACTTTCCCAGGAGTTGATATATAAAAGATTATCAACCTATTTCTCTTTTTACTATATAAAAGGTCACGTCTGTAAGTCTTAGAAAACTTTTTAGATACTTTTCGAATGCCTTTTATTTATAGAGAGACTCGGAAAGATTAAAACTATGATAATCTAAGTGATTTAATCATATTTCTTTTTTTTTTAATTAACAATGATTTAAATAAATCACAAAATATTTTGGTGTAATTTCCAAACAAGCTGGAATTTTTTCAAAATATGCAAAATGTTTGAAAATATTTTTTTAATTGTGTGTATTTAGTGTGTACTATGTGATTGATAAAATGCTAGCTATTAGCTTATAGCAAGACAGCCATTTTATTCCTAACATGTTCTAAATGTAATTATATCAGTGTCTTTTGCACCACTATTAAAACAATATATCATTTGAGATTAGGTGAAAATGACACAGTGATGGAAATGTTAACAGAATATGTTAAAGGGACCATCACAATAAAGTGAAACCGTATTCTCTAGTTACAAGACTCGAGCTTAGTCCTGACTAACTGATGTATGATGATGTGTATCACAGAGCATGGGATCCTGGGAACTGTAGTTGCACAATGCCTGCCAAAAGTTACGTCCTGTCCCTTCTTTATGACTCCACAGCTGTGCTGTAGGTATTGATTACCAGAAGAACACAATGAGCCTTGGATGCATTTTTTACGAAGTGCGGAATTCTGAACTAGAGAGGCTGGCGCCGTGAGGGATGTGACCGCAGGATATTTCTGCATCGACATGAAGGTATAATCATAGCTGAACTCATTTCATCCAAACAATGCGCAGAGTGCCTTCTCATTCTATTCCGAAAACTGTAACTGGATATATTTTAACTGGCTTTCTGAGTAGGTGAAGTACACAGGTTGGAAAGAGCTGCCAAAAGCGACTCCCATGGAATAACTGATAACTCTCAGAGAACATTGTTTGGATTCTAATATCGTCAACGTCAGACAGCGCTGCAGCTGTGCATGGCAAACTCTGTGTTCATAATTTATGAGCGCCCTGGCAGAGATGTGAGGATTGTTACCATGGACACATCAAACCCATAAAAACAGGTGGCCAGAGGTTGATGTTGGACAGAAGACAACAGAGGACAGGCTGTGGAACAAGAAAGCATGGACGCAACTTAATCCGGCTTAATCTGGGCGGATAATGAAAGTTTTAAAGAGTATCTTTACATTGTCAAGTTGTTGAACATAGAATTAAGCAATGAAAACCCCTAAAACGTTACTGATGGAAAAATTGTGGCAAGGTATAAGTGTGGAAAAATCAAACAGGTCCATAACAAACATTGGCTATACTCTTACTATTTCTGTACTACGCTGTGTGGACACTAGTATGCAAATGTTATGCATGCATGGAACAAAAGCACACAAAAGAGCACAATGTACAAAACTGTATCCCACAATGCAGTGCGTTCGACATGACCTATCATTTCCAGTGACAAATGAACAGTGGTGTGAAGTATTTGAGTAATTGTAATTAGTTACTGTACTTAAGTATAGTAAGTATCAAAGATATTAGCAACATTTCCTCTTTTGACTACATTTTTGAATAAGTATATGTAATCTTTACTCCAATTCATTTGTAATGAGAGGACTAGTGCATCTCTGAGCCTACATACGACTTGTACTGTTAAAATCAGTACTTGTACTGTTATTTACTCAAGTCATACTGGACTTGGTGATTTGTCATTTTTAATTGAGTAATTTTCGCTACATGGATGCCATGAATGAATGCCTCCTGTTTCACCCGTTTCTATTAAAAACCACATTGCATGATTCAGTAAGTACTCTTCAATTACAAACATATAGCCGAACTGTTTTCTATGTGTATTACATTGAGAAAGAAAAAGAAAAGTATGTGAGATCATTTTGTATTTTACAGGACACACTCTGTTTGCTTCTCATGATGACATGATTCTTCAAGCAGAAACAACCAAAAGTATCCCTGATTTGAACTATGAGAGAGATCTGGGAAAGCTGTGCACAGCTCAATATGTACAGTAAGCACTTGATCTCCAACTGTGATCTCCAATTCAAAGGAACTAAATTGACATGCTATATGGCATACATTCTGAAAGCTATACAATATAATGTAATGTCTCATAAGTTATAACAAAACTTAAAAGTACATCTTGAGAAAACTTAAATTCATATTTCTAACAATGTGCCGTCCACTTCAGTTATTTTAAGTGAACAGTTCTAGCATGTTACAGTTTTCAAGTGCAAGAGAAAATTAAACATTTAAAAGTAGTGTGCTTTGTCTCTACTTATGCAATATGACTTCAATGTTATCCTCTCCATTACTATGTCTGTAGAGGAAGAATTAGGAGTTAACAATGAAAATAAATCGATAATCGTTTACAATATAATTTCAAAGACTGTCAGGCAATTTTTCATAAAGAATGTGGTTGTTTTGGATTGTCTGGCATACATAAAAAATATTAGCCACACAAATGGGAAAAATCTGTTAATCTGTCTAGTCACTGTTCTGCGATCAGGTGAGTTTCCAGTACTGTGCCAACCATTTGCTTTAACTTAAATACATCTGGTTTGAGTGAGCCTCCACAGGCTGCAGTCTAAAAAGGGAGGCACTGGCAACAAATTCAGGACTTGAATTATTTGTTTTTATTTACCACATATGGAATAAGTTATTGTAAAGTTTCTGCCTGGGAAAAAGTAGATTTTCAAACACAGGTATATAGGGCACACTGTTTTCAGATGCTTACTCATGCATATTCACTCACGTGTGCACACACACACACAGAGAGAGAGAGAGAGAGAGAGAGAGAGAGAGAGAGAGAGAGAGAGAGAGAGAGAGAGAGAGAGAGAGAGAGAGAGAGAGAGAGAGAGAGAGAGAGAGAGAGAGAGAGAGAAATGGCAGCCAAGCAAGGCTGTTAGATGAGTAATGGGAACGAACTACAAGGCATAAGCCTTGATCCCCCTGCAAACCCCCAGCAGCCCCCCCCCCCCACCCCCCTTAACAGGGCCCGAACACAGACATGCTTAAAAATACTCAAGATGCATAGTGTTGACAGGTTCAGAAGCAGATAAACACATGTAGTGAAGCTGTTTAGAGAGAGGAGGGATCTGACAGCCGTAACTGTCACAGTTGCTTCAGTGTTTCTTGTTGCACACAAGAATTCAACATCTACACTAAACTTTCATTGGTTCGAAGGCTGGCTTTCCTTTTCTACTCTAAGCCCCAAACACACTTTGAAAATACTTTCCACGACTCAATTCATGTCAGTTACCCTGTGCTGCCAGCACCATGCCAAAGTAATTTGTCTCTCTCATTACTCTTGGACAGCGATCTGTTTTAATTAAAGAAATACGTCAGCACAAACAACACCATCAATAATCCCCCGTTCCATGACAAAGGAATTTCTTCAGATCTTATTTGGTGTCATTGCGGGCACACAACATTAATTCAATCACTTCAAGTCCTTTAGCTGAGGATGGATGACACTCATTCTTTTCACTGGTTCTTTTTCACTGATGTGCAAGTAGAAGAAGTAATTGTTGATACTAAATCTATTTTTATAGGTTTAAATAATTTGTGGTGACAGGAGAGATTATATCTATATGTTATATGAAGCTGGGGAAAATCTATTTGATGGGTTTCCTGTGAAAGAAGAGTAACTTTTTGCACAGGGTGTAAATAGCACGGGCAACACAACACGGTTATTTACATCCCAATCTAATGCAGTGGTTCTCACATGTTTTTAGGTGGTGGATTACTTTTATTATTCAAATAAAAACTGCATAAAACATAACAGCACAAATCTGGGGTAAAACGGACTGCCACTACTAATTACTTTTACACAATAAGTGAAATCACAATCAAATGTTAACAGTCATTGTTATGAGCTGATTAATTTAGTGTTGGAGCTTTTTTTTTTCTTAGGTCTATTTTGTTTGGGCTTTATTAATGCATATATTTTTTCATCACAGGAATTAATGACATTTTAACATACTGTATATTTAAATAGAAAACTGTTATTTTAAATAGTAGTAATATTTTACAAAATTATTGCTTTTACTGTATTTATGATCAAATAAAAGGAGCCTTGGTGAGCATGAGACTTCTTTCAAAAAACAAAATTGGTAGTATACATTTTTTTCTTATGATAATTATCAAATGAGTTTGTAAGGTTTAATTAGATATCATATATTTCGAAACTTTGCCGTTCAAACTTTTTAAAACATTACAAGGTACAGTTATCAAAAAATATGGTGGTCTACAGCGAGTAATTGGAGTAAAATAAAGAGTGAGATATATAGAGGGAGCAGAGACAGTTGGAAAGCATTGACTAGACAGAGGACAATGAAGATGCAGAATGACTAAGGAAAGCATACAGAAACAAACAATTGAGGCAGAGAGAGAGAGAATGTGTGTGTGGGGGGGGGGGGGGGGGATCATGTAAAGAAATCTTCCTCTCCTCTGTCTATATTTCTTTTCATCCCTCCTTCCAGCCCCCACCCATCTAAACCCAGCCTTGGACAAAGAACACTACTTTCTGCCAAGTCATTTTTCATAAGCTCATGAAATTGTGCCAATCCTGCACCCCCTCCCATTTTCACTCTATTTCGCAGTAGGACTTCTATGCAACCTACGGGGAATGAACGTGCACACACACCCATACACACCCATACACACACACACACACACACCACCTGCCCCTCTCCAAAACCACACACTCCTCAAGGGAGTCCTCCCGTACACGCATAGGCTTTTCATCTGAAGCACTGAGACGGGTGGACATATGAATCCATCTTACTCTACAGAATAATCACCCTCTGTGTAAAACTAATGGAGAAAGATGTAATCAGAACCATATTGTTATTTCCTCCACACAGTGAAAGCGATCACGCGGAACACAATAAGCCACTTTAAAAACCATTTCCAATCGATTAGGTATGACTGAGATTGAATGTGTTAGGTTTTCAAAGTGTGAATTGTTTACAAATACCCGTTCTATATGTAACCTTAAAAAAAAAACAAAAAAAGAACAGATTTATTGAGATTTGAATGACACACCACTGAAAACAAACTGCTGGTTTCAAATACATTGAAAGTTTTCAATGAATTGCTAATAAATTTCACAAATAATTACAAAGAAACACCTAATAACACATTCATGACATTAGAAATTAAATTAAACATGATATTTTGAAGTAGAAAGACTGAAATAGTATTCCGAAATCTTTGTTTTATTTACAAGGTTGAAAAAATAATTTTGGTAACACTTTCTTTGGCAACACTTTTTTTGGCAACAACGTTTCATTAGTTAAAGGCACATTACGTAATATTTTTTCGCCACAAGAGGGCGCAGTTTCCAACAATAACAAAGGCGTATGTTTATGACGCAGTGACGAGCTGAATGATGGGACTTGCTGTCAAGCTGATGGATCTAATAATGTTTATGGATGAGTGCAAAGTTAAACATTCATGTTTTTTAACATTACAGTGGTATGAAGCAGGTCGCAATTGCTAAAGAGACAGATATCACACGCGAGTCCCGAGGATATGACGTTAAAGGAATGAGGACATTTCGTTCTACCGAACTATCAGCAGGTGCTGGATTAACGTTACTCACACAGGTCAGTTTAATAGACGAATTAAACTTGTGAGGTAATGCAGCGCTTTTTCACCTGGTCTAACGTTACACTATCACTAAACGGCATTTAAATGTGTGTTGAAAGTTATAATGTTATTCTACATGTTAGTTAATTTGCAGTAAGCTAGATCAACATTAGAATATTATACTGACCATATACTAACATTTCATCATGTTGAGCTAACGTTATAACATTGATTTGTGTTATGTACATTTGCTCACCTGTCTAATAAAGCTGCCAAGTCGTGACTCGTGAAGCTCTGTCAAGTCCAAGTTAATCGCGGACGTGGAGCTCTCGGCATCTCAAAAACGTCACGCTGATATTGATCCTCGTTACGTTCACCTTGTTTGTCCCAAAGTCTGCTTGCCATGGTCTATGTTTGAACGAAAAAAGAACTGCGTGTCGCTTAACGTTACGCACTACCGGCACTACGCGGTTGTCCACGTGCGTCGCCATGGTTACGTCATGCAGTTCGAGCGGAAACGAAGGATTGCGCGGATATTGCGTCATTGACAGGCGACATTTTTTTCGGGACGGCCACTTATTTAAAATTGGAATTTCTCTGAAATAAAAAATCTTTGGAGACTTTTGGGATATTGTAAGTAGGCCTACACAACTGCAGAAAATATATCACACTGTGCAAGTGATTTTTGGATATTTTATTACAAAATGATTACATATTGTGCCTTTAATATTATTTAACTTTTGTTAATATGATCTAAGAATGAACAAGAATGTTGTACTTCTACAGCATTTATTAATATGAGTTAGTTAATTTCAACATTTACTAATACATTATTAAAATCAAAAGTTGTATTTGTTAACATTAGTTAATGCACTGTGAACTAACATGAACAAACAATGAACTGTATTTTTGGTCACACTTTAAATTAGGGTCAAATTCTCACTATATACTAACTGACTATTAACTACGACTTTTGCCTCAATAAACTCCTAATTACTGCGTATTAGTTAGTAAGATATTGTTCAGGTAGGATTAAGGGATGTAGAATATGGTCGTGTAGAATAAGGCATTAATATGTGCTTTATAATGACTAATAAACAGCCAATATCCCAGTAATATGCATGCTAATAACTAGTTAATGAGAATTGGATTGTTACTGTATTTGTTACTAACGTTAACAAAGATTAATAGATAGGGTGAAACAATAAACAAATTTGCATTGTTCATTGTTGGTTCGTGTTAATACATTAACTAAGATTTACAAATGAGACCTTATTGTAAAATGTTACCATAATTTTCATAGTGGAGTTCAACAGTCTCACACAAAATCTCACACAGTTCACATTGAATCTAGGAATCGAGATCTAATTTAAACCTGGAAATTAAGTTTTAGGATTCTGCCAAATTCAAAATAGTATGACATAAAATGGACAAGTACTGTTATATTTATTAAAGATTCTGCACTATTTCTGGGTCATATAAGCAAATTAGTCATAAACTCATAAAGGTCAAAAGGTCAGATTTTCTTGCTTTCATTAAAGCACAAGATGTTGGAAAAATCAAATCTCATTCTCAAATCATGCTGAAGAACGCGATTATCAGGTTTTACACAAACTTCACGCAGCTCGAGTGCTGCTGTCATAAAAAAAAGTGGGGCATAAATACTAAAATTCAACAAGAACAGAAAGACAATATATTGTAATCCTATATTCTCTCCTCTCTACTTGTCCTTTACAGGATGTATCAAGTCACTTTTAGCAGTGACGCAATGTAAAAACGTTTATTTCTGTCTAAAAATGTATGCATATGTCAGAATGAGTGTTTGTTAGCATTTATATTCCTGTCAGGTGTGTGTGAGAGAGGCTGAGAGGTCAGCAGTGACTAATTCTCTTGCCACTCCCTGATTACGTATGTAATGGAGCACTTATTGGCATGACTCCCTCATCACAGAAAACAAGCCTCCTGAAGAGAAAAATCCATACACATTCCCTCAGAAGGGCCTGCGCTGAGCCGATAGGGACCAGGTCTTGTAAGAAAGAAAGAAAAAAAAAAAAGAAAAAAAAAAAACACTACCAGCTTGAAGAATGAATCTAATATGCAATTTAAAATCTATATCTAAAAAAAAACCAGCCCACTGTGATGATATTATCTAAATATCAATCTGAACTCTTGTTTGCTTGTACTTCTAAATGTGTGTGTGTTCCTATGCGCTCAGGTAAACCTAGATGCGGGCTGAGGGGAAACTCTCGGTTGCTTTGACCAGCCGGGATTTGGTCTCAGTCTCTGGACTCATATAACTCTCCCCTGCTTCTATTTCAATTTTAATACAGCACCAGTCTGTGCAGCACTAGCTTTAATAAAGTAGCGCTGTGTCTGTCAAGCCAGGTGTAGCTCCAATCCCCTCATATTCTACATAAATCCTTCAGAAAGGTGTTGGGGGATAGAGAGAGCGAGGACGGCCGTGCCTTTTTTTGAGCCGCCGTTGGAATTTGTCTTTCCCCCCCCCCCCCCCTCCATTCCTTCCTTTTTTGCCTAAATTCATAGATATTTATAATAATTCTTCACATACATGGAAATATTCAAGGATGTGACTTATTTTCTTCCACTAGATGCATTGCAGTTTAGTCAAAGTTAATAATAATAATAATGCATTAACTACTACTACATATGGATTACACTGAGTATTTTAGTTTTGAACCTGCTGCTATGTGTGCTATTATAAGAATTATATTATGTAATAATAATAATTATTATAATATGGAATAAGCACATTATGTTGTGTTTTTATTAATAATATTAACCTATACTGTTTTTATGATATTATGATTTATTTTTATGTGGGATCATGTTAGTGACATTAAATGTTAAATCTAATTTTGTGTGATTGCAAACAAAAATGAATGCCTTGTGTATTAGATTGAAGGTCAATTTCAGTCAGTTCAATTTCCGTCAGTTCAGAAAATGGTGTGAAAATCCATTCATGAATTATTTACTCAGCATAGATAAATTATAGTCTAATTCCATTTCTCTTACCGCTATTCAGATTTCAATTTCTGTACTTAATCTTTAAGTAAAGGCAGGACTGTGTTCAACATTCATAGTTCAATGTTTGGTGTTAATTTAAATGTGAGCTTGCTCAATTTTATTTCCACTTACATAGTGACAATTTTACTCTTCCAAGAAGTATATCTTTAGTTCACCTTGAGATGATCTACAGACTATATGCATGTTATTTATATATATACATAATTTCCACTTCCACTTTTTCTGATCATCACATACTTTTCAAATGCTATCATTCATTTACACAACACGGAGGAGTAAGGCTGGATTGAGTTGAAAATACATTTTCTAAGCAAGTATATATCTTGCAGATAATAATGAGTCTATACTTCAAACATGCTCATTCTAGATCAGGGCCAGTAGTCATGGAACATATTATCATAAGACATTTGTTCATAGCGTGACAATGCTTGGCCCCAGGCCACCGACATGTTTTATTTAATAACGCGGGAATTTTGCAATGTTTGCCTTTCATTACACTGAAAGTTGAAAACAGAGTCCAAAAGCCACTTGCTTTAAAGCACGAACTTTACCGCCCAATGACTGTCAAAAGAGATATGAGCATCTGGATTGGAGAAAAGGATTTTGCAGGATGTCCATCTAATGCAACAGTGTTTAGTTTTCCAACTTTTCTCCCCCGTGATTCTTTTTTTTTTAAGGAGGTGTTGGGGGCTGACTGGATGACCACCCGTTGGAGAGGGCCTGTTCTACGGCTGGAGGCGGGGGGTTAAAGTGGCAGAGCGGATTAAGCCCTTCGCCGCAGGGAGACTTACACAGGGACCGGGATGAGAGCCCCCTCCGCCTGGGAGCCATGAGAAAGCCGGAGGAAAGAGCAAAGCATATGTGTGAGGAGAGTAAACTTATTTTTGTACACTGCTGACCAATGCTGGCATATCAAAGGTTCACCAATCTTTTATGTTATCAATCACAACCAAAGCAATGACTGACAATAGTAAGTCATTATAGATCTGGTTAATCTTTAAATTATTTGACAAAAATGCAAAAGAACTTGACAAAGTATGCAACGTTAAAAGTCTGAGTTTCAAAGTTGATGCTGATGCATTTAATCCTAGTTCAATCTGCTGTTTAAACATTTTGTGCTGCTTGTTAGATTATAGGGTTCATTATGATCTTTTAAATGCACAGTGATGTTTCTAGTGTTAGGGAGTACGTGTTACAAAATCTGATTATGTTTTTTTATTTTTTTTATTTTTACACAAGTCGTAAACTGTATATGTGTAGAATAAATCAACTTTACATTTGCATTATAAAACTTAACCCTTAATGTTTTTTGATATTGATCATTTCAATAACAATAACCACATTGATTAATGTCACTTTTAAAAAATAACATAACATTTTTAATTACTCCAAATAAAAGTAACCAGTGCTCCATAATTACTAGTTTTAATTACTTTAATTTCCACTGTACGTCCATCAATTATAATGTTGGTAATAAACTGAATAAATAGAAAAGTAATGTGTGTTACGTTTTTAAAAAAGCAACGTGGGTATTATGGTTTAAACTGCACTGTAAAAAAATTATCAAGTTATGACAACATATATTTTTACATTGCAAGAAATTTGTAACTTTTTTATGTTATACAAGATTCAACAAATGTTTTAAGTCAATTGAAATGACTTAAACATCCAAGTTGATTGTACTTACAAATTTAAGGCCGCAACTTCTTTTTTTTACAGTGTTTTAAGCAAATAAATAAATAACATAAAAGTAACATGCATGTCCCCCAACACTGACAAAAACAATCAATGTTCATTTATAATCCGCTCCATAAAATAAATGCATATCAATTAATGTTGTTTATGTGCGCTACTTTCTCACTTATTCCTTTCATTATACAAATACTGCAATGTAATGTAATGTGACCCAATGTTGTGCAAGCTACTGTACAACTTGATTACAACTTGAGTAAAACTAAGTGCAGTAACTAGGACACATTACACTTGTGTACTCTAGATGGTAAAACATGGAACGTTAATTGGTTAAGTATCTCACAGTGCGTCATGCGTGACAAGAATTACCAACACGTACATCATGACTATCGTACAAGTCGTGTAGAGCAAAAGGTACTTTGAGATTTTAAAGAGTCGCACTCTGATGTCTAAGATACTGAAATAAAACAGATTATCTGGATTAAATGATAGAGCTGTCAGCCTGTAGTTCCTCTTCTATATCCGTATTTGCGTATCTTAACAGCTTAAAAGTATGTGTGTGTGTGTAGGATGTGGAACAACATGAAAAAGAGGGATAAACAGAATTGAGGCATAGGGGAGTACAGATCTGTGAGGAAAGCAGAGTGCCTGGTTAAAGGTGAAAGTCAGGGTTCCTGCGAGTGTTAAGGTTAAGTTTAGGGTCGAAGGTCAAAAGAACACTGAGGTTGTGGTAAGGTTAGGGTCAGTTTAGGGTCAGGATGTCCACTTCCCTCAGGGTAGAGCAAATGGTCAAGCAAAGATCTATTCTTACCAATTAGTGCTATACTAGAAAATACCATTTTCAAATGTTTCCATGTATATTAAATGTGAATTAGAAATTGTCACTAATATTTACCCTACTGTACAAAACTTTGGGTTCGGTAAGATTTTGAATGCTTTTGAAAGAAGTGACCATGGCTGCATTTGATTGATCACAGTAATATGCTGATGTATTATTATGATTTAACATAACTGTTTTCTAATGTAATAATTTAAAAATCTCATTTAATCCTGTGATGGTAAATCTGAATTTTCAGCATCATGACTCGTCTTCAGTGTCACATGATCCTTCAGACATCATTCTAATATGCTGATTTGCTGCTCAAGAAACATTTCTTATCATTATCAAACCATTGTGCTGCTTCATTTTTTTTCTTCTGGAAACCGTGATGCATTTTTTTTAGGATTCTTGGAAAAATAAAAAAGTTCAAAAGATCAGAATTTATTTGAAATAGAAATCTTATGTAATTACACATTTCTTTGCTGTAACTGATGGAAAAAAATTAACTTTTTTTTTTTATTAAATCCTATTTTTGACTTAAAATCAGTATTTGAATGAATGTTCATTAATAATGTTTTTATGTTTAAATGAAGTAGTGTTTTTTTGCTGTATTTCTTTGCTGTCCGTGTGTTGACTCATGGGTGACAGTTGTCGTGTCAGATTTGCAGAGGGTCAGTGGGAGGACTGGATCGTCTGAGACTGTGATGATATCTCAGCTTAGCTATGAGTTACAGGCCTTCTGATCTGATTTATTTCGAACGTCAACAAAAATATTATTTATGCTACGATGGTATCTCATTGCAGTTGTTGGTGATGTCATCCCAGCCTGTCACCACCAGACCTGGGAGGTAGTGCTCCCTTTCTCTGACCATTGCATTGTGGGAAATTTTACACCACCGCCGCAGCTTAATGGTCGTGTCTCCCACTGTGAGGAAAACACAGACAATATGTCATGTCAAAAAAGCTTACCACTGTCTCCCACCGCACAGACAGCAAAGACTCCTGTGATGTATAATCATGTACTGAAGCCAAATATTAGTGTTACTTTAAAAACCAAGTCTAACAATGCAACTGATATTCGGTCACATTAAAAAAAAAATTATAGTGTCTGATTAATATTCATGAATTTCTGTGAGGAAATAGAATTTGTGCTCTGAGCCTATGCATGAATAAAACCCTAGTGTAATATCTCATTATGTCGTATGATTGGGTATTATGGTGTTTTCACAGTTGCTCCAAATATTGTACTGCTTGTGATAGCTCGCTTATCTTTAGAATTAAGATTGCCATCACGTTGTGCAAACAAAATATTAAATACTTTACCTTAGTTTCACTCGCCAGGATGACTTCAGTTCCTTGGCTGTTGGTGTTCACAATGCTCTTGCTGCATGACATGGAAAAGCCAAAATATTTACAAATGATCCGCAATGCAAAAACGCTAATATCTCAGCAGATGGCTCAGAACTTTCAGAACTTTTTTGCATCATGGAGCTTTTAGAAGTTGGACAAGCTGGTGAGATTGGGTGGAGGAAATAAAGATCTTTGCTCTTTTTACCCTTCCTTCAGTTTCCCGTTTCTTTTTCTCAATATGCTGATTTATTCCCCAAGGTCTGCAGTTCGTTATGAGGCTTCAAAATTCCTCTTGCGCCGTGACAAACCGGAGAATGACATAGAGCGTGCGGAGGGGAGCGAGACATGTGTTGTCGTTTAAAATGATATTGTCTGAAGTTAATGACTTACACAGGCTTATAGGTATAAATATCTGATCCTTCGTGCTAATTTCATTGGCTGAGCAGGCCCCATAAAAAGGTCATTATGCCTGGTTTGTGTTTAACTCGCATTTAATTCCGAGGAGCAAGAGGTGCGAGAAACCGTATTGATTAAATGACAGCTTAACAACCAGCTGTTTAATAAATCGGCCCACTGCATTGGACCGGAGGGCAGAGAGAAAGAACGAGAAAAACTGCAAGAGGAAAAGGGAGAGGAAAATGAAATCAAAGACGGAAGGGAGTCACAGATAGACGGAGGGCGAGAGATGGGGGAGAGAAGACAGAAACTGAAGGGGGAGGAGGAGGGGAGCGCTATGGGGTCGCTGAAGCTTCATTGCAGGCAGTTGTGATGGAAACCCTTTCCCCTCGCTGCTGACAAATTTATGTTAACAAGCAAATTAGCCACACCGTGGAGAGGCAGCGCCAGATCAATAGTGACAATAAAAAGGGAGAGAGACGGAGTGAGAGAAAAGTTGTTGCTGACCACATACCGTCTGCGAACGTAAACGGCCAGGGCCTGTCCCAAAGGTCCGTCAACAATAACCCACCGCTGAGAGACACAAAAGCTATCGACACGCTGCTCGCTTCAATTTCCCTCGGCGGTGGCTGCTGTCACATCAAAACGCCCATTAGTCACAAATTCAGCAGGCCATGGATTTTGCCCTGCTCTCTAGGGGCACGCTGTCATCTTGAAAGTTGTGCCACTGGCGAAAAAAAAGACATCTGGTTTGAGTGTAGTGTTTGGAATACCAGAGGACCAGGAGGCTTGTTTCTGATAAAAGGGTAAAAACACAGGCACTTGAGAGCTGTCAGGGTTTGTTAAAAAGAGCAAGCTGAGGAAAGAGAGAGTCGAGGTGAAACTAACCCTAAGGGAATATCACAAGACATGAAATAGTTGCTTGATTTAAAAAAAAAAATTGCATTAAAACACCATTAATATTCTATGTATTATTCAGAAATAATTAAAAACAGACATGGTGTGATTGATACTTAAAATTTTTCTCTATATTAATAAACTGAGATGTAATAACATTATCTCAGTATTACATTATGTCTAAAATCTACAATACATTATACAATATATCAATATGCATCTTTTTACAATATATTTGTTTAATTTTACAATTAAATGCATATTAATACTATTTATTAATCACTTTCATGGAGTAATATTGAAGTGTGTGTATATAAATATACACACACACACACTTCAATATGACTCCATGTAATTATTAATAAATCAAAAGTACTAATATGAATTTAATGGTAAAATAAACCTTTTCACTATTTTTCAGAGAGTGGAAATGCATTTGAAGTGTGAAGTTTCAGACAATTTGCCAACAAAAATTTACCCTATAGGACAAAGTCAGTTGTATATGACAAGATGGTCGAAGGTCAGATGTAGAAAACAAATTTTGGAAAATTATTTTAGTCTTAAATATATGTTAAAAATTTAAAGACAATTATTTTTTTCTAGCTGCGATTTCATTATTAGTCCCATAGAGGGTTACAATCTAGCTTATGTTAGACAAGTGGAGTATTTGATCATTAGCAACAGAAAACAAAGGGAAAACAAAAGAAAAGGAACAGCCAAAAGAAAGTTATGTCAGTATAGGTAACAAATGACATTGAACACAATTGTAGGTACTTCCCTAAAGTGGGAACACACACCGTGTTGTGTACATGTTCAGACATGCCTACAAAAGTATGCCTACAAAAGTACAAAGAAAAATAAGGATTTTTATGTATATGCTGTATTTATTAGGTTCATAACACATCTATATTTATGAGAACCCATGTGTTTTCATGGTTCTATGAGAATATAGCTCTGAGCGGTTGGTTGGCTGATTGGATGAATGAGCAGTCAGTTTACATATAATATATATTTCACGGCCCTTGTATTTGCACAGTCTCTGTGGGACCCGAGCTTGTCAGCGGCTGTCGTAGCGCAAGCACATAGTCTAGTATAGACCTCTCAGCAGGGTGCCAGTGACCCTCTGTATCCTTCAATATCTAAACAGGTGCCGCTTGTCTCTCTCTCTCTTTGTCTTCGGCCATCAATCAGTACGTTCTAAGGGTCCTGTCCTCCTTCATTACGGCTCTATTAATCGGCTGACTGTGTGAGAACAGCCCAGCGCCAGCCCGTTAATGTTTAATGGCTCATCTCACGAGATCAATGAGCCAGTTAGTGACGACAACATTACACTTATGGCTGAACAGCCCCCAGTTATTGGACACACTAGTTAGGAAGTGACCCATCGCTCTTGAAGAAGGCTGGCTGGAATACACATGTCATTCTGTTAATGAAGTGAGGCACTAGTGTTACACATTGTCTACACACTAATTACAGTAATGACTGCATGTGCACCAGAAAACAAGGGTCAGCTGTGGTGTGAGAGAAGAATAGGTCAAGGATGTAAAGAAAAAGGAAAAATAAACCTGACATCACTTATTGGGTTTCTGAACACTTAAAAAAAACAGGACTAAAAAAAATCTGATTTGTTAGCATGATAAACATGCATAATCAAATTTGCAATAATAATAATATGAAATATCAAATTGTGATAATCCATTTTTTAATTTGAAGGCTATAGGTCAAATGTTGCTGTCACTTGAGAATTTGTGTGAACAGGCCTTAATTCTTACATTAAAAAAAATTGTTTTCTCAAGTAATCTAAAAATGTGCTTCATGTAGTAACAAAGGAACTGATTTTAAGTCAAAAATAGGATTTAATAATAAGAGTCAATCTGCCATCTTGAAAAACTATAATAGCAGAGAGGGACAAAAAGTACAAGGCCAACGCTTTTCCACAGCGCGTTTTCGTTCAGAGCCAGCGTGACGTAACTGAAAGCAGCAGAAACGGAGGAGAGCAGTGAGAGGCGCTTGTCACTGCCCCGGCAAGTTTAAAAGCCTGCATTCCAAATCCTCGTCGCCAGAAAAATCCAAAATAGATCGTAAAAGGAAACGTGACCGGAGATTACAAAAAACACGAGTTAATGTCGGGATAGCTTTTTCCAGGTGGATAGAGCTAATGCAGGAGAAACATTTCAAAAGAGACGCTGAAGTCCTGCTTTCTTCTCGACAGGTAAGTCAATGTTACAGCCTTAATTACAAGCTTTTTTTGATTGTTTGGTTGTGTACTTTATTTTATAGACAGATGAACATTTATAGTTAAAAGTTATGATGATATCTAGGGATGGGCATCGTTAAGAAATTATCGATATCGATGCCATTGTCAAGTCTGCTTATCGATGCGATTCCTTATCGATTCCCATATCAATTCCTGTACCATTTGCTGAACACTTACAGGGTGGCTTTGAGAGTTGTTGGCTTTGAATGTCTAATTGGTTTTAGAGAATGAAAACCAAGTGTGCAATATCTAGGGCCCTATGAAATCAGTTTTATTTTTTCCCAAATTCCGTTTTATTTTTTCCCAAATTCCGTTTTTTCCGTTTTAATTTTTGGGAATTAATTTTTTACCCTTTACTGTTATTTTAGTCATAAAAAGAGTGTGCTTTTAAAGTTAATGATTAAAATGTATACAATTAAAATAGGAATGACCTTAAATTACAGACATTTACTGAGTAGCCTTTTCAGGACAAATACTGCATGATGCCACATGACACTGCACTCTTCAAGTAACAACAAAATATGGTTATGAGCTTTAAACTGTCCAGTAAAATAAATTATATTAGTTTATATAAGTTTAAATAAAAGTCACACTCTGTCTCTCTCTCGCCCAGTGTCGCTCGCGGAGTTCGCTTTTGTCCAGTCCGGCGCCTCATAGACAGACGCGGTGTGTGTGTGTGTGTGCGCGCGCGTGTGAGAGAGACGCGTGAGTGATAGAGAGACGGAGGGAGAGCGGGGAAAGTAAATACAACGGAAAGAATAAGCTGCGTGTTTTAAATAGCATAAAAAAATGAACGAAACGCAATATGTGGCGGCCGGAGTTGATGTTGTGGCCGCGAATTAGTCTATGTGTGGGAAACACTGGATAAAAGTCACGTGCGAACTGCTCGGCTCGGGACTGAGGGCTTATAGCGTTGAGTTTCTTAACTTTTTCGCCGACGAAAGCAGAGCCGTGGAGAGCCGCTTTGCCATGCTTTCATTGTTTTGATGCCGTCATTGGAGCTGAAATGACGGGAGGGGTTGTGTCGCCCAGATTTGCTTCCCCGGTCTGCATTTAAAATGAAGCCACACTCTCGATCGTTTACGTCTCGTAGCCATCGCGCTTTTGGGGGATTTAAAAATCCAGTCGCATACTGTAACGTCATGCCGCGACGCGGGAATGAATGGAACGGAACATTCGGAATCGTTAGTGGAATCGTTAACGTGTGGACGTGTACGATTCTGATGGATCGGAACGTTTGGAACTGGTTTCAAACGGGAACCTGGAACCGATTCCCAAGCCTAATGATATCTAACAGTGTACGTACTTCAGAAAATATAACGAATAAAGAAGGCATAACTACTTATTACAATAGTTCATGTTTTTCACAGTCAGTAATTCATACTGTAACATTCGTTTGTTCGTTGTGTCAAGTTGCTGTTTGTTTGAAATAACAAACCTGTTCACCCGAAGGAACACTCGACGAAGTGCTATTAGAAGACATCCTGTCATAGCTTTTTGGTACATAATGGCTACCATAGATGCAACGCACATTTGAAAAAGCGAGGCACTGGAGAGCACAATTCGTTTGAATGCTAAAAACATTTTCACCGCTAGATGGGAGAAATTCATACACAGTGTCCCTTTAATATTCAACAATAATATTGATCTGCCTGCATTGACACCATTATATGAGAACTGAACTGAGCTTGACGATGACATCACAGTTTTCTCTAGAGCGGCTATATATAAAAATTAACTAAATTAACAACTTTACACAAAAATTAAACATCACTGAACGTACTTAAGCTGGACTGTGACGCTATTTTCTTCTGGAAACAAACTTTGTTGCACTATGTTCCTGTTATCTCTGTAAAGTTGCTTTGAAACCATCTGTATTGTTAAAAAGCGCTAAATAAAGGTGACTTGACAAGAATAAACATTGAACAACATTTGTATAACATACATAGCACGCAACAATTACTATTAACAAATAGTACCAACTGATGTGATAGTAATTCATTTTCTTATACACTTCATTTTAAACAGAACTGGCTTTGGGACAAAAGGACAGCAGGAAACCTTCTAGCAAGAATAAGAAATAACTATCTAAGAAGGTTAGATGTTTCAGTATTGTGGGTGAATAGTAATCAATATGGCAGATTCTCAAGGACAGTCCAATTAGTGGGTTACTCTGTGCATAAAAGAGCTTAATTTTGTCCTAGAATGCCAGTGCAGTGCATCGTGAATATGGATGCCGACAGTGGGCCCATCTTTGAAATCTGGGCTCTTTTGGACATGCCTGCATATCAAAGGCTGAAGCAATAAAGCTGGTGTGGTGCAGCAGAGACTTGACTTATTAATCAGACACTGAATCATCTGGGGCCAAACAGAGAATTTAAACGAGTCAGTGAGCAATGGGATAAAAACAGGGTGAAAAGTCACAATCAATTTCAGCGACCAGTCACTTGCACAACTAAAGAGTGTATGTCTTTTCATGTATGTCTGTTTCTCCTCGCCGTCTCATTTTCTGACATTCACACTCCACCCTCATCCTCACCCTCTCAGAGGAAAAGAAAGATGAAAAGACAACTCTTGAACAAGTGACCATCGGGGAGAAACTGTGCAGGCAATCAATGGGCCATCAATCATTGAGAATGCTTGTTGTGCTCTTTATTAGTTTCTGATACAGATCCCACTAGCACTTAATGATACCACAGCACAAAAGCTATTGACACTCTTCATGTGATCTTTAGGATTTCAATCTATTAAAGGGATAGTTCACCCAAAAAAAGAAAATTCTGTCATCATTTACTCACCCTCATGTCGTCATAGACAGCTACACAACTGACACTTTGATGCTTCAAAAAGTTCATAAAGAGATCGTAAAACTAATCCATATGAATAGAGCAGTTTAGTCCAAATTTTCGGAAGAGACTCGATTGCTTTATAATGATAAACAGATTTTATTTTATTCACATATAAACATTGATCAGTGAACACAAACAGAAAATCAACCCTAACCTCATGACACGCGAGAACAAACCACATTGGTTCTTCCAGAAGCTCAAACGTGCTGCGTAACAAGAGAAAGAACCTCATTGGTTCATGCAGAAGCTCAAACGTGCTGCGTAACAAGAGAAAGAACCTCATTGGTTCATGCAGAAGCTCAAACGTGCTGCGTAACAAGAGAAAGAACCTCATTGGTTCATGCAGAAGCTCAAACGTGCTGCGTAACAAGAGAAAGAATCTTATTGGTTCTTGCACATCAAGCAAGCATATTGAGCTCCAGATTACTATAACTGATGTGAATAAAACCCTACATCAAATCTGTTCATCACATAAAGCGATCGAGTCTCTTCAGAAAATTTGGACTAAGCCGCTCAATTCATATGGATTAGTTTTATGATCTCTTCATGAAGGTTTTAAAGTTTTTAATAAAGATTTCTTCGTTTGTGTTCTGAAGATGAGTGAAAGTCTTACGGGTTTGGAACGACATGAGGGTGTGTAAATGATGACAGAATTTTCATTTTTGGGTGAACCAACCCTTTAACATCATAATGATGTCAAAATACATATTAACATTATAATATATAAATCATATACACTTAAAAACTCAAATAGAACTGCAGTTTTAAAATGTTCATAAAATATCTTTATAAAGAGTTTATTAATTTATTGCATTTTTATCTAATGCCCTAAAATGAATATGCACCCAGAATTATTATAACATTGCATAATTTTTTAATTTACTATTATTTGAGTATTGAATATATTTCATGACATAATTACAATACCGTGTGTATATTGTAGTTTTTTTATTCGTGAAATACATTTAAACAATTATAAATATTATAAATTATAGCCTGTTTATAACAAATGATTATTAGATAGCACTTTAGTCTAAACACATAAATAACTTTAGTTGATTGGAAAAACTAAATTATTACAGAACAAGACACACACACACACACGGCATATCTGTGAACTTTAGAGGCTTAAGTTAATCTTGTAGGTTGATATTAGCCTCTCTGCAGAAATCAAAGAACATTTATCAATGCAGTAATCCAAATGTCAATAAAATGTAAAAATCATTTTTAAATTATTAAAAAAATAAACCAGAAACCCCTGCAGATTGGTGTGATATAAACACAATAAACAAAATAATAATTAAAAACAAAATCCTGTCCTGTAGGTAACATCAACAGCTTTCACACTTTCTACTCCATCTAATCTAAGAGAAGCATCTATAATCCAGGAAATCACAAAACTTAAAACACCCTATGTCTGCCCTCTCACAGATGCACACACAAGAAAAAAGCAACAAAAAAAGGAAAAAGTAGCCATACACGAGATATCCCACAATTGATGAGCTGCATTTGTGGAATACCCTATTAGGAATGAGGCAGACCGGCCAGGCAAGAGAGGGCTTTACTTTAAATTGAGTAGTGCCAACGCACATTTATTGGCTCTAATGTGCTACAGCTTGGTCCTGAGCTCGCCTACTTCGAGGCCGGGAATGGGCCGGCACTGCCACAACCAGAGAACATAATAAGCTTTTTAAGGGGGCTGCTTGTGCTGCTGATGTCAAAATAAAGACCTCCCTTCAGCTACTGCTCCACAACCTGCAGCATACCAGCCAAATCTTTTCTTATTACACTGTTAATATGATTTTTCTTCCCCTTTGAACTTTGATCTTTTTTCTTTTCTTTTCTTTTCTTTTTTTTTTTGCAAGACACCAGTCAGCATTGTGGCCAATGAACAGCACCTGCTGTGGCTCTCTCTGATTTTTTTTTTTTTTTTTTTCAGAAAATAAATAAATGATAATCATTCCACATCAATTGTTGCCATCAATTGTTTGTATAAAATATGAAAATAACTTATTTTTTTCATAATAACATTAACACTCAGTAATGTTTTCAAATAACAAGCATGTAAAAATCCAACACTGTAAAAACTGCCACCTGACCTGATCCAGAGAGCCAGTGTGGCCCCATAATCCCACTGGGGCGCCATGCTGACAGTTTGGGGGGACCCGGTTGGTCTCCCCTATATCCATCGATCAGCTCATTGATTAACAGATTGGAAATATTAACTGGAGGATGATCCGTCTCAGGTGGGCCATGTCATTCTCATTAAGCCACAGACTGAAGATGGGGCTGGGCAGAATAGACCAGTCTCTCATTAGCATCCTAATGACAAGGCCATCAGATAATGCTCAATCATTATCTCGTCAGCAATTACACATTCTGACTTATGCCAGCATGCATAATGTATGTTAAATAAAATTAATCCACTAAAGTATTGAAGCACAAAATTGAAATACTGACTTCTTAGAACTAAATCAGTGTATATTTTTAACTTGCTAAAGTTAAAGTTCAACTTAAAAAGCAATAGAGTTATTAGCTGGGCTTTCATCTTGGAAAATGTATATAGATAACTTTTCATTAAAAATACATTTATTTTTGCAGTCCTAGAGTATAGGATACGTAAAATAGAACTGCAACAAATATTTATACAGAATGTGGTTGACATGCATATACTATTAGGTTTAAAATAAATAATAGTGGTGGAAAAATGTGGTGTGCATTATCTCAAGGAAAATGAGTAGCAAGACAAAATCAGTCTTGCCTGCGTATACAAACCTATATATAAAAATATACTATAAGGCACATCACTTTTATGTCAGAGGTGGGCAGAAAAACGTGGTAACAATTCACATTTTATTGTCAATGTTACACATATAAATTAAATTCAATGGCACATATCAATATTAATTCTGTAATATAACGTGCGACAAAAAACGCAGCTCCAAACTGACCCCTGTGTCAACGGCCTTATTTTATGAGGCCGATTTAAACAGCAATTCACATTAGCTCAATAACGCCCGGGCCACAACGCAGACAGCACACATCAGATCTGTGCCACCATGCAATTATGCAGAATCCTCCAGCCTGTGATTTAAGAACTCGCACAGGCAGCACAACATCTGCAGGGACAGACACAAAGAGCACCTCATTGATTGAATTTTATATTGTTGTTGTCTGAGATCTTAACATGCCTGGAATTTACAACCCTGAGAATAATAATGTCATATAAAACTGACAGGACAAAAGACATGTGACTCCCTCCATTCAACTCGCTCTCAGAGGAGGGAGGCTCATTTTCCATCGTTTTCAATTTTCCATCAGAACTGCTTTTGTGACATTTTATGGAGAATTATGCTTGTTGATTTGTGACATATATGGGGATCAGTGAAAATATACGTTATGGGCATGAACGCATGCAGAGAATTTTGCCTTTATGTTTTTCCATTCAAAAAGCATTTCAGGCTTTAATAACCTAAGTATCATAACATTTAAAATTGCCACATTTAAAAATAACATGGCCATATGTACCCTACCTCAGACGATCTCCCTTGCCAGATGCAGTGCATTTAGATTGTGTGGCCTGAAACTTGGAGAACTTGTGAAGGTTACAGTTATATCAAAGTTCAGGTGCACCTCCTCCCCAATCCAATAACCCCTCACCCCCTTCACCATGTTAGTGCAGCATAATTACTCCCCCCCCCATCCCCAAAAAATGACAGGACTCTGACCCCGGCCGAATTATTGAATTTTTATCGCCCGCCTTGGGCCATGTCGGGGCTATTCAATTTTAGCCGGAGGAGGACAACCTATTAAGGAGGATGAGTCCAAAACGTCGTCGCTCAAATTGCCACCCAGAAACCATTACAGACACATGGGTTTCGATACAAGCAGAGCGTCCACAGTTTGACTGGACAGAGAAAACCCCTTCTGCACACACAAACACCCAGTCCCCCCACCCTTTTTCCCGTACCAGTGCTAGAGTAGCAGACACAATTTACATGAGTTGAAGAGAAGGTGACAGGCGGCAATCAGGCAGTGGAATAGGGTCAGAGCCAGAGACGAACAGACCACATTACAGTCTACCGGTGAATCACTTATGCCGGCCACGACCTCCGACCTGCACTCATATCAACCAATTGCCCTTTAGTATAATTATATGGGGTAATCTTTGGCCATTTGATTGGACAGAGATGGGCTGCAAGCCGACGTTAATTTATTTTTCTGATAATTTTTTTTTCTCCTCCTACCCTCCCTTTGCTTGTTAATAAACAGTTTAGGTAGAGCCATTTCAGTGTGTAAGTGAAAGTCACAAGGAGCCCCGGGGTCAAAGTTATCTATTTATCAATCTATCTGTTTATCTATCTGTCAAACTCTGTGACTGTCACTCTTCCAGATGAGATGTAATTAACCCCCGGAAGCCTGCATGTCCCTGTTTTATACCTACATTAGAATATTACACCTTAGGCGTAGAGTTGATTACGGCTGACATCTTGAGTTAATCCATTGGGCAGGTCTATATCAAAATGTAAGCAGACTGATGGAATGAGACAGTGTACAGATTAATGATATGCTTGAATCTTCATGTATCTGTAAGTAATACAAATGGCATATGACTGAAATGGTCAAACCAACATTTTCAAAACATGATCAGTGGGCAATAAGGAACAACATGAGTGAATAAGAAACAAGAGGATGGCTATACATGCAAAGAAGGATTGTGGTATGATTGTGGGTATCAATTTTGGGGGGGAAATTAAATTGTTACAATCCATATTCCAGAAGGAATAAAAAAATATTCTATAAAAAATAATAAAAAATAATATGCATTCAAAAATAAGCAACAGAGACAAGGATTCACCAGTATTACTATACTATACTATACTATACTATACTATACTATACTAAAGTAACAAACACATTTAAAAACATTTAAATATATAAACAATTTTATATACACCTTTTCAAATATAAAATACAACTACAAATATCTAAAATATTGGAAATATAATATTGTAACATACTATTAATAAATTATTACAAATAAATAGAATAAAAACACAATAATTTCCTCTAACACACCCTATAGCTGTTATAATCTCATATTCAGACCAAAAACCAATGGCATTTCTACCTGAACTGTAACTATAACATTGGGGCTGAAAAGCACACAACCATGTGTTTAACCCCAACCCTACAATAAATTTGCCAAGTCCCTCTGATGATATGCCCACACTGACCCTAATCACAATCGTCTACTGACCGATCCTTTCCCCAGAGAGTCAAGCTCATTGAAAAACTCATTCTCACCCCCATCACTTCCGATCTCCTTCTTCCTATTTAGTACTGTAATTTAGGGAGTTGCCACCAATCTCTCTACCTCACTCACCCATCTCATTGTCATGGAGGCTGGGAGCCACAGCAATCTACCTGGTGCCTGTCAGTCAAAACCCAACAAAGGGTGGTCTTACATGTCAATTTGTGTTACTGAACTTTTACATAATGCAATGTAAACCATTAACCAAAGTTAAGATTCAGTAGTGTTTAAAAAAACGTGAAACCATGTAGTGAACGGTACAAGATCAATCCTATCCTGTCAAATCTAAATAAGAAAATCCGTTCTTCCATTGACCCACTGCTAAAGTGATGTTCCACTCACTTGGCTGCCCTTTAAAACATTACCACATCAATCCAGCACATTGTGCCCTGAGGTAAAGGCTTCGAGCTTGCCTCAAATCATATGCATAAATATACCAGTGAGTGTGTGATTACATCAGGTTTGCTGGTACTTTTCTCTTGAAATTAAATGCTCTTAGATATGCATCTGTGTGGATGTGCATTTGAAATTGTGTGCATGTGAATGAACTTTTGCACCTGCTTGTCGATAACACCACTTACCACATATTGAAATGAGCCGTTTACATGTCTGAACATGTGTATATATATACGTGCATTTGTTGAAGTGTGTGTGTGTGTGTGGAGGGTTCCATCCGTGCCCCGGTACCCCACGTCTATCGACTGGCTGGGATTAAGCTAGCCGGTGGAGGCAGTCTCCCAGTGGGCCAGTGGCTGACCCTCTCAGGGCTAAAGTTCAACCCAGGGCGAGGGCTCACGGGGCCAGATTAGGGGCCCTGCTAGTCCCTGCGGATGGATGAAAGAGTGAAATTACATCTCGCCCAATATGCTCCCTTCACACACTTACAAACACACACATTAATTAGAACTATTGCAATAATGCATGACAGGTGAATAAATAAACAAATCTGATGCTATTTGATGCCAGCAAACTGCGCCCAGAATGTCCAATTTTACCATTGTTATTGACCACAGGCTGTCTACAGCGATGTTATTATTTTAAACGAAATACCAAATTCTTGTGAGATGAACACCACACCTGCGGATCTAAGATACTTTGATTTCTCTGCCTTTGAAGCCATAATGTGGGGGCTGCCGGCCCTGAACTGAGGCTTTTAATTGCAGTGCTGGAATACGGGTTTATGCTCTGACACAATCTCCCCAATTAACGTTTCCGTAAATAAAACCATGAAGTTATAATTAAAGTTTTCAGACTAAATTAGCCCTTTGTCTAACTGTAATGCCCTCTGTCTTTGAAGTCACAGAATAAGCAAGGATGTTTGACTTTTTATCATGGGTTATTACTTACTGTGAGAGAATAAGAGATTGAATAAATAAGAAATCATTTCGGAATATTGCATAAAGAGTATCTCCAATAATAAAAAAATAATAAAAATTTCTCCATGACATCCTGACTTGCAAATGAGGAAAATAATTCAATGTAATGAATGGCCCATGCAGATGAACAATGAAGATCTTAAGAGAAGTGAAGTGGCCATCTATTCTCCAAGTGACATCCTGACTCTCTCATTCTCTCCCTCTCTCGCTTTCTCTCTCTGGGTAGAAAGGAGAAATAATTGGATTTTTTCCCACAAATAATGCTTCACCCTTGAGTTTAATTAACTAGCCTGGTGCAGGCCATTCTCTGGCCGTTTGAGAAAGAAAAAAGAGAAACCTTCACTGTTTGTAATGGCAGAATCATTACACGCGCACTGGACGGACTCGCTTTTCATTGCTGTTAGTGCTGCACAGCGAGACATCGTGGCGTGTTATTTTCACAGGCCTATTTTGTATTGATGAAGTCAGGGATGGCCTTTCTGGAGGGGATTACACCATAATGAGATATAGTTCAAACTGTCAGTCACCAGTTTGAGCACTGTAAGCATCTAAACCTTACCACCACGTCTTTGGCTCAGTGAAAACACCTAAATAGACAGATACATAAAATAGAAATGGATTACAGGTGGTAAGAATGTTTATGTTTATGCTGCAATACGATCTAACTGCAATGTGACTGGAGAGAGCTACAGTAAAAGATCAACATTTTAAACCAATGTACTAGAAGCTTTTCAACTGAAGTCTGAATTGCAACTCATCCATCACCATGGCAAGCCTTGAAGGCTTTTGGCTTGCGCATTAACAAGGTAAAAAACCTGTGTGACCACCCGCATACCATATCCCACTGGTCACTCAAGCTAGATTTAAGGCTTTCCTTTTATTACAGTGCGTGGTATTTGATGACTATATGCCACAAAAACCAAACGCAGCAACACTAGAAATAAAAAATCCTTGCAACAATGCCTTGCGACCACATTATAACTCTTCCCAGGGTCCAAAGGGCCACTCTGGATGAAGGGTTGCCATTTTTGCTGTCACTGTCCTTCTCTTGGGTGCTCTCTTTCTCTTTTCACACACACACTAAAGCTGGGTGTTTGTTGTTCCATTCCCCTCAATGTCTCCCTCGGGAGAAGCCCCTCATTTTAATATAAATAGAACGCTTCATCATGCAGTGGCACAAACTTCCCCACAATGCATTGCTCTGACAGCATTACCCATGCTGCATTAGACCAGCAGAAGGGAGAGTGGACATGCCAACGCTTTTAGCCTTGCCAGAGCAAACAAGCATTTTCTAAATTTTGGGACGATCTGACATGTTTGGTCTTGTGAGTCTGGGAGCGTAAGGGCACCGTTGAGCTCAGCTGCTGTGGTGAATTTCAATTGGCCCTAAAATGGATAAAGAAATTAAGCTGATCATTTAAAAACCTTTTATCATCATCATTTTAAATGCTGATTTTATTATAATATTTCATTTTGTATTTCTCATCAAAAAACGTATTACCACAACAGATATTATACTATATGTGAAAATTGATTATTAGCTGCTTGTGACGGCTTCTCAGCAAAACCGTGCTGACCGAAGGCATATTCTAGGTTCAATACAAGTTAAGATCAATCAACAGCACTTGTGGCACAATGCCAAACACACGCACAAATTGCTTACTATACTAACCTTTTTTGTTTAAGTTATATCTACTTTACAACTGCAGAAACTTAAAATGATCGTAAAAAAGAGAGAACAACTTTACAGCTCACAGCACTGTAAAAAAAGTTGCTGCCTACAATTTTTAAGTACAATCAACTCGGATGTTTAAGTCATTTCAACTTAAATGAAATTAAACTGTCTTTAAAAAATGAGTTGAATCTTGTATAACTTATTCTGATGAGTAAAAGCAATGTAAAAATATATGATATAACTTATTGATCATATCATTTTTTTACAGTGAATGAATATGCAAAAAGTTAGAGAAAAGGTTATGTAAATGCTTTTATAAAATTGCAAGTGACACATTTCTACTTTTAAGTCCAGCAAATACTGGCCCCATTCACTTCCATTGTAAAGTTTATTTTCATTATTTATTTAATAAAACAAAGGACAAGTCCATGTTATTTTCAGGCAATAAACATTATGCCACAGATGCTGTCAATTTGAGCTTAACTTGTATTGAACTTTCAATATTTCTTCCGAGCTCAATGTAATCAGATGTTCCCAGCTGTGCCAGAAATACAAAGGGGATCACTTATGCTAAACTTCTCATTGTGATTCTCTCTCCTTTACCTTTTTTCTTACTCTCCCTGTCTTGCATTTTCCCTGTCCAGGATTTCAATTGAGCTTCTTTGTGGGAGTACAAAGCTCTCACACTAGGGAGAAATGAAGAGTGAAGGAGACAGACAGCAAAGAGATGCTGACAGGACCAGCACCACTCTCTGCCCTCGAGCGCTAGACCCCGATACCCCACAGCGCCCCGAGACCACTGCTTTGTGGCTTCATACTGAGCACACACAGAGATCCTGCTTCATTATTTGTGCTTTAACTTATTGTGCTTTATTTGGAAGGTGGATCCATGGTGGCTAACAAGAAAGCACTAGAGGTCTTCATTTAGCGATCAAGCCGCTGTCCCCCGAGACAAACTCACATACAGCTGCCCTTCAGCACATCTCCTTCTCCTTCTGCCAATCAACACATCAAACGCCAGTCAATTCATCTCCCTCTCCTGCTTAGAAATGAGAGGGAATTAGAGGGACAGAGAGACGGGGAGAGAAAGCGGGAGAGAGAGAGAAGCGAAACACAGCAGTGAATACTGAGCGTAAGATTTAGCTGGCCTGGCAAGCACTTTGGATTTAGCAGGATATTTATTCTTTTATATCCAGACAAAAGAGATTGCACATGCCCTCTCCTGCGAGCACCCCTCCTTCAGTCACTACTCTGAGCCTCGGCAAGGGAATCCAAGTGAATATAATGAGACTCCATCAAGGCTATCAGGTGTAAGATCACATCACATCAAAGCTGGATCAAACGTTGCCTAGCAAGATATATTTGGACATATGTTAAGAGAATTATCAAATTCCCCTGCTTAAAGAGAAAATTTGTAAACCTATAAACAAGTAACTTCAAGGTTTGGGAATTTGTTTTCCATGTTGACAAAAAAATGTATAATTTACCAATAGAAAAAAAGTATACATGTTCCATATTTCAATGAGAATAGAGTATATCTATGCAATTAAAATTTAATAAGAAATGTTGATTAAATATAATAATTTTTAGAATTGAGTCAAATGAGTTCTTTAATACAAGCAAATGGATCATATAAATACAAAAATATTTAGATGATATATAATCATTTCTATAATATTAAAAGAACCACCATGCTTATAAGTATTAAATGATCATTTGGAATTGTAGTAATTACCCATTTAGTATATTTTAGTACACATAACTTATTATTATGTCTTTCATTAGAACTGCACATGTCAAAGTGTGTTGCATAAAACTATTGACAATATCACATGAGACAAAAACAGCAGACAGAGACCTCAAGACTTGGTATGTAGCAATCAACTAATCAATTTAAAGTAATTCTGACACCACATAACAATACACGACAACAAAATTAAGATCAACAACTGAACATATTCCTTTTCAGTGCAATATTTTCTATATTAATGGAGAGTAAAATGAAAATATTTTACATATTTCACATATCTAAATAACATTTCAGTTTATTAATATTAGTTTAGTTATCTTTGATAACCATATTTGTATACCACAGAGAGAAGTCAGACACGGATTAGACATTTACAAAAATTATTTGCAAACTAAGATTTGCATTTACAGTATAGGTTATTTATGGTTCATAAACAGACGTATACATTTATTAAATAAAATTATACATTATATGCATAATGATTTATAGAGTTAGTTTAACCTAAATCACATATACCATATTCAAACTTCTCAGATTTTTCCAGAAGCTCTCTTTCATGCTCCCAGAAGCAACTCGTCATATTTCATCCAGTCAAACAGCAGACTAAGGCTCGTTTAAACACCATTCTAATAACCTCTCTCAAATGGCATAATGAAGACGCACGCTATCGGGTCACATTCACGCCGATCAATATGGCAGTACAAAATGGTCAATAAACATATGCGTGGATTGATTTCATCATGTTATTACCATATAAAGCAACCTAGTAAATATGCAGATAATTGCTGGTGAACCGTTGTTGGTACCAGCCAAATTACAAGGAAGTACTAAACACATGGAGCTGTGCCCTAAAAATGGATTTCTAAAAAACGCTAATATCTGATCAAAGAGGTGATTGTTATTTACCTTAGAGCGGATTTAAAAGTTTACTAGTAAACAGAGATCAAGCATGTCAGGCATGCATTGAAATGCTCATCTAAACTGAAGAAATGGTTCAAGGGTGCACTATGTAAAGATGACTGTAGCATCATTTTGGCATGTTTCAATACAAAAGGAATGATTGAAAAAAAAACAGCTCAAAGTCTTGTGCGAATCAGTCAGATGACAGAAAGCGAACAAAGAGCTCAGAACCTTCTCTTTTTGAGACCTTGGAAAGATGGCCGTCACACTGGAGGCCAGCCAACACCGCTCCATCCCTGAGCTCTCAGAGCAAAGCCATGCAGATTTCTCCAGCCTAATCCCCCTGCAATGACACAGGAGCCCTGGGATAGGATACTGAATCCGCCATCTCTCTCTCACCCTCGCTCTAACTCTTTCTCACTCTGCCTTTCTCACTCTCTAACAAGTGGAGCTGTTTTCCATGTGGACCATAATGGCACTCAGCACTCTACAATACATGATTCTTCCCCATGTGCCCCGTTGAAATCACCCCCCCATGGCCACTGTATAGGCACATGATCTCCGGATTCCCAACTGACAGCAGGTTTCCACGCGGCTTTGCCTAGACACCACAAAATAAGTACTGTGCGTCTCTCTCTATCTCTCGCGTAGCTCCTCAAACAATTAGCGTGCAGTGTACCGATTTTGAGATGTTTTCATCCAGTTCTTCCCGCCTCTCCATAGTCTTACACACACAAAAGAGCTTTTCTGGCAACTGTGGAGACAGCGGGCCACTAAGCATACTTTAAGACTGGTCCCAGTCAAACGGCCTTCTCCTGCAGCCCTCCCTTTTTAAGTGATCATCCTTGTATCATAACAGATTAAGGGCTGCAGCGTGGCTGGATTAGACCTAAGCTAACCTTTATCCGCCCCCATCCTCACCTGAACCTGAAACTTACAAGGAGTGAGGAGTCAATTGCCCTGTCCTGATTTACAATGACACTGAGCCCCACTCTGGGCCCCTCATTATTTGGATTAAGAGAAACACTTTTGAGTAATTATTTTTACGTCGGATAAACATTAAGCTTCCACCGGATTTAGACAAGCTCTAGTCCAACACTACGGAAAAGAAGGGCGATATAAACGTGCTTATCATGCGCTACGGGTGCTATATCGGTAATCACCAACAAACAGAGAACTGGAGAGAGAGAGATATAGAGATTCAAGAAATGACCACTCTTTTGTTTTAAACACAAGGGATTTGAGAGTGTGTACCCAATTAAGGGTCTTTAAATGCTTGGCTAGGCATGAAGAAGATACTATTTATGTTTCAGATTAGACTTTGGGTGAATGGATTTCATTATGGATATACAGAGAAATTTGCTATTGTTTTTGTTTTTATTTTAGGGCAGGGGATACAATTTATAATAAAGTTGATTAATGATGATTACTGTAGGTAAAAAAAAACAACAACAAAAAACGGTAGCATTTGTTTTTTTTAAATACCCTTTTCACATATCTACATTTAGTCCAGAGTCCAGATGGCCTTCTGCAGATGATTTGCTTTAAAACAAAAATTGTGTCATCATACACATACACACACACACAGAGAGAGAGAGAGGTACCTCATGATGTCTTTTCCTGGTAAGACACCACAGGAGTTAACAATGTCAAAGGCACTTTTTTTTTAAAGTCATAGTGATTAGCTGTCAATTTCAGTTGCATTTTTTTTCTTCATTTATTTTTTATTTATTTGGTCATGTTTTGCCTAGCTTAAAAATAATAATAATAATAATAATAATAATAATTGTATGACACCTAAAATAGTGAAAGGTGCTTTTTGTTCTCTTTGTTCATGAAAATAAATTATATTCACTCCTGTTACCTATTTTGATTGTTTATTTTGACTGTTTATCTTTGTGAAGGTAAAGGTGTGTGACACTGTGCAAGTTTGTTTTTCTTATCAAAAAGAGAAGGGTGGGAAAAGCGCTGGCTCAGCCTGTGTTTGATTTCATATATTATTTCAATCATACACAATTACAGGGCGAGATCACATCAGAGGGCCCAATTGAGGGCCAGATAACCTTTTAAGGAGAGTATTCCCACAGAGGTGTGACCTTTAACCTTAATGCTGCTAGCAATCTCCAGCTATACTGCACAGCCAGAGTGACAGAGGTCAAACACATACACACACACACAGAGAGAGAGAGAGAGAGAGAGAGAGAGAGAGAGAGAGAGAGAGAGAGAAATACTGCATCTCTCAATCTTCCTCAAGTGACAAACGCTTGCTTTTGTACAACAACACTTGTGTGTTTAAATTTCTAAAGTTGTCACAAAATGACAGTAATGTACGGTATTGAGTATATGGAACACAATATCATAATGCCCAGTTTCACTGACAGCCACTACTATTCCTTAAAGTTGGCATGAAACGGAAGTTGCGTTAGTTCTTTTAACCCTGAGTGAAACAGCTTCTCAAACAAGAAAAAAAAAAGATGCATTGGATGGTTGTGGTTTGCTATTGGTCGATTTCATGTGAGTGCGAGGTTTTCCCGCCCTCGCGCCAGTAAACGCATCATCAGAGAAGAGACGCGTTTAAAGAGGGAGGGAACGTTTTTTTTTATTAAAGATTATGAGGGCACACGAATTTAAAATAAAATAATCATGTGCACGAATAAATTATTCATAATAAATATTCCATTTTAATTTCATGCTGACTTTAAGATCTCAATTCATTCTTTAAATATTTACTTGACACAGAGTAAATCTCAATAAAAAAATTTTAGGCTTTACAATACATTTTTTTTTCAAAACCCATTCATGACATTAAGTGATTTATGCACAGCGCTAATTTTTCAACACACTCCAGGAAGTGTCACAATATTTCTCCTTCCTGTAGTCTCATCCATCCTGCTGCGCTGGTAATTGTGTACCCTGTTTAAACCTCTCCTCCCTTTCCCCAAGACCAGATGTGTTTCCTCTTTGATGTGGACTGGGTCACTGGGCCCTGATAGCCACTTCATCCCACCAGCACATGCCTGACAAAGAACCCATCGGCCCTGGAACGCTATGCTTTTCAATGCAGCTGCCGACTAGCCACTGATAAATGGAGCACGGTTTGTCTTGTCTTGACCACACCTTGTAGAAGGCAGATTCTAGAAACCAGACTCTGTCTGTGCTTTGAGACAAATGTGGCTAGAGGACTTCACAGGAGGTTTGAACTTGAGCCTCTCAATAATGGGTGGCCAATTATAAGCATCTGTTGAGGCAGAAACAATCTTCACCACGCTGAAGCGTTGTGTGGTGATTTATCACAAGGTCGTAGACAGCTTTCTTTCTCGTAGTCTTTTGAAGAGATCTGTCTTTTATATATCTGAACATGTTTCTGAGTGAGAGGCATAAATCTACTTTCTGAAATATTTGTAATAAAACAATGATTGAATACTGTATTTTTTAAAAGTGTTTGAACATTGTTCAATGAGGATAAAAGTAATACAATAATAAAATATAGGCCAAGGTGTTTCTACAGTCAATTTACTGCAGAAATGCCTTTGATCTGTTGCATTTTATATGCATGTGCTCTATTTATAAACAAAAATATATTATTTAAAAAATAAATATAAAGAACATAAAATGATACAATACATCTAATATAATATTTCTAATTATGTTTGTTTAAGAAGTCTTGTATGCTTATGCTTATGTGAATTTAAAACAATTTAAATTCAATTTAAAATAACTGTTTTCTATTATAATATATTGTAATTGTTTTTAGATTTTTATTCCTGTGATGGCAAAGCTGAATTTTCAGCATCATTACTTTAGTCTTCAGTGTCACCTGATCCTTCAGAAATCTTTCTAATATACTGATTTTGTGCTCAAGAAACATTTATTATTATTTTAATTTTGTGGAATAAAACAACAACAAAAAAAACAGAAAGAAAACAACAGCAAAAAACTGTTTTAGAAAAACAGTTTTTTTTTTTTTTTTTTACATTTTTGCATCCTTGCTGAATAAAGTATTTTCTGAATAAAATATCGTACTGAGCCAAAACCTTTGAATGGAAGTGTAGAATTTTTACATTATTTGTTTTGTGTAAAACTCACACTCATACTTTAAATATTCAGCATTCAACAGTGCTTGAAATTATACCCTTCATTTACCCTATTGAGATCAATAAAATAATCGAAAGATCTAACTAGACTCCATGACTGAACAATGTCATATGTATTCTTCTTACATATAACTTGAGATCGAGAACAGGCTGCTACTGTGTGTTGCCTCTATTCCATTTTCTCTCTCTCTCTCTCTCTCTCTCTCTCTCTCTCTCTCGCTCTCTCGCTCTCTCGCTCTCTCGCTCTCTCGCTCTCTCTCTCTCTCTCTCTCTCTCTCTCTCTCTCTCTCTCTCTCTCTCTCTCTCTCTCTCTCTCTCTCTCTCTCTCTCTCTCTCTCTCTCTCTCTCCCTCCCTCTCCCCATCTCTCTCTCTCCCTATCTCTCTCCTTTCATTTGATTTAGGTAGCGTGATACATTTAGTGTCGTCTTCCTTTTCCTCTTTCTCCATTCATGGTTTCAACAAGAGCCATCTGTGCTTGATAAAGTCACAAAAATAACTGGTCAGGGTAAACTAATATTTAATGTGCCTTTCAAAACATTGCCTTCTGCCTGACCTTCTGAAATGTGTGACAAGAACCTGGGTAAACTGCACTTATGTTCTTAAGGTTAAGAGAGATTAAAAATGTTGCATGCATGTTGATTGTTGCCTTTGTAAATCAGGCCCAGGCTGAAACAACAAACTGTTTTTGGTTGGGCTGCTTTAGATTTGAAAGAGAATGAGAAAGCGACAGATAAGACACAGAGACAAAATGTCAGAAAATGTACCACTTCATGAAATACTTTAATTATTATTATTATTTTGTAATGTCCATAATTGAAATGTATGCAGTGGGTCCAAAATTCTGAGACTACAATGAAAACCTTTGATGGAGTTTAAGGTAAACCTGAAAAGATTATGAAATTCATGTTCATTATTAAATTGCAGTTATGCTGATCATGTCATTTGCAATGGGAAAAAAAAAACAGTGTTTAAAATCTTTTGGGTTGGTAAGTTTTTTTCTTATGTTTTATGATAAGTCTCTTATCATCACCAAGGCTGCATTTATTTAATATTTATTAAAAATATATAAAATATATCACACACAAAAAATACCGTAAAATATTATTACAATTTAGAATTACCATTTTCTATTTAAGTTTATTGTAAACTGTAATTTATTCCTGTGATGTCAAAGCTGAATTTTCAGCATGATTACTCTTCAGTGTCACATGATCCTTCAGAAATATTTCTAATATGCTGATTTGGTTTCAAGAAACATTTCTTATTATTATGAACGTTGAAAACAAGTTGTTCTGCTTAATATTTTGTGGAAATCATAATACATTTCACTCCTTGTTTCAGCCTGTCATAATTAGATTTCGTAATTAAAAAGCACAGCAATTATACAGTATGAAATAGAAATCTTTTGTAACAGTATAAATGTTTAATTTCACGCATCCTTGCTGAATAAAAGTATACTTTTTTTTTTTTTAAATCTCACTGACCCCAGACTTTTGAAAGATAGCATTTATTTGAAAAATGCTAAATAGAAGCATTTTTACATTTTTTTTCAGACCTTAATATCCCTAATTTTCTATTTTATACCCATCTGGTTTTGTTTGACTTATTTGGGTTTTCTGTGTATGCAAGTTCTCTGGAGAGCAGTAAACATTTATAAATCACATGTTCTGAATTTCATACTGAATACAACAGTAAAAAAAACATGACAAAGGTTTTACAATGTAAAATAAAACTACCGACATTTATTGTGAATGGGTCGCTGAACAAGAAATGTACTGTGTGCATGAGTGAATAGAACAGCCCTACAGAGAGAGCGACTGACCACGTATCCGTTTCCACCCCAGGTAAACGGCTCAGTCAGACAGACGTGTGGCTGCTTGCCCTCAGGCTTTCTGATGCTTTACTATGGGGCGAGAAGAACATCAGAAAAGCAGAGCCGTCTGATCAACACCAATCGTAATTAAGCTGACACTTTAATCAATTGAGATACCAGCTTGATCTTAAAGGTCAAATTCTCTTTAGCTGCATCGTCTAACAGTAAATTAGACGCTGACATGTGAATAACAGATTTACCCCCAAAAAATACATTTGTAAAGAGAGAGAAAATCCAATTCACTTCAATTTCTCCAAACACAAGTTTCAAATGTTCTCCAAATCACTGCCATAAGGAATTACAATCACAGCATGAATATTCGAAATCTAATTATGACAGGCTGAAACAAGGAGTGATTTTAGCATGCCACTTCCTGAACTTTATTAGGCATCTCTGCGGTGGCCTCCCTAAACAAAGCTACACTAACATGCTGAATGTCTTTCTTTTACCTGTTCCTTATTTACACAGGAAGCACCAGACTGCCACACCTTGTCAATCTACCTCTCCGAGGAATGTGGGTATTTACGGTCAACAGTATGACGTAAATCTTTAACTATCAGCCTCACTTCAGGGGGATCTTTCAAGCGCCATTGACATTGACATACACACTAAGCCCAACAAAGTAGCAGAGAGCTTACTCTTTCCTGCATGTATAATCCAGTAATTTCTTGCTACTTTTTTCTTGTGTACAATTGCATGTCTAGACTGAGCTTCTTTCTGTTGTTGCCTCCAACAAAGCTCTGGGAAAACTTTAAACTCGCCTTCTCATGCCTTCCTTCCCCCTTCAGCTACACATCTGTAGCAAGAGATATTAGACTAAATGTCTCGCTGCGCCCACGCAAACATACAGTCACAAACCAGCCCACCGATCGACACCCCCCACTAAGAAACACGAGCACCGTGGACTAACCTTTATCTGCGCGATCCGCTTCTTTACAGTAAAGATTGGACCTTCTTTGTTGTTGCCCATCAACCTGTGTTTTAAAATGTTCTGTGGGGAGAAAAAAAGCAGATACTTTTTTAATATGGTTAAACGATTTCATGGGTAAAATTATTTTTCTGTATATGATTCAAATAATTAAAGAAATTATAAAATAAATGAATCCATCATAAATATTATTAAAGTAAAATAAAAAAAACATATCAATAAAATTAGATAAAACAAATTAAACATAAAAAAAGAAAAAAAAAGAAAAATAAAGAAAACAAATGAAAAAATAAAGAAATAAATCATAATATAAGACAAGAAGTTTAGAAACTGTGTGGATGGAAAGTAATAAAAAAGTTACATTTAAAACTTAAAATACACTTACATAGTGGAATATTGGAGTAGGCATTAGGTATTTAAACTCCACTTTTGGCATATTTTCATGTCAGATGTAAAAAAAAAAAAAAAAAAAAAAAAAACACCTTTAACTGACCAATGTTGTTTTACTTCTTTAATCAACAAGAATTTCCCCAAGAAATCCATTTAAAAAGGCAACAGGTGAGTGAATCCTGAATCCTCCGGGAACACGGTCACCCTGCAGGCCTGCATCCATCAATATCCTGCCTGGACCTCCATACAGACTCACACACAAGCATTTGCCAACCCCCTCCTGCTCCTTAACAGTTCACAGCTCTGATATGTGGATCTGTGCATACTGAACAGCCTGAAATAATGGAGAATCATAGCCATGACACTGATGACAATGACCAACACCTTCAGATGCATTAAGCTTGTGGTCCCTGCATTCATTGCAGAATTATTCCTGACAGCCCTTATTGATTAAACGTTTCACTGTTTGCTGTATAGATCAAAAGGTAATTAAAATAGAGAAAATATGTCATATATTATTGTAAAATTAAAGGTCAAATATGTCATCTCCTGAAATTGGCAGATTAATTAAAAAGCAGGCTTCAACTTTTAGTGTGTGTTTTTTTACTCCTGAGAATCTGTGCAAAACGATCGATTGACATGTGGCTCGGCATTCAATTTCACCTGTCATTTTAAAAGTTGGCATAAATCAACAGCAATCGGTCTTTTTAAATACTTCATTAAAGCGTGCAGAGGAAAGAGGCGCTAATATTTCTTCTTTTTGTTTTAGGTACACTCTGACCTTAATTTTGTTCTCATGCTTATATGGGTGAAAAGAGATTTGACAGAGGTGCAGTTCTTGGACAAATGGCCTGACAGTTTTCCCCCCTTTTCTTCAACACTCATGTCCGTACAGCAGCTGGTCCCACAACGTCTCCCAGAAGGATAGACGTTTGCGATGGACAATGAGCCTGCAGAGGCGCCGCTCTGTGCCACTGGGAACAGCTTCAGAATGGGAATGAAAAATCTTTAATCTAGAATCACAGCTGTCCTCCCCTTGTTACTGAAGAGCCGCACCAGAATTGAGACCCCATCCCCGTCAACTCAAAGCCAATAGCTCCCCATGGTACCATTGCATCCTGATAAAATGGGAACTTTCACACAAATAGTTTATGTGAGTTCCTCTCATAAATCGAGGCATGCGCTCTCTCTCCTATCAATAAAACCCTAGCGTTCAAGGGCTGTTCGACACAGACATTCGCTATGGTGTCATTTAATAGGAATCAAAAAGAGATTCTTCTTTTTATGTCTGACTTTATGAAGTTCCTTTTATATGCACACAGGAGTACACACTCTTTCAAAACACATTATCACGTTTTGTTTTGGTGCAGGTTAAACTCATTCAGAAACTCTTACAAAATACATGCTTTTGCAATGATATAGGTATTCACAAGCTGTCAACCCATGCATGCAGAATCCCTGTAAAAGTGAAAATGAGCACTTCGTTTTGTTCTTATGGCTGGATTCAAGTTTAACCCCAGTTTTTTTCTTTATTTTTTTTTTACCATTCTACATATCTCTCACTCACAGACTTCTCGCTCAGGACTCTCACAGCCTTTTTTTTTCTTCTTAACACAAAAGTTCTTTCTAAACAACTGAGCCCATGTTGGATAACAGTTTCATAATGATTAAACATGAATATTAAATGTAATGACGGAAAGAAAGGATAATTGCAACAGTGTTATGCTCATTTGTTCAGAAAATGTTTAGCCTAAACCTTTGACACTTTTCCTCAGACATCATTTCCCATGACAATTAAATGTAGAACTTTTTTATAAATTGAGCTGGACACAATTAAACTAGAAGTACATGATGGCAGATGTTTCATTCATAATACTCATGATGTATATTTGCAATGGCGGTATGTGATGAATCTAGCAGTAAATTAAACTGTTATACAATGTGAATAATTCCATTTTACAATATGCATGCAATAACATTAGTCAATACACAATACAAACGCATAATATTATGATGGTCACTATAAAAGCGACATCACACCATATATAGAAAATACATATTTTACCAAACTTAAAAAGGTTTTGCCTTTTTTAAACGAATTAGAACCTCAGTGAAATACAACAGAAGTTTAAAATCGACCCCTTTACCCACATTGTAATTTTAAAGGGATAGGGATTTTTCACCCAAAAATGAAAATTCTGTCATGATTAACTATTTTGAAGAATGTCGGTAACCAAACAGTTGATTGGCCCCTTTGACTTCCATAGTATTTGTTTTCCATACTATGGGAGTCAATGGGGCATTGGGCCAGTTTGGTTGCCCATATTCTTTAAAATATCTTCTTTTGTGTTCAGCAGAAGAAAGAAATTCATACCGGTTTAGAACAACTTCAGGGTGAGTAAATGATGAGTACAGAGAACAGAATTTACATTTTTGGGTGAACAATCCCTTTAACTGTTATGGCAAATGGATGCTGGGTACATTATTCATCCATTGGACACATTTCTACTGAAGAAATTAAACTAGTAGTTTGTTTTGTTTTTGCTTTTTGTTTTTACTTAAACTGCTCAAATATGTTTCCAAGACCATCTAGCTATATTTGGTTTCTGCTCAACCAGATGGCACATATCATTCAGAATGCAGAATGGTGGGTAGTTTATGTAACCCTGTTATTGCCGGTTCCGCAGTGCTATCAAGCATGGCAGAAAATTCTCCAGAAATGTGTGTATTTGATTATTTTCTATGCACACGTAGAAGGAAAAAAGGGGAAAACTGAGTAATGAAACAGAGCTGAAACTGTGGTCATTTATAATGTGTGGTTTCATCTTTTGAGTAGCGGTACCACCACCACACTGTGAAAACCAGACCTATAATCAACACCAGGGTTGTGCCAGGGGGATTTTCTCAAGTGTTCTCACATTTGTACCAGTGGGAAAAGCTTCACTAGTAGAGGTGCAGACATCTATCTATCACCATTTCATACATATTATAAAATCTCATAACACTAGAGGAATTCGCCAACAATTCACTTCAGTTGGTTCGTTGATAACATCTAAAATACCAGAAATTTGTTAACAAAAAGGACCTTTTTCAATTTCTGCCCACTTCACAATTTAGGACATTTCAAATAAAACATAGCTGTGTACTCAAACATGGAGTCTATTGTCATAGCAACAGTTCATTCAACCTAATGAACACGTTGAGGCCCGTGCCAGTATAGGCCAGAGAGGATGAATTAGGTCTCTTTTTTATGTGTGTTTACTTTGGCATGGTGTTGCATGCGGAAGTCAGTCTCCCCCAAATGACTTATATGCGCTCATGTCCCTGAAATGCAAGGCTTACTAGAGCGATGAGCTTCACAGAACTTATGTGCAACAAGTTTTTGGTCTCTGATGTTATGCTGGTCCAAATGAAAATGATCATCAGCAATAAATGGAGACAGGCACTTTAGAAGAAAACCACAAAATGGTGTGTGTATGTGTGTTGGGGGGGGGGGGGGGGGGGCATGTTGAAATATTAATAATATGATAAATGCAATGAGACAAAACTTCACATTTCAGAATCTCTTAGAAGTTGAATTGATTCATGAACATCTGACCCTTTAACCTTTAGGAGTTCACATGATTAATATCACAAATTTTATTTTAGATTGTTAATAACCTAGAAATAGCGCAGAAGCTTAAATATAGTTATTCCCCAAAAAATTAACTTTAGTCATTTACTCACCCTTATGTTGTTCCATTGTTTGTTTGTTTTGCCTATACAATGGAAGCCAATGGTAAACAAGTTGTTTGGCTGTTTGGAGTAAACTTACATAAGTAAATTTCATTTTCAAACTGTCCTTCTTCGAACTGACTTCATCTAATGTCATTTTATTTCTTTGTACCAATATTAAAAACTCCTAAACTCCTTAAGCTTATTTACATGGTTAAATTACATTTTGATCACAGATTTTCAATGTGGTTACAAACTCTTGGACTGCATATTGACCAAATCCATGCATGTGATCTGAAAAGTTGTACCGCTGACATTTCTCAGAAAGAGATGCATGTGGGTCTGACTGCTGTGATTATGAAACGCTGTCTAAGAGAGCAAAAATAAGACTTAAGGGGATTAAATTACATGACACAGAGCTCAGAGAATTTACGTCTGCTGAATCACTCTGATCAACACTGCTGGGTTTGAGTTACAGCAGAACATGTGGTATTTGTTTTGAACATCAATTAATATTGATGATCCATTCCTGCTTGTTCAGAGCAGCTATTTTTAAGATTTCCATTTAGAAGCAGTTCTATCTTATCTGCCTCTGTTGACTTATCATTCATGTTGTAATTATTGCTTCTATGATAAGTTATTGTGGCATTTTTCAAATTTAATTAGATAAAAACACTATTAAAATAAATCTTTTTAGGCATTTCGTGTTATGAAACAAATCAAGCCTATCCCAAATTTCACGTTGCAGTTTATAAAATTAGGCAAACACTAGAACTGAAATGAAGAACACTGCACAAAGACGCTGACAAACCTCTCATGTGAACTCTGTATAAATTTAGTGGAATATGGTGAAGTCAAGAACAAGTCATAAAATTGTATCGTCTGATCATAATAAATTAAGGCACCAGACAGAAGACAACCCAAGGAAAAGCGAGGAAGCTTCCCGGGAGACAGACAGTTCAGGCCAGATGAGTGGAGTGTGTGTGTGTGTAGCAGCCGCACAAACCAAACTCCTCAATCAGTCGTGAGCGAGAGGGAATGGGTCATGCATAAGAAAAATCGAAAGAATTAAGGGGGCTGCAGAGAAAGTGTCCCTGAGTGCAGAGCGAGAGTGTGTACATGCGTTTGTGTGTTGCGCTGAGGACTATATTACCCCTGGGTTGTATGAAGGGGTGTAAATCAGGAGGTCCAACCACACCATAATGGCCCCTTTGGGTCAGTCTGCTGGCCCTTTAAACAGCTACAAGAGATGGACGTTGCAGAGAGTGATATGAGAGAGAGAGAGAGAGAGAGAGAGAGAGAGAGAGAGAGAGAGAGAGAGAGAGAGAGAGAGAGAGAGAGAGAGAGAGAGAGAGAGAGAGAGAGAAGGGGGGAAAAGAGAAGAAGAAAAAACAGGTGACCTGAATTATTTTGTTCTGAGAGCCAATTTTTTTTTATCAGATTTTACAATAATATCTTATCACCTCAGAGATCAGTTTGCTAGTTAAATAAATAAAATAGTGTTATAGGCCTCTTATTATATTATTATATGCCTTCAACAAACTGTAATCATCAGTTATGCTCTATATAAATTATATTTAGGTGTCAATATCAACAGCCTTTTATATTTACTGGTATAAAACAACAAAACTGACCAAGAGTAGCTAATAGCATTGCAGACAAGATAACAGGACATTTGTGTCCCATTTTTTACATTGTTTATGTGAAGTAATTTGACTGTACAAATATAAAATGTAAAAAAATAAAAGAAATAATAGTAAAAATAAAAGCACATATACACACACACACACACACATAAATATATATATATATATATATATATATATATATATATATATATATATATATATATATATATATATATCATGTCATATTATATTTTATGATATGATATATGGATCCAGTTATTTATATCTTTTGCTGTAGTGTGTCAGTAGAAAATATCAGTTTACATTTTTTTTTTGCCATTATTGTAATGATCCAGTGAGATTTTTGTATGCACAAGGAGTCTGACAACAGCCGGTATGATCCACACGAAGATCTGATCTCACAATCATTGAGTCCAAATTTTTTTTTACAAATAAAACAGAGACAGACAAAATACTGTGAACTGTGGCAACGTCTACAAGAAGAAACCTAGCCTGCAAAACTACCTGAAAAAGTATGTGCAAGTGTACCAAGGACAAAAGCTGTTTTAAACGCAAAGGGTGGTCACACCAAATACTGATTTGATTTAGTTAATAGAAGTTAATTGATAAACACAATCTATTTATGAAATTATTTTTGAAAGTATCCTCACTTTACAGCATTTTTACACAAGTGCCTAAAACTTTTCTCAGTACTGTAGATATTGTAGGCTAGGTTTCTTCAGGTGTCTTGGAGACGTTGCCACAGTTCTTCTGGATTTAGTCTGTCTCAGTTTTTTCAGTTTGATGGACTCGATGATGGTGAGATCAGATCTCTGTGTGGAGCAGACAGTGTTGATCAGACTCCTTGTGCATTATTATTACAATTATTGACAAACGGAATGTTTGGAAATGTAAACTGATATTTCCTACTGACAGACTACAGCAACATATATAAATAACTGGTTTAAAACCATGTTTTTGTGGTGAAAACACTAACATGCCTAAGACTTTTGCACAGTACTGTATATATGTAACAATAAAAATAATAATAATAATATAAAAATAATATATTATTTCATGTTTTGTGCAATGTTGTTAAAGATGAAAACATTTATTTCCTGATATTAACCAACTAAAAATGATTAATGAAAACAACTAAATATATTCATCTGATATGATACTGTTTTGATTATGTTTTGCAATGTAGCGTGCTCAACTTTGTTTAAGTCATTAACAGAGTCGTATGTTTGCGCACACATGCAGATTTCTCAGCCACAAGATCATTAGCGTTAGCATTGCTGGGCTGGATAACTTCAGCGCTGTGCCATCTTCCTCTTTCTACTCTTCCTGTAACCTCAGAGGTGGAAAAGAAAATGAAGGAGGATTAGTAGAACTCGGAATCATCCAAATTACTCTAAATGACTTCTTCCAGAAGGCACAGCCGCTGTGTGGCATGTTTAAAATGACATTTCAGTTGTAGATGTAATTTGCATTCTATTTGACTCCGAACGGCACGCCGATATTAGGGATTCCGCCTGCATTTTTTTTGATTCACTCAGTTCAAAGATACACGCTAAGAAGCCGGGCTTAATCAGGGTAAGCACGACTCCTGTCAATCTAAGACAAAAGACATGGAGCTTCTCTAAGCTCCCGAGGCATTCGGCCCTGTCCACTCATGACACAGAGCAAATCTCGACTGCATCAATTCATCTTATTAAACAAAGATCTCAAACCGAACACATGTATCGGTAATATCAACGGCGGAATTAAAAGAAAGCGAGGGTGGGGGGTAAAAAGGAAGCAGGAGAAAAAAGATTATGTTCAGGTTATTACATGCGGCTGCACATCATGAGGTGTGAGGTTGCTGTGATCCTGTTGCTAAGATACTTGCCTAATACCACGGAAACAAGCCCATATTGCTAATCTAGAGGAATCCATGCATGCCTCCACATATTTTGGCAGTGTGAGCTTGGACTCCATTACATGTCGTCAGTCCCTCACCTACAGTCTATGGTGTCTCCCTTTTTATCTCCATAAGCCCCCAAGATCTGAAAGAAATATAGAAATGTGACACACTTTTGCCGCTATATTTGGTGGCCATGGGCAATTTAAAAAGGATTACACTTTGGTAGAAGGTTCTGTGAAAGTAGAAAACATGTGCATCCACCCATAAGAGTCCTTCAAAGAATGCATATCTCGGGTGAAAAGCACCTGTTTTGATAACACATTTTATAGTCCACTAGAATAAGATCACTCAGGATTTTCAATGCATTAACTATAAGCTTGTTGAAAATATGATTATTAGCAACTGAGCATTTAATGTTGAGGTGCAACTTGGATGTAAATTGAACTGATATGGCAACTTTTATCTAAAAGTGATTCAGACTGATCTGAAGGTTATTTTAAGTGAAAATCTGGTTTGCACAATGTAATATATAAATGTAATAATTCTGACCATCTGCTGAAACCTATAATGAATTTGGACTACAATTTCAATAATGAAACCAAAAATATCCAAAATAAATAAATTTCAATACTAATAAAAAATATCGTACAGCTATGTCCATGTGCATTGCAAAAATGCTGTAATAAAAATGCTCACATAAAAAGCAAGAGTTTAAAATGTAATCCTTCAAAAAGGTTTACAGCAGCTTCTCGGTGAGTCTGCTTCTCTAATTCCTTAATATTTTGGTATTGTGTTTCGGAGCTTATGTATATAAAAACAGATTACAGCATCACCTGTCTTTTTGTTGGTAATGTTTGTGGTATGAAGCCAACATTCGAGAATGTCAGAAGACGCTCCGAGAGATAAAGTTTCAAACAGTCTATTATATATTTAGGTGCAAAGCTATTACAAGCTTTAAAGTAAAAGGACATTAAAATCTTATTTAAAAAACAGCTATGAACTCTCTTTTTTTTTGTTTTAGTCAGTGCTTCATGTTGCATTTTAAGCAAATTGAATAATATACACAATTATATACACTTATATACACAGTCTCTGTGTAGAACAAACAATACAAAAATACTGTTTGTTTTACACAGGCTGAAGAGTCGACATAATAGACAAATTATGTGAAAATACTTCAGAAGAGCCATGGGTTGCACCATAAATGTCCAGCACTAGCAATGAACCTGGACCCTGTGGGTTTTGATGTGAAAGAAAGAAGAGATATTCTGGTTGTCACCTGTGAAATGTCTTAGCAGAAGGCTAGTGGTCTTAAAGCATTCTGTTCTCTTCAAATCAGACAGATAAATGAGTGGAGTAAGGTTACATTTATTTGACTGAATAAATTAGCCTATCAAGAGAGCAAGGGCGAGAAAGAGAGAGAGAGTGTGTGTGTGTGTGTGTGTGTGTGTGTAAATTAACTGCATCTGTGAAAAGACTGACTTGGAACTACCTGTGTATTAAAGGGTTTTAATGCACACCTTCCAGCCAATCAGAATCAAGTATCCAGACAGACCATAGTAAAAATAATATATATCAAGGTCAAGGTGATATTACTTCCGAATTCAAAAACCTATATAACATTGTCACGCAAGTGTGATATTTACCACTTATGTAAATTGATCTTAATAATGCATTTATTTACAATTATGTAACTAATTCATAATGGGGCAAAATAAGCACCTTAAACTTCCTAATAAAATACTACATGTGTAAACACTGTGGTAAGCATCAATGTGTGCACGTCCAAGTAAATGTTACTGTGAACACTTTCTCCAGGCACATATTGTAATTGCTGCTTAAGAGTAAACAGAGCAGGTTAGATCGATATGGAGCAGAGCGGTAGGGACAACAAACCCTTCGCTTTTCTTCTCTACCGCTCCACTCATTTCTCCCAGTGGCAGGAGAAACAGCCTTGTTTACTGGCAATGGGTCTGGCCGTTGATTGTCATCCCCGCGGTAATGGCAATGCTTGCACCAGATCAATAACCATCTGCACCAATCCTCAAGCAATAACATTCAATAGGGAAAATCCATTTACTTTTACTTACCTTTCATTTCTTTCATTTTATCATAAGGACACCCAGCCTGGGCAGTGGGCTTAGCTAGGAGGGCATTTAGCATGGGACCCCAAACACCACAAGTACCTTAAGCCTGTTTTTGTCCCACTCAGAATTGGTGGCCGTTTGTGGTAGAGGTAGACTTTTTATAGAAGGAGAAAGGCAAGCAGAAAGGTAAACACTGCAGTACATCTATGCATGTTCAAAATGTGTGTTTGTGCTATATCAGGTAAGAATTTTCTACTTTTAGACAGAATTTATTTGAACAATCTGTATTCATTATGAAGGAAATACAAACACACAGTGTGTTATCCGGAAGGGATATTTGTTATTAATGACCCTAAAAGTTCATTTAAACCAATCAAAATATGAGGAAAATATTGTATATATAAAAATAAATAAATTAATATGAGGGAAGAACACAACACTAAACTTGGTCAAGTTAAAATTGACCAAGTATCTGGTATCTTGGTATCTGATAAAATTATTTGGCAAAAAAGGTAAATTACAGCTACAGGTTTTCTTTTACTATACAATATATATATATATATATATATATATATATATATAGAGAGAGAGAGAGAGAGAGAGAGAGAGAGAGAGAGAGAGAGAGAGAGAGAGAAAACATTATTATTATTGTTATTATTATTATTATTGTTATTGTTATTATTAATAATGCAAATAATAAAACTCTTAAAATTCTGACTAATTAAATAAATGTGCAGACAGACATTATAAACAAATATAAAATTATTTAAAATGCTCATTGTGTTTTCTGCCATCACTCTCCAGAAGTTGGCCTGTATATCTGTCTCTGCTTTATAACAATGAATCTGGCTGGCCTCCCAATAACCCTGCTCCCATAGTCTAAGTCCAACTCCCCATCGTCACACCAGCAGCCAAATATCCATGCAAAAAAGCAACACTACCCAGCCTGATCCACTGCGAGACAGCTAGAGCAATTATTCAAGTAGTCGACTTCTAAGAACAGAGTACCGACAATGCACACTCACCATTAGAACCGTGAGTGTGTTTATTGGGGGCATGCTTGTTTACAAATCTGAATGCTTTATATTTGGCTCCTACTGTCATTGGGAATGGACTGCACCTTTTCTGATTTATATTTATGAGGTGTTTTAAGCGTCACCATGCCTGAAAAGTGTCATCTACATCATCTTGTGGAAATGAATTCAATGAAGCAAAACAATATCCCATCTACAAAAACTATTTTTAAAACAATACATATTTACTTTTGAGTAAAACTGCACACATCTTGATTTAAAGAATCTAAAGGGTAAGTTTAATAAGGGATTTAAGGACACAGAAGTCATGTGCACTTGTGGCATACGTAAGCTACAAATATATATGGGAGTATATATGCATATAAATAAACACAAACTCACTCACAGAGAATACATACGGGCAAATCTAGCATTATTATAGGCCTGTGTTTGTGAAGCACAAAAAGCCACTCGTCTTAAGTATTTATCGGATGTGCTTATGTATCTCGCTATTAATATTCTCTGAATACGCGTAAAGACGTGGCTTATGTGAGAATGTTCCTTTGAGTGTTCACACACATCCTCCAGATTACTGAGACTATACCATAAAGAGGCTTGTAAATGCTTAAATAAAGAGTTGTCCACCTATTGTTATCGTCTGATAAATATGGCGCATCATATAGATGCACTTAATCTCTCGGTGAAGGTCACAACCTTACAAATGTAACATACGTACACACTTTGAGTGAGAGATGCCCATATCACGCTCATAATTTGCCTATTGTTCCAGGTTGAGCTTCAAGCACGCTGGAATGCCAAAAGTGCCTGCCAGAAGGCCACTGTACTCCCATCAGTGACAGCAGTGACTCACTGAAGCCTCCATGCATGCCACATTGTAAAGCTCTGGGCTGGCGTCCTCAAATCCACAGTGAGGCATTAAAGCTGGGCCTGGGATTTTCAAGACTTCAGAAGCCACACACATGCAGATGTGTAAACGTTGGCAAGATCATGTGTTACTTGTACCATTTCAACTGTACACAATAAAGTTGGTATATTGGGCTTAAAAACAAACAAACAATAAAAAAAGGATATGTTGTATAGTTTTTATGTGACTCCAATAATCATAATTATGATGTAACTCAGGAATAAATGACTGCAATTAAAATTTTACTGTTGTGGAACAGTTATTTTTTTAAATAAAGTATTACACATTGTAACATTCATTGTCTGCTATCCCCCTTTCAACATTAAACCTTTATTAGTTAATGAATCTAATGTTTATTTTATTGGAGTAGTTTGTTATTAAAACCAGCTGTTCATTCATTTAATTGTTTTTGTTCTTAAAGTCGAGTAACATAGTAACATAACACAAATAAAAAAGTAAAACACACAAATATAGATTTGAGCACTAGAGCCTATACTGTAGGACACTTCTTTAAAAATCTTGCATCATTTTTGTGGGCTTTGTAAAGATACTTATATTTTAAGTATATGTTCTGATACTTACTGTAAGTTACTTTTATTGCTGTATTATCTATTGCAAATATTCATTAATTCCTGCTTTGCAATAATTGCAATTTGCCCGAGCAATAAATGAATTTATAGCGGATAGATTGCTCTGCAAATAAATGCCTCTTCATAAAGTGTCCAAATTAAAGACTTGAGAGATATTACTATACTGAAAAAAATTACAATGTGTCAATTCTTTAATGCTTAGGATTAAACCAAAAACATGATTTTTTTTTTTTTTTTAAAGAAGAAGAAACAAATCAAGTAAAATATTTTACCTGGAATTTCTAATAACCTAATAATCTAATATCTTGTTAGTAAGTGTCTTATGTATGATTGTTTCTGCCGCCCCCTCAGGAGTGCAGTACATGACAATGCACTGCTGTTTTTATAAATGAGCCGTGAGAATTAAACTACTGCTCTACGAAGGGAAGGTTTACGAGCATAGAGAAAATATAAGAATCATTCCTCCGTATTTGCAAAGGAATGTTAGCAAAATCGCTTAGTTGTAGAACAGATAATCCAGGATCTCTTTCACAAAGGACGCTCTCTCTCAGCAGGTGCTGATGTTCAAATGCAATTTCTAGAGAAAATCTACATCCAAATGACAGCAAAATAAGGTAAAAGATCACAATGGGTTTAAAAAAAAAAAAAAAAAAAAAAAAAACATTTCTTCTCTTACATTTCTTTGTTGTGATCCGTTGATTTATTAAACACAATGTAAAAGAAGATCTCTCATTAAAATGACACAAACAATATATGTAGTCAGATTTGTATTATGTTTCACACAAATCCCATATTCTTTCTCAAATTACTTTCAAATACAAATAAGTCCAAATACAAATCCTTTTGTCATTCCTTATAATTTGACTGTGTCTCAGCTTATCTCTCATGACATGTGACGTGTCCCAGAGGTCTCTGTTCTCAGTGAAGAAGCTCTACAGTGGCGGCCCGCATCTGTGCTTTTCCGGCTTTGGTGGAAAACACACGCTAGATCTGCCGCTCTGTTTAATTACCTCATACAGCATGACAACTTCAAAAAAAGCACGAGGTTGAACTTTCATATATATATATATATATATATATATATATATATATATATATATATATATATATATTGATCTTAATTATTTCGGCCCCAGAGGGTTAAACAAACTCCAAAGTGGAAGCAGAGGGGTAGCTCTTTTTTTTTTTTTTTCAAGCTTTACTGGGATTTGGCTCAATTGGTATAGAGGTGCGCTGCAAAAGGGAGAGACGGGAAAAACAGCCTCGGGCACCTAGCTGAGGATTTGACCTGCTCTCGCAGCCCGGGAGTGAAAGAAACGGAGAGAGGGAGAGCCGGAGAGAGAAAAAAAGCCTGCTTTCCCACACTCTCCAGGTTGGGTTTTTAAGGCTGGATATAGCAGTGCCCCTATAGGTGTGTGCATTTCCAACACATTGCTAGGCTATAAGTGCGTGAGATGTTGAACAATTCAAACACTGTGCTGCAGTGCCGACCCCAAGGCTCAGCTTACAGCCTCAAAATTAAACAAATAATAATAATTAAGAAAAAAATATATCTGCTCATCGTCCCTGCACTCCGAGGCCTCACACGCTCAGCCGAGTCACGCAATGCAGCTCGACGTGTTCCCTATATGATAAAAGGGAATTATAAGCCAACACTAGAAGTTCAGAGGAGTAACCAACTTATATCCTGCACCTTTGAAGTCCATCGACTAGTGTGTGTGTTCAATTGATACTTTTGGAACAAGACGTGAAAATAAACATAATATCTTATTTAATAAATAAAATAAGAGGATACGTTTTTTTTGAGAATTTTAAATAGCTCAAATCAACAACAATTCTGTATTTTCATTTTGTTGTATTGCAAGCAGTTCTTAACATTTCACATATTTTTTAATGTTGTGGTGTCAAATTCAAGTGAAAATTCTGTTTGTTTGTTTTTATTGCTGTTAAAAGTAGTTTCCCTTACATTACTGTAAAAAATATAGTTTTTTTTTAAGTCACCTGGTTGCCTTAACATTTTGAGTTCATTGAAATATATATATTTTTGTTAATACAATGGAGATTGGTTTAATCAACAGAAACTCAAAATATTATGCTATCTGAACCACATGAATTATCAAGTATATTATTAAGTTGATTTGACAAAAGGAAAAAAAAAAGTTGTGATAAATCATTTAAATAATTTTTACAGTATGGATTTAAATGTGTTATTTTATATGTTTGGCTGACCAAAATTATAATACCTTAAACTTGGTTTTGTGCCAGACCAGAAATTTTTTTAAATCTAATTGTGCCTCTGTCTCAGAACTAATAAACATCTTACAGTTTTATCTTGGACTGAAATGCGTATCGCCAAGAACTATTCAAAAGAAACAGTGTTGCTTCGTACTTCAAGTTCTGCTACAGAAATCCTGTATTTTTACTCCATGTATTTTTGCTCTCCCCTACCTCTTATATTTTGCTGGTATTTTTTTGAGGAGAGTTCTGCTCTGGTTATGATAATTTGATCGGTGAAGACATAGATATTTGAACTGGAAGAACAGGAAGATGCAAATCCCCCCCTAAATCCCTATGCCATACAAGCCTCAGCCGACGGTGCAGTTTAATATCTGCAGCCATGATTAAAAAGAGAAGGTGAAGCTCCATTGTAGTAATAAGAAGGATGAATGTGCAACACAGGGGCTGGGAAAAAAGGAGTAGGGGGAGTTTTTTTTTTTTTTTGATGACCTTTCATCTTCCCATGTCTATGAATTATATTTCAGAGGATATGAAATCTGACAAGGAACTTTTGTTGTCCCTCAAGGCTTCAAATAATTTAGAATATTGATTCAGGTACAAGCATTTTATACAGGGTCACCTGTAAGTACTCTGCATTCTCACTGGTTCGCAAAATACTGTGTAAATTCTTCATAAAAACAACAAATTCATATATTAAGAATGTTAAAATTGACTATTATGCTCTGAATAATGAATCATTATCTAATATCATAATTTTGTCAATTTCATTTTGACTGCCAACAGTACAGTGTTTTTAGACTGTATTGAATTTTATAATTTATTGTAAATATACAAGAATGAACAATTTCAGCTCATTTTTCAATGTAATCCATTTGAAACAAATCTGCAGCTGAAACTAACCCTTTTTCTTGTACGACCACGTACAGAAAAAATGTTTTGGCCCTGGATATGATCATACTTAGCAGGCCACAGTTCAAGGACTGAATATTCGTACAGAACATATTTTATACGTGAATGTCTAACACCTATAGTGTTGACATGAAGTCTTTCATCATTTGAATTAAGAAAATGATAGTATTAGATTTCAATCTGACTCTGTCAGGTCTAATTAAACTACTAGACAGAAAGGGCTAGGAAGCAGAATTTTCATGTAGATTTTTCCCTTGTCAATGACACAATTTCACAAAAAAAGATATTTTATTTAATGTGTGTTACCATACAAGGTAAACCATTATAATGGAGTGGAAAAACTGCTACTTTATGCTTCTACGATAAAATAGTGACGGAGAGCTGTGAACATTTTGGGTCTATTAATAAAAGATTGAAATAAGCACTTCCACCGTGGAACTGTGGAATCACTGCTAACATAATTATGCAATGGCATTCATATTAAAAATTAAATTAAAAGCAAAGTGCTGAGTGGAAAAATATTGTACTCCCTATTGCAAATTTGAGTTTTGTAAAATACAATTATACCTGGATAAAAAAAATGACAGTACATTTTTTTTAAATTTTGTCTGTATTGCATATGTTTGAAAATGTGCTATTTGCACCAGAATAATGTAGTTTCTTCATCTGTTCATTAAACTTTAAGAATTAGTAGGTTACTTTAAAGTCAATGCACCCATGAGAACCCAGGTGAAAAATGTCAAATGTAAAGGGAAAAAAAAATTAAGAAATGCAAAATGCAATCATTATATATACAAAAATGAAAAGAACTGCAAGTTGACTGTGGATGATAGCTGTTCACAGTGCACTTCTTTCACTTTCAGATAGCGTCGAGACTCAGTCTTAACCACCATTCCATTCAATTCAATAGAACATTAAGACATGGATGAGTCTTTGGGTCGATAGTGTCAGCAGAACTATAGCAAACTCTCTAATGGAAACCAAATTGGGTGGCTGTTTTATAGCAGCAAGGCAGAGGCAGACGCACAGAGGTTGAGGGCAATAGACTGAGGTCATACAGGTCAGAGATCAGAGCATTCTCCTATCATAACAGACGTCAGATTTACAATTAGACAGGCAAGTCGGGTACACATATTCACACACATACGTCAATGAAAATTCATACAAATTTGCAAGCACACTTTATGTTTCATATAGGCCTATATGTTAGAATAAGTAAAGTTTAAAACTCATGCAAAAAAAGATATCAATAAGATTCTATATTAGTTTATATCCATACAAATAATTTGGGATTGGAATAATGTAACAATATTAAATGCATAATATAATATAATAATATAATATAATATAATATAATATAATATAATATAATATAATATAATATAATATAATATAATATAATATAATATAATATATTATAATATATGTGATTGTGATGTCACTTTGATACAAATCAAGCAATTTCGCAGTGTTTGAGAATTTGTGTTTGAATGTGTGTGTTTACCAGTGTGAAATGACTTCCTGTCACTCACTGAGATACACTGCGTGCTTTGGTGTTGTTCCTCTGTTTTCTCCTAGCACATATATGTCAATAAAAATGCTGTGCGTCCATTCTGGGGACAGCCGGCGAAACACTCTAAGTAAATTAGGCCCTTGAAGTGGCATGAATCACCAGTCTAGTCTCAATATCACTGGGGCGGAAGAAAGGGGAGGCTTAATGATCTAAACCATGTGAAGGTCGTCCCTCCTCCGTCACCAGTAACAGTGAAATGTCACTCTAAAATTACTGCTTCTAACAACATACACATCCTTGGACTTTCCAGGTGTGGTCAAGCCTTTTTATAGTTTTATTTTTAATTATTATTAGTTGCAATGTTGTCCATTTAAAAATATACATATTACAGCATTTAAAAAAAAAAAATATGTAAAAGTTATTATTTATTTAGCTTGGAAATCTTAACATAGAGTTTGGTAAATATTTGTTTAACAGGTTAAATGCTTAAAACGGGACTCTTACCGACTTTTTACTCCAAAAAAACTATTGGAGCTGCTGACATAAAACCCAAATCTCAGGACTGACGTTATGATTCTTGATTACAATCTTCTCCGATTCCACCCTTTGTTTGGCTTTTGTGTGCTTCAAAACCATGTGAGCTACTTAAGAAAACACCCCTCGCTGGGTCAAGTGAGCACAGACGGTGTTTAATTACAGTGTTAGTTTCTAATGCTTTTAATGCTTCTAATGCTTCTTTTAATCTTTCAGAGTTTTGCATTCATAAACAAGCAATACTTTCTTGTCAATAAAAACATCTGTGATGTAGCAACAGGAATGTTTAAAGACTTCTGTAAATCGCATTTATATGCATCATCTGGGGTCCTACACTGACTCTCTGCTCAACACTACAGCTGTCATTGTTGCTGCCCCCTGGAGATAGTGACTATGAAGTACCTAAATTGGTAGTGACAGACATGCACTTATACTAACGGAAACACAAACAACGTATACATTTACAATTGTACATCTTTCAGACTTTCCCCATTTGAGTTTGGACTTTTCCATAAACCATTAAAAACTATCTTAAAGATTTTTTGAAAGGCAGTTTTATGTCCTGTGCTCACTGTAAAAAAAAACTTGGATTGAAAAAAAAGGTACAATCAACTTGGATTTTTAAGTCATTTTAACTTAAATTACATTAAACTTACTTTAAAAAATTAGTTAAATCTTGTATGTAACTTGTAAAAAAAAAAAATATTTTGATGAGTTAAATCAATGTAAAAACATTGTCATAACTTATTGATCATATCATTTTTTATAGCTGTTTTCTACTGAAAGAATACATTTGGACAAGATCTCGTCCCTTTGAATAACCGATACATTCCAGCTATTTGCATTGCATCTTCAGATGAATTTCAGATGGATTGCATGAAACTAGAAACATACATTGTACCAGGTTTTAAGTCTGCATATTTTCACCAAGTATACATGAAATATTGACAAAATTTAAGAGATGCATACAAATGAGTGGATGTATTACTTTCTCCCTATCTGGTCATCTCTTTCAACTCTCCTATAAGAGGGTCAGAACAGATATGAGGGCAGCTGAGCTCTGGCTGTCCAGAGACGGTTTCCTTCACAACAATGTATAAAGAAGTCAAGGTGAAATTCCCAAAGAAGCTGTAACTTTTCAACATGCAGTTGCATAGTCAGATAGATTTACACGCTTCCGTGACTGACTAACAAGGTCAAGAGCAGGAGGCTAATAAAAATGAAAAAAAAAAAAAAAAGAGAAGAGAGAAACAGAACTCTTCTCTCGCCTCCGAGACATCCACTACAAGCTAATATTAAGCTGAAAATCGTGAGATCAGAAATATAGAGTAATAATCATCGCACACAGATGAAATAAAAGTCTTGGTGTTCACACAAAGAAATCAGAGTCAGAGAAGAAACAACAAAACACACAGTTGCATGCTTACTCTAAATCCAGCTATTCGTTTCTTTCGGCCCTTCTCTCTTTCTATTTTCTCTCACGCGCTGACCTGCGGCTTCCGATGTCACAGACACATTAAAGGCGAGTTTATTATCAGGCAGGAGAAAGACAACACACTCAGTGCCTGAATTATGACGACAGTTGGAAATCCGTTGTCTCAAGCATGAAGCCAAATGGACTGTATTTCTTCTCTCTGTAAAAACATACATCACTGAGGGCTGAAGGGCAGACTCTCAGTAGGTAAGCGTTCTGTAGTTGTGGCCCTCACTTAACCAGCACTGGGGGCCAGATCACTCTGATAAAGCAACTATTTAACCCTGACTTGAACTCCCACTGAAAATACAACCCTCGTATGGCACTATCTCTGAGGGGTCGAGAATAAAACAGCGACGGGAAAGAAAATATCACGTGCGTCCGATGAGCCAGAGAAAGCAAACATTTGCTCAAATTCATAAGCTTGTTATTTGGGTTTGCCTAAGATCTTATCACCTATCCTGATCCAAAACAGTTACAGATAGTAAATATTGTCTGGGGGACTTAAACATATCATTTTTGTCACCCAACTTATATAAGTCAACTGCATGATTTTTTTTTTAAATTAATATTATTCTCTAAAAACTTTTATTTTTATTTTTTAATTAATTACACTGTCTTAACATTTCTGATCATCTAAAACCATAGACGTAATATTGATGCATTTATGCATGAAACATCCTGTAATTTTCACAACCAACCAAGACACATTTAAAACAAAAAACCTAGACAGCTGTCAATCAGGCGTCTGTCACTAGTAAGTTTCCCAGGGTTGGGCTGTGCGCTGGCATCCCCACACTGTTTTCAGATAAACAGTTCCTATTACACTGCAAACAGCTCTCCGTGCCCTCCCCTCCTCCTCCGAAAACAGAGTCATAATTCAAAACAAATGATTCCAGGCTTTGATGAGAGCACTTTTATGGGTCACAGAGAGTGAACCTCCCTACCGACATCTGTTTGATTTTATCTACTTGAACTTTATCCTCAGCTGGAGATTTATCAGCCTGCACTGGACCGAGCCTGTTAAAGTCGCCGTAACAGACAGGGTGAGAGAGGGACCGCGGGGGTGATCGTGAACGAATGAGCAAGTAAATGAGTGTGGAAAAGCGAGTGTATGAATTAATTAGTTGCAATGAGCGAACGTGTGATTGATTAGTGTGTGACTGGTGAAAAAATAAATGCCCAATATAGGAACAGTAATATGTAAGAGTGGACCAGAGGGCAGAAGATGAGAATGTCAGCTACCTCTAACTGAGAAGTTAGTTAGAGGTAGCTGACATGTGCAATGCTACTTAAAGTCAACCTAAAGGGGGCCATCAAAAAAAAAAGTGTTTCTGAGAATTATTACAAAATATGGTCTTCACAAGAATCAAGTTTTTTTAAAAGAAGTGCCCACCAAGGCTGCATTTATTGCATAAAAAAAATATATAGTATAAACAGCAACAACGTGAAATATTATTACAATTTAAAATAATGATATTCTATTTTAATATATTTTCAAATGTCATTTATTCCTGTGACAACAAAGCTGAATTTTAAGCATCATTACTCCAGTCTTCAGTGTCCCATGAACCTTCAGAAACCATAATTTTTATTATTATCAATGTTGAAAAGAGTTGTGCTGCTTAATTTTTGTGGAAACTGTGATACATCTTTTGCCGTATTCTTTGGTGAATAAAAAGCTGAAAATAAATCTTTTGTGTAACATTATAAAATGTCTTTACTAATCACTTTTTATCTATTTAATGCATCCTTCTTGAAAAAAGTATTAATTTGTGTAAAATTTTTTTTTTTTTTTTAAATCTTACCGACCCAAAACTTTTGCATGGTAGTATATAAATTGACACTTACATTTTAACTACAGTGGTACATCCATAAATATTCCCCAAAAAGTGTGGTCAAAATAAAATGTCTGTAAATTCTCTTTTGTTCCTCGTACTATTAGCGTGTAGGTCATGTACTAGTTGTTCAGTTGCTGTACGTGTGGTTCAGGCAGCAGGTCAAAGCCCTGGTCAGAACTCTGAGATTCCCAGACTCTAAAGGGCCTATAACTCATTCCCAAGCCTGCCTTAGACCCAGTCTCCTCCTGGCTCTTTCCAGCTCTGAAATATCCTTTCAAAGGCCTGGCACTGGAGACAGATACTGAGGTGTTTGAGATAAGGTTGGAGATGCATTAAGGGATTTTCCCTTTTAAAGTTGTCAAAGATTTTTTTTTTCTCTCTGCAGCCCCTTTTCAGTCATACATTTTTCCCAGAGGCTTGTGAAAGGAAACTAAAAAAAAATAGGTGAGCCAAAAAAGAGAGAGAAGCAGCATATTAAGCACGGGGGGCTTAGGCTTGTGGTCACTTCACAGCTCATAAAGGATATGGAGGGAGACTGTGAAGAGGGCCCAAATGCTGAGACTTAAGGGACAGGCAAAAGAAAAACTCAGCTACATTTAAAAGCACAGAGCGTCAGTGGGAGCCAGGTCAGAGAAAACCTCTACTCAGGTAGAGACTCCAGAAAACAAGTAATACAATCTGCAACAAATCACACTTTTGTACAGTTATAATAAAGACTCTGGGGGAGAAAGTCAGACTGAAAATTTGACTTTGTTGACATTGCAGAGAGCGGAGTACTTACAAATGAACAGAAAATACAGAAGGCCTTTATGTAGGAGTTGGTTCTGCAGTTATCTTGATTTTACTTGTCTTTTGAAAAGTAAAGTAATTACATGGTTGTGCTTGAACAACTAACCAAACTTTTCAACACAGTCTGTTCTTAAACAGATAATTCTCCCCAAAAAATTATTTACTCACCATCATGTGATTCAAAACGTGTATGACTGATTTTTCTCTGTTGAACACAAAGGAAGATATTTTGCACAATGTATCAGTGTTTGTTTGTTTTGGGTATTTTTTCTCAGTGTTGATTGGCGCTTGATATTCTTCAAAATATCATCTTTTGTTTTCTGGAAAAAAAAATTACATGAGGGATCTAATAAAATAACTGCTCTACTTTTATAAACAAGTCACATTAAAAGTGCACTTTTTGGTAAAGTTACCAAAAAGTGCACTTTTAATGTGACCTTTTAATGTGATATACACTCACCTAAAGGATTATTTGGAACACCATACTAATACTGTGTTTGACCCCCTTTCGCCTTCAGAACTGCCTTAATTCAATGTGGCATTGATTCAACAAGGTGCTGAAAGCATTCTTTAGAAATGTTGGCCCATATTGATAGGATAGCATCTTGCAGTTGATGGAGATTTGTGGGATGCACATCCAGGGCACGAAGCTCCCGTTCCACCACATCCCAAAGATGCTCTACTGGGTTGAGATCTGGTGACTGTGGGGGCCATTTTAGTACAGTGAACTCATTGTTGTAGCCCATCCGCCTCAAGGTTGTGCGTATTGTGGCTTCACAAATGCTTTGCTGCATACCTCGGCTGTAACGAGTGGTTATTTCAGTCAAAGTTGCTCTTCTATCAGCTTGAATCAGTCGGTCCATTCTCCTCTGACCTCTAGCATCAACAAGGCATTTTCGCCCACAGGACTGCCACATACTGGATGTTTTTCCCTTTTCACACCATTCTTTGTAAACCCTAGAAATGGTTGTGCGTGAAAATCCCAGTAACTGAGCAGATTGTGAAATACTCAGACCGGCCCGTCTGGCACCAACAACCATGCCACGCTCAGAATTGCTTAAATCACCTTTCTTTCCCATTCTGACATTCAGTTTGGAGTTCAGGAGATTGTCTTGACCAGGACCACACCCCCAAATGCCTTGAAGCAACAGTCATGTGATTGGTTGATTAGATAATTGCATTAATGAGAAATTGAACAGGTGTTCCTAATAATCCTTTAGGTGAGTGTATATATGTGACCCTGGATCACAAAACCAGTCTTAAGTAGCACGGGTATATTTGTGGCAATAGCCAACAAAACACTGTATGGGTCGAAGTTATCAATTTTTCTTTTATGCCAAAAATCATTAGGATATTAAGTAAAGATCATGTTCTATGAAGATATTTAGTAAATTTCCTACCTTAAATAAATCAAAATGTTATTTTTGTATGTGGATGCAGCACAATCGCCAACAGAAATGGAAACCTTTAAAGGCGATTTTCTCAATGTTTCGATTTTTTTGCACCCACAGATTCCCGATTTCAAATACTCGTCTCTCGGCCATATATTGTCCTATTCTAACAAACCATACATCAATGGAAAGCTTATTTAATCAGTTTTCATGTGATGTATAAATCTCAATTTTATAAAATCGACACATAAGACTGCTTTTGTGGTCCAGGTTCACATATATGAATATATAAAATGTATATAGGCTTAAGCCTAGTCCTGTACTAAAATGCACGTTTGAGCGGTTTTAAAATATGTCAGTGTCATTGTTTTGTCTCAAGATGCACACCAGTAATGGTTTTTTTTCCAAGGCACGTTTATAAAAGCTACTTACTGTAGATGAGCTAATTAAACTAAGGCCTAATCCTGGCTTAATCTAAACCCTGTCTGTGAAACCAGACCTGAAGTGAATCTACTTCCATACCTATACTTCAAAAAGCCACAGAAGTCAACAAGATCTTCTTTTAATGTTTTTACAAAACTAAAGGAGGCCTGGCATAAGTTAAGTGGAGATGGAGGTGAACTGACAATCTGTTAATACTGAGAAGATATGAAAAGAATCAAAATCACACTGAATTAGCATTAAAAACAGCTATGAATTTGGTCCAGGTTTAGTTTTTGAGAGGAGATTCGGGATTTGAGTCCAGTGTGATTTTACAGTTAGCATCTTTAGATCTATCCAAAAACAGTGAAATTACATCTTACTCCGCATAAACAGCCTCCCCTTTTTCCTTTGTCTTCTTCACTCTCTCTCTCTGGAGTGGTTTAGGGGTGGTTGGAGGGGGTTTTGTCCAGCTTGAGCAGAGATTAAAGTTAGACTGTGATTGGGAGCGTAAAGTTGACTCTGGGCATTAAGTGGGATTAAAGTTGGGCTGGCTGTGGCAGGACCTGAACACATTCACTGTTATGCACTGTTGCAGACCCCCTATTCATCTAAAGGTTTTGAAAGCACGAAAGAGAAAGAGAGAGAGAAAAGTGTGTGTTGGAGGGGTTCAGCAGGCCCATTTGTTATTTTAAATGTGGCTGTGAGTGTCTGCATTGAGGGAAGAATTAATCCATTAATCCAAAATTAGTATAAAAGATCAGTTCTTGCCACTGAAGCGGAGCAGAGCCGATCATGGGGCAAAGAACAGCATGCACTGGGTGACTGAGCATTCGAGTATGTTTTGAGTGCACAAGTGCGGAAGTGTGAATCCCAGTGTGACAATGCAAAATGAAACAAGGAGTCATTTTAAACTCCGCTTAAATGCAAATGTGATATTAAAAACTAGTATCTTGTCTGTTCACCATTTTCACCAATTTTGTTTATCGTTTTGGTTTAGTAATTGGTTTACTTATATTTAGCTTGAAAGACAGTTTCAGGGCAAACAGTATTTAATGCTTTGCTATGCTAATTTAGAATTTGGTCAAAGAATTTTTAAATTTATTAGAGTCATTTGATTTTTTACAATGCGTTTTGGGTCCAACTCATGAACGTGGTCATACGCTTGACCTTGTATTATCTAGGGGAGTTTCTGTTGATAGCGTGAAGATTGTTGATACTGTTTTTTCTGACCATAAGACTGTTATTTTAAATTCTAACTTTCCTTGTGGCACGCCAGGAAATATTGTTTCTGCCTCAGTTTCATCTCGCATACTTAATCCATGCACAGCTAGTAGTTTTTCTGCTGTTTTTAATGTTTCTTCATTTTTTTCACTGATCGAGTCACACTCTCCCTGTATGGGTTTAGACGAGTTGGTCGATCAGTTTAACTCTTCTTGTTTAGAGATTTTAGATGTTGTGGCTCCTGTCAAAGTCAGGGGGAAAAAAGTCAAATCGCAGCCCTGGTTGAACAGTACTACCCGCGTTCTTAGGCAGGAGTGTAGGAGGGCTGAACGGAAATGGGTTAAAGATAAATTACAAGTCTCTTATGAGATTTTGAAGAACTGTTTAAACGAGTATCAAAGAGCTGTTAAATTGGCTAGATCAAATTATTTCTCTGACATCATCTCCAGAAACTGTAATAATTCTAGAGCACTTTTTTCTACTGTAAATGCTGTTCTTCATCCTACTCCTACTCCTTCATTCACTCCTTCTGCTGACATGTGTGAAGAGTTCCTAAACTTTTTTATTGGTAAGGTTGATGGAATTAGATCTCAGATTTCATCTGTTGGCAACAATTTTATTGCTTCGGTTGACCCTACAAACCAATTAAACAGTTTTATACCTGTTTCTTTGCAGCAGCTTAATGATATAACTGCTCATATGAAGCCCACCAGGTCTCCTGGTGATGTGCTCCCTTCTTCTCTGTTTAAGAAGGTACTTGATTCAATTGGCCCAAGTATTCTGTCTATTATGAATACTAGTCTGTCATCTGGTGTTGTTCCGGTTAGTTTTAAGCATGCGGTTATTGAGCCCCTTTTAAAAAAAACGGCTTAGACCCCTTTGAAATGAGTAGTTTTCGTCCGATTTCAAAATTGCCTTTTATTTCTAAGATACTGGAAAAAATTGTGAATGCACAACTTAATGACTTTTTAATGAGAAATAACATTTTCGATAGATTCCAGTCAGGTTTTAGAGCTGGTCATAGTACAGAATCTGCTCTTCTGAGGGTCTCTAATGATATCCTACGGGGTGTTGATTCTGGAAATCGTGTTGTTTTGCTTTTGTTAGATCTTACAGCGGCATTTGATACAGTTGATCATTCTCATTGATCGTATTAGGGATCAGGTTGGTATTCAGGGCTTAGTCCTGAAATGGTTCTCTTCCTATTTGAAGGATAGGACTTTTTCAGTCAGTTTAGGGAATTATTTTTCTTCCGTTGCCCCTCTTGTGTGTGGGGTTCCACAGGGCTCTTTACTGGGGCCAATTTTATTTTCCCTTTATATGCTCCCTCTAGGTTCGATTTTTGAGAAATTTGGGATTCAGTATCATCTGTATGCAGATGATTCTCAAATTTATTTACCACTGAAATATGGCCATAATTGTGCCATTCAGTCTCTTCATGCATGTTTGGCTGAAGTTAAGTGTTGGCTTGCGAATAACTTTCTCCAATTAAACGAGGATAAGACAGAGATGACTTTATTTATAATAAGGGGTGTGGGGATGATGACTGCCTGGGGTTGTTTCCCGGGAAAAAACTGTCTAGCGTGAGGAACCTTGGTGTCATTTTTGACTCTGAGCTTAAATTCGATCGTCAAATCAATGCTGTCGTTAAGAATAGTTTTTTCCATCTTAGATCAATATCTAAATTGAAATCTATTCTTTATTTTGACGATATGGAGAAGGTTGTTCATGCCTTTGTGTCATCTCGTTTGGATTATTGTAATGTGTTGTATCTGGGTGTGAGTCAGGCCTCTCTCTCCCGTTTGCAGCTCGTTCAGAACTCAGCTGCCAGGCTTTTAACGGGTACTAAGAAGAGAGAGCACATTACTCCAGTGTTAATTAAACTATTGGTTACCCATACGATACAGAGTTCAATACAAAGCGTTGTTGTATGTTTTTAAGTCTCTGTATGGCCTAGCACCTGAGTATGTCACTGATTTAATCAGCCGCTGTCAATCCAGTAGATCTCTGCGCTCAAATGATCAATTGCTTCTCATGGTTCCGCGATCCCGTTTAAAATGTAAAGGTGATCAGGCTTTCTCTGTTGCAGCTCCTAGGCTCTGGAATGAGCTTCCTCTGTCTGTAAAAACTTGTTCTTCATTGGGTGTTTTTCAGAGTGCGCTTAAAACTTATCTGTTCTCTTTAGCATTTGATAATGCTTTGTAAGTTGGGTATGTCATGTTTGCATTGTTTTTATGTCTTTGTTTTTATTTTATTTTTTATACCTTCTGTACAGCACTTTGGTTCCACTTGTGGTGTTGAAAGTGCTATATAAATAAAGTTGAGTTGAGTTGAGTTGAGTAGAAACGTTTCTGTTATGTGGCGTTTTGGGGGGGTCACCATTAGGTGACAAGTGGAGCATTAGCTTGTACAGCCTGGTATATGGTAAATGTTCTATATTGCCATACTGATTCAGCAATTGCTGTGATATGCTTATGTTGTCAAAGCATGTTGCCAAATAGCTAGTTATATCTATAGCTCAATTTCCACTACTAAAAGTATTTAAATTGAGATTACATGATAATTTTAAGTTAAATGTGTAAATGGACTTACTCAATTTTCAAGCTAAGGGTTTGTAACTGATAACCTCAAAAAAAAAAGCCAATTTATTTGCCAATTTATTTGGGTTTACAGTGCACATAAAAGAAGAAATGCTGAGCACTATACTTGCCACTCCTTTCCATGCAATTACAATAAACGAGGACTGAAGCATTCAGGCTTAAAAAATATCATATTCATATTCCAAGCCTTCTAAAGTCATACGGTTTGTGTAAAGAAAAAAACTTAAGACAGTGAGTTGAACTGAAGAACAAATGATTCAACTGAACGATTAATTTAGACCAGTTTTGTGAACATGATCTACAGATTCAATGAATATTATCAGACTTAAAAACAATTCTCTTTCTCACTCAGACCACTCACATGGCTTCAGAAGTCACAAGTCATATGGACCACTTTTTTTGTTTGCTTTGAAGATTCAGTCCACCATTCCCCCATTAAAATATATCCTTTTGTGTTAGACCAAAGAAAGTCACAGGAACTACATGAGGATGATTAAATAGAGAAACAGAATTATTTTCCCCCTGAAATATTTATTTACTACACCTGCTAAACTTTCACACAAATGAATGTTTGTTCACTAATAATTTGTTACAACAAACAGAAAGATGACTACTTTGTTTTAGTCGTTTATCTTTCTCACACACCTGTTGGTGTGTATATAGTTCAATCGTCACTGACCTGCTGCTCTGACAACAGCTATTTCTTCTCTTTCCTCTAACATTTTCAAACAGTCTCCTCAAGCAATTAACAGAGTGAATGTGAGTTCATTCTGCAGGCATAAACGCCCAGCATGTCTACATGGGACATTTCCTGTGCTAATGAAATCCAGAGCAGAGCAGTCAAAACTTCACTGACCTCTCAGCATGAGGAATCATCTCCAAAAACACCCTAAACATTCCCTCTTTCCAGTGAGCATCTAAAAACATCCCCCATTTCGTTTTATGATTTTCAGCTTGTTGGTAAGCAATATAAAATGTGCTGTAAACGCAGTGCTGCCAAACTGGCTGTGGCCAGTGAAACTGAAAGGGGGTGAAAGAAAATGAAAAGAAATTGGACAGACTTCCACAATTTGTAAAAGAAGGAAAGGGAAAACCTATAAAAATGTTGTAAATGTATGAGAAATGCATCAAAAATACATCAGCCAAATAAAAAGAAAAAAAATCCATGGACTAAGCAAATGAAAAGCAGAAAAAAAAACTGCGTCACTCATTTACCCAAACATGTCATTGCTGCAAAACCAGTTAAAGGCTGTGTTAATGTTCTAAAAGCATTAGTAATGAAACCTTCAAAGTGTCTATCAATGCAACATGTATAAAGAAACCGAATTTTATAGTCTCTGGCATTGGCAAATAGTTTCCGAAATACATGTAAGCATTTCTCTCTTTTACTATTCAAAGAGATTTATAGAGCTGGAGTAAATTACAGTGGCCTTGAAAAAGAAACCAAAAATCATCTCCTCCATCAGTTTGACTCTGCGTGTGCCAAAACTTGGCCTTTTAACTCCACAAGCCTCTCTCTTTCTTGATCCCCCTCCTCTGCCGTCAGCGTACACAGCATGTGAACAACTGATCTGGCATAAATGAAAGAGCAGAGAAGCATAAAACACGGCTCTTTGTGCTTTCAGAAACATAATACTGCGCTGTGCCACAAAATCTGATCGCACACACATACATTCAAACACAAACAAACACAAACTTTTGATAAGCATTCAATATAATACATGTATATTATCGGTATAAGAGCTATTTTGTTGCAGATGTGACTAGAACACAATTTTGGCTACAAAATGCAAATGCCGAACAGATGAATGGAAGACATGGTAACAAACACACACACACACACACACACACACACACACTCACACATGCACCCCCTTGCAACCACCCGACATTTGGGCTAAGATTAGACAAATTAAATAGCATTATTCACGTCAGTGGTGCAGCTGTGCTTTAAAGTGGCTTAATGTTAACTATCAAAATGGTTTGCTTTGAAAGCCACAGTCTTCCCCTCCATTGGCTAAATGAAAAAGCCCTCCTGCTCCCGTTGGGTGGGAAGGTTTTTTTTTTTTTTTTTGCTCATGCAATGGAAAAATCATGGCTGCCTTCAACTGCACACCAATGGCTTTGGAACGAATCAAACATCTCCAGATCAGATGTTTTGCTTCTATGGATGAGGTTTACAGGGTGGTATTGATTTTTCATTACAATTGACAAGTTTTTTTTTGGTGCATGTAAGTAATTATGAACATGTATGGTGTATGGGAGTTTATTCTGTAAATGTGTGCACACTGTCTAAATCTCCCTGCTGTGGGGGACAGATGATCATGTCAGTCTCTATGTGCTCTCCCTATGAGCTGAGAATGGATGTTCGGCTAGACACGAGCCAGAGGGGTGCGCATGTGTGTGTATGAGCAGTAGAACACCAGCCAGGGACAATGATGGATCTTCTACTTTCAGGCATATCATCACCTGCATGCATGTGTAACACACTGTGTCAATGTGCATGAATATAAGAAACAGTGAGAGAGTGCGCAAGAAAGAAATGGAGGGAAACCGAGGAGAAAGTGGATATAAAAAGTTCCGGAAGACAATATTTCATTAAAGTCAACATGAAACCGAAATTGAGCCAATCTATTTTCTTAATGCATGTTCCGGGTCTTATTGTGAACGATTTATCAATGCATGTTCTTCCAAAGAAAAACAAAAATGTCTGTCTTTATAATATTTCATATATTCATATATTTTATATAATATTTCATTAAAATGTAACATGCTCTCACTCTGAAACAACTTTTAATTTTCTGCAGACATCACTTTGGCTGTATAGGATATCGGACAATGTTAGCCAATAGTCCAATAGTCATTGTTTTAGCAAACTCACATTCAGTCTGGCTCCTTTCTGTCATGTGTAACGCCCACTTTTCACAATCCAGTCAAGTTCCGCCCTAAAGTTTTTTTTAATCTTGTCTAACTTAAAATAAATAAATACTATTTACAAATTCAGAAACTAAATAAATAAAATACATTTACAAATAAATAAAATAAAAACATTTAAAAAATATCAAATTAAAAATAAATTTTTACAATACATGAAATAAATAAATACACATAAATAAAATTTGCAAATACATAAAATAATGCCAAATAGTACTATCAAACCAATGAGTAATCTATGTTGAGAGAGCGATCACTCAATGACAGGCAGACAGACAGACAGATAGTACCATGGATTGTGGATGTCAGTTCCTGTTAACTGGAACAAATACGCTAACAGACATTTTGCTACTGAAATTAATTTACAACATTTTGAGGTAAATGAAATGGACTGATTGTTCACTCACTGAACGATGTGGAAACACAAATCACAGGGCATTCGTTGCTGACAGAGGATGTAGTTTTGCAAACCAGTGATTTGGACTGGACAATCCTGTGGGCAGTCAGATTAGTATGTGGCTCAGGCTGTACCCTCACGCTCTTGGCAGCCTCAACGAGAATCCTTGTTTTGAATGAGGATGTGCTTATGTTTTGAAGCTAAAGTTTATGCAAACATCCCGTTTAGCTGACCGACATGATCAAATGAAAGTAATAAGCATAAAATAATGTGTTGTGTGTTATAGATTGTGGTCTGGGCAGAGCGTTTCCAGCATTTGATTGAATCCGGCCTTCCTCACGCCTCAGAGAAACTTGAGCTGGCTCCCCTTCTGCCCAGCACCCCGCCCAAAGCATAACAAAGATTTGAGTCGCAGTTTCACATTTACTGAGGGATTATTCACCCAGTCTTTGTGCTTGGATCCCAGAGCTAATAATTTTTACTTTTACTGCCTCCATTAGAGAGAGAGGGTGATAGCAGTTAGGCTTGTATTTATTTCACAGAGAAAGCCTATGTGATGATGTGTTGATGTGTTGTTCTAGGCCCATGGTAACGTGACAATTCTAAGTGAGTCAGAAGGAATAGTTACGTAAAACAAGGTACCAAGAAAAACAAGTTGAGCAATGAAGTTCCTGAATCAGTTTACTCCGATATGATGCGGCAAAAAAAAAAAAGAAATTAAATTCCAATGTTGATTTTTATAGCTTTGTCTCTTGAGGCATTGTTACTGAAAGATGTTATTAATAACCCTATAGGCCTACATGTGCAGTGGCAAGAATGATGACAATGCAAATCACAATTCCAGAGGAGAAAAACACCCACGACGTAAAACGAATGGGACTATTGCCAAAGACAAGACTTGTGGAGCTCGGCTTCCTGCAACACAAGGAATCATTCTGCAGTTAGTGGTTGTTTGAAAAGCTGATAGTCCTTCCCAAATGAGCCATTAATGATTGATGACTTTGTTTGTCACCATAGCACATACACTGTTCATTCAGCGGTTTAATGTACGTATTAAGAGCACGGCAATGAGCGAGGGTGTGTGTGAGTGTGATGTGCAGGGACATTACTGAATGCATTTTTACACTGCCGAGTGTATGGGTGGGGCCCAACCGTTCCCCACTAACAATTCAGTATGCATGCCTAATGATGACTCAGAGTATAAATATTAAATGTGTATGAATTGCGAGGGTTCGATTCGCAAGAGTAATTATGGTAATTTTCTGCATCACTGAATCACGTATAGACTAGGGGTTGAACGACTTCAGATTTTTTGAAGTCGACTGTTATGACATCAAAGTCGAGTCGACGTCGACTAGGCGATGACGTGATTCATAAAACCACAAGAGATGGGACTGCTTTGCAACATGCCACAATTTGCAATTAATTAACAGAAAATTATACAGATGCTGACAGACAGCTCATAATGGGGCCGTTTACACCTGGTCACTTCATGCGTTTTTACTGATCTGATTTATCAAAACGATTCCATTTACACCTGGTCACATAAATATGTTTACGCAAAACGGATATAAATCCGATCTTCAAACAACGCGCTATGCAGATTTAACGGAGTTCACGTCACCGAAAGCAACAATAATGAGCTGCATTTTATTGATCATCAGCTAATTTCAAAATCAAAGACCACAAGAGAGACAGCACTGGTAAGATCATTTTGTTTCTTTACTTTTAACGAAGATGATTGTGTGTTAAGCGTCCGCGACTTACTTTCACTTTGATTTGCGATAGTTTGCACGTTGGCTTGATGAATAGATGCTCGAGCTGCTCATCTGCGGCGATGCGTGCTGCCATAGCTTCATCACTATAATACGCTCTCACACGTTTATTGTTAGCATTGTTGGGAGAAGTCCAATTTACATATGTGGTTTCAACTACCAGATGCATTTACACTTGTCCAGTTTCGTCTGTTAAGCGGCCCAGACCACCTCCTGAAGCGGTTTGAGCAATCGGATTTAAATCCGTCTCCGAACGCGTTTCGGAGGGCATTTACACCTGGTCTTTTCACGATCGGATAGCTATCAGATCACAGAAACACATGAAGTGGCCAGGTGTAAACAGCCCACTGTTTACGTCATCATTTAGGATGAAAAAAGAAAAAAGAAAAGGAAAAAAAGCTATAAATTCACATCAGCGCCTTAGTGATGCGCAGATCCAAGTAATACAAAATAATATTCAAATTAATTGCGGGTGAATTAGAGGTAGGCTACATCATTAATATGTTTAAATAAATAAATGATAAAAAATAATGTTTTAATAAAGATACTGAACTCTCATTTCCGGTAGAACAGTGAGCGTGCGTCATGCTTTTACTTTTGTTTTCAACTATTTCTAGTGTTAGGTTAGTAAAGTATTTACACACACTTGATGTACCAATGCTGCTTTCTTGCTGCAATGACCCTCTGGGCTCTTCATCTGTTGTCGTCTGCAACATGTTAGTATCAAAATTAGCGCAATCATAGTGTCACATGATCAACGTGACTAGTCGACGTCAAGTGTCGCGGCATTGCATTAAGGTCGACTAGTCGGTTCAACCCCTAGTATAGACAAGAGTCAAAAAAATAAACTAGAACCAGAGTGATGACTACAATGAATAAAAGTATTCATTCCTTTAAAAGAACAACAAACAAAAAAAATCATACTGACCCCACACCTTTGAACAGTAGTTTCAGCAAACACTGACATTTCACAAAATGTAAATTGTTGTCTGTAATTTCAGTGTGGTGCATTTTGCTGAAGCATATGGCTTCATGCTTGTAAAAGTGTGCTAAAAGGGGCTATTTGTAAAATGATATCAGCAATTGTTTTTGTATCCTCTGGATCACAGTGTAAAAAATGCTTGATATCAGTATCTGCTTTAAATTTCATAAATCGGTGCACCCCTAATAGCGCCGTACCAACTGAAATTGTGACCACAGAACAGAGAGAACTGTGAGAAATATAAACCGTTACACATCCCCAGTGTGTTCATATGTGGATGCGCGATCCTTTGAGAAAAAGATTCAAAATGTGAGTCTGTGTGTGTTTGTGTATGTGTTCATCTCCCTCCGCAGGCTGAGATTTATGCAAGGCACACTTGAACGTGTGAGTGGAGTCAGCGTTTTGAAGATGGTGAAAAAAGAAGGGGGGGGGGGGGGAAGAGAGGTGACGCTAGAACCGCACTGTTTAACATTCACATGTTTTACATTTCCAGCCTCTGCGAGGATGACATTTCATTTCTTACTACAAGTCATCTCACCCTGACTAATTCAATTTACTCCACAGCCTGTCCTCCATTACCATCCTTCCGAGAAGCCTCTTCAATCTCCAGAAAAAAGAAGTAACACATTATTTTGTTTTCATCGTCCTGAGTGGAGAGCTTTGATGCCATGGGTTGCAAAAGAGCGTGTAAATAAAAATCGACGTTGTCAAATTTCCCTCACATTTGCTTCTAATTTCATCTTGTAGTTTGATTGTCCAGGCCAAAGGCCCAAAACAAAGCAAGCTCAAAGCTAACACTAGCAGGTTAAGGGCCACACATCTTTCTCTAGTTAGGTGGAGTGGATTGCTGAACAGGGTGGGTGATTAATAGAGGTTTGGGGGGGATTCTTCTCTGGGGTGCATTCACTCACAAACAGCCACACACACCCTGTTGTTCATTTGTCTGTCTCTTGATGTTACTTTGTCTTGCATGGTGTCTGTACGGACAATCCAAACAACTTATATGCAACAACCTTTCTTTGAGCTTCCAAACGGTCTTATAAACTTGTCCAGTAATGTTTTTACAAAGCCATCTTTCCAGTGGCAGTCCATGTCAAGCTGTCTTTGTAAAACCATCCTACCAATACCATTTAATTCGTTCCATCCCACGCACAGATTCACTTCTGAAGGTTATAGCTAATATGAAACATGGTACAACCATTACCCATACATTCAGTAGAAACATCAGAGTTGGCTAGACAGATAAGTATCACATGCTCAACATTGACAATAAATAGTGTGTTCGCTGCATTATCTTTGAAGTGATATTGTAGTGAACAATCTCTGTAAGTTGTATAGAATTAATGTTCTTTTATGAACATTTAAGAATGCTTTTTCTTATAAAAACAATATTTTATTATTAATTTCACTTTGGAAAAATCAATAAATCGATACCTAATATCATCAATACATATAATGATCTGAAAAATCAATACATTTAAATGCAAAATGTGGGGGTCTGTAAGAGTTGTTTTAATGTGTGTGTTGTGTGTTGGGGGAGGGGGGTCTGGGTGCTCTCCAAGGCTCCATTTGATTAAAAATGGAGTAAAAACAGTAATATTTTCAAATATTTAAAATCAAACTTGTAGAAGACATGTCTCTCTTTTTAAAAGGTTTATTCTTTTGGCATAATATGCTTTATAAAGTTTTATAAACTCAAATCCCATTGCTTAACATTACATGGGCATTACCTTTCTGCTGCCCATATCCATCTTATCAAGTTGCAAGTTGGGAATCTTTGCATGGAACAAGTGGTATAGTATTCATAACCTCTGTTTAGGGTATAGAGCTGACAAAATGTTAACTTAATCTGACTTGACACGAGTGCTTTGGGTCTACGGCCTAGGGGGTCGTGAAAAAGTGTTAGTGGGGTTAAGTGTGCAGGTTAGCAGTAGGCTATATAATAGGCAGGAAAAGGGTGCAACAAAGCAGTCAATGCAGACTAAGTTGTCTATCAACTTTCCTCATTTGCTGCTAGCTTGTCTTTACTATTCTGCTTGAATTACGTCAAAATTAGTCAAATTAGCATGTTGTGCTACCATCAGACGCATCTGAAAAGAATCATGATTTCTCCCAGGAAAGCAACAGGATTACCCTCTCATTCCCTTGACTCCTTAAAAAAACTCCTTATGTATACTACTTATGACTAATGTTTTGATTCTGGACTCGGGCAGAAATTCAAATAAAACCAGACAGGTTTGACTTTTTACTTTTGACAAAAAAAACGAGCTGAAATTACCATGAATATCAGATTCAAAGTGTGTGGTGATCTCTAATGTGTGTTTGTGAAAGGGATTAGCAACATTGCTTCACAACTACAGCAACAACTGCTCTAAATCGGCGCACTCTTTGAATACAAGAGGTACTAATGAAACATTTTACATAGCAGAGGGAAACAGAGAGCTAGTAAAACCAAGAGAGAAAAAGTTTTAAAGGCCTCAAGAAGGAAAGCTGAGAAACCAAACCCTATCATATGCTTTGCCAAAAACTGGTTAGCGAGCCTGTTAGCTTTTCCTAGGTTGTAACTTTTTTTATGCCACTGCCATGTGTTCTTCCGAAAGCAACGTTTTACTGCTAACACATTTCTGAGCTGCCTCACACAAAACAGTGTACTAAATGTCACTTCTCAGGGACTAATGCTGAAAAAAGTTCCATGTTTATGAGTAAATCTTTTCTGAAATGCGTTTTAATATTTTAATTCCAAAATCATGTCGCTCGCGAGCTATTTATTCACGTCATGTGCATCGGCGGTTTGTCGGCAACAACTTGAACGTGCTTGGTGGCGAACATTTGTTTGTGTTTTTTTGCGCAGACATGCTCCCAATTTCAAAGGGAAGCATGCGTGAAACACTGTGTGGCTCAGAGTCCCGCTCCAATGAGAAACACATTTAAGCATTCAGCGCTGAAATGTCAAACCGAGTGCTGTGCCAGCACAATAAGGAGAATCAGAGAATAGATTAGTGTTTGAACCCTGCCTGTTGTCAAATGATGGAAAATAAATCACAAGGCTTTAATCATTGAGATTGTACATCTCAAATCTTCTACACCTCAAAGTGGGATGCACATGAATGATGCTCAGAGGGAAATTTGCATGCATACACACAAACTTTGTAAGAGAAATATGAGCAAGCACATGAGCGAGTTTTTAACATGATCAATAAGAATTAGACACAAAAACTAGAACTATTTCGGTTTCAAGACTTCTTTAACCATATTTAATGACCTACTAGTTTGATTATTTTTGCTCCAAGGCCGTTTAGTTTAAACACACCTCCGCTTTCAACACACCTCAGAGACTAATTACTTGAGAGATGACAAGCAGTGTCATTGCCAAGACCACCAGGACTCTACTTTCATTTTGAGTGTTAGTATGAACAAGCAGGGACATTCTCTCCAAACTTAAATTCAATTCTGAAATATTAAGAACAAGGTGTGACACTTCTCACTAAGTTGTTTAACATTGATAAATAATTTTCTTTTTTAACAATGGAGGCACTTCAGCATAGAGGGTTTTAAAATTAAATTAGGATCCTCTTGAAGTCACATTTACCACGGCTGACATTTAACAACATCCTGTGACCCGATGGTTGACAAGCTTTTCATTAAGGACTGCTGTGCTCTGCTCTTGCATATTAAAGACATCTTATTTCCATTAGAGAACGAAAGAGTAAAAGCTAAAACACATCCAGAATTTCTAGTAAATATTCATGAGTGCTCCCCTAAATAGAATATAATAATAAAACAGATTTTAAAAATTAAACATTATTTATATATAAAATGTAGGCAAATAAATGCAAAAAGAATTAAAAAAAAATAACTGTACATTTAATATAACACACGTTCACAGACATCCAGAGTAGAGAACTGGAAAATAAGGCGTCTGTCTTATTGAACACACACACCCTTCCTAAAAAGTCTGCCTGCCTTAATTTCACTCAAGGGGAGATCTGGGAGAAGATCAATGACACTAAACCCAGGACTTACCCTCCACACACACACACACACACACAAAGTCTGCAAATGAAATGCAGAGTCCCGAGAACATGCTTCCCCACACACAAACAAACGCTGGCATGTGTACACGCGGTGTGCTATTTAAATCATCCGAGTCCTGTACAGTGTTACAATGGGACAGTGATGGTGACAGGCAGAGTCTGTTGATCTACCCAAGAGGAAATGTCGAATGATTGACACACCAGCCCACCTATTACCCATCACAACAGGGTCTCCGCAGATTCAGCCGCCCCCGTCGATCACTACCAGGCGGTTTTATGAAAAGAAAAGAAACAAAAAAGGAAAGGGGGAAGAGGAAAAGTTCTGAAACTAAACCCAAGGCCCACCTGTCCGTGGGCTGAGGGGGGTTGGACAGAGCTGAAATAAAGTCCTTATGAGAGCACTGTGATCATAACCTTCGCAATCCACAACCCTTACAGCTGTCTCTCACTGGCCCCGAGACCCCGACTTCACACACACCCGCGCTGCCTCGCATGTGGACATAAACGCTCGCAGACAAACAACCATATATATATATATATATATATATATATATATATATATATATATATATATATATATATATATATATATGTGTGTGTGTGTGTTTGTGTGTGTGTGCCTACACATCCTTAGGGGAATAAATACTAACACGTACTTGTCCAAGTATTCAAATTTACAGCTGAGATATGACGGAAATTAATAGGCCAGTGAGGAGGAGAAAAGGTCTTTTATTTTTAGGCACCAGAACAAGACTGTAACAAGCACTGTGCTCTTTAGTTTCCCCACTGCACACACTTACACACTACCTTAAAATAGCTAAAGCACATCCACTTATCCTGCGAAGGGGATTTGAACCCCGAAATAAAAAGGAGGGATGTTTACTCATCCGTATCCCACCCTCCGCTCTCTCCGACAGGGGGAAAACAGGCGCTAAGCTCCAATCAGGCTCAAAAAGGCTGAGAGTCTGTGAGCCAAGGCTCTGAATAGCAGAGAGGGTAAAATGTGCCTCCTGAGAACGAGCCCTGCTTCAGTCTAATTAAAAGTTGGCCTTCAAGCAGAAAAAATGATTAGCACTTTTGTGTGATAATGTAATTGGCAAAAGTGGATGAACATGTTGTGTGTCAGTCAAAGTGAAGGGAAATTTTAACTATATGGAAACTTTTTGAAATGTTATGAAGGGAAGGATTGACTTTCACTGCGAAAGACAGATGTCCTGCTCGTCACCGATGACAGAATGTGCTTCGATGGGAGTTGATACTGATATGAATTATCTCACATTGTAATTCAGTCATTCAGAGAGCATTTGTGGAAACTGATACAGTTGGGTCCAAAAGACTGTGACCATTAATGTTTTAATTTTACTAGGTTTGTATTAACTTATTTAACATTCAATTTAGTTATTTATAATTTAAATATATAAATTAAATTAAATGTTATCTATAATTTACATGTCATTCAGTATCTGTCAAAAATTTGTCTCTTATATGCTCACCAATGCTGCAACTATTTGATCAAAAAGTAAAAACGGTAATATTGTCAAATATTATTACAAATTAAAAGAATTTGCTGATTTGGTGCTCAGGTAACATTTCGTCTTATTATCAATGTTTAAAACAAATTATATAAAATACAAATTATGAGTGAAAAGTTCTGGATCTGGAAATAGATGAAAATCTTTTTTATCCTTAAAAAAAGTCAGATTTTCATTGTAGTCCAAGATATTTTGACTCCACTGTTGTTTATTTTACAAACATTCACTTTACCTTTAATTTGGCTTAAATTTAAGCAGTAGGCTTTATCTTCCTGTAAACTGTAAAGACCATAGTTCATCAAAATGCCTGTTTTTGCTGGGGGTTTTTTTTTATTAAAATTTTCCATGTTGTGTTTTTTTCCACACATCGGGGGCAGTTTTTATGTATATCGCTGCTAGCATGAGACATCTTCAGGTCGGGTTATTTTTTTGCCATTTTCCCGAGTGGAAATTCTCTGGGGCAGGGTTTGATTTTCCGTCCAGTTTGGAGGGGATTACCTGAGCTTTGGAAGCTCACTCAGCCGTTGCCCACCTTCCATGGGCTGACTGTGCTGAGACGTCTTGTGGCCGGGGCGTAAAGTATCCGTCATTTAGCAGCTAAACGTCCCCTCACTTTCCACAGCACCTCCTCTAACTTTCTCTCTTCTTGGCCCCTGCTTCTCATCTGACATCCAACGTGTTAATAAGGGAGATTTCAGAATAATTCAAGCCAGTTGTTGGCTTCCATAACGGCCATTACATTGCTTTCTGCTGCCTGATGAAACTGTTCATTACTGTGAAAAAGTAAAAGGATGCTTCACATTCCACACAAAAAGCTGCCAAACATCTAACAGAGCTGTATCTCTGCACTGGTGACTTTATTATTTTTCGCCATGAAATGGATGGCGGAGATGTGGAGGCTGTCTGCCTTTTTTCTCTCTCGCTATAACTCATCTCTGTCTTTGCAGTCCAGCGCTGTCTCACAGAGGCAGCTCGAAGCTCCAAAACAGACCTAAAAAATATGGCTTATGTAGTTCAGTTTAGGCCTAGCTTTAGAGCAGATTGCATCTGAGAACTGATCGTATAGTATGTTTAGACGGGATGGAATGAATGAGCTATGACTTTCAAGTTACAAATTTAACAAAAGCCTTGCTTGGTTTTAAACCTGAACCTTTGAAAATCCTGGAATTTGCCTGTTAATAATTTTGACAGAGTTCTGAATCAGCCCACGTCCACGATGACCGTGTCATGGAATCTCAGGAAACAAAGTTACGTAATTCTATATTGAGCACATCAAATACTTCATTTAAAGTGGGGCAGAGGCTATTTGTAGTGTAGATAATATTTCATCACTCCGTGGTAAAAAAAAAACTAAATAGACCCAAAAGCCAACGGTATGCGGGTGCCTCTTGCCTCGCTCGCTCCACCTCTATTTATTGCTAGTGCAAAGGGCACGTTTGACGTCTCGTGTTGCCTCCCAGACAGAGAGTAGAGACCTCATAAAAAAGAAAAGAGAGCCCGTCTCACCCACCTGTTGTTGCTGAGACGGGATGCCATAGTATGGCTGTGGCGTGGGGTCTTTAAAACCCACCTGCAACAGAGACGCTATATGGAAACTTCATCTGCCACATCTTGACCAGGCCCAAAACACGAGGATGAGTGGAACTCCCCTCATAAAGGGTCAAGCTTCCTGCTTTGACGTCCACTTATTCACTGAGTCAAGTGCTCATATCAAGCTTCATTAAGCACAAAAACAAGTCGACAACAAAGTCTCTCTGAAAATGTGTTATATTTGTGTGCAACTGTTCATAGTTATCAGCAATTGTTTTAAAGTCAAATTGTTCTTTTGGGAATACCATGAGATTAAATTAATCCATCTGGCAAACTGATAGCTTACATAAAGTACTTTGCAGCAGTACTTAAAAATTACAGTGTTTAAACTGGAAATTGACAAAGGAAAGAAGTATTGCATGACTAATACAAGTCTGCAATCTAATATTATATACATACAGTACATACATACAATACATGCATACAGACAAACACTTGCATATCCCTACCTACCTATCTATATACACACACACTAACAAATCTTGAAGTATTACAAATCACATTAATATTCTGCTCACTCGTTTTTATGGGACACTGTGACACTGACACCGTAAACTGGTCGTCGGCAGACCCCTGGGAGGGGAGGGGAGTGAGTGAGGGGAGTCATCCCTGTATCACTGGTGGATGGAGGGAATGGGAACACATGACAGGCGAGCTTGGACCGCACTGAACTCTCTGTATGTTTGGTGATGTGACTGTCTGCTGTTGGAACAATGGCAGGATTAAAACGGAGGACTATTAAAAGACCAAAGGCGTGCAATGTAGGGGTTGACTCAATCACACTGGAACGACCATGATCTCCACCATCTGACAAGAATGTCTCTAGGGCTCCCCTTCACTAAATGAATAGATAAGTGTTGGCAAAAGTGTTTAAGCACAATCAAGATCCTGAGTCAAATTTTGTGTGTGTTTGTGTGCGTGTGTGTGTGTGTGTGTACTATCGACTTGATTTTCCCGTTCTTGATTGTCTTTGATGTTTTTCTCTTTTTTTAAATGCAACTTTAAGTGTGCGTATGTGAGCTGGAATCGAGGCAGAAACCTAAGACGCACATAAATTAATCGCAAAGAAACTTTGGCAAATATTCAAACGAAAAGCTGCCTTATTTATTACGACAGAGAGATTGACCCATTAAGAGAGTCATAACTTCAGCCTGTCATGGCATTGGCATGTTTTTAATGGCGGAGGGACTACCTCTCTCCAAGTGTCATGACAAGTATTGATGGAAGAATGAAACCTCGTCCAGACAACAAGCAAATAGGAGCCACTTGTGCTGCATTGTTTCAATGCTATCCATGCCACTTATTTTTAGCTGCTTATACAAACTATTTCACAGGTCCTCAAATGGTCATTCTTGCAAGCTCCTACATTTTCATTGGGACACAGTGGGATACCTGACCCTTTGTTTCCACTTCTCATCTCTATTGTTTTTCTTCCTATATCCTTTCCCTTTCCCCCCTCTATGCCTTTTCAGCAAATAAACAGGTCCTATTATTAATAATAATAATCATATTAATAATATTTATAGAAATAAAAAAATATGGCATAATCCCACAAAAAAAAAAAAAGAGTTTACATTAAATAAAAACAATAAATCAAAATAAAATCCCACGGGACCTGCAGCTCTATGATTTTGAAATTAAATATAATAGATAAGACAATATCTTCAGATTTCAGCTGTTCAGCATGAGTCAGGGTTCATTCAGGGGTTCAGAGTTTGAGTTCAGGGATCATTTCACACAAATTCAGACATGACAGCTGAACTGCACTGCATATATGTTAAACCAAACAAAATAAACAAATAAATACTTTCTCTGTCTAATGCTATTTATGTTTTGACTATAAACTTAAGCTTCCCCACACAAAATATTTCACTGCTTGCTATAATTTGTGACAGTAGTTGATGGAGTGGGGCATTCAATGAATCATAAAAGATGGAATATTACTTCAAATCCATATTGATTCTGCTTATAGAAACAAGGTGTTGTGTGGGTGTTGAGTCTGGCTCTGAAAAACTACACAGCGTTAAGAAGTATCACTTACAGTGGCTCAAAAAGAAACATCTGGGCAGGCACAACTCCAAAGAACACAAACCCTGCTGAGACTGGAGGAATATTGGAGACCTGGCAACCCACACAATTAAACTCCACCTCTTACTACATGTACATAAACACACAATATAGCTTTCTGTAGTGATTTTTTCCCAGAACTTGCTAGAATTACTATTCAGTAGGTGTGTGTTTTAGGTTAATAACTTATAAACATTAAATATTAGATGATTTGAGATTGTATACAACACATCTGTTTTGAGTTTCATTTTGGAGATATGTCAAAAGGGTGTAGTTAATATAAAACCCACATTCACTAGGATAATGTCTTTTTTGCTAACAAAAAATGAAGAAACAATCTGAGAAAAATAAATTATATGAGCAACATTAAGCTGATATCTGCCATTGGGACCAGCAGATATTTACATAATTGTATTGATTCATCATTGATAGTGTTGATAGTTGATGATGAACAGGGAACTGTACTTGTTTAGCCACTGGATTACGAACAACCTTTTATTGAGAGGCAGAATTACTAAGTCTCATAAACACTCTCTTATTCTGGCTGTTAGCCCTCTGCTCTTGTTCTATACTCCACTTTCCTCAAAAAGAATCTTCCTCTCCAACTCTCATAAAACTCGGGTCAAACCGTGCAACCACAAAGCAACACCATTACGACCGTCGAGCCAAATTGTCATTTGCGTTATGGAAGACAAAGAGTGTGTGGTGACTCTACGTAGATATGAGGGTTTAGTAAGGGAGGTGTTGGACCAGAAACAGCATTTGCACAGCAAGCTGTAGTTCCTAGAAAGCAAAGTGTTAATGCACAGGGTCAGTGTCACTATGTTTGACGCTGATGAGGACAAAGGGAAAGCTTATGTAATGCAAACTGAACACATAGGGTTTTTCCCCTCAGCCTGACCTGATTCTGCCCAAAATAGATCAAGTCCCAGAGAAAGGAAAGAACGAGGGATCTACAAAAGAACAGCTAAGACCAGTGGAGAGAGGAAATATTGAGAAGGAGAACAGCAGGATTCTTGGAACGGTTTCTACAACTCTGACACGTCGGGATGTTGATTGACCGCAGAAATCTGGCCGTGAACCGCCACTGCCTATTTTTGTTGTATGGATGTTCTTTTCTTTTTCAAAAATTTCGACTGCAATCGTTTGCTGCAACATCAGCACTTTCCCCAAAATGACATCTGAGGGCAGTCCTTAAACATACCAAACTTCTAAAACTGCACTGGAGACTACTGTGGGAGCAATGCTACATTTTACTGCTATAAAATTGAAAGTGACTCATTCAGCAGTCAATGAAAGCCCTTGTGAATAACTTTCGCCCTTACAGTCTATGGAAGAACAAGACACAGAAATAGAGAGAGTAAAACTTTGAAATCTGAGCACTTCAAAACAACTTGTTTTCAATACAATACACACACACTAATTATTACAGAAAACGATTCTATCTCTCACTCAATCAAAGATCATCTGCAGTTCCAAAGATAATTTTTATAAATCTCACTGCAGTGCTTACAGTCAAAAGACAGTGCATGTGCCATGTGCTATAACCATGTACAAGCACCTCTTCATGAGAAAACGAAAATGTTTCCTGGCGAGACACGGAGGCTTATTTCAAATGACGAAGGCTTCTGGTCTGCAGAGCACAGGCTGTGGGCTAAGATTACAGACATCTCAAGTTTAAAAATGCCACAGCACTCTCTCCCTCAGCCGGCAAACTGCATCCCACTGCACTTTTGCAGGCGCTCTACAAATTAATTGCGTATGAGCATTTCTGATTGAGCCATGCCTGGCAACTTCTTTGTCCACCAACAGACTGAGAAACAATTTGTAGAAAACTGGCATCTTTCAACAGCAAATTTATGGGTGAAATTTTCTGCTCTCTTTATGTTTTACATGCTCAATTTTTACCAATTTACTTTGGCAACGCTTAGCGAGGAACAAGGCTGCACGAGATGTAAAATATAACTGGTGATGATATAGTCTTGTTAACATACATTTCATGGCGAGTAGAATTTCATATTGATAAGACTTGTAAGGCCTATGACTTACTAAACCAAACAATACAATACATACATTCTTACATCAATGCGGACGAAAGACAGCAGCTTAATACTTATTCAATGGAGCCGCTATTGAATCTACATCGCGAAACAGACAGTGCGATCAGTGCGGTCTGATTAAAGAACAAATGAATCAATCCGCTTTGTTTTATTGAAAAACAAAGCGCATTGATCGCAGCTAGTATAGCCCGATTCTCAAACGAATCATTCTTATGAATTAGTTATTTTAATGAATCAAAAAATATACCCAGTCCAATTCCCGAACAAAATACTTTAATTAGTCGGTTGTTTAATCAATCAAACATAACTACACTGTAAAAAAATTATATGATCAATTAGTTATGACAACATATGTTTTACATTGCTTTAATTCATCAAAATAAGTTAAGCAATTTTCTACTTTTTTATAAGTTATCCAAGACTCCCCTAATTTTTAAGTCAGTTTAATGTAATTTAAGTTGATATGACTTAAACATCCAAGTTGATTGTCCTTAATTTAAGGCAACAACTTCTTTTACAGTGTATAGCTACGTATATATAGTTAAGACATCAGTATAATTATTTACTAGTTAAACATATAATAAAGGTTAAATATTTTAGAAGTATTTTTTAAAAGTATTTTATTTGTTTATTATTGTTGTTTAATATAGCCTATAGTTAAGGTCAAATATTCGATTGCATTTATGCCACCTCTAAAAAAGACTGAAAAGTCATTAAAAAGCCTGGGTAAATGCAGAGTTTTATAATGGATTTATTACTGAAAATTGCATTTATTTTTCCCAAATATTTAAGGCTATATAATAAGATTTTTTTATTCGATATTCTTTAAAATATGGTCTTTTAAGTAATCGTTGATGAACCCTTACCAGGAATCAGATTTTTTTTTTGTATGCAATGCTGGTTCAACAAACAACAGCAGAAATATCAAACAGCCATTCAGGCTTCTTATTCAAACTGAGGTCTTAGATGTAAAGGTTGAGCAGCAGCATCTGGGGGTTGTGATTTCAGAAATGGAAAATAATAAAGAGCAGACACTAAAATATTCCCTTGGCCAAGATGTTCAGCCAGAGCATCCCTCCTTTTCCCTTTCCGCACAATCAACACTTTTTATAACTTCCCTACAGCTGTCAGACGAGCTAAGAGCAGTGAGGAGCACTCAAGAATAGAGTGGAGGAGGAAAAAGAGATAGAATGATCATCAGCTACTGCTGCTTAAAAAGAGGGAGAAGAGGGAGGAGAGGAGAGTCTGCCAGTGCCTCTCTGACCTCCAGAGTTTGATTTGGCAGAGGCAGCGGATAATAGGTCAACATCAAGCATATAGAAGAGGGTCAGAACGAGGCAGGAAGAAACAAAGAAAATGGAGATGAGAGAAAGTCTGAAGATGGAAAGAAACGAGGCAGAGCGAGGTAGACAGATAAAGATGTCTTCTCTGTAGTGTCGGATCTCTCCTTCACACCATAGACAGCTGGAGGTGTCAACCCTTGACTGCATGGGCCTAAAGCTATTCTACCCACAAGCCCAGTTTATGCTCACAAAGCAACCGCCTGTCACAATACCCACATCCCTCTGATGCAAAGCCATGTGTATGGTATAACTCTAGGGGTCTGTAGGCCCCACCCTGACCTGAGGTATCATTGACTTCCCTAAGCAATTTCAGGACTGGAGCTTTTCAGCGTCTTTGTCAGAAAAGCACAGAGATTCTTGTAATATGTTTGGCTATACGCCCTAAGTTGATGAATTTAAAGTAGATTAATCAACATATATTATTTTGATGGGCAAAAGACGCAGAACAAGCTGCACATCTCAACGCTACAGAGAATAAAGCTATCACCGTAAGGGGGCAGGAAACGGTTTGGTGATGCCAAAGACAATAACATTAACATGAACAATCTCAATCCAAGCTATCACTTTCCTGTCAGGGCTCTACATACAAAAGCCTTGAAACTAGTTAGGGGTTAAAGTTCCTACTACAAATCACACTGTGTGGGAACACAGTTAATATACTTTCTTAATAGGTTCCAGAGAAGCAAATGTCTGGTAATCAAATATGTTTCCTTGAAATATGTCCCATACCTTTTAGTGTAGCCGGCCCAGAGAGGAGAATAACTGGAGAATGACAAAGATGACATAAGAAGGGGTTATTTCCATTCGCATTTTAATTTAATTAAAAAAATTAATGACTGTACTTAAATTTTTTTTTAAAAAAAACAGTGTGTGCTGTCTTGCCACAGAGCAAAAGAAGATATCAAGAGAAAAAGAGTGGAGGACAGCACATTCCTGTGGAGTGAGTTGGACTGGCTGGCAGAGATGGCCCAGAAAAGCGGAGAGTGATGAATACCATAGGCCTGTACAGTGGAATTAGACAGAAGGAATCCTTATGACGCTTCACCAAAACCATTATACCACGGTCATACCTCAAATATACACTCACCTAAAGGATTATTAGGAACACCATACTAATACTGTGTTTGACCCCCCTTCACCTTCAGAACTGCCTTAATTCTATGTGGCATTGATTCAACAAGGTGCTGAAAGCATTCTTTAGAAATGTTGGCCCATATTGATAGGATAGCATCTTGCAGTTGATGGAGATTTGTGGGATGCACATCCAGGGCACGAAGCTCCCGTTCCACCACATCCCAAAGATGCTCTATTGGGTTGAGATCTGGTGACTGTGGGGGGCATTTTAGGACAGTGAACTCATTGTCATGTTCAAGAAACCAATTTGAAATGATTCGAGCTTTGTGACATGGTGGATTATTTTGCTGGAATTAGCCATCAGAGGATGGGTACATGGTGGCCATAAAGGGATGGACATGGTCAGAAACAATGCTAAGGTAGGCCCTGGCATTTAAACAATGACCAATTGGCACTAAGGGGCCTAAAGTGTGCCAAGAAAACATCCCCCACACCATTACACCACCACCACCAGCCTGCACTGTGGTAACAAGGCATGATGGATCCATGTTCTCATTCTGTTTACGCCAAATTCTGACTCTACCATCTGAATGTCTCAACAGAAATCGAGACTCATCAGACCAGACAACATTTTTCCAGTCTTCAACTGTCCAATTTTGGTGAGCTCTTGCAAATTGTAGCCTCTTTTTCCTATTTGTAGTGGAGATGAGTGGTACCCGGTGGGGTCTTCTGCTGTTGTAGCCCATCCGCCTCAAGGTTGTGCGTGTTGTGGCTTCACAAATGCTTTGCTGCATACCTCGGTTGTAACGAGTGGTTATTTCAGTCAAAGTTGCTCTTCTATCAGCTTGAATCAGTCGGTCCATTCTCCTCTGACCTCTAGCATCAACAAGGCATTTTCGCCCACAGGACTGCCACATACTGGATGTTTTTCCCTTTTCACACCATTCTTTGTAAACCCTAGAAATGGTTGTGCGTGAAAATCCCAGTAACTGAGCAGATTGTGAAATACTCAGACCGGACCGTCTGGCACCAACAACCATGCCACGCTCAAAATTGCTTAAATCACCTTTCTTTCCCATTCTGACATTCAGTTTGGAGTTCAGGAGATTGTCTTGACCAGGACCACACCCCTAAATGCATTGAAGCAACTGCCATGTGATTGGTTGATTAGATAATTGCATTAATGAGAAATTGAACAGGTGTTCCTAATAATCCTTTAGGTGAGTGTATATATAAAAAATAAAATATATTTATAAATATATATATAAAATGTATATATTTATATATATATATATATATATATATATATATATATATATATATATATATATATATATATATATATATATATATATATAATGTATATATTTATATATATATATATATATATATATATATATATATATATATATATATATATATATATAAATATATAAATAAATAAAATCAAAATTAAAACAATGAGACATTAACTCATACACTACAGATGCTGGATAAATGGACCTGGTACAGCTGCATCACAGACGAGCAAATATCCAAACCAACAAGGGTTAGTTTCCAAACTAGTATGAGATTTAAATGGAATAGATGCTTCCAAAACTAGAACTCTAAAAACAGACTACACCATTGTCTCTTCGTGTGGGTAAAGAGAGTGACACCTAAATATCAAGGAACCCCCTTCACGGGGATCTCTCTGAAAATATGTTTCTAAATATTAAAGGGATAGTTCACCCAAAAAAAATTCTTTCTTTCATAATTTACTTACCCCCAAGTTGCTACAAACTATGACTATTTTTTTTTTACATGACATTTTGTGAAATGTCTCTGTGTTTTTTTCCCATACAGTGGTAGTCAGTAGAGTCCTTTTTAGTTACCAATATTCTTCAAAATAACTTATTTTGTTTTCCGCAGAAGTTATACAGTTTTGGAATGACATGAGGGAGAGTAAATAATGACAGATTTTAGACTTTTGCATAAACAATGCCTTAAAAGGCAGCAGGTTTGAAACCATATTTCCTAATTCAGGCCTCCCAAATATCTAACTAAGCATAACCATGCTTTGGGAATTGCCATAAGTTAAATGTAACATTGAAAAAAAAAAAAAAAAAAAAGCTTGGATAAGATTTCATCTTTACCATCATCTCTACAAAAGTGGGTAAGAGGTAGATATATGGAAGGGATGTTATTTTCAAGAAATCTTTTTAGGAGAGCTCTTAATTTAAGATCTATCTAGCAAAAAGTCACCCTAAATGTGTGAGGTAAAGCCTTTAAATGCAACTGATACCATGGCTGCGAAATTTCAACATGGAGAGTGTTCTTGTTCTATCCTTATACACAAGTAAAATTTTTTTTTTTTTATTACACATGGCACACAAGCATATATATTTTCAAAACCTTGTATTTCTACTTGACCGAGCCTGACAGAATTTGAATCTAATCTCTTGTGATATACTTCCATTTCCAACATTTCAGCCTCGCATCACCTATACTCAAGTCATCACAGAGAGACAATAAATAATAAATGATCCTGAAATTTCTGATGGAATTCCCATTTGCTGTGTGGACGTTTTTTTCACCACTATGGATTACTGTTCATTTCATGTGGTGTCCTTTTCAAAAGTATCTGCTTGTCGGCAAGCACAGAGATTTCTTACAATCACCAACCACACCACAAATTAAACCAAGCACACAAGCAGTCAACACATTTTTAGATTCAGCTTCAGACATTTTAGATAAGATTTTAGATTAAAGTTTCCAAGGTGTTGGAAGGACAGCCAATTTCTCTGCATCACTCCGGCTCAAATGCTCAGACTCATTTTCATTAGGGATTCCCACCCTTTTGAAAGACTGAGGTCACAGACTGTTTGCTAATTCCTCCTTGAGATACATATTTTGGTGTTGCGGATGTGATGAAGCACTAAGCATTTCCAATCTAGAGATGTTAAATTCTTCGATCTAACTATTAGTCCAAGAAAAGAGCTTACAGGAAAATAACCATGAGTCATTTTACATTCTTTCAAAGCAAGAACTCATATTTCTACTAAAGTTGTGTCTAGTTGAAAATCTTGAGATTTGAATTGGTTCCAATCAAGAAAGATCTTCCCATTGAAGAAAAGTTATTAGCATATAGCATTTTCTAGCTCTCAATGTGCCATAGGCTGGCCAATAGGGCGTGCAAAACAGCAGGGGTGACAATGATTGATTGAAAGATGATTGATGACTGCAGCTGACCGTTCATCTCAGATTTCAATTGTTGTGGTTCAGGCTCTTTGCACCTTGTAAAGTACTTTACGAGGAGTGCGTTGCATGAGAGGCAGGGGAGAGCAAGGGAAACAGAGGAAGGCAGTGGGACCAACAGGTGCCAATCTAGCCCCCCCCAAGTCATCAGCGTGTTGCCATCCCGCCATTACTGCCTGGCATGTTCTTTGGGTTAGAAGGGAAACCCAGACGAAAGGGAACGAACAAAGTGAGGCTTAGAAAAACAAAGCAGAAATACAAACTGAGAAACCAGAAAGAAGAACAATGTCAAGGGATTAAAGCAGACAATCATCAAATTAAGGTTTGATTAGTCTGATCGATGCAATACAATTTTCCATCTCAGATTGCATTTTTTTGCAATCACAGTATTAGCCATCAAAAAAATTCACTTTCTTGGCTGGAGGACCGTGATCTCCTTCAGTGCTATCTATATGTTATAATGAGAGACAGGGAACATTGGATCGATTGGCCTCTTCTCTGAATGGGGTTGTGCTGAGGCAGCTGGTTCAGGGCTCCAAAACTGACCCAGCTGGTGTCACAACTGGCCTCCATCCTTCAGTAATCAACCCCTGAGAGAGAGAGGTCAGGGGTTATCCAGCGTCCAGCAGCACAACCAAGCCTTCCACAACCTGAAGGATTTCCACGCATATGCCATAACCAGGTTCATGAGGCTAGAGGTAACATCAGTGTGTCCATATAGGCGCCGATTTATGTTTCTGGCGGCAGGTGCCCACACTCCATAATAATAATACCATTTTGGCGAAACATATTTGGCAAACGATCCAGTGCATATCGGTGTTTGTGCTCTAAAGAGTGTCAAAAGTTTCTATTTACATCGTGTTTTGCAGGTTTGAGCAATGTAGCCAATCACTTTTCCAATCACAATTTCTTGAACACAATGCCCAATCAAAGATGTTTAAGTTAGCACTGAACAAAAACTCACAAATTCTTTTTCAAAACATTATTTTACAGCTTTTTAGTAATTCTAAAGGGAAAACTCTTTGCACACTTTCTGCCATGCCAAATCCCATATACAGTATGCTTGCTTTTAAGTTAAAATTAACAGTGGTGTGTGAACGTAGACATTTTAATAACAAATAATTTGTCCTGAGCATTTATGCTGGGATGTGTAGATTGTGCAACACATAAATTGAAACTATTACAAGGAAATATATGTCTTTTCAAAGAGGAATCAAATCTTCTTAGCCTTAACCTGGAGTTGGTTTACCCGCCACCTATGATTACCAACCAAACTAAAACACACATTCTTTCCATAAGTGCTGTCACAAGTTATTTTGGAGTAATGCGATTTATCACAGCGCAAAAAAAGCAAAAGCTTTTGTATCAGGTTATGTTGTAATGCTAAATATAACTGTAGAATTGTGTCTATTCTGTATAACTGTAGAATTGTGTGTACTCGATGTGAGATCAGGAGGTTCCCAATTTTATTTTTTTTATCTATCAATTTATTCAAAAATAGATGAAAATGGCATTCATATCATGATACCACAGATGGACCCCTGAGACCTGAAGACCCTCATGATTCGTTTGAGGTCAACAAGTTTCCTAAATTATAAGATAATTGACCTTTGTATGGCAAAGCAAGGTTAGTTCACGTTATCAAATGTCATGTGGTGGAAACTAAAGAAAATGTAATGATATTTCTTAATTAATAATTGATGATTAGTTAAACAAAGAAATACCTTGTATAACATATTTTTAAAAATGTGTTGTTTTTTTCAATTATTGTTAAGATGTGTACACACATCTATTAAAGGTATAAGGACAACAAGTTACTACCTTTTACCTGAAAGTTACACCACATTTTTGGTGTCATTAACTTTATCTTTTCTTGAAAATTGTATACATGTTTTTCAAAACTATATGAAACCAAAATTAACACAAAATTAATTCCTAAGACCTTGGCACATACGTTTTAAAAAAAGTTAGAAAATTAACTCCCCCCCCCCCCCTTAAAATCATTTGAGAGCTATTCATCTGCAATATAAGCACAGCAAGACGAGGCCAGAAATATCACAGAGCATCCTCCTCTCAAATACCCCTCATTGTCAGAGTCCAGATAACTCTATCAAGATACACAAGGTGATTTCAAAGGCTTGTCTGTTCAGTCACGCCACAGGAATGTGAGGCAATAAGAACAAATAATGGCAATAAAGAAATTTATTTTTTGTCAGGGTACCTATTCATCACATAAGAGAACGGACACATGAGAAAGTCCCAGTGGGGGTGACTGTGGTCAGAGCCAAAACCTCTCACCCTCTTCCAGTCATGCAAAATGAAGTCATTTTCTACACAGATGGACCTAAAACAGAGAGAATTAATGCCTAAATTGATGAAGCTGAATTTTTGGCTAAAGCAACTGCACGTGTGAAGCTTTCGAGAGCCTTTGAGAAGGTGATAAGTCTAAATGCCCTTTGGCAAATCACTATATATAAGCATGTGTGTGATGTTAGGGGCATGCAATCAGACAGGCTTTTGTCCTTGTAACTTTACCGCCAAAGACAAAAAGACACGTTTGGTATATGCGGTTCCACACACCTTGAATGACATCTTTAATCTTTGAAGGGCGCTTGGACAGAAGCAGAACTCTTCATGTTAGCCAAGAAGTGGCTCACATTGAGGTATTGCCACACATAGGGAGCAGACTGAACACTCAAAGTAGCCTTGAGCGTTGTATTGCTATACACCAATAAGAGAGAAGCTATGCTTGGCAAAGTTCTCCAGAGCACTTAGGGGAGGCAGATGTGCCTTTGAACTGAGCAACAGTGCTCTTTATTCATAGAATGTCCCGTTATTGCTTTGAAAGATCAAGGATGACCAAAAACAACTTTTTTTTTTTTAACTATATAGATTCTATAATTTGACTGTCACTGCCACATTTATATATCATATATCATATATGCAGTAACTCCTACTAGTCACTTTGGCGGGATGAATTTCATATATATATATATATATTTTAATTGTAGTCTTTTAAAAAGGCATCTGACATAATAAACTATGTGAAATATAGTGTTATCAAAAATATTAATTTTTCTATTCATATCAATACTGAAATTATGGGAAATGTTTTCTGCAGAATAGACACGATACCAGCTGCGCTTTCTCGCCTTCTCATCTCTCCGACAGCGAGTTTACACAAATCAGCTTTCCCTCACTCATTTGCTCTGGATGAATATAGTTATAGTGTTACAGGGCTTGAATTTCGAGGGATTACGTGAATTGCACAAAATTTTACTCATTCTCGCAGATTTTGTGCTCACCAAAAGTGTGGGCTGATAAAGAGGCCTCTCAGTACTAAATTGAGTAATTTGTCGCTGCTTATTGCCATTAAAACAATAAAGCAAAATTTGTGTCAAATACACAAAATAATGACAAAATGCCTCGGCGAGTATTCACGTAAACATAGTAAGTTATGTTTTTTATGAATCAAAACTCATGTGTAACAGTATAATGGATCTGTGAGTCAGGTCTTAAAGTGACAACAGTCTAGTGTACCCGCTGTCAAATTATGAAATAATGGTAAAAATATCTATAAGGCAGTTTTTTACCATGGTATTGATGTCAAAATTGTGGCCAGTGAAAATGCTGAGTGGCTAGTAACTTTGGAAAACCACTACCAACAGTGGCTGGTGAGCAAAAACGTCAATGTCAAGCCCTGTATATATAAAATCAAATGAGGATCGGTGCTAAAACGATAATGGTGATGTAACTGCAGGAAGCATGTACAAATGCCTGCAACCGGTTTATTACAAGTAGGCCTTTAAATATAACATGCTGTTGCTGTTTCCAGATAAACCAGCTTAAAGAAAGACCTCTGTAGTTAAAAACAACTGAAAACTTACTCTTGCGAAGGAATTCTTGGGGAGAGTTTGTATTCCAACTTCGGAAAGCCCCCTGATGTTTGGCTGCATTTGGTACATACCAGGGGTTACTTACAATGCGGGAGAGCAAGGTGCCATCAAGACCTCTTGGAAACATTTTATTTTAAGCAAAATTTACGAGGTCAGCACCTGCCATCAAAGTAAATTATGATAACGCTTAAGCTCGGCCCATTAGGCATTTATTCAGAACTATGTAGCACTCAACAAATCACAGACAGTCAAAATGGAATTTATGATGCCTGTCGCCCTCCATGCATTACAGTAATAAACTTTCAATGCATATGCCATTCATTAAATGACACTTGTGTGACTAACTTTTTTAGATCTTTGATGATTGCTCTCTACTGTGATGAGGATTAAATGGGGAAAACTATATGTAATGCAGTAAAAATAAGAGTTTTAAACAATTTGCTGTGCTGAAAATGAGTAAAATGCTGTTTAAAAAAGTTTTAGTACAGCATGTCACACCCCTGTTAACTCCCCAAAAGTATTTCATGTCAACTACCCACATATAGTGAATAATTATGTAGATGAGATTCAGCCATCATAATTTAAATAAAAACTCAAGCAATGTTGAGAAGTAGATGAGTATTCGGTGTTTCCCTTCTGTGGCGGTGCAATACACTGACATGAATAATTGAGACTATGTTTAAACTTAGACAGGAGCATTCTACTACACGTAAATACATTCTGCCAACACGCTGGTGTCTTTAGCGAGCAGCGCCCTGCTTGTATGCCAAGAAAAACTTATCAGGTTACGCATGTAACCATGGTTCCCTGAGAAGGGAATAAGAATCTGCATCGTATGACGACACTTTGGAGAACACTTTCAGCGTGACGGCGCCTGAAGCACATGTGCTACAAGTCCAATTCTGACTAGTGCTGCGTAACCCTATGACATGAAATGGTGTAATGCGGAAGCTGCAAAGGTAGCCAGCAAAACAACCGCATCAGCTTCTAAGCATGCAGGAAGTATTACAGCAAGAGGACGCAGCGTCTCATTCCCTTCTCAGGGAACCATGGTTACATGCATAACCTGAGACGTTACCTTTCGAGGAAACTCGCACTGCATCGTATGATGACTTTGGGGAACGAAATATCCACTAAGCCATGCTAACAAATGCCTGTCCTAATGTTAAGCTGCTCAGACAGGGTATATGCAGGAATCATAGAGATGAATTTACTACCTTTTACTACCTTTTTTACTACCTCCACAATATTTTTTACTACCAACACGACATGTATTCTATGTTACGTTACAATGTTCTCAATATAATTCATAATCCCACGTTTATAATGAACAACGCGTTATGGTTATTGTGCTATTAAAAACTGTGTACGCAGAGGGGCGGGGTGACCAAAGCTCATTATCATTTAAAGGCATGTGCACTGAAATGGCGTGCTGAAAACAGAGCTATTTTTGAGCTGGTAAAATGAGTGTTTTCTTAAAATACTAATGAGAATTTTTAATAAAAGTATATTACAAAGTTTTCATTTAGACCCTAAAGATTCATATTAACTTGTACAAAAATGGCATTATATGACCCCTTTAACCCTAGCCCTTGAGTTATCCTAACCATTACGTTAGCCCTTAGCCCTAATAAGGTGAATAATAACCATGGCACTTAAAAACAAATGACACTTAACAGACATAAACATTAATAAAGATTAATAATAAAGTGTGTCACATCACACGCACTTACCCACAAACACACATTCTCACACACACAGACTTAAGCAGTGAAATTACTATCCCAAAACAGCAATTTATTTCATCACATCTCTAAATGTGCTTCAAATATGGCACAGGTTTGCTCCTCCCTCCATGAACCCGTTAAATATTTTCAATTAGGGATGCACCATACCACTTTTTGCAGAACGAGACCGATACCAATACTTTCATTTTTGGTACTCGCCGATATCGATACCGTAACCGATCCCTGAATTTTCACTGCATTTGTAATTTTTAAATGTATTAGTAGATAAACCAAAAGAATATAAATCATATTAGTTGGCTTAATTTGTTCATCAAATATATATTTCCTTCAGATATTTTCATGCTTAATTACCGTAATCCTGCTAAAAAGCATGCTTCTGTTTCTGTCACTGTTCATTCTATTGCTCTATCATATTTTATCTTTCATTTAATACAGGGTATATACAGAAATTCTTAAATTGAATTTAATACCTTTTAATACCTTCACAATTTTTTTTAATACCATCACGACTTCAAGATGCAACTGTAGTGGCGTATAGAGACAAGTAAAGTAATGAAATATCTTCGAAAACTTGCATTTCCCCATAATGTCCAGGGTTTTTTCCTTGGTCAAAATTGGTCTTCGGTGGTGGCAGACAGACACTTATCCTTTCTTGCCCTCTTTTTTATTTATTTTTTTAAGCTTTGATTTTACCACTTGATTTCATAGCTTTCTAACATAAAATACTTCTTTGCTGGACCTGATAATTGTTTTGGTATAATCATATCAATATCAAAAAGTAGAATAAAAACGAAGCATTAAAAAGTTTATTTTAAAAGTTTATTTAAGTCACATTTTCTACCATATACTGTAAAATTTAATACATGTCAGATACATTTTTTTTTTATTAAATTAAAAAAATTGCTGCTAGATAACAACTTGCTTTGCACTTTTTTTTCTGGTTTCACCTCACTCCAGTCTAAACTAAATTATTATTATTTTTGGCAATGTTTCTACACATTATAATATAAATAACCTGAAAATACTACGTAGTTTACAACATACATGAATTGTTTGTTCATGTTACTTCACAGTGCATTAACTAATGTTAACAAATACAACTTTTGATTTCAATAATGTAGGCTATATGGTGAAATTGACATTAAGAAAGATTAATTAATGATGTACGCGTGCAGTTTATTAATAGTTCATGTTAACTAATGTAGCTAACTAGATTTGAATAAATGGAACCATTGTGTTACCGATTCAGAAGTCCCGTGAAGACAGATCAGTTTTTTTAACCATTCATAAAGTGACGCGTCATTAGCGGACGTGTACGCATTGTGTGGTTATCCCATCAGTTAGGACATCGCAAAAAAATTGTGTCAACAAATAGGTTTTTTTAGGATAGATTTTTCCGTTTATTGAAAGTGTGGTTGTGTCAGCTGAATGTGGGGAACGCTTTTCAGAGAAGATAAGGCAACGTTTTTTCAGCACAATTCACACACAGCGGGAAATACATTTCCAATTGCGCCACGTGAAACTTCGGTCTTCCGACCTTTTACCATCGTATCTATTGATTGTGATTAATATGAGCGAGGGAGAGAGAGCAAGAGTGAATTGAGTGCGTGCGCGCAGCCGGGGCTCTCTCTGTTCCTTCTTTCAGTTAACATGCACCCTGTCACAAGCGCAGCAGTCAGTCGTCTACATTAGGCTACTCACCGATCAAATATGGCTTTGGCGGCCGACAGATGACTGAAATAGAAGCGAACTCGCGAACAGGTTTGGCAGGAAGCCCGGCCAGCCGGGTACCCAGTTAGTTTCAGCGCGCGCGAATGAACAAACACCACGTCACATGATATCGCTCAGGTCCTACTCGCAACATATAAATAAATCCACGCGAATTTTAGGAATTTTAGAACAAAGTCCTGCACTTAACACAAATTGAAACTCATAGGCCAAGTTGGATGGGGGTTCGAAAATTTACTACCTCGTCAGATGGCGTTTACTACTTTTTACTACTTTTTACTGGCCTTAATTTGGCATAATTTCATTTACTACCTTTTACTACCTTTTACAACCCGCGGAAACCCTGGCTAGATCCCATGCCGGGACTCTAATCTGAGCCATCTTCAGAGTACCACGAAGGAAAATAGTTACAAGGGGGTGTTTCCCCGGGGAAGGCAGCTATGGCCTCCACGTACACCTTAAGTGTGGAATGGGAAAGACCGGCAGAAAAACGTCTTGAAGGAACTCCAGTATTGAAGCCACTAACTGGGTCCAATAGATGCCTTCTGCACCATAGAGTGAAGACTCTCCACTTTAAGGCATACAGTTTCCTCATGGAGGGAGCTCTAGAATTGAGAATGGTCTCTACAACCTCAGCTGAGAGACCTGCATTTAGGAGCTGATCCCCCTCAGGGGCCAGACCCACAGTTTTCACATCTCAGGCCAGGGGTGATATATTGTGCCTCCAGCCTGCGTGAGAAGGTCCCTCCTTACCAGAATCTTCCACAGGAGACCGTCTTAGATGGCTACATCCAAAAACCATACCCTGGCTGGCCAGAAAGGGGCTACAACTCTTTCTACAACTCCAGGGAGCAGAGCAAAAAGCGTGAAATGCGTAAAGACTAAGCCACGGCTGTACCATGGTATCAAGCCCCAACGGAGCTGGATGAGTGAGAAAGAACCAGAGGGGATAATGAGAAGTCTCTTGAGACGCAAACAGGTCTACGTCTGTCTGGCCAAACTTTCTCCAAATCAACTGCAGAGTCTCGGGGTGCAGTCTCCATTCCCCTGGCCCCAGCCCCTGCCGCATCAGGAAATCTGCTCCCATATTAGGGTGCCCAGGGATGTAGAGGGCTCTCAGGGAGAGCAGTTTTCCCTGGGACCACAGGAGGATCTGATGCGCCAGTTTGCACAGAGGGAGCCTTACACTGGGTCTTGGGACGGAACCAAGGCTTTTTCCACACGATCAAGGAACAAAGGCACCTGCTTGTAACCTTGATCGTGCAAAACGGTTTGCACTCAGGGAAAAACCGCTGGTCCTGAGCCACCACTGAAAAGGTCTCATGTACAGCAGGCCAAAAGGTATCACGCTGGACCAAGCTGCCATGAGCCCAGACTCGACTTGATATGTGCAGGAGACAGCTGTGCCCGCATCGTAACCGAGTCACAAACGACTCTCAGAAAGGTTGTCCTTTGGACTGGAGTAAGCATACTTTGCATACTTTGCATTAAGTCTTAACCATAAGCGCTTCATGTGGTCGAGCACAACATCTCAATGCCTTGCCGCCATTTCCTGAGAATGAGCTAATATCAGCCAATCGCCTTTGTAGTTGAGAATCCGAATGCCCTGGAGTCTGAGAGGGGCCAGAGCTGCATCCATACATTTTTTAAAAGTGCGCAGGGATCCCGATATTGGTGTGCTTTGCCCCCAAAAGTGAATCTAAGGAACTTCCCGTGTTGAAGGAAGGAGATATTAAAGTAAGCGTCTTTTGGATTGATGTGACAAATCAGTCCTCAGACTTTATTTGGCTCACGATAAGAGGAATTGTCAGCATCTTGAACTTGAATCTCCTCAGAGAGCAGTTCAGCTGACGAAGATCTATAATAGGTGGCAAACCGTCATCCTTTTTTGGAACTATGAAGTACGGGCTGTAGAACCCAGTATTTCTATCTGGGGGAGAAGTTATATGGCCTCCTTCTCCAGAGGAGATTGAACCTCCAGTTTTATAACCTATGCCTGGTAGGGGCCTACCATTGTAGGTAAAACCCCATTGAACTTTGGTGGACGAGACCCAAACTGGAGTCTGTACCCCTTGTTAACTGTACGTACGACCCATTGAGATATATTGGGTAGCGCTTGCCAGGCTTAGAGGTAGTTTACTGGAGGGATCAGTCTCTTGAGACTGACCCAGGGTATGTTTGGAGTAATAGACTTAATGCCCAAAAGCGAATTCACGGCAGGGTTTAAACAAATCTAATTTCTACAGGCCTCCCTAGGGAGAGCGAACCCCTCACGGCTGCAGTGTTGTCGGGTGGACATTAAGGTTTGGGTTTGTTGGAAACCGATGTGCCCCAAAGCGCTGTGGGCGGCGGGGTTGACAAATCGATTTCCTGAGGAATCGCGGAGGAGCGGATGTGACTTGCTCCTTCTCAGGAGAGGGCTGTCTCCTTGGTGGCACAGAGAGATAAATCAGTGGACCCCACGCCTTCACCCTCATCCAGGTATGCTTGCAAGATGGCCATTGTATGCAACCAAGCGACCACCAACGTGCCACCACATACGCCTTGCCCATCTGCGAAAATGTTGTACGGCATGGCTTGGTGTGCAATGACGGGGCATTGAGAGATGACGCAGCGTTAGGGGAGAGATAAGCTGCTAATGTCTCTTCTTTGGTTCAGACATTTATAGTGGCTTTAAGAGTTTTCAAGCTGGTAGTGATGCAGTTATGTAAGGGCATATAAAGATAAAAAGATCATAAGGTAAACTTGCAGTGATTTTGATGTTTTACTCATCTGTTGGACCTAGTATAGTGGTAAATACACCTGGAAAATAGCTCTAATCCAAATATGCATACATATATCCAATGTTATTGAAACACCCTTCCACCATTAGGCAAAGTCAAAAACAATTCAACTACAAGCACATAAGTGGGTCAGATACTTCAAACGCATTGCAGTGATGCTTGTGAGTGAAACATCATACCAACAATGAACAGGCTCAGAGGAGCAGGCCATGCTAGATTAAAGTCTGAATGATGCTTAACCCTGGCCTCTGCTGAAATGAACGGGACTTTAGCTCTCTCTCGCACACACAACACACGCACCTATGCACCAGCACAAAGGCTTTGATCCACACTACAGTGGCTTTGATGGCTGAGTTACATGAGCCTTGTGGAATCATCACATCCTCATCTAATCTTAGCGACCAATGCTTATTTGTACTAAGCATCTTAGAGTTACAGTGTCTTACTCTGAGATACTTTATACATATGGGTCCTTGTCCAACGAAAATAACACAGGCTTGGTCAAATTTGGGTTTGGTAAATTAGTGATACTCCTATTATTAAAAGTAGATGATTCCATTGCTACTGTGCATATTTCAGTGTGCTGTTTATGCAATTTGTATATTATTGTATGTGTGTGACTAGATGGGAGCATCGGCAGGCTTTTTCTTTCTATTTTATCATCATAAACATCATTCTCCTATTTCCACTAGAAATTAGATAATCTGAAATAACTTCAGATCATACACTACCGTTCAAATGTTTAAGGTTGGTAAGATTTTGTAATGTTTTTTTAAAGAAGCCTATTATGCTCACCAAGGCTTCATTTATATTTGATTAAAATATCAGTTTAAAACAATTGTGCTAATATTTTTGTGGAAAATGTGATAAATTTTTTCAAGATTCTTAATAAATGGGTAAAAAGTCCAAAAAACTGCATTTATTTTAAATATAACTCTTTTGTAACTTTATAAATACCTTTACTGTAACTTTTGCTCAATTTAATGCATCCTTGCTAATAAAAAGAAAAAAAAAATCATGCTGACCCCAAACATTTGAACAGTAGTGGTGTACAAATTTCCTATTTATTTAATTTATTTCTATTTATTTCATACAAATTTCCTATTTATTTAATGCTGCCGGGGCGGGGCTGCGCTGAGCCTGCCTGGGAGGCAGTGGCTCAGTGGTTAATGTACATTGTCTACAAACCAGAAGGTTGGTGGTTCAATCCCCGGTTCCACCTGACCAATTGTCGAGGTGTCCATGAGCAAGACACCTAACGTCTCAGGTTACGGCTGTAACCATAGTTCCCTGAGAAAGGGAACGAGACGATGCGTCAATGACGCTTTGGGACCGCCCCCCAGCGTGAATGCATCTGAAGCATCTATGTCAACTAGTCCAATGGAAAGAATGAGCGTCACGGGCGGGTGACTATATGACCAGGAAGGGATAAAAGCACATCCGGTGCAAACCGGCATTAGCTTCGAAAAATTGCTGAAGCAAGCCGATCACAGGGATGCAGGAACTATGGCAGGGTGACGCATCGTCTCGTTCCCTTTCTCAGGGAACTATGGTTACAGTCGTAACCTGAGACGTTCCCTTTCGAGGGAACTCGCGATGCGTCAATGACGCTTTGGGAACGAGAATACCCAAAACGCCAGACTTTCAAATGCCTGAGTGTCAGCCTGTTGTCACACTGCACCAAGCACCTTGGACCCTGGGGCAGCATCCAGGTCCAAGCTGTAAAACCTCACGAATGTAAGCGGTAAGGCCCAGCCCGCCGCATCACAAACGTCTGGAGAGAACTCCAGATAATAAAGCTTAGAAGCCATACTCCTGGTGGAATGAGCCCTGACCACCAAATGGTTGGCCAGAGGACTCACAAGCAAGAAGAAAAGTCACAAGTATCTATTGCTCAATAGGTTGGATTTTCCCGAAGAGAAGTCCAATGAACATAAGTGTCCAGTGCTCGCACTGGGCACAAGAGGTTCAGCTTTTCCTGGTCCGAAAAACGGGGGAGGACAGAAACCTGCAGCACAATAGGCCTCGGAATAATGGTAGGCACCTTAGGAACATATCTATGTTTGGGGTAAGATTGCCTTGGCCATCCCCGGTGCACTCAAGGCAGGTGGGGACCGAAAGGGCCTGAAGGTCTCGACTCTTAGAGGGACGAAATAGCTAGCAGAAAAAGGTCTTAAAAGAAAGGAACTTCTCTGAGACCAAATCTAAGGGCTCGAAGGGAGCCCCAGCTAGGCCTTCTAGAACTATTGCAAGGTCCCAAGCCGGCACCTTAGTGCAAGTTTCAGGCCTCAGCCTCAAAGTGCCACGAAGGAAAAGAGTGATCAGGGGGTCTCAACCCAAAAATGTACTACCCACCAGGGAGTGGAAAGCCGCAATGGCCGCCACGTATACCATAAGCGGGGAAGGACATAGACCTGATACAAAGCTTTCTTGCAGAAACTCGAATACTGTGTTTACTGAACAGTTAACCGGATCCCACTGACGCCGGTACCACCAAGAAGTGAAACACTCGAATCGGGACCTCCAAGGGAGGGCCGTCGAGGAGAAGAATTAGGTCCGCAAACCAAATTCGTCTCAGCCAGGGTGGTGCTACTAGCAATAGGCTTATTCCATCCTGGCGGATTCACTCCAGAACTCCTGGGAGCAGAGCAACAGGGGAAATGCGTACAGACGTAGCCTCGGATACGTCTGCACCATAGCATCCAGCCCCGAGGGGGCTGGTTGAGTGAGGGATAACCAGAGTGGACAGTGCGTCGTATGCTGAGACGAGAACAGATCCATTTTGCCTGGCCGTAAAACTCCCATATTCCCTCGACAGGGTGTCTGCTCCAATATTCTGGCCCCCTGGAATATACACTGCCCTCAGACAGCGTAATTTCCTGAGGGACCAAAATAAGAGGTCATCAACATGTTGTCTGTGGGACAAGAACCAGATTTTCCTCCATATAACCAAGCCGCGGGGATACTGCCGCGTGATCTTGATCGTACAGAGTGGGTTTCCCCTCAGGGAGAACCCTCTGGTCCTGAGCCACCACTGTACCAGAGCAACACATGATGGCCTCTCAGGTCTGGGAGTAGATGTCTCAACGCATTGAAGACGACCATCCAGACCCTGAACCGAGCGGCCTTCCATTACCGCTCCCCAGCCGGTGAGGGAAGCATCTGTCGAGATCGCAACTCGATGGCAAAGAGCTCCCAACACCGGACCCTGGGTTAAGAACCAGTGTTTCCTCCATATAACCAAGGCGCGGAGACACCGCCGCGTGATCTTGATTATACGAAGTGGGTTTCCCCTCGGGGAGAACCCTCTGGTCCTGAGCCACCACTGCAAAGGTCTCATGTACAGCAGGCCAAAAGGAATCCCATTGGACGCCGCTGCCAAAAGACCCAACAGTCTCTCGAACTGTTTTACAAAGCGTGACTGGCCTAGCCTCAGCTCTTTTGTGGCTGTCAGGATAGCAGCTACACGAACGGGTGACAGAGTGGCCCGCATCGTCACTGAATCCCATACCACACCAAGGAAAGTGGTTCTCTGTACTGCAGAAAGTACACTCTTCTTGGCATTGAGCCTCAACCCCAACATCTGCATATGAGCGAGAATGACACCTCGGTGCCGAACCGCCAACTGCTCTGATTCCGCTAGAATCAGCCAGTCATCTATGCAATTTCAGAATGCGTATGCACTGCAGCCTGGCGGGGCCAGAGCTGCATCTACGTGCTTCGTGAATGTGCGGGGTGATAGAGCTAGACCGAAAGGAAGTGCCTGATAATGGTGTTCTTTGCCCCAAAGAAAACCTCAGGAACCTCCTGTGCTGAGGGAGGATGGAGATATGGAAGTATTTTAGATCTATCGTGACAAACCAGTCCTCGGATCTGATTTGAGTCATGATCTGTTTGAGTGTCAGCATCTTGGACTTGAGTTCCAGCACCAAACACTCAAACAGACGAAGATCTAGTATGTGACACAGCTCTCCATCCTTTTTTGGAACAATGAGATAACGACTGTAAAGACCCGACGCAATGTCGGGTGAGCACACCTGCTCTATAGCTTTTTTTGCTAACAGGGCCTTTGAGCAACACCCCGTTGTAGCCTGGAGGACGAGAACCAAATCTGCCTCTTACTACTAACTGCAGGACCCATAGAGATATATTTGGCAGTAGCTTCCACGCTGCCCGAAAATCTACCAAGGGAACCAGCCCCTCGAGGCTGGCCTCTGGTGTAATCAAGACAACCAGGACCTGAAGCATACTGGCAGGAACCACCCGAACTGACTGTTTTCGAACCCCCCTCAGAGGGCGCAAGTCCGACGCAATGTCGAATTGACGCTGCGCCAGAAGCTCGCTTGGAGACCGCTGCGCCCTGAGCATCAAGGGTGGCGGGGTTGGCAGAACAGTCCCCTGAGGGCACCGAGATGGAAAGGGCACCGTATAATGAGGTGTACACCGTTCCACCCCGGTTGGGGCTGCCCTCACCGGTCTGACGCCGGTGGCGCAAGACCTTTTCCTTTGAGCCGAAGCCTTCTCAGCATGAAGAACGGTCCTCGGATCCGGCTTCTGCTTTGACGGCTTTGGCTGCTGTGTTGTGTATGAGAAACTAGATGGCTGGAGCTGCTCACGCCCAGCAGCCCCAGGGGGTTGGACATAGCGAGGGAGAGATTATATTGTATCTTTCTCCATGATTCTCATCAAATAGAGCCAGAGGTGTCTCTCAGAGACCACAAGGGCTGCTCCATCCCTGAGAGATAAATCTGTGGCCCGACGAAGTTCTCAAACCCCATCGGGCCAAACTCCCTCACTTCTGTCCAAATACCACAGCAGATCAGCCTGATATGCTTGTAGCACTGCTATAGTGTGCAAGCAGGCTCCTGCTAGACCCACTGCCGTAAATGCTTTTCCCACTAGATTAAAAATAGTTTTCTTCAATGGTTTAGTGAGAGAAACCGACACCTTCAGGGTCGATACTGAACCGGGAGACAGATAGCTCGCAAGCGTCTGTTCTAACCGGGGTATTGCCCCTTAGCCATACTCTCTTAACCCCCTAATATCTGAATATACATGAATGTGGGGGCTAAAAGACAAGATGCGTAAGGCTTTTTCCATGATCTAGACAGCTCGCTGTGCAGATCGGGAAAAATGGAAGGCCCCGTGATGGAGGTGAAAAAAATAGAGGGAAGGAAACTCGTTTAATTTATTTTATTTTTCAAAATGAGTGACCCCTTATTACTGCTGGCTATTAAATATTTAAATGTATCTACAGCCTTAGTAAACACCTCCACCAGCTTTTATTATTATTATATATATATTTTATATATATATATATATATATATATATATATATATATATATATATATATATATATATTATTTTATTTTATATATAATATAAACTATTATATATATATATATATATATATTTCTCATACACTGGGGAAAGAGATGGCAAATCCACTTCCCCCATGATTGTGTCACTTTCAATGCCCAGCATATCTACCTCCTCGGAGATAGAGCACTGAAGCATTGGTCTCTCTCCCCGGGCGGAAGTAACCGCGGCGTGGCCTTTCGAGACCGGAGAGAGACCAATGGATTCCTCGGGAAAGGGAGGAGAAAAGATCCTCGGACCCGTCTCCACCCCCGTAAAGAGATCCATTTGCGATCCCCAGGAATGCATTCTCCGCGCTGCCTCGGCAACGCGGGTCCTGCAGCCTGAGAACCGCGAACCTGAACACTTTCCTCGAAAAGTGACAGGCGGGAGCGGAGCATGCGAAGCGAGAGCTTCTCACAATGTTGGAAATCAGCCCCCTCGAAGGCTGATACCGCATGCTCTACTCCCAAACACATCACACAAAGCTCGTGTGTGTCCCTGCTCGTTAAATAGAACACAGAGTTTGTGCAATTGTTTAGTTTTCATAGTGTTTAAATATATATATCAGACAGACAACAGTAAATATAACAGACAGTATGACACAGATCGCTTGCTGAGGCAACAGAAGCTAATGCCGGTTTGCACCGGATGTGCTTTTATCCCTTCCTGGTCATGACGTCACCCGCCCGTGACGCTCATTCTTTCCATTGGACTAGTTGACATAGATGCTTCAGACGCATTCACGCCTCGGGGGCATTCCCAAAGCGTCATTGACGCATCGCGAGTTCCCTCGAAAGGGAACCCCAGCTGCTCACGACGAGCTGGATGGCTACTTGCATGGCTGACACCGCCGTCGGTGTATGAATGAGTGAGTGAATGGGTGAATGTGAGGCAAAATTGTAAAGCGCTTTGGTGGCCATTGGGTCTGAGAAAGCGCTATATAAATGCAGTCCATTTACCATTAAGGGGTATGAAAGAGCATATGCCATTCTAAGTAACCATATTTTAATAAAAATATATTTTAATGCATTGCTATATTTTACTTGCTTCACTTCAGATGTAATATTATCATTTTCTTAAATTCTTAAAAAATTAAGTCATTAATTACTCACCCCCATGCTGTACCAACCCCGTAAGGGCTTCGTTCGTCTTCAGAACACAAATGAAGATATTTATGATTAAATCTGAGAGGTTGATCACTCCTCCATAGGCTCCCTAAGGGAATGACACCGGACGGCCCAGAAAGTCATTAAAGAAAATGTTTAAATATTCCATGTCACAACAGTGGCTCAACTATAAGTTTATCAAGCGATGAGAATACTTTTTGTGCGAAAAAAACAAACAAAAATAACGACTTTATTCGACTATTCCTTTTCTTCCTTGTAGGCCTGAAACGAGACTTCAAGAGATTTCCACGACGCGCACGCGCGAGAACTTAACTGAAGTAGTTGAAGGAGATCGCAATTCTCGCGCATGCGTCGTGGAAATCTCTTGAAGTCTCGTTTCAGGCCTACAAGGAAGAAAAGGAATAGTCGAATAAAGTGTGACACACTTAGCTTCCTCCCGGTCAAAAATGACCGACATAGGAAATGAATGGGAAATACGAAAAAATAGGAAAACTCAGAAAAACTTTTGGTGGTACAAGCTACAGATCAGCCACTGTGCAGAAAAAAAGTGTACAGCAATTAAAGGGAGACACTCTAAAACATCAAGAGTGCAAATAAACTGGCAAGAATGCAACAGTAAATTTGTAGAATATGCAAAATAAAATCAATAAATGAAAAAAAAATCTCGCTCAAATGCACACACACAAAAACATAAAAACACACACACACACAGAGAGAGAGAGAGAGATTAACTGGTAAGACTGCAACAGCAAATTTTGAGAATATGCACAAATAAATAAATAAAAAATACAAAAGAGACTCTTGCTCAAATGCGCACACACACACACAAACACAAAAACACACACACAGAGAGAGAGAGAGAGAGAGAGAGAGAGAGAGAGAGAGAGAGAGAGAGAGAGAGAGAGAGAGAGAGAGAGAGAGAGATTAACTGGTAAGACTGCAACAGCAAATTTTGAGAATATTCAAAAATAAATAAATAAAAAATACAAAAGAGACTCTCGCTCAAATGCAACACACACACACACACACACACACACATCATTAACATTTTACTTTTTAACCTAGAGTTTGATAATGATTGTTTGCTGTTATGTTATTTTATGTTTATTTCTGTTCGATCATAATTGCGGTTCCCTTCTGAAGTTTTTATTACGTATTGAATTAAAATGAATAAAAATACCAATTTATTGCAAAATGTCTGTTTGTGTTTTGAATTAGCACTAACAATCCCTTATTTTTTTCAATTATCTGAATTATCAAATACTGAGTAACAAAAATGTTTGCATCGTGTTCCCTTTCTAACCAAATATTATTGTTTGATTGTAATCAATGCGAAACCTAATACTTATCTAAAAAATAAAAATGTAAAAAAAATTAAAAGCAGTCTTTTAGAATATCTAAATATATATCTAAATAAAATAAAAACGAATAAGATAGAGAAATCATGTCTAAAAATAAGAATCAAAAAGCCTTTATGACTGTGCGTATCTATACCACGAATTTAATTTATCGTGCTATTTATACGCCAAAAATGGTTTTTGCGTGCATATGCTACGCACTGTAATCTCTTGGGTAGGATTAGGGATGGGGAGTGCGTGCGTATTACACGCTAAATAATGCGTATCATATGCACGCGAAAAACTGCGTATCATAAACACGCAAAAACTACTTTTGGCGTATAAATGACACGAAAAAAATTAATTCGTGGTATAGATACGCACTTTCATGAGATCGGGCTGCTTCGCTATAGGCAGCCTACAGGCCGTTAAGGACATTGCACACATTTATATATTTTTAAAGCCACTGGATGGCCCTCTTCTCACTTGAATTTTTTTGTGCATGCAGCCTGCACCCTATTTTGATGTGAAATGTTGCATTTATTGGGGGAAAAAAAAATTGTATAATAAAAAAATATATATATTAATTCTAATGGAAAAAATGGCTCATAAAAATTATATAATTAATGCAAAGTATCATAAAAAACTCTAAATAATAATCAGAAAATATTATAGAACAAAAATATATTTGATTGGTTATCCTGGGAAAAAATAAAAGTTACATTTTAAGGCTTCGTCCGTTTTTGACCGGGAGGAAGCTAAGTGTAACCCATTTACGAAGAAGCCCAGAGGGTTAAAACATTTGTCTCATGACAGTACTGTATATGAAATAGAATCACTGTGTATTTTCTAAAGTCAAAAAGTAAAAAAAAAAAAAATGTATTATTCAACTCATGCAGTCAAAGAGACCACAAACAATACATACAGTATGAACATCACACCAGCCTCTTTATTCAGCTTTTGGGGCATTTATTAAAACTTGAACTGTTCATTTCTGTGACAGTCGTGAACATTTGACAAAACAGAAATCTTTAGGAAAATGACACAAATCACGGATGTGTCATTATATTAAAGTAAAGATTGATCCATCTCTCTCTGTGCGTGTGTGTGTGTGTTAATCTCCTTTATCCTCGCATCAGGGCAGGGCGTGTCTTCCTGTCTCCAGTAATAGGCAGCAATGAGAAGCTTGAGTAAACACAATCAATGTGAAACAGTATAGCACACACAGGGAAGATACACTCTGACAAACATGAACACACATATGAACACACACCCCACTCTCCCTCCTGCCATCCACAGCCACTTCCACTGCCATATATTGCAAGTATCGATCGGCACAAACTACCAAGCCCAAAGAAATGATTGTAGTCGCTATCGTCAATTTAGAGGTAGACTTGAAATAAAAACTGCACCGTTGGAGAGCAACTGTCCCCCTCTCACACTTTCTTTGATGATTTCAGATTACAATCTCTTCATCCATTATTGATGAAGTTAAAGTTGTGGCATGCTGGATGTGTTGCATAGGAGATTTGGGGCTAATCCAGCAAAAAACAGGCACAGGCACATAATGAAGAAAAAAGGCACAAATGTCAACAGTTTCACATAGGGACTGGATTAAGCAACCCCCACAAAGAGACTGTCTCTCTACCCTTCATACACAAACATTCACACAGTGTCTCACCCGAGGATTAACGCACAACCAAATAGTAAATCTGAGCTGATTTGTGTGTCAAAGTACCTCTGGAGGTGCCAGAATGAACGTAACATAACATTATATTCTCAGCATCAAGGTAAGAGCAAGCACAAAAGATGCTTGCATTGTCAATATTGATAATATAACCTTTCCTTTTCACTGTATGTCGCCATCTATCTGTCTGTCTCTCTCAGCCACAGTGGACTAATTAAACACTAAGCTGACTCTAGTGGAGGATTGAGGTCCACCTGAGCAGTTGTTGTCAATGCTTCAGTAACCATCTGATCTCTTTTGCTGATGACCGAGTGCTGGCGTCCATCATGTTTGTCTCATTACCTCAATTTCATTCTTGGACAATTTCCCCTCCGGCAACCCAGGGGCATCACCACAACTAACCACTCTCACTCGCTCACTCCAGCTGTTTATTGGTCCCCCTGCATCGGTAATTAACACACGGTGTGCTTACATACATATTTTCTACTAAAAAAAAGTTAATATATTATATTTAATACATAAATATATCGTTTGTATAAAAAATAAAAAAATAAAAAAATTGGGAAGACTGGTTTAACCTGAAGTAACACGGTCTTATCCGTTGCAATAAACTAGAAGATATTAAATCATTTAACATTCAAAACCACATTACATCAGTGAAAGTTTTTGCTATGGTAAATTAGATGTTAATACCATATCGGCCCAAGACAAACAGCTGAGTGTTTTTTAAATATATACTACAGCGTTGTTGGGTTCAATGTGGTGTGTGTGTGTGTGTAGGTACTGACTGCATGCCATATTTGTCCTTCATAGGCCTGGTCATGACAGTAAATGTTAACCACAGTGCATTTATATGCAATGGCATGCGTTCCAGAATATTCTCACGCTCTGGACGCTATAGTTTTGAAATCCTTTTTAGCCATTCAAGAACTGTCGTTAAAACAGCCATCATGCTAATGAAGGGCTCTTGAGCATATCAGATAATCTTACAAATCAAAAATGGAAATTCGCAATGTCTTGAGATGTTCTCTCTCTTTCCCCTTTTCTTTAATTCCCTCAGGCACTTTTCCATTGCTCCCCTCCAGGTCTATCTTCCTTGCTGATAAAAAGTATAGCCATCATAAAGAATTTACACCTACAATAAAGTCTCCTGTCATGGTAATACTGCTGGTCTAACATATTACCAGTACATACACTTATTTGTTTAATAGTTTGTGGTTTTGTCTGCACTACTTTGACAAGCAACACTGGAAATATCATAAAAACTGTGTAAAGACAGTAGTGTGTGAAAACCCCTGTTTACTGTAATTGTTTGAATATAATCTATGAAGCAGCACTGCGATTATAATCTGGGTTACATCAATAATCTGTCAAATTACAGCAGTTTTCTGGTTGAGCAAACAGAGCTTCTTGTGTATTGAATAGTCTCATAATGAAACATACAATTATTTATTGTGCCCACAGCCTGACATACTAAGTCATATTTAATTGATTCCTTGTGTGAAATTCAGTTCACCAGTTGATCCAAACTGAATAAAAGCAAAAACTAATTTGTTATGCTAAAGCAATTACCCAGCATGTCAGGGGGTCTAAACTGTGATAGAAATAGATCTTTCACACCTTCTGTCTTTTGCCAGTATTAGTCAAATCAGTGCACTGTACCAAGAAATATGTTGAAAACAAAGACAATTTCATTTTAAAATAACCGTTTTATGGGGGCATGAGAAATATTCTGTCATTTATTTGATATTGTTACTAAGATAAATAAGATACAGTGACATCTCAAAAGACAAATCATCCATGCAAACTAGTCCAGAACCAAAAGCTGCAAATAGTTTCATTCACTGCATCACCTTTACTGATCCAGTTTAAGAAGTTAATACTGATTTTGGCTAATATGATTCTGAATGCTATTTTAACTATTGGCTGGTGCATATACCGTCTATTGGACAATTAAAGCATGCAAACATCACTCAAAAGTTCACCTTTTTTGACCTCGACTTATAGGCTATGAATGCCGTTATATTATCAATTAAAAATGATGCACCACATCAGTATTATCATGGAGAGGTGTGTGTGCTTGTGAAGTCTTTGAACGGAGTTTTGCTCGGGTCATTTCAGCCCACACATTAGAGCCCTCTGCGTTATTCTTTCAAGTGTCCTTCTACGACGCAGAAGATGACAACAGCGAATCGATAACGAGGCAGAAATGTAAAGCAGCCGCCGGTCTGCCCCAGAGGCATGAAGATCTTCGAGCGACCCCTTTTTCTGAACTTTTGGGCATTCCTTTGCAAGGCTTTTTCAGCGTGAGAAAGCAGAAGGCTCCAGCTACTGCCAGATGAAGGTAAGAACGAACGATGTATGGACGCATCGCTCCCACGGAACCGCTGTTCTGATGAGACGGATGTGATCGACATTCACTCGATCACAAAATATGAGGGTTCTTCAACGGTTCTTTAAATGCACCTCAGGTTTAGATAAGAACCCTCTAATCAATTTTCTTAGCTGTATAAAGGTATGATTAAAAAAAGTTATTACTATAGGCTATTATTATGGTTCACCAGATTTCTGTGGTCTTTAAAATGACAACAAACGGGTTTTCTAACGAAAAGGTATTTTTGTGGAACCATTTTGATTGTAAACTTTTTTTAAGGCAGATTTACGGAAATGACTGTGGTTACTAACAATTTTCGTTATTAAGCCGTATTAAACGATTACAAACACATCTTTAACAAATTATTGAAAAATTATCAAATATAGGCCTATTTTAGGACTTTGAAGCAACAATTTAAATACACTTTGCATGTAGTTACGGAGGTTGAGGGGTGCGTATAGATGAATACTTGATTTTATTTGCAACAAACAAAAAGATGCTCATTGAGAGTTTTTGTTTGATATAGCCTATTTGTAACACCTACGGTATAATTGCAGCAGATAACCATCAGTGTGCAGAGTTATAGATAAACATCTCATTTTTAGGCTCCCAGGCCTATTAACGCTGTGAAAGAGAGAGTATTCCAACACGGGCTTAGGAATTCCCCCATGGCCGAGCGCATTAATTACTCGCGTAATGGGTGTATGACCCACAATGTAAAAAACGGATTATGCGCGTGAAACCTTCGTCCGGTCTGCTTTCCTCGCGTGAGAATCAGATGGAAACCAGTACGGTGCACGCGGATCTTTAAAGATCGTTTGCATTCAAGCCAGCTGTTCACTTCATTCTTAAACCTGTCCGAAACTGTTTAAACGCACACACACTTTTCAACAGAAGTTAGTAGGCTATTTTAAATTATAGCATTGTTAGGTTATATATTAAAAAATAATTAATAAATCAAATCAAACATACTCAATTTAATGTCAGCGGATAATAGCATCTCATCTGCAAATAGTCCGTCTCACTTTTATAAAAACTAAGTAGACTGTCAAGATTACCTGATCTATTTAGGCTAGCTAAAAATAGCCAAACAATATCAATATCAATTTCTCTCTCTCTCTCTCTCTCTCTCTCTCTCTCTCTATATATATATATATATATATATATATATATATATATATATATATATATATATATATACACACACACACACACACAACTAAATTAAAAAAAAAGACAGTAGAAAAAAAACCTTTGAACTAGTTTAGCCTAGGCCTGTTCATTTAAACATTTTTTTAATTTATAAAATGTCATTCTGTATTTGTATTTCTGCTGCTCCATAACATGTATTTGCCCATTTATTGTCAGACATTTAAAATAATTAAAATATCTTGATTTGATTGATATTTAGCCATGACAGTTTTAGCGTTCATCGGGTTGATATTGTTCTTAACGTAGCCTATATCGTGTTTTAATGGCTGATTTGTTGTCTAATTTAGCCTACCGTTTCGCATCACAAAGTTCACCCCTTACACACACTCTACGCGGTGGTTGTGCATACAAACACACCCACTGTGGCACGCATGCACACGCACGCGCTTATACACACAAACTCTCACTCACGCCCACGCGCTGACAGTCAAAGCTCGATGAGAGGGGGGGAAATGCACCACTCTCTGCGTCTTTGTGCGGAAAAAAGTTGCGGTCGTGGAGGCTCTGCAGAAAATATGAGTTGCTAAAGCAACTTAATAGTTTGTAGCTTAAGACACTCTGGGTTTAAGGTAACATATGTCTGTTTTCGTGTTCTTTGAAAGAACCCAGAAATATCCCTAATCGTTCTCACTGGGGAAGAAGAGGTTACGTTCCTTTTGGACCTTGTATAGCAACAGTTTATGTGCCCGGACATCATCAAGGACAAAGATAAACTTGTTCGGAGGTGTGGAATTTATCTTTTTTTTTTTAAAGAAAAGAAAATCAAGACTGGTACGGCTGCAAAGCGCCGCTTTTCAACAACCACTGGTAAGAGCACATGACACCCTATCTTGAATGTGAGACAATGCAAGTGAAGGAATTCGTTCCACCTCAGGGTTGCAAGCCATGGGTGAACTTCAGCTTTAGTGTAGTTAGATGGAGAGGCATGATAAGTGATGCTCTGGCAGGTCTCACCTTGACTTTGCAGTTGATAATAATATCTCGTTAACACTGAGGCAAACGGGACAAGGACAACTTTAAAGCGTGTAATTTACATTAAGACATTTATTATAGGTTTTTATCAGCAGAAATAAATCATGCTAACGAAATTTGATTTCAAAACAAACTTTTTATACCTTACGATTTTAACTGATTTTTAAATAGCCTACTCGTAACAACATTACTAAAATGAATCAGTTTTGTATTAACATTTGCGATGAATTGGGTAACTAAATTAAGAATTTAAATTAAAAGATGAAAATTAAATTATTATTATTCATAATATTCGGTAATAAAATTTACATTTATGCAGATACAAACCAATTTTTGAAGATCAGAAGCTTTTGTCTTATGGTTAAATATTTACGTAAACTAATACAGTATTTTCATTTTGTTTAATTAGCTGTAAATCAAGTTTCGCTTAAAAAAATCACACACAAGCAACACTAAAGTAAATCACCTTATTGATATTTTTTTAAGCGTAAGACTACGTTTATTATGGTATTATCCCTAATATTAACTGAAAACAATATCACCAATTAAAAATAAATAAAAATAAAGTTTTTTACCAATTAATTATTGGAACAAATAACAACAATAATAATAAAAATATCAACATGAGTTATAGTAGTTTGCTCTGTTCTTGTAAGTGTAAACTATTTTAAATATACTGAAACTATAAAAAAATAAATTCCATTACAAAAATCTACAAGTTTTAGTATACATATTTTCCTCTGTTGATGCGCTTCAATAGCCACGCATTGATGTAGCCCAAATTATAGCCTAATCTTATTCACTGTCACGTGTGTGTGTGCGTGTGTGTGTGTCTGTCTATCTTACCTTTTCCAGTTTGAAACTTACCTTGCCAGAGTACATATTTAACATGACGTTTGTATAAAATGCAGGTTTATGGAACAAAAAAAACCTACAAATATAAAAGAGTAGCCGAGATACGTAAAACAGAACGGGTGCCCTGTTGGCCTACCCACTCAGAAGAACGAAAGAAACAACTTTACTTGGTCATTTCTCACTTGGACTACTTAGAATGGTAAATAATTTAGACACTTATTTAGAAACACTTACTTTGTGCTATAATCTCAAAATAGAACTTAGCTAGATGACTTTCACCATCACATTAGGATATTTGCATATTAGGCCTTTACTCAGCACACTTATACAAAGAAACGCACATAAATTTAATTTCCAGAGTCTCAAGCCTTTGACTAAAGGCACAGATGCGACTGCGAGGCATGCAGGTGATATAAGGGGAGGGCTAAAATAAAGCGTTGCATTCGGAGAGAGAAAAATGGAGAGGGAAAACGGTTAACAGCAGGATTGTATGCAAATTTCCGACTGAAATTATCATAAGCAAACAGCTGAAGCCTGGGCTAATAAAGGCCCATCTGTGTTACTTCATATCGGGTTAGTATAGGGCTACGATAATGAATTTTGTAATATCCAACCAACAGACATCTCAATCAGAGACTAATCCTATGATTTTACCGCGGAATCACTCAACTTCGTGCGCTCAAACTGCTCTCTTTCTCTCACCGAGACACGGTGCACTGTCTCTCTCTCTTTGTGCGTTGTTTTCATGTGTGCGTTTGGAGACACGAGTCTTAATTAGGAGGGACTTGAGCAAGCGCTAAGGGATTTCAAAACAAATTATGAGGAATGTGCACATCCAATTATAGACAGGAACCATCCAATATATTACAATAGATTTGAAGTATATCAGTGGCCCGTCAGGTCAGATAGCTGTATTAAGTGATGGACATGTTAAACACACTCAAACAGAATTTGGCAGACACACATGATTATTCCTGATATAATATAAACATTATAAATATATATATACACAGGTTACGTATATTATAAAATAATAAATGAATGTTTCTCTTTTTTCACAGATTCTCAAAGTAATCTATCAAATGGACTCCCACTGCCGCAAACTTGCATCAACCTGTGCTCAATTAGGTAAGATGATCTTGAACGACGAGCCACCCTCCTTGTTAGGTCTCCAGAGAAGGTCTGGATTCATTAATACGTTTAATTTGTTCAACAAAAACACCTCAACATTGTCTGACCTTTAAAATATCGCAGGTATAAAAACGGCTCTATGTAAAGTGTGGGTAAAACACCTTTGCTGGTGTTTGACTTATGACTGGTTATAGGGAACTCCGTGCAATTGGACGTTTATAGTCAAATATGGACATCTGGTGGTTGGACAGTATCATACAAGATCACCCGTAGCAGCTCCTGACTGAGAATTGATCATTTTACAGACAAATTCTGTCTCATTTTAGAGATTTGTTTCTAAAAAATCTTGAAAAAAAAAAAAATACTGATCTGATTCTTCGAAATGCTTGGTAATGTAGTTAGGTTATCAAGTGCGTTCTCAATGAAATTATGCAAACGTATATCTCTTACAAGATTCTAAATAAAAAATGTATATAAGTAATATAAATGCCATTCAGTCTGATAGACGCAAGTAGATTAAACGCAACAACAAAAAAAAAAAAAAAACAATGCACCATTTTCTCCAGTATAGGCTACTGTATAATTTGCCACACAAGGTCAATTCTAAAAGAAACTTAGACAAATCAAATTAAAGCTGTTGGGGGAAAAAATGTAGGCCTACAGGCTGATACTTAATGCGTGCATAGCGGGTCTATCATCTGGCATCTTCATTAAGCTAATTAAAGCAAACTGAGAACAAACCACAAAACTTATTTAGACGCATTAGTTTGCCATTTCCCATTGGATATGGTATGGTATGATAGGCTATATGAACCGATGCAGTTTCAGCAGAGAAGAGATAAAAGGAGAAAGTGCATAAAAATGCACACAGCAAAGTAAGAGGGAAAAGACATTCGAGCGACTTGATTACCGACAATCTCGTCTCCTGCATGTGCAGTAGGCTAATATATGCAGCGCTTGTTAGATAGACTCGGGGGAAAAGTAAATGTGTAATGAAAGCCTCCTCGTGAGGAGGAATATACTAATGGAAGAATCTAATGTCCTCTTAATCCTATGGAAAAGGCTTTGTCGTCTCCCTCATATTGACTGAATTTGTAATTAATGGCTCTGCGGTGCGCTATGGCCAATAATCCACAGCAGGCAGTGAGAGCGCTCTGAAGAATTTTGAGGGTCCAGAATAAATACAGAGCAAAAATCCAGTCCAGCCATCAGTGCGTTTAACAAGAATCGAACTCTACAACTTTTATACGGAATTTCAATGCGCACAATTAAATTTTAAATTTTAAGAAATTTTAATTGTGCGCATTGACATTCCATAGGCAAAAGTTGTAGAGTTTACTAAAGGTTTTTTTTTTTTAGGTTTACTAAAACCTATCATTCATATTATATTTTAGTCTGTTTGAGTTCCAGAATAATCATGGTATTTTTGTAATGGTTTGTGTTTTTAGAATGTTGTAAAATTTGATTAAGAAAAAAAAAAAGAGTGATTTGGCTACTTATAAAAAAATGTACCTGAATATAGGCCTACACATTTTTTCACCAAATTGGTAGCAGCTTCAAGAAATAAAGAAAATAAAACTGAATGGCATGTGAGACAACAGACCGCATTTTAATACGCAGTGTCTGGGCGCAAATGCGTTGAACCATCATGCAAAAAGACCTGTAAATACAATATTTGTCGGGTCCAGGTTCATTTATTACGGCATAAATTAATATTCAGTACAAAGAGCGGGAACTGAATCAGTCATTGATGGAGTTGGTCGAGTCATTTTCATAAGAACCTGACTGCCTTTTCTTTTTTCTCCGTTTTGTTTTAACCCTATGTTCCCCATGAACGATGTTCGACGTTTCGCGTCATTTTACAGGACAAGCAGGGAAGCAAAAAGGTAGATATCATTGGTTTACTAATTGCCTCATTTATTTATTTTAATTTAATAATTATGAAAGCTGTAATCAATTGCTTTAAATGAGATCGTGTTTGCTGCTTCTGTTAGTTTCTATTTTTTATATTACCCATTTGATATTTTCATTTGAATGACACATAAAATTATCATCAGAAATCCAACCCTTTTTTCTCTCATCAAAAAAAAAGCTTCTCCCCTGTGAAGATATAATTTATATATAACATAGTTATTTGACAAAATGGAGAATAATTTAACATGAATTAGGGCTAAGAAATAAATGTTTTCTTTTTATTAAAATAATGCAATTAGTTGTAACAAAGTTTTGAAGGAACTTGACACAACAAGGTGAAGAAGATTTAAGTCATTAAAAAAGCCCAATTAAAATTCTTAGGCAAATAGGCGTCTTATCAGATTGAATGTTATACTCAAGGCAAAGTGAGCACCTCTCTCCCGCGAAGTAATCACGGGCCCGAGGCGCACAAATATATCTCGCCAAAGTGCTTTTAGTCCCTAAATCAAATTAGCCTATCTGACATTTCTAATTATTTTATAAGCATTTCATTGTCATTTATCATTTAAAGCCATTATATTTAGCAGGACTGAGATAGGCCTACTGTTTGTTACCAGTGAATTTAACGAGGTCTTTGTCAACTCACTGTGGCCAAAAATCGTCCAATTACATGTCAAAAGCGGAACTTTCATGATGCGCATCTTCTAGAGCGTCATTATAACTAGGCCTACGTTTTCTTATTTTGTTGTGTCATTTGCAAATGAGATGATTTTAAATTTGACAGACTTTAGTTAAAACGCGAATAATACGATGTTTTCTGATAATTTCTGAAAGTTTTCTGCTGAGAAAAGGTTGAAACATCGCGTTTTGACCGCCAGGTGTGCAATGAACAATTTTAGGGACTTTGTTCTTTGACACATTTTGCCTTCTCTGAAGTCACTGAATGCAGTGTCTCTTTATTTACATGCTTTTGGAGGGTGGAAAGCATCTCGAACTGCACAGGCTGCATTTTCTCATTTCTAATAGGGCCGTTTCTTAGTCTGTTGGCCATAAAAGCTCTCATGTATAGGGTCTAAAGATCCGTCAGATTGTGGGCGGAGTTGTGGTGACGTCACGACGCATAGAGCAGCTCGGTTGGACGGATAGAGGGACAGCTGAAATGAAGAGCGAGCGCTGTGATGTGCAAGAGAGTGTGTGTATGCAAGTGGATATAATATCACATACCTGTCCCTGTCACTCTGGCTCTTCTTGTAGCTCTCTGCTGAAACTATCTTTTTACCCAGTCGAAAGAAAAAAAACTTTAACTTTCTTTAGCACTGGGTTTATTTTAGCGATTTAAAGCCGTTTGTGGAGTGTCGCTTTGAGTGGTTTAATTGGGAAAGGAGCACTGACAACGCTTGCCGATACTACTGGACACATTCAATGTTTTTATTTGTTTATTTTGTATGTACTCTTTGTGATCTTCGCTGAGGAAGTAATAGCTGCTTGCGAACCCTCCGTAAAACGCTTGTATTGTCCATGACCTCTATGAAGGATCCGTTGAGTTTGGACCACCATCACCACATTACCGGGAGCAAACACGCGCCGCTTGCGATGGCCTCTAGTCTGCAACCGCTTCAGCGGTCTGTGGACTCGAAACACAGGCTGGAGGTGCACACGGTTTCAGACACCTCCAGTCCAGAGTCCGTAGGTAAGCCTGGTCCTCTGAAGAGATGTTTAACTGGAGCGTGTTCGGTTTTGGTGTCAGTTATCATGAGGTGCTGCCTTTGGAAAGAAACTGTTTAAAACTACTTTGAGCGTTTAAACAGAGCCGGTTATAGTGTGAGGCATGCAAATATCAAGACATGGAACTGGCAGTTAATTGATTCCTAGGGCTATTGAGGTAGGCTACATAAGTCATGCCATTTGACAGGACTTTATTTACTTAAATTGTGTGTGGAAAATGTGGGCTTTTCACAAATGTTTGCACTGTGGCAATTTCGTATAGAATAGGCTACTGCAGACATTCCCCAACTCTAAAAGGCTATTTCTTTTTTCGTATGGTGAAAAAGACATATTGCGTTCATTGTCGTTAAAATATTTTCTAAATCTTGATTTAAGAGCATTTTCATTTGAGCCTCTTTTATCGTAACTGTTGCCAGAATAGGATGTTAAACATCAGCGATTCATGAGAAAATAGTCACGGAACATCATTGATTACATTTTGCCCGTTATGTTGTTAGGGAACCTATTTTGATATGTTACCATAATGTGAAATATTTTCAATTCAATAAAACGGAATAAGAGATTTGTCTCCCTCACACAGACTTCTCCAATGTGTCAAAAAGCCTGAAGGCGGTTCCTCTTAAATTAAATAATTATTTAAAAATACTGTATTATTTTGCATTGCAGAGAAAGAGAAAGGACAGAGTAAAAACGAAGATACGACTGATGACCCATCGAAAAAGAAGAGACAGAGGCGGCAACGAACGCATTTTACTAGCCAACAGCTCCAGGAACTGGAAGCCACTTTTCAGCGGAATCGCTATCCGGACATGTCCACTAGAGAGGAGATCGCCGTTTGGACTAATTTAACAGAGGCCAGAGTCAGGGTAAGTTTGATAAGTGAAATGGCATTGAAATAACATGTTATTACATAGCCCTAAAAATGAAGACTTGATTTTTCGAATCAATTCACGGTTCAAATTCAATATTTTAAATAGCCTGAATAAAAAGTATGCATAATAAAATAATTTTAGTTAAAGCTTATAATAGGTCCACTTAACATAATATAAATTCTTAAAATAATAATTAGCCTACCACACTTTATACTGTACCTTATTAGAATCGTTTATATCCTGTAGGCCTATTTAAACTACTTTGTTCATAAAGTCTAGACCTGTTTTATAGGCTATTTAATTACAGGCGCTACGCGTTGCTAAAATTTCGTGACGTTAATATAAGTTACATGCTAAATACGACTTTATTTAATCATTTAAATAAACCTGTCACTGTTTGGTGAGAGGCTAATTATGGGCGAGTCGAATTGTTTGCAATCAAAACAAGTGACACCCTAACGATGACCTTAATGGAGTCACACAGTCGCCTTTTAAGAGGTGTAAAGCTTGTATTTTGTGATTGTCATTAGCCTAGTTAGTTTGTCTCCGCCTGCTTAGGGAGAATACACATTTGAAGCGTCGGGCGGCCCATTGACCGCTATAAGAATGGATGTGTATTGGGATTCCCGGGATCAGACAAGATTCCGGGTGACTGATAAAAAAGCGACTTAATTAGGGAAGAAAACTGAGTTTGACACCACCACCAGCCATATCATTTATCTACCAAAAACAAACCGTGTAGAAGTGGTTAATTCATGTTATTCTAATGCCTACTGTGACAGCAGTTCTGAAAACGTAGCCTATCGGCTAATCGTCGCTTTCATAGTTTTAGATAAGAATTAACTATGTAGGCTAATTATAAATATAAATTATTTACTACATTTGTTGCAGGTGTGGTTCAAGAATCGACGGGCAAAATGGAGAAAAAGGGAGAGGAACCAACAGGCAGAGCTGTGTAAAAACGGTTTCGGCCCTCAGTTCAACGGACTTATGCAGCCCTACGATGACATGTATCCCAGCTATACGTACAACAACTGGGCTGCAAAAGGGCTAACGTCGGCCTCTCTGTCTACCAAAAGCTTCCCCTTTTTCAATTCCATGAACGTCAATCCGCTGTCGTCTCAGACCATGTTCTCCCCACCTAACTCCATCTCCTCAATGAGCATGTCCTCCGGTATGGTTCCGTCTGCTGTCACCGGTGTACCCGGATCAAGCTTAAACAGCCTCAATAACTTGAATAACCTCAGCAACCCTTCTCTAAATTCGGGGGTTCCCACGTCGGCGTGCCCTTACGCCCCACCGACACCTCCTTATGTTTACCGGGACACTTGTAACTCCAGTCTTGCCAGTCTGAGACTGAAAGCCAAGCAGCACTCGAGTTTTGGATACGCGAGCGTGCAGAACCCGGCCTCCAATCTCAGCGCCTGCCAGTACGCAGTGGATAGACCGGTGTAAGGGACGATTGTAGAATTTACAATCCCGAATCCCAGGAACGAGAGACTACACTTTTTGTTTCAAGGGCACTAGAAGAATAAACCACTGAAACGCGTCCAATCCTGTGATGGAATGTCAAGCGGGAACGGAAGGCAAACGCGCCATTTCTAATAAGATTTGTTCTCTACACTAGCAAGTGCACACTAGCCAGTGAAGAGTTTAGGATACCAGAATGTAAAAAAAAAAAAAAAAAAAAACAACAAAAAAAAACATTTATTTTGACGTTTCAATTTTTGGACAGTAATTGACTGAAAGGTTGTATATAGGCTGTATACATTATATCTTAATATCATCTCCAATTTGTAGAGGCGAAAGCTGTAACTCTTAAGCATTTTCGAGAATTCAGTTTAACACAGCATGTGGAAAACGTACAGGAATCATGTCTTGCTTGCGATCAAGGGAATGTACATACTAAACGCACCAGTCGTGTGTGATATCATAAATTTATTATTGAATATCTGTGTGAATATAGATCTAGAATAGCAACCCTGGGTAATAAAACGCAAATGTTTCTGCGAAATGAACTTGGTTTTTGCTCTGTGTATAATATTTGGTACGGAATTTTTGTTTCGTTTTTCAACATCCCAAAAATAAACTATTGTGTTTTATTTAATGGAAGTAAATATATTGTTCTAAACCATTTCAAAACGTTTTCTTCACAATTATTGCATTCGCTTGGTTGTATGCAGCACACATTGTTGCTTTGTGGCATTTCTAAGGTTTATAGAGAGAGAGAGATGGAGGTATCTAATACACATCAGCGTGACATGAGAAGTCCGGTGAAGAGGGCGAGATGTCCCGAGCAGATTAGGAGTCGAATATACAAGACTGACTGAGGCTGGGCCTCCAGTGCACCGACGCTTGAAATAACATTGCAATAAGATCGGAACAGACTGGACCACACATCACTGAACCATCTTCCGGCTAAACACCTTTAGAATAAAATAAAATATGAAGTGATAGCCTATGACGGTCCAGGATTAAGCACATCAGATCGTAAGTTGAAAACGAGGCTCGTATCTCATATGAAATATGAATGATCATATAATATATAAAGTGCTATTACCGTACAAACAAAACTGTACTTTTTTTTTATCAGAAAAGCAGGCGCATGATTAAAACTAATAGCGACATCGAGTGTCCATTGACTGTCTGTTTGTAAACAAAGAAAGCTCGCTGCCTCAAATTACTGTATAAAAACACAATAGGCTACAATAAATAAAGAGTGGAAAGAGGATTAAGGGAAATGTCTCGTGCTCATAATATTACTGCTATTGTAAAGATTATTCAAGTCTAATTTAATGAGTAGGCTAGGCTACATATTCTGTTTCTCTGGAAATATTTACATTGTCACTATTGTTAGGCACTGTTGTCCATCATTAGCTGCACTGAAGCATGTAGCGGATAAAAGACCTCTATAGCGCAGTCAATCTCATTGATAGAAGAGCAATCAAAACAAAGAGAGGTATGCTATGAGACAGGCGTGCATGTGAGTGTGTTTCTGTCCATGAAAGTCATGTCACAGCGCGTATATCAGTGAACATTTATTCTACTTTGGGTATAGTGTGGTTGGAACAACACAAGCGTGCTGTTTAACATGAATTCTCTCATATAGGCTAATGATGATTAATGAGGCAGACAGAACAAGGTTGGAGGAAATTGTAAAATTGAATGCTACTATTACAGTAAGCCTATTCAAAATAAGTATGGCTGTTGAATGAAAACTAAACGCACATGCTGATTTAAAGCGTCTACATTAAAACAACCAACGTTTGCCTAAAATCCACAAAACATAAATCAGTTATTTTCAGGTGTACACATTCCTGATTCTCTCAGTGAAGAGCTAACAGGCCTAAATTATTCATTCCTAGCAACATGACGGTCTGGGGTCCCAATACACATCTCAATAAACACTGTGAGCGGGGGGCCCACGGGAGCAATACAGAGCAGATCCAGAGAGGAACCCTTCAGTCGGCCTAAGACAGGAAACCTGTTCCCTTTATTCTCTAGAAGACTGCATAAAGGTAAGGCATTTTAATGCGCATTATCAGCAGAAAACTAAAAACATGTCCTTGCATGACGAAGAGAAGCGCCAAAAGTTTGCATTCATAAGTAGGCTAACTCGAGTTTTCTCAGGCTTTCCTGCACAGTGTTGCCTTGCCGTGTTCTTGATTATTTTATACCGACAAAAAAAAAAAAAGTCGTTTCTTTTGGGACAATGTTGTGAAAATGTGCAAACAGTGCAATCAAATATTCCCTGACGCGGAACATTTCTTTCACGGCTTGAATTGTTTTTTTTGCTTTTCGAAAAGTCCATGCAACAGTTAAATGTTAATTTGTTAAAATCCTTTGAACGCAGCTGAAAAGTAGGGTTACGCTACGTTTGAATGTAAGGTGATTTAGTATTAATTCACATTTTTCTACTTCCAAAATTACAGTAAGCCTTAATGTGTCTGTCTTTTCGAAATTATTTAAAAACATTTACATAGCAGAACTAGTCTAAATATAGCCTTCCTCGGCGGCTGCAAATGTCCTGCCCTAGGCTATTGTGTGACTACTGTAGCCTACTACATTGGTATCACTTCTGATTTCCATAATAACTGGAAATGTTGGTATTTACACAGTGCTATGGTCTCCTATTCGTTTTTTTGTTACAGCTTTTACAAAAAAAAACGTAGCTATTTGTCGAAATGCAACTTATAATTCAGTGGATAATTCAGTTGTATTTTAAACGCATATTTCATATTTTGCAGTGAAAAGGGGAAACAGGCCTTTTTCCTTTTGCTAGGCTAAAATGACTAACATGCACCAAATAACACCAAAACAAATTGTATATGCCTTCACAAATTTCGTTAAATCCCTCACAGGCCTATACTATCTGAAATCCAAGGTGTAATAATTCTGGATTAGTCGAATACTAACAACTTAATTAACAGCTGAGAAAATATAGGATTACGTGAATAGATTGATCATACTGAAAGTTTTAACTAATAGTAGTAACACTTAGTTTAATATTGATGATACAATTGGATATAACGTTAAAATATTAAGTAATACGTAAAAACTTTTTTAGTAAAATTACAAATATGATAATCAGTGGTAGCCTATTGTAGGATAGGCCAAATGTGTTGCACATTTCCAAATACTTTGTTCGTGGCCAAAGATTAAACTCAAAAGTCCGTTTTATTCGGTTTGTTGTCATCGTCGCTGCATGAGTATAGGCCCTATATTGATAAACTGAACGGCGTTGTTGTTACCACCCCATCTCGGCAAAAATCACAGATAGTCCAATCAGAGGGCAGCGATTTAAGCGCAAGGTGGGGGTGGGATGACCTCGCACATTCTCGCGCTTACCTAGTTCTCCATTGAAAAACAACACTGACTGACCTGAAACACATTCAAAATTGAAAGGAATGTGACAATTTTCATATTTCCAAGTTATTCAATAAAAGATTTACTTTTCACAATACCACTTTTGGTAACGTCCCATTACAAATCAGCCTTGCAATCATTCCAAATTGTCAGTATTTCTGTAGAATAACAATATTGGATATAGGCCAATCAATCAGCTGACATTTGGCTATTTTGAGATGATTATTGGCACCATCCAAAAACAGGTGCTCACATGGCTAATTAACATAAAGGTTATGTACCAGATCTAAAATCCACAGACAGTCATGTAATTTGATGATGAACTTTCTATTTACTTTTATAAGTCAGTACAGTGTAACATAAGAATTAATTAACTTTCAGACGAATGAGATGTGCATCTCATTTGCAGGGTTACAGTAGCCTATGCCTTGTTCAATATCTGAAATACATGTCTCTCTTGTCTATTAAGTAATGCTAATGCACTTGAGGAAAATGAGCACGGGCCAGGTGGTGCTGACCCAAAAGATGCTCCAGTCACTATATGCAGACCCACTGACTGAGTTGAAGGTTTTCTAAAGAGTGAGCAAACATTGGATAGGGTGAGCTTGAATTGTTAAAGAGAATGTATGTGAGGATTATGGGTGTGGAAGTGTGTATGGAAAACTTCACTGTCATTGCCTTTAGTTAAAGGGCTAGTTCACCCAAAAATTTGTGAAAAAAAAAAAACATTTTTGTCATCATTACTCTTGATCTAAACTGTATGACATTCTTTCTTCTGTGGTTTTTTGTCTGAAAGTCAGTGGGGTTCTTTAGGACTCCTTTCATTGTACACTGTATGGGGAGGAAAGAGAGAGGTAGAAAGAAAATCTTTTGTTTTCCACAGAATAAATAATCTCCTAAAGGTTTGAAACAACATGAGGGTAAATAAATGACAGGATTTTCATTTTTAAATGAACTATCCCTTTAAGATCCATTCTATGAAGAAAAAGTAGTAGTCATGATTACATGCTTTCTATAAGGCAACTATGTGTCTGTACCTGCATTTATAGATATGCCTCTTCTCTCTTACGTTCCAGTTCTTTGTGTGCGTATCTGTTCTTTTTGTGTTTGGAAAACCTGCTGGCACATTGCTAACATGCATGTCTACCTTTTCATCTGATGTGCTTGCGTTTCGTTGGTCAAAGTGTGTGTCCCTTTCTTAGGATGTGCCAGAGCTTGTGTGTATCCGTGTATATATCCTATCCCTTGACATGCTTGAGTGTTGGTTTTTGTGTATTCGGGTGTGTGTGTGTTTGTGTGTGTGTGTGTCTGACACGGCCCTGCCTTTGATGAGCTGAGTGTGACGCCGGGATGGCTTCTCTGGCTGCAGGCGTGCAGTGCTAGTGTGGGAGCATGTGAACGATCAGACATGGAGTAAACTTCCATGACTCAGACACTTCCTGCTTTCTCAACTTATATTAAAAAGAAACATCACAAATGTTTTGACTTTAAAATGAGGAATTCCACACAGTGAGTACCATGAAATCACAGATGCACGGATGTGTGTGGAATTAACAAAGATAGTTTCAGCGAAGAGGGTGTATACTGCAGCTTTTCTCTGTTGTTTTGGATTGGGAAGACAGTGACGGAGGACTGATGATGTAATGCAACACTTAAATAAAGCCTATAAGCTGTCCAGACTGCAAGCTTTAATTTTGGATGAGGAGAGATACAGAAAGTTTTCCCAAAATAACAGCCGTGATTCTGTTCTAATAATATTGTGAGGACGTAATGCATGTTGGGATGTAGAATGCACAAGTACCTACAAACATGTAGCATAATAATACTAACGAGAGTAATAACTCAGGAATATTTAAACAGAAAAAAGGGGAACACAAAGATATGGAAATATAAGAATAAAAAACAAAAATATTGCTTAATAACCAAATACCTATTGGCCGTTCTCTCATAAACAATTAAAAAGGAACCAGTCATAGGAAGAGGGTGAGCACACCTTAAAACAGACCAGAGTTCTACAGTTTTGCATTAATTGCCATGAATGCAAACATTTGAAAAGCAGCTGCACACACACAAAAGTTGACAAGTAATGTATAAGAGTTGCAACCGGTATTGAATTGTGAGTCTGCAGTGCCTAAAGAATTAAGGGAAAGGTGAGAAGAGAATGAATGACAGCATTGTGAAGCTCAGTGTTTGCAATAACAAGAAACTCCAGCTCTCTCAACCTCATCACCTTTCACAAATATGACATCAACAATCACTTAAGCCTTAACACATCAAATGTGAAAAGGACAAGAGCATTAAGCCTCAAGCAAGGCAACCATATAGACACTGTTACTACTCGGGTGCTAAAAAATACAAGGCTATATGTTGACTGCATGAGAATGTTCAAAATGTCAGTTATAAACAAATCATGTTCTGCAGAACTTAAAGCAGCGAGTTCAGATGCTGGATGTTCTGCAAAGTTGTATATTAATGCATATCCGCAGACTAGTTTTATTTTTTCATAAGGGGAGACATGTTTGAACCCGCAGGCTGCCTAATAAACCAGTCAAAGCAATCGGCTGCGATTCTTTTTCAAACATCCTCATTACGTCCCACAGTTTGCACTCCAAAATCCTGCTAATCTCAGTGGAAAGATGGTGGGAGCTGATCGACATTAATGGATTTGTAGATGTGGAAGTGTAAGACACAAACAGAGTAGAGTTTAGGAGTGTGGAATTTTGCCTCATTGTGTTTTTTGCTTCATTAGCTCCAGTACAGAGCTTGTCAATGCCTTTCCTATGTCTTGCTGCAGCAGGTGCAGTTTTTCTCTTTGAGATGACATGCAGCAGGCCGCTGTGATTCCATTATGAAATCTACATAGATAAGAAATAATATAGCTTTCAATTCCACTCTGATGGTGTAAAAGAATTTTAATGTAATGGTGTAACTAAACCTATGATAAAGATTATGGTTGCCTGTTCTAAAAATACTATGTCAATATTTTTTAATCGGATGGGAAAATAATTGCTGCAATTTGTTTATAAAATGTATTGTACTGACTAAAAATAAAAAATCATCGAATGCCCTGCAGTATTCAAAACTCCACCAAACACACCTACCTAACCAAAACCTAAATGCCTGAAGCACAATTTCAAACTTTTGTAAAAGTGTTCTGCACCTTCACGTCCAACAGGGGGCAGTACAACTAATCACATTAAGAGTAGAGGCATAATTGAGAGTATTCCACGATTATAGTCCCACACATCTATACTTATTTGTTACACAAGGACATTTCTAACAGAGCTAATTCTCTTTAACATTATAACACTCTTCTGCGTCCTAACTGCTCCCTGCTCCTCAGAATGTGTACCTACACAATTTGTTAAAGCTGTCACAACTAGATGATTAGCAAACAAGAGTTGTTTTATGAGCAATAAATCAAAGGAAGATCTCTGTCAAATTAAATCATTGGTAATATGGCTACTATTTGTACATGAATTTAAGTATCAACATTACAAATTACATGATCAATAAATTATGACAAAATATGTTTTTAAATTGCTTTAACTCATCAAAATAAGTTAAGCAATTTTTCAACTGATTTTTTAAAGGCCGTTTAATGTGATTTAAGTTGAAATGACTTAAACATCCAAGTTGATTGTACTTAATTTAAGGCAGCAACTTTTTTTACAGTGTAATGCAGATGAATAGTATAATAAACATTATTGGTAGCACTTTATTTTACAGTCCTGTTTCGCATGTACATACTATATACTTATTGCAGCAATTACAATAACTGGGTAATAAATATGTACTAGTCCTAAACCTACCTCTAAACAGAGCCGGCTCTCCCTATAAGCGAACTAAGCGGCTGCTTAGGGCCCCGCCGCCACTAGGGGGCCCCCTAACTACAGATGGTAGTCGCCGTCGTCGCCGCTCAAATTGTGGGGCGCGCCCCACTGGTGGGGAATAGAGACGTGACAGGTGGGGCGCGCCAACAGGAGGAAATTTTCCTTTTTATGCCTTTATATCTTTATTTGTTCATGGCGAGTCCGCATCGTCAACTTCATCTTTGCAGCGACGCAGAAAACACCAGTTTATTAATAAACAATTAAATGTCTCCTTGCTATGTTTTACTTCATTCATAATCATTAGCCTACTTTTGCCGGTTCGTGCGCTTGAGTGCGGCTTTATAACACTCATTATCCTGTATAGCCTATTTAAGTTATTAAATCAATATAAAGGGGCGATTTGTCCACTAATAGCTTAAATAAACAACTACTAGTCGACTAGAAAAAAACTTTAGTCGGAGGCAGCCCTTATTCCACATATTTCCGAAGCAGCAGGGTTGAGCGCGCGACCCTGAGCGGAATGAGCGAGCAGAGGAATATTCAGAAATGCTCTCCACTCACATGCTCTGATCGGAACAAAGGAATATTAAAATAATTAATTATTAGTTTATATCTCATACACTGCCCATCATTTTAATCCCATATCAAACACAGTAGCCTATGTTATGTCTATTTAAATTTTTTTTTTTAAATAGACCTGTCTTGCCAAATGGATTTCTCTTCTTTTCTTTTTTTAACATTTTGACACAGCTGCACTTTTATTTTCTCTATTTTTGAATTCCATGGAAGTTATGACACAGCTGTACTTTTATTTTATTTATTTTTTTAACTTCCTGTTTTGTTATTTGATGTAGATAGGTAGTTTGTATTTAGATACTACTTGTTACTTCAATAAATTAGAAAATTTTAAGCTTGTTGCGTATTTCATTAGCATTGTGTTGGGGCGATGGGGGCAGGTGGGGCTTGAAAATTCCCCCTTGTCCAAAGTGGGGAATGACCGAAAAAGTTTGAGAACCACTGCGTTAAGTCAACCAACCGTGTCAGATCGTTGTCTTCCCTGGACTTGGAAATGTGACCGCAAAAATTCTCTATCCATCCAAAAAAGAGTCTATCCATCGGATGCAGAAAAAAGAAAAAAGAATAATATGTTTAAATCCCTTTAGAAGGAAGAAAAGAAAAGAAAAGAAAAGAAAAGAAAAGAAAAGAAAAGAAAAGAAAAGAAAAGAAAGAAATTACTGGTCCAACTTCTCCCTCTTTTTAAAGTGTGGAAAAGGGAAAAGCAGTTCAAAGATCGAGACTCCAGCAACACCTGTAGGCCTAGTTGGCCTATATGCAACAACTTTATTGAAGATTTGTTAGATTGGGGTTAGATTGTATACAGTTGCCGGTTTGCGGTGGCAATACTCCATTATTTACTGCAAGGCAGGGCCCCAAAATGATCCTGCTTAGGGCCCCCAGATTTACAGAGCCGGCCCTGCCTCTAAACCTACTTACAGTGTACTTACTTTCTTGGTAAGTATTATATTATACCATAATATTAACATTAGCTATTTATTAGTGTGTTTTTTTTTAAATGCGTTTCAGAATAAAATGATTAATTCAAAAATGTAAGAGACATAGCTGATAATTCACCATAGAACGGTTGTTTCAGTGCGTCACCACTAGATGGTGCAGTATTGAAAAGGAGCTAGAAGACAAAAAGTGCAGTACAAATTAATTGAGCAACAATAACAAAATCATATTTTAAATATAAAAAATCATCTCATTACAATGCTTTACATTAATCTCCAGATTGCACATTGCATCTCTTAAATGACTGTACTATAATTTCATATATCAGCTTTTACTGTAAATGTCTCTTTTAAATGACAAGTAACCATTCATATTTAAAGGACAACTTGATTACCACACACAACACCGTAACAGCTTTGGCTAAAAATCAAACAAGTTCTTTAACAGGATCTGTCATGTTTGATCTGAGGATGACACATGAGGATTGGACGCATCTGTGAAACCAGTTTCAAAGAAAAAGAAAATAGAAAAAAAAAGTTCCACACATTATGCTATATGATTTGGCTCCATTGGACGGTACTAGAAAATGAACTGGGCAAATGTATATTAAACATATTAATACTTTATTTTAAGGTGACGGAGTTAGGCTATGTTACTACATGTACTTAATAACAGTAAAATGTGCATTACAAGCAACTAACCAAACCTAACCGTAACTCTATAATAAGTACATGCAGCTAATTATCACTCAGAACGTATTAGAGTAAGTACAATGTAACTGCATCACCTCAAAATAGTGTCATCATACATTTTGACAGATAAATTAAAATCACAAAAAAACATCTGATAATACATCTGATATCTGTCATTGACTACCTTCCTCTCTCCGCTGTGAGTGACTCTTCACACCCTCTGACTTTAATTCACTTGCAGTCTCCCTCCAAGTCTGTTAGCTGAACTTGCTTAACTTCTTCACCTGTACAGAGCACATGATATTCCTAAAGTGAACTGTTCCTAAAGTTGAATCAATTGTGGTCCCTAGAATCAATACAACTCCTGTTACCATGAGTTGAAATAAGCTCATAGTTGCTGGAGCTCCTTAGACGGGCCTTGAAGCAGCATGAGGGGCTTGTATGTGCCATTGACACAGACACTTGCACATTTGAATTCATATGTCATTTATGAAACCAGCAGTAATGACATCAGAGAAATACAGAGCCTGTGTGTACAGTAGTTTGGCTATTTGTGTATTTCTCTGTAGCAGAGATTCACCCTTGTTATTATTTTTTAAGCAAGTGGCTTATTCAGTCACTTCAAAAACAATTTAAAGTAAACTGATGATCTTTTTTAATAACATTTTTAATATAAGCTTCAAGGGATAGTTTGGGGAAAAAAAACCTGTATGAATTTCTTTCTTCTGCTGAACAAAAAAAGAAGATATTTTGAAGAATGTGGGTAACCAAACAGTTTGGTGGGCCCCATTGACTTCCATTGTATGGGGGAAAAAATCAATGGAAGTCAATGGGGCCAATCAACTGTTTGATTACTGACAATCTTCAGCAGGAGAAATAAATTCATACAGGTTTGGAACAACTTGATGGTGAGTAAATCATTTTTGGTGAACTATCCATTTAAATGTGTAATGTAATCTTATGTAGTGGACACACCTGTGGATGTTACAGGCCAAGCCCATATGCATACATCCAAGAAACCATTTAGTTCATTTCTGTGGATTTCTTCCACGCCACAACAGACAATGAAATCATTTCTCCTCCATGCATGGGCGTTGGCTCGGATCTTTTACCTTTAGAGTACTCCTGCACCTTATCAGATTTCCGGCACCAATAACTGAAGAATAATTCGACATTTTGGCAAAAAAATTATAAATAAATAATAATAATCAAAGAATGAGTATCCGTCAACATCAAATATTGTTTTGTGATCAGGAATGATACTCAATACTTATTGATTTGGAAATCAAACTTAATAGCAGGCAGGACATAACAGCAGAAAGCGGCATTCCTCATGCCACCAATGATACATTACCGTTCAAAAGTTTGGGGTCAGTACAACTTTTTGAAAGAAATGAATACCTTAAATCAGCAAGGATGCATTAAACTGATCAAATGTGACAGTAAAGACACTTATGTAACAAAAAAATACTTTTTCAAATAAATGCTGTTTTTTTATCTTTATATTTACCAAAGTTTACAAAAATATAAACAAAGTTTACAAAAATATAAACAAACATATTTGAGCAGCATGCCTGTTCATCAGCTGTGGTGCTCAAGTCACTTTTCTTATTAGTATCAAATCATCATAGAAAGACTGATCATGTGACACTGAAGACTGGAGTAATGACTGCTGAATATTCTGCTTTGCCGTCACAGTAATAAATTACATTTAAATATATTCAAATATATTAAAAAAAACAGTGTTTTTAAATCGTAAAAATAAATCACAATATTACAGTTTTTACTGTATTTCTCATCACATAAATACAGCCTTGGTGAGCATAATGTACAGGAGTGTACATATTACATAATAGTCTGATAACCCTGAAAGGGTTGAATAAAACATGGCACAACCGATTAGTTCCTACGCTTCTGAAACCATTCTTGCAATGGAAAAATTAAATATAGGCCTGTGTTGAATAATTGTCATTGGTTTATGCTTTACATATTTCTGAATGCATTAATAAATTAGCAAAACAAATAATGAAAATTTGTACACACCTTATTCTTTAGCCTATTTTTACCATTTTCAACATTTTAGAATTAGTGAAGTCATCAAACAGCACAAATGAAATTATGGAAATTATGAAGTGACCAAAAATGCTAAACAAATCAAACACTTATATTTTAGATTATTAAAATATATAAAGTATAAATCTCATCAGGTGCCCAATATGTTTTCAGGAGTTTCCATGCATGCTGAACACTATCTGGTCCAACCACCTTATTCAAGAAAAACTGCTTACATATTCAAGAATGGATTTTATAACGAAGGCCAAATTTATTTGTGTCAGCAAAACTTATTCTTAAAAACTATTTGATCTAAATGCTTAAGATCATGACAAATATTTTTTTGTTAAGTGAGCCCAAACCTCTGACTGGTATTGTATATAGTTTTTTTTACATTTATTTCTTATAATCTAGGATATCTTAAACTGTAAAGAACTAAAATGAGATGAATATACAAGTCTACGGCATTTCCCTTGGGCCAATGAAGATCCATACATAAAATAGAATTTTCTTTATGTATATTTTTTTAAATAAGTAGCTACATTTTTATTTTTGTAAAAAATAAAATAAAATAAGAAATAAAATAAATAAAAAAATTCAGAGAAAATCCAGGTCACCGGGTTTAAGAACCTGTAAATGATGTTTTGGTTTTGTTTACATGAGAAATACATGTTAGGCTAAAAGGAGTGACAGTTGATCTATGTTCACAAATAAGAAGTGTAGCCTAGAGTCTGAACATCGACTGAAAATGATGAAAAATGCCTCGTTTATGAATATATGCCAAAGGTCATCGCAGTCTGAGATGACGACAGCTCCGGAGGATGCATCAGATCTGCGGCTTTAGGACCTTGCGCTCCTCTTCCTCAGAAGAGAGGAGGGCGTATGCCGGCACGGGCTGAGAGTTAAATAGGCTGACATTCGAGAACAACTCAACGAATGTGCTGGGGGTGGCAAGAGCGATGCGAGGGCAAGGCTGGAGCTGAGCCTGCGAGACATAGCTAGGAAATCCGTGAAACTCATTTAGTCGCCAAAGAGGCTAACGTTCTTCAGTAAGCGTTTAAAGGACGAGAGACCATGTCGGTGCTGGCTTTGCAAGAATACGAATTCGAGAGGCAATTCAATGAAGATGAAGCCATTCGATGGATGCAAGAGAACTGGTACAGTAGCTCTGCTGCATGATAAATATTCTGAACCATAACAATCACGCCTACAAACCCCGTTGTATCATCAGATAGCTCGTATACCCGTTTTGCACTGACTGACTAGCATATTAAATATTTCAACCATGCATTAATCCTAATGCTCAAAAACGGGGGGCTCTTGAAAGTCACTGGCAGGTGGGCTGCCATCCAGACCCCGGTATTTGCACAGTCAGTGTGATATTCCCCCTCGAGACTCATCAATATTGTTTCAGCATCGTGTTCTATTCAACCTCTCAATGTTCTTCGTGTAATGAGCGATGCTATATTTGAAGCATCGTTGCTCTAATCAGATGCAAAGCCTTTTCAAGGTGATGCTCTGATTATCCCCTTTCGTGACAATTGGAACTTTCATCATAGGATGCCTCGCGTGTTCAGATTGCACGCAAACGTTTATTCGATTTTTTTTTTCTTCCCGTAAACAAAACTGAATGTATGTTTCAAATCAGTCGTACCCCTATATTAAATAGCTTGCTCGAAGTAGCGATGTCCGATTCGTGAAAGAATCGTTCTTTAGATTCGGATCTTTCCAAATGAAGCGGTTGACAAAAACAGTCTGGAAAATGCTCACGAATCTGACGGGATTCATCCGAGAGGTTAACAACTGTCCGAATTGTAATTGCCAAGAACTGATTTGAGTGAATTGTTTGACTAACGGAACGACATAGTAGGCTTTTTTTAAGCTTTAAAATGTTACAAATACAACAAAATGTGTTGACGAGTTGATTTTATGACAGTTAACGTTACAATCACGAAATAGAATTGGTTTTAATAAACTTCAGTATTACGAGCACCATATAAGCCTAAAACATAACTAAGAAACGTAATAAACATACATGAATATGACTTTATTGTAGGCTAACATTATAATATGTTCTGTCAGGACCATGAGGTGACAATCATCACGCCATGACGTAAATAATAGTTTTGAACCGGTTCTCTTAAACGAATTGTTCAAAAGAACCGATTCGCGAAAACGAGTATGACTTCCCATCACTAGCTCAAACTCAAAGCCTAGCCTAGCCCACAATGTCTGTAGCAAATGGAAACGCCATAATACAGGTAATCATTTGAATAACAGACATGCAAGTGAAGCGTTATTAGATTCCCTGCTCCATACGAAAGCTTGATTCTATAGTTAATGGCAGAAATCATCGCTGTTTATTGCACATTTGGCACGTTTCTCTTGTGGGAAATTGTGCTGCTTGTTAATAGTGTCTGACACATGGTAAAGTCGACACGATTACTCGCTATTGATCAATGTCACGCTTTTGTAATTCTGTAGCGCGTTTGGAGACGGAGAAGTGCTGGTTAATAATTCATAGCAACCAATGAGATGTGGATGTTGATGTCTGCTGACACAATTCTGACCAATCATGTTTCCGCGTCACTGTGCCGAGTTCTCGGGGTTGCTTGCATCACATCTATCATCTTGTATCCCTCCTGTGTGGAGAGCAACACCGACTACGTTTTTAGTTGCAATGTGCTTAATAGTTTTGTTTTGTTGATCACTTCAGCCTGTCGGTTTCCTGTCCGTACTTAAAAATGAAATCCGAAGGAAGTGGTGTTTATGACTGTAGGCTATACAACCCTGAAATGCAGATTTAAAGGGATAGTTCACTTAAACATTACAATTATTTAATTATTTATTCTAAACCCCTTTTAAAAACTCTTTACAATGCTTATTGTCTTCAATAGAAGACCAAAGATGATTTTAGGTAGATTGACCATTCACTTTCATTGTATCTGAAAAGATGCAGTAATGCTGAATGGTAACCGTCATTCTACCTGACATCCCATTTTGTGTTCCACAAAGTTTGGGGTAAACTATCACTGTAAAAATAAACACCAACAATGGATACTCCTATACATAGGCGGTTATCTGACAAGCTAACCAATCATGCAGCATAAGTCATTAACATCAAATCAACACAGGCTTTAAAATCATGCTTCTTTCCTGGTATTTAAGTAACTTAAAACAGTCACAATTTCCATGATCTCACAATACTTACTTGTAGTCACATTAAATTTATGAGCAAGATAATGATAATGGCACTTGCCGTTTTTAGGCCTATCTATTTTTTTATTTATTTTTTTATTTTTACTGTTCCAACTTTGAGGTTTATTCATCCCGTGGCCACAACTGTTTTTAAAAATCAGTTTAATGCTCTCATTTTTATTTATGCTTCCTATCAATTTATCAGGGTACTAAATTACCAGATCTTTGGCTTTAGACTTATATAAAAGACATTCACCCCTATGTAATTTCACATGCTATATTTCTACATTAATGTCCTTTCTCAGAGTTGGTGCCAGGACTATGCCTGGGAGGGGATGAACAAAGGGGTTAAATACTAATTAGCTGTACTGTAACTCAGCATTTTTAAGACTATAGATCATCTTGGTAATTCACATTGTATAATTGCTTCTTTTGCATTCGAGGGAAATGCATAGATAAAGAGTGTAAACATTTGCTTGAAAAGCATTTTTCAGAACCCATCCCGTTTGGATTTGAAAAGAAGCTGCTAGGCACGTCTCTTCTTTAATAATCCCACGTTCCGTTCTGTGATTAATGACTCCAACACCACAGGATCCATTCGTACATCTTCCTGATGATCAGGGAAACAGAAATGTTAGCTCTGATAAACAATTTTTGCATTATTTATTTATGCTAGGCAAGCACAGTTGCTTCAGCACAGACTTTCCTGAAGTTCTGTGAAAAAAAGATCTTCAAGTATGAATGCAGATTTGGATATAATTATCACCTCAAATGTTCACTGCATCCTGTTTTTTTATAGGTAACAAATGCTGTTAAAATTAGAGAGATTTTTTTATTATCGAGTACCTGATGAACAACAGTACAGGGTACAGAAAACCTTTTAAAAAACACGGGGAAAAATGCTAGATATTTTCAAGAGGCCCATTTATTGGAAGTATATTTTAAATTCTCTTACTCCAACTTACTCCAAGTTCTACTGCATTTCAACGGCCACGTCAGTGCTCAAATTCATTGTATGTTGCAGTAAAAGTGTGTGCATGTGTTTTACAGGTCATGTTATGTAAAGCATGACTTGTAAAATTAGTTCATTAATATTTGACAGTGCTGAGTCATACTAAACAGCCAAATTGGCAGCCATCTGTTCTTATGCAATTATAAAAAAAATATATTATTTTATATATATATATATATATTGTTGTTTTTTTTTTTTTTTGGCAAAACAATTCTCAGCAAAGATCAATAAGACAGAGCTGCCATAGCGTGTGCATTGAGCCATGTTTAGTGTTGGTCTGGGTTGACCAGAGAGAATTAGCCTAAGGTTAGGAAGATTGCCACAGGTCATCTCTAATCAGGGAGTATTTTTGTCCTCTATCCTCACTATACTGCACTGGCCAAAGGTTTCTTTAATGAGATCTCATTGTAAGAGTCAGTCTCTCAAAAGACAAGCAGACAGGAGGCGCAGAAACACTGTGGATAAATAAAAGTGGACTGAATTCACATGGACTGCCAGGCTTACATAATAGTGACAGATAATAGAGAGTTTCCTGGCACCATCAAACTGATGTCCCCTCCAATAAATGCTACTTAATACAACCTTATAAATGCAGACGTCAGCCACTTTACTACACCAGATTGTGAGATGCCGTCTCCGAAAAATACCGCCACTGGCCTTGATAGATTATCTTTATAAAGTAGATTTGCTTTTCCTGCATCCTTCAAAGTCTAAAAATTCTCATCTCAGAGCACACAAAAAAAAAAAAAAAAATTCAAAATTTGACCTCTGAAAGAGCAGTCACCTTGTTTCTATTTTCACCGCAAGTAACCCCGAAGAAGGGATTGCATTTGATGTTTTAGAAAGGGTAGTGGAGAAAAACAAATACCTCTGGCAAAAGCCCTTTCCACCATGTCAAAACTTATAACATCAGCCGTTGGTTTGTTTAGTCTTAAGCATGTTAACGCATGAGTGTTAGACAGAAAACTGTCTAGCAAGAAAACAAATTAGTATTTCACTATGTATCTATATTTTGCAGCTTAACATGGAATACATTTTTTTTTTTTTTGCATGTCCTCATGACGTCAAGGTTTTGCTCAGACAGAAAATAAATTCTGTGCTTCAATTCTATACCATCCTGCACTTGCCCAGCGTTGTGCTGCGTTCGGTTAAAAATCACTGCATCTAGCAGAATAGATTCTGCTATCATCATTAGTCTAAAACTGCTATTAGGCTGCAGATTCAGTTTATTTAGCAGCTCTAAATGACTTGGGAAGCACTTCTAGCGCAAACAGCTTGGGCCAGATGTGATCCCTTGCAAATAGCTTCACCATCAGTCTTTGTCCACTGCAGGTCTGATGCTCTCAGCTGGAAAAATGAGAGCATAGACAAAAACAAAGAATTGATGGTCTTGCAATAAATAGACCTACTTACTTTGGTTGATGACGCAAGACCTGAATCTGTTCTGCTGATATAAAATATTTGTGGTTCCTCTTCTACAACCTTTTTCTGTATCATTTTCGGTGCATTATATGGAAGCTGCTAGAGCTCTGCTTTTTTCTTTTCTTTTCTTTTTTTTTGACAGTAACAAGGCCTGATGGGAATAGTCTATCGCATCTCCATTGGATGGTCAGTACTAAGGCAGGGTTTTACTGCAGCCGTATGGCATATAACTCACTCGCTCTCTCCTCTAGCAGGATATTTGAAGTTCTCCCCAAAACATGTCTCCTGATATGTTGCTAATAAAAAAGGGAGTGATGTTTTTTTATTCACTGCAGCACAGCTCAGTAACCCATCTGAACATCCAGTCTTAAATGAATAACCTTTATTCATTTCTTTGCTGCATCTAGAGCTGGACAATATATTGCATACTGGAAATATATTTGAGATTATTTGGCTGGAGATATAGAATTAAGCTACATTGTGATCACAATGTTGTGATGCACCTTTTATTTGACAAATAAGTTCCCTAAATATTACGTCATTAGACAAGTTTAACAGCTCTTATCAAACTCACAGATGTTTTAATACCATAAACTTCAGTAAAAACAGGGTGTTACCCATAAGTTTGTTTAATTTTAGTGAATCAGTTCAAAACTTCAGATTCAGTGGTTCATCATTCAGAAGTCCCCATATGACTTAATAAAAATACATGTACACTAACACTACATTAAAAAAAAACTTATTTCAGCAAGGACACATTATATTGATCAAAAGTGATAGTAATTTTAAAAGGAACATTTATAATGTTCCAAAAATGTTTTTGACCTGAACTGTAAATTTTTTTTGTAAATATATGTAAATTTCTAACAAAAAAATCTATGACGGTTCCCACAAAAGTATTAAGCAGCACAAGTGTTTTTAACATTGATAATGATACCACAGAAATAAATTAAAATATACAAAAATTCTAATAAAATAAAACTGCTATAGTTATTTTATAGTATTTTTGATCAAACAAACGCAGCCTTGGTCAGCCTAAGAGACATTTTTTTTATTTATTTTTTTATCCACAAATGTTTAAAAGGGTAGTGTAGGTAAATACTGCAAGTTTATTGTTATATAAAAAATATAAATGAAAATTATTAAATATTCTTCCTTAATTCATTATGTCAAGGAGCTTTTAACTAGATTCTCTTGCAATAAACAGCTATCTAATTGGCTACAATGGCTGTTTGGTCAAAGTCAAAATGATTGTCCCTCTGACTGAAAACAAAAACCTTTTAAATATTGAATATCTTTTCTTTTTCTTTTTTTTTTGGCTATGTCACCCAGCCCTAGCTGTGTCTAACGTAATGAATGCATAATGACATGCAAACAGAAGTTTGTAATGGATTAGCAGAAGCAGTTTTCTCAAGTACAAGCTTCTTGCTAGCTGGGACTGTGAAGACAATGTGTCAATAACCAGTGCATTTAACTAAATAGCAGCCAGTAACAATCTTCTAATAACTGATAAATCGTTCCTATAATATATGTGCATACTGCTGCAGTCTCCCTTTGTACACAAAGAACAAAGCAATGACAAGTCAAGGTTGGAGGGGGCTGTATACATTGAATGGACTCACTGTTATAAGCAGAGTGAGGTCAGTGTTTCTCACATCCACTAGGCAGAAAAATAAAATGATGCCCAGTGTGCTTTCACAACCTACACCCAAGCCTATAAAGGTCATGTGTAACAACATAAGAAGAAATTACAACAGTACAAAGACACTTAGAACTATATATTCCATTATATTTTGACTTAATTCAATGTATCATTTGAATTTTTATGTATAGAGGAATTGTCTGAGGCTTTATCCAATGGGTGATTAAAACCCAGAAGAACCTCTAGGGTTCCCCGTTTACCTATTTGGCTTCTTGGAAAGAGTTACACAGGAGATGATACTGGCAGGGAGAGAGGTGCCCTAGTTTTGGACCATAATGCCAGCTGGATGCTGGACTGGCAAAGCTTATGTTTCAATAGGGATGTTAAAAGAAACGCAGTTCATTTTAATTAAAGGCCAGTTTTTGCTCTAACAGCATCAAATGAGAGACTATTTACCCAACAATTAAAGTTGATTCATTTGATAATATTTACTTGATACTAGTGTTAAAAACAAAGTACTTTAACAAAAAGAAATTACAAGCAATAGAACAATTGAGTTATTACTATGCCATTGTTTCAATTTAATGTGTGAGCATGGTATCAAAATTAGCACAGAACCTTGAAATTGCTCTCATGTTAGTATTGAAAGTTAAATATAGTGATGTTAGTTATGTTTTTAATGGAGTTACTTTATATACAGATGTTTCCTAACTGTGTCACCAGAACACAGTGAAATTGAAATTTCTTTCAATTACAATTTCCTCGGCATTCAAATGGCATGGATGGGGCGTTATGGAAGCAAATTTATTGTAAATCAGATTTAGGGGGATCAAAATGCCCTCAAAAATGAATTAGACGGCACTGTGGATATCTCCAGCTTCCAGATAATGCAGTACAGCACTGCCAGATAATATGAGCTCCTAAAAGCAACACAAGCTGTCAAAATAAGCCCAATAAGCTGTTTGTGATAAAAAGCTCCAACAACAGTTTATTTCATTTTGGCAAGATAAGTGATGAATATAGGATTTAAGAAACAATTACATATTTATGTAATGTTTGGTGCATTTGGACAAAGTTGCTGAGCCAAATGCATTACATCAGGATTTAATGTGATACTTATACAAAAAGAAAAAGCATAACATCAAAACCTGTACACAATATAGACCCGTATGCAAATGTTTTAAGACTGGAATTGCGAGTTAGAAAAAAAAAGCTCTGGCTGTTCTTTTGTTTTTTTTAACAGCTACATAACTGCATTATAATATAGTCAGAAAAGTCACAGGACCAGTTTGCAGGTGGCCTTTTCACCATATGCAAAGTCTACAAATTTGACAATGTAATATGAGGCTTGTGTGTTACCATACACAACGTGTCAAAATGCAAATTGAAAGAAAATGCAGTGCTTGTGAATAAAATGTTTTCATACGCTACCGTTCAAAAGTTTGGGAAAATAATACTTTTATTCAGCAAAGGATGCATCAAATTGATCAAAAGTGTCATTATAAATGACCGCCATTTAAAATAAATGCTACTTTCTATTTTTTAAAGTATCCTTATAAAAATGTATCACAGTTTCCATAAAAACTTTATACATCCATATGAATATTTAGTTTGGAAAAAAGCATCTGTTAAATGAGCACTTGCATATGCCATATAGGATTTATAATTGGTTCTGGTGTTCTAAAAATTAATCAGCAAAATAATAAAGATACTGATATAGTCTGACTTTGAAAAGTTTTTGAAAAGCTAGTTGATTAAGCAGACATACACACTGAAGGTTGTTGTGGATGGATACTTGAGTTTTCTTGTACTATACTAATTTTAGCATCATCATCTTCCTCCTTACAGGAAGAAGTCCTTCCTCTTCTCTGCGCTTTACGCTGCCTGCATACTTGGTGGGCGGCATTTAATGAAACAAAGGGAGAAGTTTGAGTTGAGGAAACCTTTAGTACTATGGTCTTTAACACTTGCAGCCTTCAGGTAAATATGTCTATTGGTAAATGGGTCATGTGTCTTACATGCAAATGTTTGAGTGTGTGTGTATTTGACATACATACATTACATGCATCTATCCATTTGCCTACAGCACCTGTTAATGCTAAAACATATTTTCTTACTTCAACATACTGCTGTTATTATGATGGAAATATTAAATGTCGTAAATGTAAATTAGAAGTGTGTAGGTCATTACTATCACTGACAGTTGAGTGATATTTTCACACCACAGGCACTACAAAGATTTCACTGCACATTAAATTAAACGTCATAATGCAATGGCAGTACAAGATGAAAGCAAAGTTTGAGACCTCCTTCCTTTGTCATTTTCTCAATTTTACTAACAAATTATAGTTTTAAAAGACTTAAACCAGTCAACATGGAATGACAATTCACATTTATGTGATATGGACTTTTTATTCTTTTTTTAAATGATGTCGCTTTGCACGTTACAATACAACACTGCAGTGAATACTGTGTATTCATAAATTGTTTCATGTTTTAGCAGATTAATGGTGTTCATTATAGGCAGAAAAACAAGCCACTTCCTCGTTCCAAGTTACTTCATAAAGACCTGCATATATGGTACATAAGAGGCCTGCATATATGATTTTGTATTGATATCTAAATTATATAGTAAAGGGCACAATGATATAACATATCACACACTCTTCTATGTGTGAAGATCAGCACTATATTTACTGTAGAAATGGGGTGACACAGGCTACCTCGCACTTCCAGGTTTTTCACATGATCCAGCCATTGGCAGCTTTATAAGAAACCTAAAACTGGAACCTGAGTGCCAAGTAACTGCTCAGCCATAAAGCATTGAATAAAGCATTGTTATTAGTAATGCTATGCCCTGAGTCCTAACAGTCAAATAAAGTAATATACACTATTTAAAAAAGTCGATTGTATTTGATTTTAAATGTCTCTTTTGTTTTGTTGCACCTCCTTCTTCAGTATATTTGGTGCCATCAGAACCGGAGGCTACATGATGAACATCTTGATGACCAAAGGCCTAAAGCAGTCAGTGTGCGATCAGAGTTTCTACAACGGACCAGTCAGCAAGTTCTGGGCCTATGCTTTTGTCCTCAGCAAGGCACCTGAACTAGGTGAGATTATACATGAATAAGTCCCATTTCAGTTTTATAGGTTAAGATTAAAAGGTGCAGTAAGCGATTTTTGAGAAAAGAAGTTGAAAATTGAAATCAACACCCAAACAAACCATTTTGTGAATATTTGCTAGATGTCTGTTCTGTCTGTGTGTGCTGAAGAAAAAGTGCATGTTTGCACTTAGTCCTGGCTGTGTAAAAAGGAGGGGAAAAAAATGGATCGGACTGGTCACCACAACATTCAGCAATCGTGGCATATACGCTCATGATGGGGAAGGAAAGAGTGTGAGAAAGCGGGACATTTGTAGAAAGAGAGATGGCTGAGATATTACCACAGAGGGTTACGATCAGGCAAGAGGATTCGCGTTAATATTAAAAAAGCTTTGGGTTACGATCAGGCAAAGAAGAGTTATGATCAGGCAAGAGGACTCACGTTAATATTAAAAAAGCTTTGGGTTACGATCAGGCAAAGAAGAGTTATGATCAGGCAAGAGGACTCGCGTTAATATTAAAAAAGCTTTCCAACGCTGGAGAGATGTTAGAGTGTGAGAAGGCCTGAAAACGGACACCGAGTTTGCTTTGTTTCTGCTCGATAAGTAACATTGGTTTTGCCATGTTTCACAGAACCAAGATATGCTGTTGTTGTTGTTGAATCACAGCTGACTCATCCATACTGTTATCGTTGCCTGTGTCGTTGCATAGCATGTTCATTTTTTGGGGGGGGCTGAGCAATGAAGGGAGGGGTGTTTCTTTTGGGTAGGGGTGTGTGTGTGTTTCGATTTCAAATTTAAACAAGTCAAGTCACCTTTATTTATACAATCCCTTTATACAATACAGACTGTTTCAAAGCAGCTTTACAGTGATAAACAGAAAAATGATTCAATGATGCAAAATTCAATGATTCAATTCTGCTGTAAAGCAGCCCTAAAAGGACAATAGTAAACAGAATTTAACCATTTGTATAAATGCTTCATCTGAAGCAAAACTATAAACCAAAAAAATCATTCAATAGTAAATAGGCTACATCATTTTTCTTTTGTAAAGTTAAGACTTCATTCTCGCACTGTTGGATTTGATACTAAAATAGTTAATGCAAATACATAACCACAGCAACACTTGTAGCCACATTACCAAATCCTTAACTCTATTTAAAACAACTGTAATAATTTAACAGAGAAATAAAGTACAATGGTTCTAGTTAAATACATTATCCCTCTTCTATGTAGCCTGCTCAAGTGACAAAGCACTACAGAGAAGCCTAGTGTTCATCTGCATGAAAATAATTGGTTGTGAAAGCGTAACAGAATTTGTTAGCGTGGACCTTGCAGTATAACCCCAAGTCTAGAAATCTGGGATAGTGGTTCTATTTTCCGCCTGCCTGGGCCTATTGTGTTTGCCATGTCCTGGCGGTTAGTGGGCTACCAGGCCCATTGTAGAGACAGAAAGACAGCACTAAGACAACGTTAGGACCTTAACATCCCTAGTTAGGGCCAGGCCAACCGTGATGAGTCGGTTATGTACAGCTGGAGACACACCAACAGATATAGACTTTTGACCAACTGAAAACATGCGCTTGCCTTCTCTGATATATGTATAAACCGTTTCCATACCATGTGTTCAAGAGGGAAAAAAACTTCACTTCCTGGGAAACTGGCATAAAGTATCAATAATAAAATACTAAAAAGTTGCTGAAACCAGGGAAGCCTGTGACACTCTTTTCGTACATAAATTACTTGGGCCTCAGAGCGAGTTTATGAAATGATGTCATGTGATCTTGTGTTTGGAGGCAAATACCTAATGTTTAGAAACCAAGGCCCAAATTTACTAACAGCTTGTGCCGGTGCAAACCCTCTTTTTGGCGTTAGAAAACTACTGTCAGGATTTACTAAAGATACGCAGTGAAAAATTGGCGCTGAAAAGGCGTGATCTTATTGCATATGCATTTGTAATAGTTTCCCTTTCAGATGAAAAATTTATGGGAGGAGAGTATTTAAACGCAAGGTGATTTGCTAAGGTTTATGCTAGTTAATATACTGGTATTTTCGCCATTATTTACCACCCAAAAAAAGCATGTCTTAAACCAGATGCTAATTTGCGCTGTTGTTGGTAGATTGCATTAGTCATTATGGAAATGATCCGGCTTTGTCTGTTCTTTAAATTGCGCGTTGTTAGTGGATCATGCACAGAACTTTCCACTCCCATTGGTGCTTTTTTGGTGACAGACTTTGACTTTTCAGACAGAATAAAACAATGTTTCAGATGGTTTGGAATGTGATTGGTCTGCACGTTAGTCCAGTTATCCAGATCAGCAGAAGCAGATCAGTTTTTTGTTGTGCATCCATGGAATATATTCGCAAAATGTGTTTCCATTTTAGTTTATGCACATTTTCTTATCAAAAAAAAAAATCTCCCTCAAATGAGCGTACAAGCTTTATATGCGCAATTGCACATCAAGATTTTATGCGCATCTTAGCGTAATCCCAATATTCGCATAAAAATGTGGATGGAACATAGTTCATGTCACATGGGGGGGGGCATATAAAATATAAAAAGGGGGGCATGGAAAGGCTAGATAGTTAAGTCACCAGATAGTTAAGCAAAAGAAACCTCTTCAGGGTGATACAAGACCCCACTGTGAAACGATGCTGCTTATTATGCAGATACTTGCTACATATGTAAATAATTAAACAAAATATTAATTTGACATTTTTTTACCACAAGATGACTCACAGTACCCGCTTGAGCAGTCTTTCATTACTTGTAGCAGTTCTCATGGAATAACATACCACTAGATGGCGTGATTGAAGAGTCAGAATTGAGTATTGCAGTGAGACGTGTAAAAATATCAATGAATAGTTCTGCACTAAAGGCGGGCATACACTGTGCGAATTTCGTCCGATTTTGAGCCGAATTCTGACTCGTGCGACTCTTTTTCGGGTTGGGGCAATTTTCAGCTTTGTCGTGCGTCGTTTGTCGTGCAGTGTTCGTGCAGTGTACAGGGAGAAACGAGAGGCGATTAACCTCTCCCGATCGGCAATCGGATGGTCGGATGAATTTCTGGCATGTCAGAAATTTTGGTCGCTCCTCGTGACTATATCGCACAGTTGAATCAGAGCTACGAACCGATTGCCCTAAACTAAGGGTTTTTTCCCTCACTGCGCCTGCGCGAAAACAGAATTTTAACTATTTCAATCTGCAGCATACGAAAAGAGGGAACTCTTTAAGTTCTGTAGTTCAAACTAGCTACAAATTACTGTTGCTTACCTCCAGTTTGTCCAGTTATTACCCACGTCTTCCAAGCCACCTGCGATGTAACACCGTTTCTCTTTTATTAATTTGTTAAACAATGTTTTTGAAATAAACCTGTTTTTGATTTTCATTGATGACTACTTATTGCAGTGTTCGGACAATATAATGATATGCCTATAATTCATTGTAATCGATCCTCATTGAAAATTGTACAAAACATTTAGGTCGATTACAATGAATTATAGGCATATAAATTGTATTATTATTATTTTATTATTCCTCGATGAGTAAGCTTCTATGTAATATTTTATTATCCTCACCACGCATTGTGGTGATGTGCTGTGAAATTATTGCGTGGCAAATTAATTATAATAGCAGATCAATTTAATAATAAAATTAGCCTTCCCTAATACAATAATACTACTAATAATTTAATACATAAATTGGAAGTGTTAAATCATCTTGATATTGATAGCTGATCCTTGTTTTGACAATATCTCCGGATACATGATATCGTCTAGGCGCAACCCAGCACGGGGGTTTATCGCAGATATTTCACACGTATAGTGTGAGCAGTCAAGTCGCAGCTCAACGTTCGCATCGTATAGTGTGAGCACATAAATCCTGAGCTTTGGCTTTACATCGCATGCGATTTACTCGTTCAGTGTGAGTAGGTACCTTGCTGAAATCGCACAGACATCGCACAGTGTATGCCCGCCTTAAGCATGGACAAATTTCTGAAAGAACTGCCAGTGCCAGGTAAACGTAAAGCAGATGATGAATCTACTTCAAACGTCATCATAACTACCCAAACAAGGTGTCTAGACCAGACTTGAGTGGAAGGACACAACAAAAGCAAATAGAACCCTTTTTTATTTTTGACACTTCCAGTGTAGACAGCTTACAACCATCATGTCTGGTGAAGACACTGTTTTAAAGACAAGAAAATATGACTAGGCCTATCTCGGCCTCGGATTCACCAGTACAACGGTGGTAATGAAAAAGGCCAGTGTGTTGTGTGTCTCAAAATATGAACTTCTGACAGTATGAAGCCAAACAAGTTAAGATGGCACTTAGAGACTTCATATAACCAACACAAAAGAAGCCTGTTGCAGTTGATTAATAGTACTCTATCGATTATGTTACAAATAAATCCTATAGGATTTTCCAAGTAAGGTCATGTCTGTAAGTGTCTTTATGTTGGTGCATGCAGGTGGTGGGTTTTCAAATATGTTTCTCTACAACAGCAGGAAAACTGTGCAACTTAAAATGTTTTAATGCTTCATTTTGACCATTGCACAGTGGTGTTTTCACAGTTTGAACTGCTACATTGGCCAAATAAAACTTGTTTTGTCTAGTGTATGCATTGGAACACTCTGCCCTGATTAGATATTCAAGATCTAGAACATGCACGTTTAATTGAATATCTTAATCTCTACTTGCTATTATCAATAACACAAAAATAACAAGATACCATATCTGAGACAGCCAATAGTTTCACAGTAACCAGCATTTTCGTTTCTCTCTCACAATCAGTCTCTTGCTCTTGTACTTTCAGGAGACACACTATTCATTGTTTTACGCAAGCAAAAACTGATCTTCCTGCACTGGTATCATCACATCACAGTGTTGCTCTACTCATGGTACTCCTACAAGGACATGGTGGCCGGCGGGGGCTGGTTCATGACCATGAACTATCTGGTGCATGCCGTCATGTATTCATACTACGCTCTTCGGGCCGCCGGCTTCAAAATCTCTCGCAAGTTTGCCATGTTCATAACCCTGACGCAGATCACCCAAATGGTGATGGGCTGCGTGGTCAACTACCTGGTGTATTCGTGGATGCAGCAAGGCCAAGAGTGCCCGTCCCATGTGCAGAACATTGTGTGGTCGTCCCTCATGTACCTCAGCTACTTTGTGCTCTTCTGTCAGTTCTTCTTCGAAGCCTACATCACAAAGACCAAATCCAACGCAGCCAGGAAAAGCCAATAAATCAAGAAAATGATTTTGAAAAGTGAATCAAGGAGAGCAAAGTGGACCAATGAATGGTTAGTGGATGGATAAGTCTTTACAGTTGGGGCTTATGGACTTGCAGAAGAAAGAAGAGAAGACCATGAGAGGCTACGATCAAAGCTTGTGCATACTGTACTACTAACGTATAGAGATAAATCTCCCCGCCACTAGGGGTGCTCTATTGAGTCGCACTGAGAAATCATTATGATTATATCAGTTGAACAAAAAAGAACAAAAAAAATGTGTCTTTATGTGATGTTTATGTGCCCAATTCAATTCTCTGCATTTAAAAAAAAATGTATAGATTAAAAAGGGATGCAAAATAAATTCAAACAGAATTAAGGAGAAGTTTAAATGGACTGGGACATTTGGAAAAAAAAAATCTGAGAAAATTATATGGATAGAATCAATATTTGTGTGGTTATGTCTAAACAATAAGTGTTACCGTTGAATTTTAATTTTGTATTGATTAGATACTAGAGCGTGTATGATAGTTTTGTATGAAAGCCATGTCAATGGATGACTGGTCAATGTTGAGCTAAAAATGCCACAGTGTGTTCAGCATCGCAGCACCAAAATCCTCTCAGGACTTAGAGTTTTCCATTTGATGTTCATATCATTTTAGAAAAAAAAAGAAAAGACATAAAAAGGGCAAAATAGTCAAGGTAGTCATATAGGCCTGAAATGTTTATGCCATTGGATCACCCATACACAAGCAACCACACAAGTATTTAAAAAGAGGGAGAGAGAGAGAAGAAAAAGACCATTGAAGGCCATTTTGAGAGGACATTTCAGCCAAATGATCATCAGAACACCTGAGGCTCTTGTGGAGTATGAATCACGGGACCTCTCTGAATCTGTGGATGTTCTGACCTCTGAAATGCTTGTCCTTCTTCCCATGGCTTAAGGTCATAATTATCATCTATTCCAAAGACCGACGGCATACAGAGTCCAAACAAGCCCTGTCTAAAGGACCATGAAGTCAAGCATACTTACACAAAATGTCTATATTCACTGTAACAAACCTGAATAACTGAATGGTGTATATTGTGCTCTTGTGCATTTGCACTGTATGTAAACCATATATAGACGATTCTAACAAAGAGCCGTGAGTGCTGAAATAAGTGTCTTGTGTTTTTTTTTATTCCATTTCTTCTTGTTTACCTTGGTAGGAATGTGAGATATTCTGTGGTACATATTTGCTATCATCTCTGCAGGAAAGACATATGAACTGTCACTCTTGTGGTGAACAGGCCCAGCAACATGCCAGATGGGAGCACTATTGCCTCAGCAACAATGACATAAGACATTACACAGAAGTTCAGACTGTCCTGGTTTCTAAAGCCATACTAAGCAGCATGTTGGGTCTGCTGACTGGGGTTGGGCAGTAAAGAGTGTGAGAAGAGTGACTATAAGACATTTAAACCTTATGGAAATAGTGTTAAAAGGTACTATGAAATGGTACAGAGCTGACAAATTTACATCACATAATGCCATATTTGACTAGAAATCTTTGGACAGGAGATAAAGTGCAATAAAATGCTGTCCAATAAGAGTTCAAATTTAGTTATTAAAACAATCACAATATTACCACAATCTTACTTAAAATGCTAAAAACGTTATACAAAACAAAGATGCACAGCATTAAATTGAAAAGAAATTGATGACACCAAAAGTACCAGAGGTAGATATCAGTTCTTCGAAGATTGTCTCAGATAAAGGCCCCAAGTCAAAAAGTTTGAGATTTTGGCATTTTAAATGAACTTCACAATGATAGGCCTGTGTAATAAATCCAAACCATCCACCTTTAAGTCACAGTTACAGTATGTCACTTCAAGAAAACGTTTAAGTGCTAATTAACCATTCCAGTGATGCAGACACAATGAGGGTATTCTGGTGTGTGCAGTGCGTAAACAACAGTGTGCAATTAACTTCAGATAACTTAGAATTAACTTCATTTTGAGTTGTACAAATCAACTCAATCTGAATTAAATAGATTTCATAAATTGTTCTTTGTACACATTTTGTGTTGTTCCAGTATGTTCTACCTTGAGTCATCAGCAGGTTCTTTACAGTTTTCATTTCCTTTTTTCAACCCTGCATGCTTTTTGCTTATCAAACGAGAAAAACTGGTGAAAAAGAAAAACAAAATGTGTCTGACATGTTGAAAGTTCAACCCTTCAGGACTGTTAACATACTTTCAACCAATCGGCTACAGGAAAAATGACTTGTTACTACAGTGCCCAATTTGAAGTATTCAGCACCGGGGTGGGGAAGGGATGGGGGAGAAGTAAACCCGTCTCATCTAGACATAGACATACATTATATACTTCCTCGGACAATAATATGCTCTCTGAAATCTAGTCTAGTGTCACTGTCAACTGAGTTATCTTCCCTTGTGACACCAAAGTATTTCATTCATGTCTTTGCATTACAGTCAAGTGTAAGGCAATAAACTGGATTTGACTCACTCACTGCCCTATGGAGAATGCCACAAAAAGCCGTAGGTCAGATGTGCCATGCTCTGTCAAGCTCACAAAATATCAGTTATCATTTTGAAAGGTCAAAGACTCCACAGACTGAGCAGCATGTCAGTCAGGACTGGGACAGATTTAAAATTGTACTGCTTCCAGAAATGTTTGCATAATTATTTATAAGCGACTGTAATGAATGAAAACCAGTGGTGGAGGAAGTACTGAATCTTAGTACTTAAGTAAAAGTACAAATAACCAGAGAATCTGACATGGAATATTTAAACATTTTCTTTAATGACTTTCTGGGCCGTCCGGTGTCATTCCCTTAGGGAGCCTATGGAGGAGTGATCCAGCTGTCAGATTTAATCATAAATATCTTCATTTGTGTTCCGAAGACGAACGAAGTCCTTACGGGGTTGGTACAGCATTGGGGGTGAGTAATTAATGACTTAATTTTCATTTTTGGGTGAACTAACCCTTTAATGTCTTTATTCTAATGATTAATAAAACAGTTAATCCTAACTCATTCAAGATAATAATCCTATAATGATGTTCAATAATGATGGAAAAGCCGTTATTTTTTAAGCTTTTGTCACCATTTCTGAACAAGCTTGGAATTAGGCAATATACACATCAAGCTTAATTTGACGGGGTTTGGCTGTAAACGCGATTAATTTATGGCTTAATTCTGAACCTCTTGGCTTGCCATACTAATCCTAACCAAACGTATAATAGGCTACACAACACCCCACACCACTACTAAACCTACCCATGCGTATCCTATGCACGTAAAAACACATTTCCGCGAATAAATTGCACGATAAACACACTGCGTGCTATAGAGACGCATTTAGTGCGACCGGGTTGATATGGCAACCAAACTTCACTGGTGAGACAAACGTGCGACGAACGGACGGCTAGGATGACGTTTTGCCAGGGGAAAACTGATCAGAAAATGTAACGAAAATGTAACAGAACGTTGTAGAAATGTAGTGGAGTAGAAAGTATAATAATTGCTGCAAAATGTAACGAAGTAAAAGTTATAAGTATGCACTATTGATTCTACTTAAGTAAAGTAAAGATATGTGAAAAATGTACTTAAGTAAAGTAACAAAGTATTTGTACTTCGTTACATTCCACCACTGATGAAAACTACAAATAAAGTAAAATATTTGCGTAAATATAAATGAAAGACTAGCAGCAAGTTTTATTTACAGTGTCTGGGAAAGTTACTTTTAAAAGTAATGTGTTACAATATTGAGTTACTCCCTAAAAAGTAACTAATTGTTTTACTCGCTACTTTTTATGGATGAAACTTGTTCTCGTCTTATTTTTGGCAAATGTAAAAGCCCTTTCACACCAAAAACAAAACGAACAAGCCTGCAGGTGGAAGGACATGCAAATGTACATCTGTACAGTTGAGAGTGCAGCTCAAACAAACCTTTCAGTTGTACTGCCATTCTGGATTGCAGAAAAATAGGATGCAGGAGAAGTTCACCACTCTTACTTCACACAACGCCTCTTCCTCTTACCCCTGAATTCCCTCAAGGACAGAAGGGGTATCAATCTATAAATGGAAACAAAGTAACTTGAGTTACTATTTGAAAAAGTAACTCAGATATTTTGTTGTAAATTTAAAAGTAATGCGTTACTTTACTAGTTACTATAAAAAAGTTATCTGATTATGTAACTCGCATTACTTGTAATGTGTTACCCCAACACTGCTCATATAAGTCAGCACCCCAAAATGAGGTTTTTAAAGTAAGCATGCTACATTGCCACATGGCCATCATGCTCAATTTAGTGAATGAAATTCATTTACAATTCCAATAGATGTTTTTCAATTTCTAATCAAATTTTTAAAAATGTCTTAACATTTGCAGTCTGATCAAATAATGAGCAAAGAAAAAAAAATCCCAGTTGATATTTTGTCTGGTTAAATCACACAGTCCATGTATGTTGTGTTAAGCACACTACATTGTGCAGTATGGTACATTGCAGTGTTGCACAGTGCTTATTTTGGTAAATGTAGCATATAGTTAAAGGTGCTCTAAGCGATGTCACGCGTTTTTTAGGCCAAAACATTTTTTGTCACATACAGCAAACATCTCCTCACTATCCGCAAGCTGCCTGTCCCCTGAACACACTGTAAAAAAAAATGCGGTCTCTGTAGACAGCCCAGGCTCCAAAAACAGCAACAAAAACAAACTGGGGCAACCCGCTCCACGAAACAAAACAAACAGTGTTCCAGCCAATAACCGGCAAGAATGATTTGGGGGTGGGGTTAGTGAGCGTACATGGGGGGTGTGGAGGAGAGAAGCATGAAGAGGGAAGTTAGAATTTTAACTCTTTAAGTTTGATATGGCCGTCACACGACCAAAGAGACGACGTCCTGATGAACAGATTGCAAAAATACAAAGAAGAGGGAAAAGGAGAAGGAACGCATGCCCAAATTTACATTGGAAAAGCCTTTAGAAAGGTGGTGAGAACTCCGCCGGCAGAAGGGCTTCCAATCCGACATTCAGATAACGTTAGCTGCTTAGCTCTGTTTTTGCTGGACAGGTGGGTAAATCCAGTTTAGTTTTTCTAAATGGACTTTCATGTTCGCCTAACAAACACAAGGATATAATTAGCTAGAACAATGCAGTCAGCGCTAACTTTGGCGAATACAACATATAGGTTTCTAGCAGCTAGCTATCGATCTCTATTGTAAATAATCAAGCAAACTCACAGTAGGGCGACAGTTTGTGTGAATGATTGTTTTCACCAACTATTTATTATGAAATTGAATTTTCATTCATAGCCTATTGACAACTTTGACTAAATTTGAAGTTAACGTTATCTTGCTATTATTGCGTCCTGGTATGGGAGCTAAAGTTATAACCTCAGGTGGTGAAACGTTTTATCGCTTTTTTCTGGTAATGTCTCTCTTTTTTTTTTGCATTATATGAAAGCATTTATCTAACTTGGCGACATTACACCTTGAAAGAAGTATCAGTAAAACTACAGGGGGAGGGGACGGGATGAGGAGGAGGGAAGCTAGCTAGCCTCCGTTTTGTTTGACAATACTTTGAACGTCAACAAGAAGTGACGTCACCCAGCATCACTTAGAGCACCTTTAAAGCTACAATATATAGGGTTTTTTTGCCGCTAGGGGCGCTAACCTCTTACAATAACAAAGGCGTAGGTTGATGACAGCGGAATGATGGGACTTACTGTCATGCTGATGGATCTAATAATGTTTATGGATGAGTGAAAACATTCATGTTTTTTAAACAGGACTGTGGTATGAAGCAGGGCACGATTGCTAATAAGAGACAGATATCAGCGCCACACGCGAGTCCCGCGGATATAAAGGAATAAGGCCATTTTTAATTCTACCGCTGAATACTACTCACACAGGTCAGTTTATTTGACGAATCAAACTTGTGAGGTAACGCAGCGCTGTTTCACTTGGTCTAACGTTACACTATCAAACTAAACAGCATTTGAGTGTGTTGAAAGTTATGTTATTCTGTGTGTTAGTTTGTTTGCTATATGAGACTAGCACAGTAAGCTAACGTTACCGGTAGATCAACATTAGAATAATACTGATCATTATTCTAACGTTTCATCATGTTGAGCTATTTAACATTGATTTGTTTTATGTATATTTACTCACCTGTCTAATAAAGTACATGCAAGAGCGGCGTAGGCCTAAAGCCTGGAACACACCAAGCCGACGAACTAGCGCTAGTGATGTCTCGAGACCACTTTTACGTGGTCTCGGTCTTGTCACGGCCTTGACGGTTGGTCTTGGTCTGGTCTTGTCTTGGTCTCGGACCTCTCGGTCTTGTCTAGGTCTCGCTGTCTCAGACCGACTAAGCAATACAATATCCACGACGATATCGCAAAGGATTGAAGCGCGCGTCCGAGTGAAGACACTACGGTGTGCGCGAGCCACACGAGAAAACACCATATCCGCGCCACTGAATGCAGTGGCAACGAGCACTTTGATCACTTGATTTAAAAAATACATCATGTACAGTTTTTGATGTATTAATATTTAGTAAAACACATATCAGTGACATGATGGGTTTTAACTTCATTCAGGAGATTTTGGGTAACTGCACAACTGACAGATGACTTTGAGCGCACCGCCCCTTTAGTGTGTGTGTGTAACCATAGTGACAAAACAACCAACTTTCGGATCCTGCACTTAAGCTTATAATTTCGTTTTTAAAAATATAATTATGTATTTAAAAGTTGCAGAATGCAAAATCTTACAAGTTATTGGTTAGCTTCAACAACAGGGTCGGCGCCAGGACGTACGGAACGAGGGGGCCTCGATGTGTCACTGGGGGGGCCTACCATACACCCACTTTTAATAAAAAATTTTTTTTTTTAAATGATGGAACGATATACAGAGCAACGCTGCCTACAGCATTCTCATAAATAATAAAGACCAGCACTGGCTATATAATCAATCATACTAGTAACATAGACAAAAAAGCAAAAACACAAACGACCTTTAGAAAAGCTGCAGTCGACGAGTGGAAGTGTGAAACTTTCTCAGAACAAGGTCTTTCCATTCGTTGCGTATTTTCTTTGTAAGGTCCCGCTCAAATGCAAGTTGCACGAGCTGACCCTTACGGGTGTGGTTCATTGCTCGTCTGTTGTCCGTGAAAGAACGTTCTTGAGCACAGAAAATGATTCTCACACATAGCGGTAGAAGCCCCGAATGTGACAGCGAGTTTAAGTGCGGACAACACACTAGGCATAGCTTCAAGTACTTTGTGGTGTTCAGAGAGAAGTCTAGTAGTCGCATCTGCTGGCTTTCCTCCGTTATGATTCTGGAGATATACTGCTTTGCAACAATGCACTCCGTTTCCACAATGGTAGAATTAGTTAAATTCATGATGGGCTTTATGGACTTTACATCCAAAAAGGTCTCATTTTCTGGGTCAAGAGCGGCAAGTGCAGCGGCAAATTTTGAATTACGTTCACTGAAACGCACTTCAATTTCACCAAGAATATGATCCAAAGCCCTGAAGTACAGTAGCACGTAATCAACCAATTACATACAATCTGCTAGTGACGTAATTTATTAAAGCGCCTGTCGCGAGTGCAAATGCAAAGTTGCAAATCAGATTTAATCATGGTAAAACTAAATTAATTTACAAAATAGTTAAAAAATATATATATAGTTAAGTTAATTATAATATGTCAGGAATATGAGGGCACAGTGGAAGCGTCCCTGTTGCTGAGTCTCAACGGCTGAAATCGCGTTCCGAGGCATGTTGGTGCGCTGACTAGAGGTGAGGGGGCACAGTGACCTAGGTGGCCGGGCCAGGCCCCCTGGGGCCCCCTCGTGGCGCCGACCCTGAACAACACTAATCTGTTTTTTCCCCCTCCGGTCTCGACTTGGTCTGTCTTGGTCTTGTCTTGGTCTCGATACCCTCTGGTCTTGGCCTTGACTACAAGTCTAACTAGCGCTGATGAAAGCCGACTGTGTTGTCGCCTAGGGGTAAAAAGCTGCACTTGAACCAGGCGTCCCGCACAAGCCCTGAAAAGTGAAGCCAAAACGTCTCGATCGCCCCCCGGTGGCCGGTCCTAGTATAGATCATAAACCCCGCCTCCTCATGTTATTCAACGGCACGTGAGACCAACTAAACAATTAAATTACACTTCAAATATCGTTTTTCCAAATATGGTTTCTGACATTACTGTAGTTTTTAATCACGCTGATGTAATTTCAAGTGTTTGTTTTTAAAATAAGTTTGTTTTTAGTTAGTTATTTGATACGGTGCTGGTGTCATGATTGACAGCTGTGATTGACAGGTTCTCTGAGCGAAGTAGTCACTGAAGCACCAACAGACTTTTTTTTCGGGATCTTCGGAGGACTGAGGAGATTAGAGCTTTAAATTTAATATCTAAACTTTTTAAAAATTGCAGGAGCGTGTCCTTGCGATTGATTCTGCGAGAGTGAGGGCGGGGCCTTGATTTCGCGGCTTTACTTCCTGCTCACTACTGCGCATGTCTGGTCCCGAAATCGCTACTGCGCAGACTCAAGTTCCAAGATGTCAGCGCTATGGTCAGCCCCATATCGGGACACTGGCGGCTTCAGGTCTGACTATAGACAGTAAAAGAAATGGACACAGCGACCCCATTGATTTCAACGGAGAAGACTTGAAGCCCGATTTTTGCACTTCCTGTCTGATGTCTGAGCGACTGCGCAGGCTCAAACTGAGCGTGACGACAGTCTGACAGTTAAAAATCTTCTAGTAGCTGTGCCAAGACAAATCTGAATCACCTAATTCCTCAAAAACGTTGTTGAAATATTTTGTCCCGTTGCTTTTATGGACTCTCTATTTATGGGCTTCTACCTTGACTTTGTGCCTTCATGTCCCCCCGATTGCCTCATAGACAGTAAAAGATTGCCTGCGAGCTTCTCCTCCTGTCTATACGGTAATGTCTCTACAGAAAGTCCTGTGGTTATGACGCAATCTTTAGCCTATTTTTACAAAAACGGCTTCTACGGGGTCGTAACGTAACATACAAAGTAATGGAGCATTTTATACATTGTCGTGTTTCTTTAGAAATAAATAATCGACAAATTAAGCCTTTGGACGCCTCAGATGTAAAGTTATTCGCTGTCAAAGTGACACCAAAATGAATGGGAGTCAATGGGATGCTAACAGCAGGTGAAGTTCTGCTACAATGGCGGCTCCCGCGAGGCTTCAACTTCCGGCTGATGTATTACCCCCTTGGTTCTGACCAATGGAAGAGAGCGAAGGGGCGTCGTCCATCTTGAACACATCGAAAGAACTAACTTACTGGCGGCGACTGTTAGCTAGAATGCGCGTTCTGCGCCTGCGTGTAAATGAGGCAACTGTCTATTTCTGCTGATATTCGTCTAGCTACATTCGTCATTCAAAAAGGGAAACCGACGCTGCAGATACACATACCGTAAACAAAGCAATGCGTGCTTACTGTTTTGAATATCAATCCTGCTAAACACTTTCTTTATTCCACTCATGTTAATACAGCGACCGGTGGGGCGTGTCTGGCGACGCAACAAAGTTGAGATCTGTTTAACTTTATGCAAATGAAGAGCGACTTTCGGGAGCGACAACCAATAGGAGTGAAGTCAGTGGAGCGCGTCACTCTTCAGTGCTGAGTCTGACCGAGGCAAGTTGAATGAGAAGCTCATTTTAGCAGTCAGAAACTGTCCTATAATTTATGATATATCTCCGTCTACATACATCCCCGTACTGACTCCATGCCTGAATGGTTTCGGGAACCCAGATAGACCGGTATTTGCCCGTTTGCTGCAGTTTAATAGCCGCGATGGCAAAGAGCACTCACTGTTTCTCGTTCATCTTTAATATTATGGATTTTATGTACTGATTCCATTTATATTTAGACTTTTCCTTCCAAAATGTTTGTTTGTAGCGGCAAGAAAATGTATTTGTTGTCTAACATAGAGTAACATCCGTGAATGTCACTCACAAACATTACTAGGCAACCAGTAGTGGGAACGCCCTCCAGCGCAGCCACTGGCGATCTGCAGCGACAAAGTCGCTTGTAGTGTGAACGGGTCTTAATGGGCCTTTCACACAGGACGCGGAAAGCGCTGCGCTGCGCTATGAAACCCATTCATTTCAATGGCTTGCGCCGCGCGAAGACGTTTTGTTGCTGCGTCGAGCAAAGCGCAAGCGCAGCGGTGCGCACCATTGACTTGCTCGCGCGCACGCCGCGGTCAAAGTTCAAAATAGTTTAACTTTTGCCGCTGCGCTCTGTGACGATTATCAGCGCGGCCAATAGAAACGGGACATCCAAACAAACACGGAAATCAAAATGGATGAACGGCTAGTACTGTGTGTATCGGAATTTCCTGAGCTCTATGATACAAGTTTGAGATCGTATAGGGACATCGGCAGAAAAGCGGTGTCATGGAGACATATCTCCATTCAAGTTGGCATGTCAGGTGTGTTTTAATATATATATAATTTGTTCCTTTGTGTCAGCTTTAATGTTTGAATAAATGTTTTATTCTAAAAAAGAACTGAGCTCATGATTCGTGTGTTGATTTCGATGTTATATATGTATGTGTGTATATATATATATATATATATGGCATAGCGCATGCCCTTCAGATACAACGCGATTTGCGCTGCGCTATGCCATATATATATATATACACACACACATATATAACATCGAAATCAACACACGAATCATGAGCTCAGTTCTTTTTTAGAATAAAACATTTATTCAAACAATAAAGCTGACACAAAGGAACAAATTATATATATATTAAAACACACCTGACATGCCAACTTGAATGGAGATATGTCTCCATGACACCGCTTTTCTGCCGATGTCCCTATACGACCTCAAACTTGTATCATAGAGCTCAGGAAATTCCGATACACACAGTACTAGCCGTTCATCCATTTTGATTTCCGTGTTTGTTTGGATGTCCCGTTTCTATTGGCCGCGCTGATAATCGTCACAGAGCGCAGCGGCAAAAGTTAAACTATTTTGAACTTTGACCGCGGCGTGCGCGCGAGCAAGTCAATGGTGCGCACCGCTGCGCTTGCGCTTTGCTCGACGCAGCAACAAAACGTCTTCGCGCGGCGCAAGCCATTGAAATGAATGGGTTTCATAGCGCAGCGCAGCGCTTTCCGCGTCCTGTGTGAAAGGCCCAGAACCAAGCGGCCAGCGCAGCGCAGCGCATTCCGCGTCCTGTGTGAAAGCCCCTTTTAAGCCTTGTTTATACTCGACGCGTCCGCAAGAGCGCGAGCTGCGCGCGGCAAAAATGACGTCATTGCGGTGTGGGCGGCCGTGCGCGTTGGGTGCGCAAGACCCCATTTCGCCTGGCGGTGTGCACGGCACTTTTTGTAACATCGCGCGCGGCGCCGCATCCGAAGATGAACGACTTCGAGCCGAATCTGGCCGAACTGGTACCTCTGTACCACCATGTTTATGATCCTTCTATACACAGAGACATTTGCATTGATGGGCGACCATAAAAGCCTCTCATTTTGTGAATAGGAACACACTTGCATTAAGCACCCAGTTTGCACTTGTCTGAACTGCCTATATTTTAAAAAAAAATAAGCCTACAATAGCAGAAGTAAGCCCTGCTGATGAAATTAAAGTTTAAACACTCTTCAATAAGGCTTCAGTTGTTTAACTAGTTTACATACAGTGAACGTACAATAAACCTACTGCATTTATTACTCTTTTTATATGAATCAGCAATTAATAAACTACTAATAAACGGCAAACTACTTCTTCACTGCTGATTCCTGGTGTTTTAGAGGAGAATTACTCGGAGTCGCCCGCTGTCGTTTCACAGAATAGCACAACGGCGAGCGCGTCAAGTATAGAGGGAATGCATTACCGTCACTTTCCCGCCGGACACGCCCCCCTCAGCGGGACTGAGTGGCAGAAGAGCTGCTGCGTTACTGGAGTTAACAGGGGAAACTGCGAACACACGAGTAAAACAAACTATTATCAGTTTAAACTAAAAGTCGGACTCGATATAGTGTTCCTTACAACTTAGGCCAAAGATCCATGGATATTGACACGCAGCCATCGTGTTTCCTGACACTCATATGTGCCTGATTTCGACGCTGGGGAAATACGTGAAGCAAATTTGCCTGTGAACGCTTTATATAAATACAATATAGGTAGGTCTAAATCCAGGTGATCACATCACATCAATGTTATATAGAGGCTATAATCATATTGTCCAGCCCTAAAACTTGTAGCCTAAAGTTTTTTGTCAGTTTATTTATCGGAGTAGGGTCATAACTGGCTTAACGTTACGCATAAACCGGTCGACACAGGTCTTTTTTTGCCTCTTACTCGGATTTCGCATTATGTAAACGCATTAACCTGCTTTCTGTCGGCTTATTGAAGTGCGCATGTGTGAAATGTGACAGAAACGCATCCTTTGTGCAGATTTAAACACATCCAGACAGAGCGTTTTGCTGGAAAGGAAGAATAAAATATATCACAAACGCAGACTCTTTCATGACACAGAACATTATAAAAATGTCCTCTCATCTCGTGCAGCAGAAGTAGAAATGGTTCAGTCAAAACGCTGCATCTGTAACTGCATGAGAGGATAATATAGCAAGTTTCCCGCTGACATGTTGCAAGCTTTATTTAACATCAACCGATATAACAAATGAAATGCTCAAAGTCAGATACGCAAATGATTGTTTTGTCGTTACAGGTCATGGCCTGATTTATTAATAAAGTCATGTAAACATGCCATGGTTTACTTGCGTTGTTATGGTTACTGGTGTGCATGTAAACGTGCTCAATGATAACTGCAAATCCACTTTTCTCTGCCTGGAGTCAAGTTGTTTCTATGAATTGCATCGATCCATTTGTTTCTCTGTTCTGTACCTTTCGGCGGCAGTCTGTAAAAATATACCTAAGATTTCTTGTCAAATGTAGTTGTACAGTCAATCGCAAAGCTCTTTCCCATTTTAGATGTGTTTTTGGTGTTTTTCACGGCATTCACGCTGAAAACCAATGCTGCCGCTCAGTCTTTTTGCCACTCAGTGGGCGTGACCGCAATCACTCCAGCTGGCAGTGACGTCACGCGCATACCCTCTATAAACGCCTCGTCCGTTTGGAGAGGTGCGCGCGCAGTCAGCGGAGACTCGCGCTCGTGCGGACGCGTCGAGTATAAACAAGGCTTTAGTTGGCCGACGCACAAAAACTAACCCTTTAATGTAATGAAGGCTACTAATGTAGGCCTACATTTGCCCCATGTTCATATTTCCTCATTACAGCGCTAAAAGACTAATATAGCCAATAGGCCTATATACTTTGAATACATTTTACAAGACCTATTAAAAGTAGGATATTAACATAAGGCCACACAAATTATATTTAAAGACAAAATCGTCTTTTAATGCTAATTTCGAATAATAATTTTGTTATTTGTCTTTGATATTATTTATGTAATTATTATACCCTTAATCGATCACGCATGCACACGAATAAATATATAAAGGTAATATAAATGCGTGTTAGAATCAATAGATAAAGCTATAAAATGACGACATGTGAGCTTAAATGTTCAATTCTCTCTATGCCTTTATCAACTGTATAACCTAACTTCACAACTTTTACTTGCACTGATATAGCAAGACCTTTTCTTTTAGTTGTCCTCTTTCATAGACAGATATTTTCTTCTTGCTGTGTAAATTTGCAGTTTCACTCTTTCTCAGCATGTGATTGGCTGTTCTGATGTCACACCTAAACTCCTAAACTGCAGGATCAAAGCCTGAGTTGACAGAGAAAGTTCATGATCAGCATCATACCAACAAAGCCTGGTTGCATCGGTTTGGTTTTGTCAACTAGTAACTAATCCTGTAAGCCTGAGTTTGTTCAACTACCATCATGGTACAGGCCCCTGGGGAGGAAATAATAAGAGCAACAAACAAACATTCACATTTCATATCCTACCTGTTCCAACTTTCACATGTTCCTTGATACTCCACAAGGGCTGTTACACATGAACATGACTCACGCCACATCTTAATGCTGTTTCACATCGCCCTCTACTGGACAGGTGACACTAACGTAAGCCTTCTCTCTCTAATGGAGATCCTTCTTCTTCGGTTTTATGGCGGGTGGCATCAACGTTAAGGTGCATTATCTTCATCTATTGTGTTGAAGTGTGGACCAGTTTAAATCTTAAATCTTCAAATACTGAAATACACTCTCTACTCTAAGTGTTTAAGCTTTAGTTCTTCCACTCCCACCTTTCTAAGTTTTCTCTTCAATATTTCTCGTTCATAGCTACTTTTGACTGACACAAATAACATGCAGTAGCCTATACTCCTCTATTCCACAGTGCTCACATAATCCCGTTGGGCGTTTATTTTCTCATTTTAAAGTTGTATTAAGCTTGGTGTGCTTAAATTAATTTGTTAATTTCCATTGTACACTATAGGCTGTTATTTATTTCCATTTCGGAGCTCTCAGTTATGCTTCAGTAACACAGTCCTGATAGTGCGTTAAAGGTGGACTCAATTCCTCTCATTAGAAACGCAATTACATTTTTTTTAAACAAAAAAACAGTTCTTCTGAGAAATAGTTTTAAATGAGCAGCCTATAAGTTTTGAGATCGCATGACAATTTACTAGAGATGGGTCATTTCGTTTGTGAACAATTCGGTACACGTTGTTTAACTGTGCAGTGACAAATTTGGAACGAAAACACGACCTTAGGTCTACTGTTGCTATCGGGTATAGGCTAATGTTGCTCATTAATTACCTCAAATGTCCCTTGTGAATATTTAATTTATATTGATTGCATTTTATGTTGCAACAGAAGAGAGTAAAGGTGCTGGCACATTTGCGAAATTTCAGTGAAATTACATGGGCAAAAAGGTCAATTCTAATACGTAACGACGTAATGTATGAAGCACAGCTCACACAGAAGTCACTTTCTGTTGGTCAATACTTCGTTTCAACATCAAATGCAATCAATATAAATAAAATATTCACAAAGGACATTTGAGGTAGTAAAAAGGTCCAACAGCTTCGTTGGTCTAGGCACTTAAATGATTTTCAGGTCTAGAAGAGGTTTTCATTCCTGTTCAAACTTGTATTTCAGCATACTGTGCCAAGATCCCTCCAAAGTACAAATTTTACTATTAGTAATGTTATTAAAGTGATAATTGGGAAAATAATAATGTCAGCCTTGTGACGTTCCAAAACTATTTGTCTTTCTATCTGTGGAAACCAAATGCAGATCTTTTGGGGGGGGGGGGGGGGGGGAACATTCATGAATCCATTCTTATGTATCGTCTCATTCATGTATTCTGTGTTGAGCTCCAAAAATGTCTAAGAATAGATCCAAAGTAGCATTTAAACCACAACTCATGTGTTGTTACTAAGTCTTAGTCAAATTATGTTATCTTAAATGTGTAATGTAATGGATTGTGTTAAGATACTAACTGCAATTTTCATCATGTAATTTGAAAGCAGTAATGGATTACAATTTGTAAGTAATCTACCCAGCACTGCTGATAAACATCCTCGTCGATAGAATTGAGCCTTCAGCACATGTGGCTGTGCCCAAATTCATGCATTATCCCTTGTGCTAAATCTACTCAGCCTAGCAAAGCAGCACAGCTCTGGGCAGGTCACACGCCACAAGGGCTCTGCGCTGACCTGGAGGATCAACAACAAAGCCTTTGAGTGGGCATCTAATGCCTTATTTAGTCTCCTCATCTGTGCACCTTTTGCACAGACCAACTGCTTCCTGTCTGATGGGGGGGGGGGGGAAAGGATGGGGGGAAAAGAATGCTGTAAGCAAGACACTGATCCGTTTTCACAGGCCAGCCGCAAACACCTTTGTTCAAACACTTTTCCTCTTTCCCTCTCTCTCTCGTCGTCTTTCTCTTTCACTCTGAGCTAGATTAACTCTCTCATCCTTTGATCCCCCCATTTTAATTCCTACAGCTGAGAGAGGGAGTGTGGCCAGATTGTTTCAGATCTTGATTCACATTTTGTCAGTTGGAAAAACTGGGAAAACTTGGCTCGTTCCAGGGAGTACTGAAATTGTTAGGAGGGATAATTATTAGGAGGGAAAATAAAATAAACAAATGCATTGCTGTGATGATATCAGTTATTCTATAATATAGGGTACATTTCATTTCCATTGATGATAATCATATTCTAAAAAAATTCTTTGCAGAAATCATATTTTATCCATTAAGGGAAAGCATACAATCGCACACAAAGATTTGTACTATAATTAAGTTTGCTTAAAGATTACTTATTTATTTATTTTTGCAGTGTCTGTTTTTGAAATGGTGAGGTTCTTCAGTTCAAAATAATGGAAAAAATAAATCAACTTTATATTAAATGTATTTCTAAAATTTAAATACTTAATTGAGTTTAAATTGAATTTTCTTTAATTTCAGGAAAAAAACTTATATCTGCAAAGTTCTGTCAACTATATCACAAACCGAATAACCCCCTGCAACTAAAAATGGTTTATCACGACAGCATGTGACCAGCATATTAGGCTGTAGGCTATTTTTTTTATATATTTTTTCTAAAAGCTATTCTAATAGTTATAATATTTGAATGATCCCAGTTTAATTATGTTTTCAAATTCGAGTTTATTCTGGTCAGGAAAATAATGTGGTTGGCCAGACAAAGCCTGTCATTGAAATTGTGGGTCAAACTGCTGAAATTGTTACTTGTCAATATAATGATGAAAAAATTTATGAATCCAATACATATAATAGCATTTATTGAGAAAGCATACTGTTTTTATAATTGTTTGTTGGTGTGAAGTGTGCCCCCAATTATAGAATGACCCAAATGCTCTCCTTTGGCTCCACTGTAGTGTTATACAATGAAACTATGATTATTCACTGAACACATTGACACAAATATGACCCCAAAATGGTCGTTGGTGGGTTGAGACCGTGGAAAAATTTAGATTGTAAAATGCTGAGAGGTTAAAGAAAAGTCCACTCATTTTGGAGTCTCTTGGCTTTTTGGAGATGTATTATCAGAGAAATTGACGTAGGTTCAATTTAATCTCTATTACAAGCTCCATTCCCCCCAGTTTGGAGTGCAACAGGGCTCCAGTGTTCATCATATCAGAGAGCTATATATAGATAAGTGGACCCTCTCTGAAAATCAATAGATATGTGGGAAAGTGACAGCAAGAAAAATAGATTAAAAGAGAGAGTGTGCTAAGTGTGTGGGTTGTTCTTCCCCCCAAACAAAAGGCTAGCTAACAGATAGATGACCTTAGTCAAGAGGTCAGATGTTCATTTATCTCCACCTGTACTTCTGCTGTAGAACATTAGTATGGTAGTGCTACTTCTATTGTGTTCTTCCTGTAATTGCTTCTGCTTATTTTCATTTGTATGTGGCATTGGATACAAGTGTCTAAATAAATAAACGGAATTGTACATTTAAAAGATGAGGGAATGCTATATACACTTTGCATTAAAAAAAAAAAATCTAAAAATATACAAGACATTCTTCACTGTGAGTTTGTGGTTCCTGAAGTAATAGTCTGTACCAGTGTATTTATAATATACTTTCTATGGAAATAGAACAAGCAAAGAACTTTCAATTAAAATGCTATCGTGTTTAGGGCTGTAGCGATACACTAATCTCACGATACCATACGATACACGATATTCAGCTCAAGATACGATATATATCACGATATTCAGCCAACGATACGATTTGATACGATTCTATATAATTCGATACTCTTACATAATTTTTAAAGAAATATTTAAAGGAGACAGAGTGATTTTGATGACATCTTGTGAATGCGCCATTTACTTGGATTTAATAATTGAACTGAAAACTAAAAACATCAATTACACAATATATGTCTCTGACTGGACAGAGTCTCTACAGCTTGCAAATGCTGGACAAAATGAATCAAAGATGTGTTGAGAAAATTAGTTCAATTTATTGAAACAGTGCAAACTGTAGCTTACAAGGCTTTGAATAGTAGGCCTACATAAAGTGCAGTATTGCAATTAACAATGCATAGTTAAAAAGTGCAAATAAAGTTTTGAGAAAAAAGGTTTTATAAAAATATAAACCTTACATATTTCAGCCTTTAAATCATTTTTTATAAAAAGAATGAGTCAAAAAAGATAAATTACTGACATTTACAATGCACATTAGCATTAGCTTTTATTATTAATAGTAAAATTCGGTCCGATTTTCCCGTGGCGTCTGTCATTGCTAAGCAACCATGCACTGCACTCTCCACAACGACAAAGAAGTTTTAGTAGCTATAATAGTTCCCTTTCGAGGGAACTCGCGATGCATCGATGATGCTTTGGGAATGCCCCCAGCGTGAATGCGTCTGAGCATCAATGTCAACTAGTCCAAAGGAAAGAATGAGCGTCACGGGCGGGTGACGTCATGACCAGGAAGGGATAAAAGCACATCCGGTGCAACCCGGCATTAGCTTCTGTATCTCAGCAAGCGATCTGTGTTACTCTGTCTCTGTCTATTTATTGTTGTCTGTTGCATTTATATTGGAAAGAGTTATGGCGAAACAAATGTACAAGCAGTGTGCTTCTCCCTGTCCGCGTTATTTAACGGGTGGGGACACACACGAGCTTTGTGTTATTTGTTTGGGAGTGGAGCATGCGGTCTCAGCCTTCGAGGGGGCTGAGTGCCAGCATTGTGAGATGCTTCCGCTTCGCATGCTCCGCTCTCGCCTGTCACTCTTTGACGAGAGTGGTCAGGCTCACGGTCCTCAGGGTGCAGGACCCGCTGTTGCCGAGGCAGCACAGAGAATGCATTCCTGGGGATCGCAAAATGATCTTTCGGAGGGGTTGGAGACGGGTCCGAGGGCCTTTTCTCCTTCCTTACCCGGAGGATCCAGTGCTCTCCCCCCGGTGTCGGAAGCCCGCTCTGCGGCTTCTTCCGCCCGGGGAGAGAGCCCTCCATTACTTCATTGTTCTTCCTCTGAGGAAGTTGATATGACGAGTATGGAAAGTTTAAGCACGGAAAGAGATTCGCCACCTGTTTCCCCAGCATATGAGGAGCTGGTGGATGTGATGTCAAGGGCTGTAGAAAAATTAAATATTGAATGGCCAGCTGAGATAAGGGGCGCTCGTCCCAAAAGTAAACTAGACGAGCGTTTCCTTTCTTCAGCGACATCATCTCCACCACGAGGCCTTCCCTTTTTTCCTGATTTACATAATGAGTTATCTAGATCATGGGATAAAGAGTCAAGAGTCAAAGAAGCAAGCGGAGGCTTTTAAAAAGTTTCTCCCTCGCCGTGTCCAGCCCCCTGGGGCTGCTGGGCGTGAGCAGCCCCAGCCGTCGAGCTCCTCATATCGTGCGCAACAAAAACAGAGTGTTTCGTCTCGTACACCTCCACATAAGCAATGGAAACAGACGCAACACTCTCAGTCGAAGTCTTCTAAGCCGAAGCCGGATCTGAGGACCGTTCTTAAGGCGAAGAAGACTTTGGCTCAAAAGAAAAGGTCCTTACGTCACTGGCGTCAGACCTGTGAGGACAGCCCCGACCGAAGTGGAGCGGTGTAAACCTCAGAATACGGCGCCCGTTCCACTTCGGGGTCCTCACGGGACCGTCCTGCCAACCCCGCCACCCTTGGTGCTTCGGGGCGCAGCGGTCTCCAGCGAGTCGCTGATGCTATGCTGCGGCACTGCATCGGTTTCGCGGCCTCTGAGGGGGGTTTTAGAGCAGCCAGTTCAGGTAGTTCCTGCCATTATGTTTCAGGCTCCAGAACTGGCTGTCTCGTTAACACCAGAGACCAGCCTCGAGAGGCTGGTTCCCTTAGTAGATTTTCTGGCAGCGTGGAAGCTTCTGCCAAATATTTCTCGTTGGGTCCTGCAGATTGTAGAGAAAGGATACAGAATCCAGTTTGGTTCTCGTCCTCCTCCCTACAGCGGGGTGTTGCTCACAGTAGTGCATCCCGAGCAGGCTCTGGTAATGGAGCAAGAGGTAAAGGCCCTGTTAGCAAAGGAAGCTATAGAACAGGTGTACTCACCCGACAGAGAGTCGGTTTTTACAGCCGTTATTTCATTGTTCCGAAAAAGGATGGAGGGTTGCGTCCCATTTTAGATCTTCGTCTGTTGAATCGTTCAGTACAGAAACTCAAGTTCAAGATGCTGACACTCAAACAGATCGTGACTCAAATCAGATCCGAGGACTGGTTTGTCACGATAGATTTGAAAGACGCTTACTTCCATGTCTCCATCCTCCCTCAGCACAGGAAGTTCCTAAGGTTTTCTTTCGGGGGCAAAGAATACCAGTATCGGGTACTTCCTTTCGGTCTAGCTCTATCACCTCGCACGTTCACGAAATGCGTAGATGTAGCTTTAGCCCCGCTCAGGCTTCAGGGCATAGGTATTCTGAACTACATCGACGACTGGCTGATTCTAGCGGAATCAGAGCAGTTGGCGGTTCGGCACCGAGGTGTCGTTCTCGCTCATATGCAGATGTTGGGGTTGAGGCTCAATGCCAAGAAGAGTGTTCTTTCTCCAGTACAGATAACCACTTTCCTTGGTGTGGTATGGGATTCAGTGACGATGCAGGCCACTCTATCGCCCGTTCGTGTAGCTGCTATCCTGGCAGCCACAGAGGAGCTGAGGCTAGGCCAGTCACGCACTGTAAAACAGTTCGAGAGACTGTTGGGTCTCTTGGCAGCAGCGTCCAACGTGATTCCTTTTGGCCTGCTGTACATGAGACCTTTACAGTGGTGGCTCAGGACCAGAGGGTTCTCCCCGAGGGGGAACCCATTTCGTGTAATCAAGATCACGCGGCGGTGTCTCCGCGCCTTGCTTATATGGAGGAAACACTGGTTCTTAACCCAGAGTCCGGTGTTGGGAGCTCTTTGCCATCGAGTTGCGATCTCGACAGATGCTTCCCTCACCGGCTGGGGAGCGGTAATGGAAGGCCGCTCGGTTCAGGGTCTGTGGAGGGGTCATCATCTTTCTTGGCACATAAATTGCTTGGAGATGATGGCTGTCTTCAATGTGTTGAAACAGTTCCTCCCAGACCTGAGGGGCCATCATGTGCTCGTCCCTACAGACAACACATCGGTGGTCTCTTATCTGAACCATCAGGGGGGTCTGCGGTCGCGTCCGCTTTGCAAGCTGGCGCACCAGATCCTCCTGTGGTCTCTGGGGAAGGTACTCTCCCTGAGGGCAGTGTATATTCCTCGGGACCAGAATATTGGGGCAGACATCCTGTCAAGGCAGGAGCTGAGGCCAGGGGACTGGAGACTCCACCCCGAGGCGGTGGAGAAAATTTGGGAGTTTTATGGCCAAGCAGAGGTGGATCTGTTTGCGTCTCAGCATACGACGCACTGTCCACTTTGGTTCTCCCTTACTCACCCAGCCCCCCTGGGGCTGGATGCTATGGTGCAGACGTGGCCGAGGCTACGTCTGTACGCATTCCCCCCTGTTGCTCTGCTCCCAGGAGTTCTGGAGCGAGTCCGCCAGTACGGAATAAGCCTACTGCTAGTAGCACCACGCTGGCCGAGTCGGATCTGGTTTGCGGACCTGATCCATCTCTTAGACGGTCCTCCCTTGGAGATCCCGATCAGGAGAGACCTTCTGTCTCAGGCCGAGGGCACAATATTTCACCCCCGACCAGAGATTTGGAACCTGTGGGTTTGGCCTCTGAGGGGGCCCAACTCATAGAGAGTGGTCTCTCAACTGAGGTTGTTGAGACCATTCTAAGCTCCAGAGCTCCAGCTACTAGGAAACTATATGCGCTGAAATGGAAAGTTTTTTCTGTATGGTGTCACCGACATCAGTGGGATCCGGTTAACTGTTCTGTGAACACAGTACTCGAGTTCTTGCAGGAGCGCTTTACGTCAGGTCTATGTCCTTCCACGCTTAAGGTCTACTTGGCGGCCATTGCGGCTTACCACGCCCTGGTGGGGGGTACATCGTTGGGTCGAGACCCCCTGATTACACGTTTCCTTCGTGGCACATTGAGGCTGAGGCCTGCAACTCGCACTAGGGTGCCAGCTTGGGATTTGGCAATAGTACTAGAAGGCCTGTCTAGGGCTCCATTCGAGCCCTTAGATTCGGTTTCAGAGAAATTTCTTACCCTTAAGACTATCTTTCTGCTAGCTATTTTCGTCCCTTAAGAGAGTTGGAGACCTTCAGGCCCTTTCGGTTTCCCCCACTTGCCTTGAGTTTGCACCGGGGATGGTCAAGGCATTTTTATATCCAAAACAGGGATACGTCCCTAAAGTGCCGACCATAATTCCAAGGCCTATTGTGCTGCAGGCTTTCTGTCCTTCTCCTTTTACAACTGCGGACCAGGAAAGGCTGAACCTCTTGTGTCCAGTGCGAGCACTGGATACTTATGTTCATCGGACGTCTTCAATGAGGAAGTCCGACCAGTTATTTATTTGCTTTGGATCACCTAAGAAGGGTCTTCCTGCTTCTAAACAGACGGTTAGTAAGCGGATAGTTGAGGCTATTTCACTTGCATACGAGTACTCTGACCAGCCGTGTCCTTTGGCGGTCAGAGCTCATCCTACGAGGAGTATGGCGGCCTCTAAAGCCTTGCTATTTGGAGTTTCTCTTCAAGACGTTTGTGATGCGGCAGGCTGGTCCTCACCGCTCACATTCGTTAGGTTTTACAGCTTAGACCTGGATGCTGCCCCAGGTTCTCAGGTGCTTAGTGCTTAATTTCAACAGACTAACACTCAGGTACTTGGAATTTTGGCGTTTTGGGTATTCTCGTTCCCAAAGCGTCATCGATGCATCGCGAGTTCCCTCGAAAGGGAACGTCTCAGGTTACGACTGTAACCATAGTTCCCTGAGAAAGGGAACGAGACGATGCATCACCTTGCCATACTTCCTGCATCCCTGTGATCGGCTTGCTTCGACATTTTTGAAGCTAATGCCGGGTTGCACCGGATGTGCTTTTATCCCTTCCTGGTCATGACGTCACCCGCCCGTGACGCTCATTCTTTCCATTGGACTAGTTGACATTGATGCTCAGACGCATTCACGCTGGGGGCGTTCCCAAAGCGTCATCGATGCATCGTCTCGTTCCCTTTCTCAGGGAACTATGGTTACAGTCGTAACCTGAGACGATTTCCTCCACTGAAAAACGCTTGCTGTAGCTCTGCTAAGTTACCAGATTTATTTACGGAGAAGAGAAAAACACCCGTAGTGTTTGGGTGCACCCCCATCCTTCATGTTGACCGAGCTTTCAATGTCGTTACGGAAAGGGTTAGGCTGATGGTTGGTTCTTGTCACAAGAACTGCGGTGCGCTTGCGGCATTCTGAAAAGTTGAGTGTACCCTGACCTTCCAGGTGTTTTAATCTCGCTGCGCCTGGGAAAAATGAGCACGCCGCTTCAATTTTGAGCGCGCTTGCCGCGCGCCTACATTTGAAATAACGAACTTGAGTGCGCAAAAGACACGATATGTGAACGGCCTCTTGACGAGCTAAGTTAAACACGGGGATTTGAATGTGACTTATGTATCGATACTCGCAGCTTAAAAATCGATACTTTCTTGGGGAACAAAATATCGATTTATGTCGCAGAATCATTCACGAATCTATTCACAGAAAGTGAAGCCATGTGTTCGTGTAAGAAAAATATCCATATTTAAAACTTATTGTGGATTCATCCTAGATGTGTTTTATATAGTAATCTCTTTGTGAAACCAATGCTGTATAGCAGGTCCGGATTTGCCACTGAAATATTATTCGATAACACCTGAAGCAAAATAGGCTACGTACATGTTATTTTCTGCCCACAAAGCAGGATGTGTCTCTTGTTTTCCTCTTCACAAGCTCAAACCATTATTAAAACAATGAAACAAGATTTCATAACTATAATACAAAGTTCAATATAGCATATCACAAAAAAAGCATCTTTCCTATTTAGAGCTAGCATGCAATACAACTTGTCACTTTTTGTGAAAGGGTTTTAGATTCCGTGTCTCGAACGTGACAACAACCAGCACCTTCAAAATCGACTTATCGACTAAAATAACTAGCTTCTGGCAGACGGCCGTACACAAGTCGACCTACGCTTAAGAGTAACACTTGATGTATGATGGGAGTAGTGTTCTCTTGCGGTTCAAACAAACAGGACTGGGCAACGCGTCTTTTGCCGTAAATTGATGCGTATACGGCCGTCTGCCGGAAGCTAGTTATTTTAGTAAAGTTTTAAATGTGGATATTTTTCTTCCACGAACGCATCGCTGCCTTTATTAACCCCCGCAGAGCCGTTTCAAGCACTTTTATCATGGATGGATGCACTTTGATGGACTTTCAAAAAAATATAGCTACCCATTGACTCCCATTATAAATCTTGGAAGAGCCAGGACATTTTTTAATATAACTCCGATTGTATTCGTCTGAAATAGGAATGTCATATAGCTACACCTAGGATGGCTTCAGCATGAGTAAATCATGACTAATTTTCATTTTTGGTCGAACTGTCACTTTAACATTTCAACTGAATCTTGTGTAGCACACAATAAACAGATCAGATGCAGTACCAACAAGTTATCTTAACATATAACATATTTATATATAAAGCTGTTTTTTTTTTTTTTTTATGTTCTTGTAGATTTTTTTAATTCAAATGCTTTTACTGTCATTCATTCCCTGCATGTTTCGGAATGCTTTTTCTCTCTTCAAATGCTGTATTTTTATTTATTTTTTGCAATTTAGTGCAAATGAGGCTAGGCCAGCTTCTCATTCTTTTGTTTTATTATGGGATGTTTACATGTCTATATCTTACAGTTTGGTTATAAATATGTATATCCAACATAACATCAATAACAATAATAAAATGTAGAGAGAACAAAAGGCATTAGGTACTTTCTGGTCTAATTTATTAAATTGTTCAGCATGTGGGTTAAAACCTTATAATCCCAGCATATACATTGTCTGATAGTTATATGGATATAAATATCATTTGCTGATTTTCCCATGACTTGTGAGACATTTGACTGAGGCTGAAAGGATTCTGTCCTAAACTTTCCCACTCTTCCATAATTTATGCATGATTTATTCACTTTAAGCATGTTTTGAAATCTGTTTATATCTTTTTGATACCAAACATTGTCTTATCTGTTTAATGTTTTGATATCTGAGATTTTTTATTATTATTGTGGATTCATCCTAGATGTGTTTTATATAGTAATCTCTTTGTGAAACCAATGCTGTATAGCAGGTCCGGATTTGCCACTGAAATATTATTCGATAACACCTGAAGCAAAATAGGCTACGTACATGTTATTTTCTGCCCACAAAGCAGGATGTGTCTCTTGTTTTCCTCTTCACAAGCTCAAACCATTATTAAAACAATGAAACAAGATTTCATAACTATAATACAAAGTTCAATATAGCATATCACAAAAAAAGCATCTTTCCTATTTAGAGCTAGCATGCAATACAACTTGTCACTTTTTGTGAAAGGGTTTTAGATTCCGTGTCTCGAACGTGACAACAACCAGCACCTTCAAAATCACACGAACAGGACATTAAGATGACCTCAACACATCCAATAGCTCTTATATTTTGCATAAAACAAAGAGGGATATGCGCTGTTTTTCCAGATACATGGCTCATCTCCTTCCTTCAAAGTGTCCAGATTGTGACACCTTTCTGTCAGGTCAGAGTCACTATTGTCAAAGATGATTAACAATTAACATACAGTTTGGATTGGTGGTATGGTTCAGAGAACTCCATGCAGCCTAGCATTAATAAGAGCATGAAGTGCAGCGATAACACTCTTAAGAGTAAACAGAACATAATCAACATGGATTGCAGATATCATTAATGTTCTTAATGACAATAATTGAATGTGACAACATTCACAATGTGACAATCTGATTTGAAGAGGAATATCAGGACTGTAGAGGATGGGGGATGTAGGAATGTAATTACTCCTGAGCAACAGGATAAAGCTGCTGATAATACTAAATTGACCTTACACGCTGTGATTGGCGTCGTATCCTACAGGTAGACGTGGATCAGCTGAGAGTCAGCATGACTGGTGTATTTATATCTGACCAGGAGTAACGTTTCACTTATGAAATCTGAAATGTGGAAACTTGTTCAACATTTTGAACGCACTCCCACATTTGGCTGTACTGTAACACTGAATGATAGTGACTTTGAACATTGAACATATTGACATTAGCAGTTAATGGGTCAGCCTCCAATGAAGAATTTTTGTGGTGAATCACTGGGGTGAACCCTGAGGGTCTTCTAAGGAGATGAGATAATCAGTGGTCTTCTCTGTATACAGCAATTTGTGCACATCGCAGGATACAGAGCAGTGGGCAATATCCAGACCACAGTCTTCCCTCTGTAGCTTCTCACTCTCTTCTGAAGCAAAACTGTCTCCTAGTTAAAAAAAAAAAAAAAAAAATATATAAGAACTCAGAGAAAGCAGGTGGGTCAATGACATGACACCTTTTTTTGTCTGAATCTATTAATTTATTCAAAATGACATTTAAAATGCAATTCTATTAATTTATTCAAAATGACATTCAAAATGCAATTCATACATACAATGACTTAAATAGACCTCCATAATTTCTGAATTAAAACAAAATTTTTGTTTGATCATCTTGGTGGCATAAAGTAAAAAAAAAAATCAGCAACTGCCCTGATGTCATAATGAAGAAAATGTGTATACACATATTATTTTTTTACTTGGCTGTAATTTATGGGAGACGATAGGAAAGGGGATTATTCTTACCGGCATCTGAAGAGCAAGCGGGGCATATTGTTGTTCTGGTACACCCTACAACATGAAGTACCTTTTCATCACCGCAGGTAGAGGTGTCCAAAACCACATAGACCTACATACACACAATGTGTAAATCTACAATACTGTCCAATACAAGCAAAATGGCTCACTGAAAAATTAAAAACTGACATTAGGTACAAGCATCTTACCTGTGGAGTGGCTGTAGTCGTCTCAGTGAAACTGTCCTCACTTATGTCACCCACATCATCCTCTGAGGGACATGTTCCAAAATGTCTTTTAGACCTGATAAACAGCAAAACATTGACATTGTCTGCTTTAGTTATGAAGTCTGTAGATTCAATTACCTCTGAATACATTTCTTTTGTTTGCTTGTTTTTGAAAGGCTAAATGTCAAATTCATTGAACTGGCTCCAATGAAATGTATTATAGCCACATATCCCTCATATCTATGTAAATAGTAATCTGAGGTGTTTTGATTTTTCCGTTCATGGATTGGCACCCTGCTAACTGACACCGAGGACAAAACCAATCTCTGGATTCTGTTGAGGGAGAATGAAATATGGAGACCTGCAGTGAGATGTGAAGGTATAATAAGTAGCATTATTACAAGCATGTGTATTTGATATGTGTGTCTCACCCCTGCACCTGGGGCAATAATGGGCTTTGGGATAAACCAAACCAGTGTCGTGTTTGTGTGTATGTATGTGAGAGAGTTAAAGTGTGTGCAAAGTTGATATAGATAGAAAAATGGAAGCAAAATAAAATGGAAACATGAGTAACCAAGTGAAAAATGCAATTTTAGACAGAAAAATTGCCACCCATGTAGCTTTTAAATAAGGTTATAGATCACTGGGTCCATTTTGGGGCATAGGAATGACCTATTTTGATGTGTAATTGCTGTAGTACAAGCTAAACCAAGCATGTAATTGAAAGCGTGCAACTGCTGCATTGAAGTACAGGGACCAGAGGAACCCGACATAAGTATGCTGCTTTAGAAAACACCACACCACGGCTCAATGTCACTAAACCCCCTAAACACAGGCATTGAGAATTAGATACTTACCCAGGGCGAGGAAAATATCATCCAGCTGTTTTGATGTGTGTGTGTGTGTGCTTAAAGTCTTCCGACACATGCTCAAGGGGATGAAAACATCTTTAAATGTTTCATTGGCTTTAGCTCCAGCCTCCTCTCCTAATAAACAATTTAATGCCACTTTTACACTCTGTTCACCTGATAAAGCAGGGAAATTAACCCTGACCAGCAGCAATCGAACCATAACAGGTTTTTGATGAAATGGAAAAAGGCTGTTTTCAAGCCATTTTTATCACAGTCTCTATTTTCATCTTGTCCCTTGAATCCACTACAAATCGAAGGCATTAAGGTTGAAAATGTGGCGGATGCTTTGGTTTTGTACATTTTTTCTTGACCATAATACATTATATGGCAGGGTTGTGCACAATCAGAATTGAATAACTAGTCCCTTTAATTTAAACTGATGAGAACATGACATTTGAATGCATATGACAGGATGAGGAATTTACTGAATTGCAATTCAAAGAAATGTAACACTGATGATGTTTTTCTGGAAATTAAGTTTCTTGTTCATCTTAAATAACTATATCTACCTACACGGTAAAAAAAAAATATGATCAATAAGTTATGACAACATATGTGATTACATGGCAATATTCAACTTTTTTATGTTATACAAGATTCAACTAATTTTTAAAGTCAGTTTAATGTCATTTAAGTTTAAATTACTTACATCCAAGTTGATTGCACTTAAAAATGTAAGGTAGCAACCTTAAATCCGACAATGATATTGTTTCTTGAGTCTTGCCCAACTTTGCTTTTCTAGTAAAAAAATAATTCTACTTCAAAAGTTGTATTAATTACATTTTATTTAATTACATCCATTCATTTATTATCATTAAAATTAAAATAATTAAATTAATTCAAATTGCAATTCTGTAACCTCTAATCAAGTTCCATTGAAATTCAGGAGCTGGAAAGTTGGAATTTAAAAGTTGGTGTCCACATACCTGTGTTGTGGTCATGTAGTGAAAATATTATTAGATATTCAGATATCATATAAGATATTATTATTTCCCCCAAAAACATGAATAATTTAGATTATTTATTCTTTGAAAATCCATCGCCTCCATTACTTAAGAATAAGAGAAATGAATAAGTGTTTTATTAACGTGCATCTCTGACCCCCTGCTAGCCTTGCCTCTCACCTGTAGCAGTAAGAGATGCAGGCAGCGATGGACAGAAGGGTGATGAAGAGCACAATACACATTGCTATAGTCATATTCCTCCTCTTCTCTTCTTCAGCCTGCTGGAACTCCCACCATTCAAGATCACTGAACTGACAGCGCTCCCCCATGTAACCTAACACACAGCTGCAGCACACACATGCATACAGATCATCATTAAATGCAATATTCATTATTTCAGTCAGTGGACATACAGAACAGAATATAGGAATAAAATGGTCTATGGGATATGCTTAACGTGTGTCCGCTTTTTGTCAAGGGCAAATGTTCAATAAAAAGCCAAATTATTTGTAGTACAAGACTGCCATCTACTGCTTGTTAACCACACTTTAAAAATCAGCTTAGATTTTAATCTTAAAGGAAATTGTGGAATATGCAAAAACGGATAATGAGAATATAAAAAAAATCAGGTTAAAGTTTCTGTATGACAAAAGCTACAGTAAGCAAACACTTGCTTGCAGGCATAAGACTCCATCTCAGGGAAATAGAAGCACACTCCGTCATACAGACAGTACGAGTCGTGAGTGGAGGGACAGCTGTGCACAACATTATTGTGTTGCCATGGCGATGTGACATCAAGTGGACTGCCCGTACTCGGCCAAGAGGAGGCGCCCTTAAACTCCTCTGCAGCGAAACAGAGCATGAAAATGAGGTCACTATTATGTTGCATCATACATTTCTACTAAATGTCAGTACATTACTCTTGCACAAACTTAGCTTAGCAGGTCCTATCAAATAACTGCTCATGGTATCAAGCCATAATGGCACATAATACATTAAGCTGAGAAGGTACTGTTTCAGTTTAAACATTCAGAAGATGAATCTTACCCTGACAGCTGAATCCAGTGCCTGTGAACCCAGATCGGCATCTACACTGATATTTTCCTACTGCATTCAAGCACTCTGCGTTTACATCGCAGTCATGCATATCTAATCTGCACTCATCTATATCTGTAAAATACACATAAAGATCTGTATTTAGGAAAAACGTGTAATGTATTTGTATGCATGCATGTATGTATGTAAGTATGTGTATGCATGCATGCATTATTTATATATATATATATATATATATATATACACACACATATATACACACACATATATACACACACATATATACACACACACACACTACTGTTCAAAAGTTTCAGGTCAGTATATTTTTGAAAAAGTCTCTTATGCTCACCAAAGCTGCATTTATTTAATCAAAAATACAGTAAAATATTATTACAGTTTAAAAACATTTTTCTATTTTAATAAATCCAATTTTTTTAAATAATTTAATAATGTCGCTAATATGAATTTTCAGCATCATTACTCCAGTCATCAGTGGCACATGATCCTTCAGAAATCATTCTAATATGCTGATTTGGGGCTAAAGAAACATTTCTTATTATTATTCATTTTTCATGATTCTTTGATGAAAAGAAATAAAAAAAAAAAAACATTTATTTGAAATAGAAATCTTTGACTCTAAACTTTTGAATGGTAGTATCACAAAAATGTAGTCATATAACTGATACTCAGACCAATGCGAATGTTGCCTTTATACAGCAGTTCAGTAAACAAGTTGAAATTGAATAACTTACATTTTAGTCACAATATTGCCACTACTTTGCTTTGCATGCAGTTTATCACCATCAATGAATATCGTTGCAAACAAATCCAATGCCGAATTTACTATTAGAATAGGACTATTTCAAGAAACTCAGAGTCCGAATGAGTCTTCGACTCTCCGTAGTGATGTTACTGTATGAATCAATGTTTCTGAAATTAATCAGTTGAGTGAATGATTCAAGACAGTAACAAGCCTGTTTGGAATGTACCAACACAGACAAGCGCAGTGATACAAATAGTAAAAAGTCCCAGTGCTGTTAGACTGTTATATCAGTACATTTGGAACGCTGCAAGACCAGATTTAAAGACCGAAACTAACTGTAATTGGTTAGTTCAAATACACATAAATATATACATATAGGCAGGGCCGGAGTGGGACTCATTTTCAGCCCTGGAGTTTCATGCCTTAGACCGGCCCACTTTAGTTCCCGTCTGACTATATTAAAATAATGTAATTGAAACCTCAGCATATAAGTCTGCAATAGTGCAGTGTTCTGTACAGCCTTGTTATTCATTGTATTTTAAAAATATATAAATTTCTATTCAGTGCAATAGCCGTATACTGGGTTTTAGAAATACAGAGGTCCAAAAAGTGATCTTGGGGGTTCGGGGGCATATGCCCACCCAGACAAGTGAAGTAATACAAACAGTGAAAAGTCCCAGTGCTGATACTGGGGAAATATAAACACATTCGAGGTATACACATACATATATGTATACAATAACAATGGCAATATATTATATAGGTGCTTGCGTTGTTAAATTGAGCTTGTTTTTACACTGATGATCATCATTGGCAAAGAACATATGTATGTCTGTGTTAAAAAGGAATCTATTGTAATAAAGTTATTCTCAATCTGGGCACAGTATGCAATAGGCTATTCCTCTGCTCTCATTTCTCATCTCCATCTTCTCTCATTCTTCTTTTCTCAGTCTCTTTATCTTTAGGTTACCTGTAAATCTCCCCTTCCCGAAGCTGAGTTTTGATTGATACAGTCTTTACAAACTGATTATTTCTTTCGGTCGTTTAAAACTTCTGTCGTAATTAAAACAGCTGTTTACGTAGTTTAGCCACTTGCATCTTATCTCGTGAAGCGCCGCGTTGGGGCTCGCGCTTCTGTGAACATAAATCCCGCTTGCTTTGATCGGTCATCTCAAACATTTTTCCATTGCCGACGAGCGGTGTTTTAATACTGAAGCAGCTCAGATTATGAGGTCGGTTATCCTCGCGATATGCAAATCATTGCAGCACCAAATTAGAGTTAATATTAGGCAATTATTTCACAACGTTCATTATACACTCTGAAAAATATACACTCAGAAAGCTGTGACTGGAGCCTATGTAAAGCATTCAACCCAGTGCCATGACAACACCGGCCCTCCTGGCCAATAAAATAGACCGGCCCACCGGGAATTCTCCCAGTGCTCCCGATTAGGGGCCTGCATATAGGTGTGTGTGTGTGTGTGTGTGTGTGTGTGTGTTGTCGTACCCATACAGTGCTGACCATCTCCACTGAATCCAGTCTTGCATTGGCAGAAATATCCACCTGCTGTGTTCATACACTCAGCCTCAGAAATACTACAATCTCCCAGGCCTGCTTTGCATTCATCAATGTCTACACAAACACACACAAACACATATTGTCAATACTGTATGTGCTCATCTAAACAAACCTAGATTTACATAAAGACTGATCAATACATCCAATAACAGGTGCATACGGCACCCACATAAACATCAATATCTCTACACTCAAATTCAGTTTCACACATACATCACAAACCTGCTGCTTCAGTCTATACGAAATCAAAATCATCTGACATGTAGTGCAAACACACACAGACTTACACACACTTACCCACACACAGTTCCCCATCTCCGGTGAAACCTCTCACACACTGACACACGGCTCGGCCCTCCTGCAGCACACACTGAGCGTTCACATCACATCTGAGAGAGTAGCAGTCATCCTGGTCTAAATGAAATGAACATCATTCTCAAGTTCATTTATTAGAAATTAGTCAATCACAGTATTATTCAGCAACCACAAAAATGTGAATAATGAAAATGAGTAATAAATATCTCGTCTATGATGAATGAAATTGTTCTGAATATTGTTCTACCCAAAATCATCTTCTCTGTGTAAAGCATGGCCAGTGGTGTGCTCTCATCATTCAGTGTTTTATTTCTCAGACGATCACGTGATTCACCATCATCTAAATCTATGTGGAAAAATACAGTTACTTTTCAAATAGCTTTGATGGTTTAATGTGATTTTTTAGGAATCTTTTTTATTATTTGTATTTTAACTCAATTCTCATCACACTGACCAGGGAATGATGTATTAATCGCCAGACAGTCTTTTCCATCAGCTGAGAGAACATGCATTGAGTGACATGAGCAATGAGCCAATCCCAGTCTGCTCTCACACACTTGAGCACATCCTCCGTTTTCATGAAGACAAACATCTGCTCCTAGGAGAAAGAAACATGCAGTACACAATCTGTTGAGTCAAAGATGGAAGTAAAATACGTATAAGATGGGAATTATAGTAGTTCACTTTATCACAATTATATTTTATATATTATAGTTTATCACAAGTATTCACAAAAATAAGTGTAAATTCAGTGGAATTTTTAATAATATCACTACATTGGTTTGAGCGGATGTTGCCATTTTTGTCTGTCAAGCTGTCAATTTATCATGTTAAGAGAAATATTTTATTAATGGGTAAATAATCACGTTATTATTAATGAAGTTTACGTGCCTGAGCTTAACCAGAGCAAATTTCATATTTTCACATATTTGGTGTACCCTTTTCCAAAAATACACTACCGTTCAAAAGTTTGCGGTCAGTAATAAGAAATGAAATACAGCAAAGATGCATTAAATTGATCAAAAGTGACAGTAAAGACATTTACATTTGTATTTCAAAGAAATGCTTTCTATTCATGCTGAAAATCACAGGAAGAAGTTATTTTTTTAAATATTTCAAACTAATATTTCACAATATTACGGTTTTACTGTATCAAATAAATGCAGTCTTGGTGAGTACAAGAGAATTCTTTCAAAAACTTTTTAGCATCTTAATGATCCTAAAACCTGTACCCGGTTTGGCAAGAGGGTGGACAATAACCAGAGAAGCTGGTTGGATAGAGTCATCATGGACATGTTCAAGGTTTCGTCCAGTTCTTCTCATGTCCAGCCGGTAAAGTAGGTGACCCTCCCAGTCACTGACCCAGAGCACATTCTCAAATACTGCAACGTCAAATGGGCGACCTGAGCCATAGCAAAAATGATCCACAGAAAACAGAAAAAAAAAGTGGTCTATAGGTTTTTCTCATAAACCAGCATAAAATCAGATTTGCAACATAAGTTTGTGCTCACTTCCATCATTTATACATTCAGTATTTGCTTGTGTATTGAAGCTAAGTGTGTGCGTGCTTTTGGCAGAGAAGCCTCACCTACTTGGTTTTCACTTAGTATATGGCGATTAGACCCGTCCAGCTTGGCCGACTCAATCACACCTCTGCTCAGGTCACACCAGTACAGACGCTGGGACCCGTGATCCACAGCTAGTCCACTAGGAGACACCAGACCGGTGTTGACCACAACTTCACGCATGTCTCTGTTCAAACCTGACCGCTCCACTGCAGGATGACTACCCATGTCTGTCCAATATACCTTCCTCCAGACACAAAGACAAGAAGTTCATGTAGGATTACGAGTCAAGATCTATTTTAATGTTTAAGAAAAGTGCTGCTTGGAATAACATGAGGGTGATTAAATAGGTTTTTTTTTTTTTTTTTGCTGAACTCTTCCAAGAAAAAAGATAATCAGAATAAAATGACGGTGGCCACTGTACAATTTTAAGTTTATATGATTTAGGCAAATCACATTGAAGAAACATGCGGTTTCAAAAGTCTTACTGCGCCTGAGGATGTAGGACAATGCCTCTGGGTTTTTGGATGTCTTTCTCTATAAAAATCTCCCTGTCAAGGCCATTTAAACTGCTGCGGGAAATAGAGGATAATCTGAAATGCAGAATGTTAAAGTCAGTTGAGCAAATAAGTAAGTTGTTAAGGAAGTGTGTCTGTATTCATCTGTAGCCCACCCTCTATCAGTCCAGTATAGCTTGCGATGGACCCAGTCCACAGCCAGACCCTCGGGTGAGTCGAGTCCAGTGGAGAAAAGCATCTCTCTGAAGCCTCCATCCAGTGAAGCCCTCTCAATACGCTTCAGGCCTTTATCTGCAAAATACACCTAAACAAACAAACAAACCCAAGTGACTACTTCCATATGAGACATTATCATTATTTGGTTACAATTTCAAGGATTTCAAGGACATTGTCACGATTTTGTCACGTTTCATGTCATTGTTATGTTTCTGTGTCTAGTCATGTGATTATGTTTGTCATGTGATCCTGCCATGTGTCTTGTCATTGGTTAATCGTCTGTTCATTGTTCACAGGACTGTCCCTTGTCTTGTTATTAGTCTGTGTATTTAAGCCTGCATGTTTGCCAAGTTTTATTTCACGGTAACCTCTGTTGTGTAAGTTCATGTTTTCATTTTGAGTTTTTCATGCCACACCATGTTTTTGTTTCATGTTTAATCTTGTTTGTAATAAACTGCACTTGGGTTCCCATCTACACTTGCCTCCAGTGGATCCAATTACAGACATATTGAAAGACAAATTATCGTAAATAAGTTCTGATTTAGTTGAAAATAAGATTAATCCCAAAAACTTTATTCTATTGACAACCACTATTTTCAACAGTACATTTAGCACACATAGTAAAAAAAAAAAAAAAAAAATTTTTTTTTCAGGATTCTCCCTCCATTGAATATGTGGGATTCTTTTTAGGTTGATTTAATTATTTTTGGATTCATTTTTTATTAAAAATTTTGACATTTTGAATGGGCCAGAAAAAGGCCCTAAATCTATGTACTGTGTAAAATGTGTACATGAATTGAAAAGAAAAAAAGTTTATCCTCTTGCACTTATACTCTGTGGCCACTAGATGACAGTAAAATACAGTATTTTAAACAGTATCAACAGGAGCCCCTGAACTTTATTCCTGTTTCCTTACATCTTATGTCCACTAGAAGGCAGTTGTAAACACAATCACTACAGTGGCCATTGATAAACTGTCACAGCACACTTTCTTCAGCCATGTGTTTGTTGTGTGATATTTTATTTTACCCTTTTCTGCACTGGATCATAATCCAGAGCAATGATAGACCCTCTCGGTTCCTCCAGTAGTTTTCTGCTCCTTTTGCCATTTGTGGTAATCTTTCTTATATCTACTACATTGGCAAACAACAGGTACATTGGAGGTCCTGCTCGAAAAAAAGGAGATAGATTCCAGACGTTCTAGGTCACTGGAAGCAAATACACTTAAATACTGATTAACTACATGCTTAACCCAATAATTCTAGGAGACAAAATGTGGGAGACAGACAGGCACCCTGGCAGAATGTAGAATATAAAAGCTTGTTGGACTTGCCTGTGGCGGCACAGTGTTTACCATCAGACTGTAGCTGGTATCCAGGCTGGCACTCACACACCAACCTGCCTGGAAATAAAGTCACACACAACTGACTGCAGCCCCCCCGATCTGCAGACAAACAGCCTGAAACACACAGACAATGGTGAAGAAGTGTCATATTTGCATTCATTAAATAAGGCTTTTAACATACTTTGATTTGGGGGTGGGTGGGTGGGGGGACACACACCTGTGCATGAATGGCCATCAGAATTTAGCACAGATCCATCTGGACACACACAAACATCCCCTTCTGCAGTGTGTACACATGCATGATCACAAGCTGTAACATTCTCCACACATGGTTTGGTCTCTGTAGATGCACAGGGAGAAAGGTAAGCAGGCCATTTTTTCTGTATTTACAACGATATATTACAAAAAAAAGAATACAATATATATACAAAAATGACCAAATTAGTATGTGAATTTTTTCCCACATATATTTTAGGCCATTTTACATATGTTATAAATACAATCATATTTTCTAAAATATATTTTAAAACAGGTGATGTATTTTCTTGCCCCTTAAAGTACATTTTGTAATAATTTGGAATTTGAAGGTTTAATATCATATTATATTTTACATTTGAATAAAATACATGCAGGGAATTCTCACACGCACAGATTTTGTTTACTGTAAATTATTCTACAATGCAAATTAGGAGTGAAATTGCAAACAAACAAAAACAACATTACTTGAAATGATACTGTTTATCTTTCAACTTGGTTTTGATTAGTTAAGATAAATGTAATAAATAACATAGATATACGAAAATAAAAAGTTAATTTCAAAATAACAAACATAACAATAAGGTCAATATCAACTGTTATAACCCTGCCATTTCAATTTAATTGTCACTTCACATATTCTTGTGCAGCCAAGCAGTAATAGGATGGCATGGTCATTTCAGGAAATGGAACGACCTGTTGGATGACAAGATAATGCAAATGGCCTCAATCTTTCATTTAAAAAATCCCTGTCCTTAGATGATCAATTCTCACCTCAATGTTTCCATGAACACCTCTCTGAACCAACAGACCTTGTGGCACTGTGCCTATCAGGCAGTCCTTATTCTGACACCTAATAATCCCAAATCCAATCATCCTATATTTACAAAATACCAGTCCTGATATCAATTAAGAGTGTCTAGAATTTTTTTTTTTATTCAGGTTAACAATGGATACATATAAAAACAGTGCCTCCTGTTCAGTTACATTACATAATGGCAGCAGTTCAAACAGATACAAATACAGATTTAACTCCAAAGAGCTACAGAATAAGGAGCTATTTTTATCTGGAATGGTACTGTCACCAGTGCTGATGATAGATTCTGAAGAAGCCATATGGTAGGAGACAAGCTTCTTATCTGGACACTCTCCAATCCTGTTATAATGTCATAATCCCACCCGCAAAGGTCATAGTGCGAAAGGGGTCCATTGCTCAGAGTGAGTGAAAGCATGTGATGCTCTGAGACAGTTAACAAGAAGATTATGTGACAATTTCACTCTCAAACTAAGCTTAAAATCATTAAATCAAAACTGATTTTTTTTATTAAAAATATTTTAATATTGCTGTATTTATTATAAATGATTTATCTGTGCACATAAATTCATGTGCCCTCATAATCTTTAACCAAAATAACTCCCCCCTCCTGCAGCGATATCTCATCTCTTCTCTGATGATGTTTACACTTGCTAGATGCCGGGACATCCTGTCACTTACATGACATTACAGCAATAGCAAACCACAACCATTCAATGATCCAATAAATTCCTGATTGGACAAAATCATGTCCCAACCTACATTCTTTTCTTGTTCAAGCAGCTGTTTCACTCGATATATGTCAAAATAGGGAAGAAAAGACTATCGCAAGTGTCATGCCGACTTTAAAATAATCTCCTTTTTTGCATAAATTTACATCTGCATTCAAAAACTTAAATGTATTTATAATCCTAAATTAATTATTCACAATAAGTAAAAATCTATTCCATTATTTATTTTATAATTCTATAACATCTATAGTCTTTTATTGTCATTTCCTCATCACTAATCATTCTGAATATTCTGACAGCCAGAAAACATGACAACAAACTTGATTGCATGCGTGTATGAGCGTCCGCAGGTGCGAGAACTGTATGGAGGGTTAATCGCGCTGTTGCTTTGCTCCTGACCTGCTTAGCCAGGCAAAGCTGCTGACTAAATATGTTCCTTATTACTGATGTCACCTCATTATCTTATGGCACTGCGCTATCCGCCTCTGCTTCAATGCACAATTAGAGCATAAGCAATGACGTCTAGAGATGCTCTCTGTCTCTTTTTGGCACTTTTCCCAAATCTCTCTCTCCCTGACCCATGACTTCCAGCTAGGGTTGTGAAGATCAAGAGAGGAACAGGCCTGATTTTATGTGATGGTTTCTGTTTTGTGTGGCAAGCAGTCGTCCGTGAGGGGCTGCTGGCTTATACTTTGATTTTTGTATTTGTTTTATTTTGTTATTAAAATTGTGAAATGTTCGCCGGTTTCCGCCTCCTCCTTCCCATAATAACGAACTGCATTACAGTGTTGGTTTTACTATTTTGCAAGTGACCGAGCATTACAGTCAAAGTAATGTCCCTATTTTAAAAACAAAGCCTTATAAGGTAACAAATTATAAAATTAAAAAGAAAGGCAGACATTTAGGCCAAAGTGGCGAAGATAAAAATCTATGTCATTATTTTCTTTGTTATTAAAAGATAAAGAACAAAGATACACATTACATGTACACAACAAATAATATACAAATGAAATAAACAGTGCTTTATTTAGTTACAGTAGGTGTATTTAACAGAAGCATTCAAGAATTCACCAATACAGATACTCCGGCACAGGACACTCCGGCACGGGCACAGGCACCGGCACAGACACTCCGGCATGGGCACTGGCACGGACACTCCGGCACGGACACCAGCATGGACAACGGCACAGACTCGGATACCGGCACGGACACTCTGGCACGGGCACCGGCACGGACACACAGGCACGGACACTCCGGCAGGCACACACAGGCACGGACACACAGGCACGGACACTCCAGCACGCACACACCGGCACGGACACACAGGCACGGACACTCCGGCAGGCACAAACAGGCACGGACACTCCAGCACGCACACACAGGCACGGACACACAGGTACGGACACTCCAGCACGCACACACAGGCACGGACACACAGGAACCACGGGCACCGGCATAGGCATCGACACTCACTCCGGCACCGACACCCCGGCACGGACACAATGTCACAAGAAACGTGAATTTGACTTGGTTATATCAGACTTACCAACTGTGGTTACACAAACAAAATGCACGGTGACTACCGCACGGACACTACCAAACGGACACTCCGTGGTTCACAGGTTTGCACAGACACTACCGCACGGACACTACCGAACGGACACTCCGTGGTTCACAGGTTTGCACAGACACTACCGCACGGACACTACCGAACGGACACTCTGTGGTTCACAGGTTTGCACAGACACTACCGCACGGACACTACCGAACGGACACTCCCGAACGGACACTCCGTGGTTCACAGGTTTGCACAGACACTACCGCACGGACACTACCGAACGGACACTCTGTGGTTCACAGGTTTGCACAGACACTACCGCACGGACACTACCGAACGGACACTCTGTGGTTCACAGGTTTGCACAGACACTACCGCACAGACACTACCGAACGGACACTCCGTGGTTCACAGGTTTGCACAGACACTACCGCACGGACACTACCGAACGGACACTCCGTGGTTCACAGGTTTGCACAGACACTACCGCACGGACACTACCGAACGGACACTCTGTGGTTCACAGGTTTGCACAGACACTACCGCACGGACACTACCGCACGGACACTCCGTGGTTCAAATCTAGGCGTGCGGTATGCGTGCTCATAATGGAAGCGAGGCGGTCGCGCATCCAGATAAAAACATCTCAACTTTTCAGAATGCCACAAGCGCACCGTATGTCACGTGACAAGAACGGTTTGCTGTAACGGAGAGCGCAGCTGATGGTTGCTTGGCAACGACAGACGCCTCCAGAGCGCAACCGCCCTAGCGCTTTGGAAAAAGGAGAACGCGGCGCGCCTAGCGTTTTTAGGCGCTATATGTGAATGGCGCCATATCGCGGTCATCTCCCTCCGCCTCAGCCATCTTTATTGTTGTTATTATGCCCCCGGAAGTAATTGAAACTTCAAAACTTTATTGTCCAAGGCCAGAAAATAAACAGTGACATAATCGATTATGGCACTTTGCCGCATTGATGCTGAATCGTACATTTCCCGCATTGCAATGCATCGCCGAATCGATTATTGTTGACACCACTAATTAAGGAAAGATAACTTAGTCCAGTATCTAGGCGCTGTTTGACAGACTTTTAGTGCCTGTGAGCTTCGGGTGTATGCGCTCAGAAAAGCACAGGTTAGAACAGCGCATCAGCACGCGAATGAAATGTTTAACCGGAAAGGCTTTTAAGCATATGCGAATAATGAACTTTTGTAAATTGCAGTATCCCATGAGTGTAACTCGATAACTCTGCGTTAACATGTGATGTGAATATACATCGCATTGTACAGTATGTTGGGACAGAGGTGATAGAATACACTATAGCACGATACTACGATATTTCTTCAAAAGCAGATCGTGGAGACATTTTAAATTAATCATCCACGATCAAAAATCGTGATATCGTACACCCCTACTTCCAGCTCATTGATATGTATGCTACTAGTGCTACTGTTTCATAATCCATCCCACATTCTCCAGTCCTACCTTGGCAGGTCTTCAAATCGGGCAGTAACAGGTAACCCTTAGGGCAGGTGCAGAAGTAAGAGCCCGGAACGTTCTCACATCCCAGTGAGCAGCCGTGATTCCACAGCGCGCATTCATTGATATCTAAACGAGAAGGAGAGATTTTTTTTCAGACGGATACATTTTGAACAAAAGAATAAGAAAGCTGTGAATTTCTACATTAATGCTATCATGTCTCTTAGATGTTACTGTGTTTCACAAAGGAAACAGAGGCTGTACCTTCACAGTAGTTGCCTTGTTTACTGAGGGAAAAACCATCCCTGCAGCGGCACAGACCAGTGTCACTGTGACTGGAACACACTTTCACACACTCTCCTGTGTGTCGATTGCAGCCTGCACAAGAACAAACAGCATATCCTTCCATACACAGACCACCAATATGTTATGAAGTTGTTCTTCTTTATGTGATGTTTAAGATAATTATAAGCAATTTTAACTCGTTCCCCGCCAGTGTTTAAAAAAAAAAGAAGGGTGGAAAAATTGGAATAATAAAATAATTGTTACAAATAATTAGGGATGTAACGATTCACTCATCTCACGATGCGATACGATTCACGATACTGGATTCACGATACGATTTTCTCACGATTTTTTTGACAAATGAGATTTAAGACAAAAGTGTCCCTTTTATTATTTCGGCACATTTCTGCACGTGCGGCACATTTCTTGTTAATTTAAAATATATTTGTCAAATAATAAAACTACATTAAAAAAAAATCCCTTCAAGGTTGTTTCAACTCAGTCTTTCTGTCTGTTTGGTCAAGAGGCTGGACACTGGTTACATTCGCACACTATGTAGCCTAAAAGACTGTGTAAAATTAGTACCAGATTGACAGGGGTATTACATTGTAATAAAGGCAAGATTCTAATTTTGTTATCATTTGTATTATTACACTAGTAAGAGTTAAAAAAACACATTTAGAGAAAGAGATAGTAAAATAAATACAACACCTGGTTGCCACGGAAACACTGATGCACCTTGTGATCTCCGTGGCTCTCGCAATTTTGACTTTTACATTAAAACAGAGGTGACTGGTGCTTCTCACGGTGGTGATTATTATTAGTCTACGGAAAGTCAAAATGCCGCCACACCTCCGTCCGATTTGAATGAGGCAACGTCAACATCTACGCTTGCCGTCGCCGTGTCGTTTGACGGCGCGCGCACACCAGTCTATGGCACACACACTGGCGCGGCGCGAGCGGGGCAAACCGAGCGTTTTCAGTTAATTCCTATGGAAGTTGAGCTTGGCTGACACAAGATCAAGTTCCATGAATGAAGTGAAAACACTCGCTAGCTTCACGCCATTGTGCCTGTAAAGCGAGGTTCACAACTTCACCGTAGCATAGGCTATACAGTAAACGCGCCCTGCTGGTTAAAACGTGTATCGCGATTCGTTTAACATTTCAACCGACTTGAATCGTCACACATTTTTATCGATTTTCAACCGGTTGCGAGTGAATCGTTACATCCCTACAAATAATTAGTGTTATTAATTATTGTTTTGTTTAGCTATTTTGAATGCACATACACCAGCATACTTTATTATCATATTTTATTAAATATTAATCTTTTCTTTACCAACCTGGAGTGAATGGAGGTGGAATTTCCAGCACCGGCTGATTGATGGGATGTACCACTTTGAGATCAGCAAGGGGGTGCGGCATCCTTTTGGAATTGACATTCTCCCCTCGGCCCCCTGTGTACTTGTTTACTCGTGTTATTCTTTTTGACTTAAAGTCTATTAGGTACACAAAATCCAGGAAAATCGTCATCCTCAGAGCCTGTGGTCTAGAGGTAGAACAGGGAGGACATTTATACTATTATACTATATCTTTACTATAATAGTGTAATGTGTGAACATTTTTAGTTTTTATTTTCTTTTACATAAAGGATAGATCTTAATTTTACCTTAAGGGCTGATTAAATACGTTGATAATGTTGCCATCATAGTTGCAGGAGCCCATTGCAGTGTGCTCTTCTTGACCTTGCTGAACCCAGAACAGTCTCCTGTCCCGGTGGTCTATAGCCAGAACCTTCAGTGACATTCTGTCTGCAACTTTCAGCACTGTCGCCTTCTTCCCACCGGTCATGTCTGAACGCTGGATACTGGGAGGCACCCCATCTGACAACCAGAAAATATATCTGGGAAAAAAAGTTGTACATATAAGTGTAGCACCGTTAAACATCATTCGCATGGATCATCTCACATCTCTGTAACCTTCAATTTATTCAGCAAAATTGTAAATGATACAATTAGATTAATTCAGATTATATGTCATTATGAAAAAATGGCATCAAAATAAATATAAAGTGAAAAATTTAATTTCATTTTTTAATATACAAGTATAAATTAGGAAGGCACAATATAATGCTACCATATCACTTATCGGCTGAATATACATTTTTTATGTATTGTATCAGTGGATATTATTATTACACTTTTATTCACACCTCTAATATCACACTTAAATTTAGATTGTCGTCGCACTCACATAAAGTTAATCAAATTACTTAACACTATTAAATATAATCTTTAACAAATATCAAAATTAATATCCTTTTTCATACTGTACATTATAATGTTGCGATGCACACTCAAAATCACTGAAAATGTATTTTGGTTTTTAGTGTTTTATGTATTTAGCCAAAACAGTATAGAATTGAATACAAGCCATTTTCAGTTACTGGCCATGACATGAAAATAATTATCGGCATATCAACCAGACATTTATATCGGTGCGTCCCTAATATAAATATTACATATTATATATCAAATAAATATTAGTCAAACAGTGTGTTTGAGTTCAAATATATAAATGAAATGACCCAATCTCCATCAATACAAATACTGAATTGCGACTGGAAAAAAAAAACTTTCCAGTTTCAAAATTGATTATGTAATAGTGTTGATTTATTTGTATTGAAAACAAAATGATTGCTTATTTAACACTCGTTTATCTCATCAGACTGCTCCTTCGACTTAAGTGAGGCCAGTGTGCTGTAGAATGCTGTTGGAGAGACCCTGTTAAAACTACACCTATGTGCCAGTCATGTTCGAAAGAATGTGAACGTCTGAAAGCTCCAGCATTTATAGCTAGCAGACAAACTAGGATTTGAGCAACACAGTCCTGAGAAGAACTGTGAAAATGACAAAGTCTTTAGTCATCCTCATTCTCCCCGAGAGTCAATACGCACACTACTGAGAGAACAGAGGAAACATGTTGTTGTGGCTAACAAGGTCTGACCTATTGCTCCACAAGCTATGTCTCAATATACTAACAACTGTATTGCCATTGAAGTTTATGCTCTTTTATGTAGTTTTTTTTTTAATACAACATAACATGTTTTTAATATTTGTTTAAAAATAAAAAATGCATTTAATGCTTATATCACTATAACTGTGTGCATTTCAATTTTCAGGAGAGATCAACCTAAAATGAGTACATTATTCCAATTCTTGCACTTTTACTTTCCATGAACGACAGTATAGTTTAGTATTATAATTATTTTTACCTCTCATTTGGATCAACACAAACACTTTTGGGCTGAGATAGGTCTCTCAAGACAGTGTTTTCATTCCTCCCATCTGTGTCCATTCTGTGTATCGTTCCTTTATCTGCATTGCTCCAGAGGACTGAGTTTTCAATCCAGTTCACAGCGAGACCAGTGATTTTTTTCACTGATGAGAGAAGTTTCTGAAAGAATAAACCAAAGGCTTGGAACAGGCTACAAACAATCACTGATGACATTAAATATTAAAATACTGTATTTACAATATTTATTCTGTAAATGTAAATGTAAATGTAAAAAAAAAAAAAAAAACTAACATTAATAGGTCTTCAGTAGTACCTGTCTGCCTGTTCCATCCAGTCCTGCCCTGTTTATTTGTCCTGCATGTGTGTCAGCCCAAAACATTGTCCCCTCACTTAAATGGAAGTCCAACAAGATAGACCTTCCCACCCTAGAAACGATCCTGCTCCGGTCCCCACCATCAAGGTTCATCCTCTGGATGCCATTTCCCAGGCCAAGTAACAGATAAGGCTCAGGATCTTTGAAGACACAAATACAAGCTCTGTCAAATCTAATCAAAATGATACAAACTGAATGCAGTGAACACAGACATAAAACATACATCATTTGATCCTTATTTGAAGTTAACAACCATTTTAACAAGTTTCTGTTCACATCTCATTTTCCTGTTCAAATCAAACTGATTTTAAACCCAATCTTAAATTAAACTGCATAGTCACAAATAATATATTTACAATATCAAATAAAACATGATTTACAAAAGCGGAACTTGCTTAGATCTTTGTTTTTCCTGGAACACCCTTTCTATCACCCAGCCAATCACAGCCCTCTGATTTTTGGGGAACATTTATTATTTTAAATTAATGTAAAGAGTTGTGAGAAAATAGGATGTGTCAGATGAGGTCACACAGGCTATACATTCGAGTTTCCTAGTTAAACCCAGATTCCCGAGATGGACGTGCCACAAACTTTAAACATAGCGGAGAAGCACTTGTCGCCAAAGTAGTGTATATTTACATATATGAATACTTTGAAGAGTATTGTATGTATTATACATATTGCAAATAGCCTGTACTTGACCGAAATGCCAGAATCGTCAGCAAGCTGACTAGATAGCATGGTGAATGTTTATGGTTGTCAATGAATTCGACGCTAAATCATTTTGGCTTTAAAAGGATAATTTGTTTTATCAATATTCATCATATGAAGCGAGCGAGTCTCTTCAGAAAATTTGGGCTAAACAATTTAATTCATATGGATTAGTTTTAAGATCTCTTTTATGAACATTTTGAATATGGAGGGACAGAAAGCTTAGATTTCATCAAAGAGATCTTGATTTGTGTTTCAAAGATGAACAAAAGACTTGAGGGTGAGTAATTAATAAAATATTTTTACATTTTTGGATGAACTATACCTTTAATAGATTTTTCCAATAGGCAAGAAATAACCTCTAATGATGGTTCCTGTTCTTTCAGACAACAATGCACTTGAATGCGACAAGCTCGTTCAGAAGTGGGAAGCAGGACATTTCCAATTACATTTGAATGCAGCATTAAAGTGACAGCAGCCTAATAAACCTGCTGCTGTCTTTTATTAAGGGTAGGCAATTTCTGACAGCCTAGCAATAGCAAGCCAGCTTTGAAAGCATGAGATACCACCCTCCCTTTAGAGCGTCTCCAAAGCCATGTCTCCTTCAAAACACATGAACGCACACAGCAGCGCCTGCAAAGCGACATGAGATAGTAGAGACGGTGTTAAATTACCTCATGTCTCAAAGCACATAACATTACAATAATAATGGGCGTAAACAACTTACAGAGCTCTAGATGTACCACATGACTGCAGCAGATTAATTTCGGAGTTGATAGTGTTGACATAGAAACGGATAAATCCGAGTCGACAACTCCAGGTAGAACGTCACGGGTTGCCATCTCGTAATTACGGTTATATATATATATATATATATAATTGTTTTAAATGTTGCTTACATTTTTGTTTCTCTGCTGTATGAATATGTATTAATAATTGTAACAATCTGTAAGGACTTATATTTTAATGTTAGCCTACAATGTTCTGCAATAAAAAGGTAGAGTCATGAACATAGTTTAATTGTTTAAATAATATAAGCTAGTGTGTCTATGTAAGTAATATAGACACATTTCAGCAGAAATTGAATTCTTATCAAAGTACCACTCTGAAGGATTAAATATCTAATATTGTCTCACAAGTTCATAATCTGATTTAAAACTGTGGCCTATAAAAAAATTATATTAAAAAGATATTGAATAACTAGGTGCAAGATATAAGCTCAGAGTTGTGAGGAAGAAAACTTTGTCGATTTTATTGTATGTTAGTGGCTGCATTCACTAAATGAAATTAAATAGCATGAAACCTCCCTGAAACCTTATGGTGTTGTGACCCTAAAATGAAGCTTGATAAATGAGGCCTGTCGGCTAACAAATACATTATTTCTTGGTCATAAAATTGCTAATTATTTTCTCTTTATTCCCTATATCAGCACTTATAATGTCATTCAGAATGTGAATTATTGTTGCTGTGTGACAGGTCTTTTCATGCTTTTTAATGGGGAGAGGTACACACATCTATCTCACAGATGCCTTCAGAAATCAAGCAACTCCTAGCAACACACACCATAGTGGAGGCCTTCAAAGTTGTTTGAGTAGATTACACAAACGCACAGCCATGTTGCTAGGATATGTAGAGACAAATAATAGAAAAAGGTTCAACATGGTTTTAGTTACAGTCAATAGCCACTAATTTACAACAACATTTAGATGAGTATATTTAAGCAATTAAATTCTGATGTTCTAGCTAAGCACATCAAGAAATAACTTCAAAACTTTAAAGGGAGTTTTTCTTTATATTGAGTTTGCACTCTGATTTAATAGATATTTAACAGACTTAGAGTAAACACAGTAAATATTATGATTCATGAAGGGAGGGTAAAGTTATTTTCTCACAGCAGCAAAAATCTGGGCCAAAAGCACTCATGATTTAGTGTTTCCTAAAATTATTTGTTTAAAAAAAAGTTATCTCTTTATAGACCATGTAATGGCCACCCTTTTAAATATTAAAGTAATAGTTCAATAGTCATTACTCAATCCTATGCCATTCAATCCTGTATGACTTTCTTTCTTGAACAGTGAGTGTTTATGGAGCTTTTTTTTTTTTCATACAATGAAAATGGGTGGTAACCACAAATTAAAGTGCCATAAAAAGTCATTAGCTTTATTTCAAGTCTTCCGAGACCATTTTATATTTTTGTAAGAATTTTTTTTTTTTTAATATGCAGCATTCCACTCTGCGGTATAGCTCTCAAATCTCATTTGAGCTTGTGCGCATAACATACTTAAACAGAGAACACTTTTATGGCTGTTACTTAACGCACTTCATACACTTTTAAAAAGTGCACTTTGTAATAATTTGTAATTTAAATTTAAATTATTGTATTATAATAATTGTTTGTCATGCTTTAAAGAAGTAGGCCTACCCATATTTTGATGTGTTGTTGACTAGCATCACATACGATTAAAGTACTTAATTTTAACCGTAGTGTGTTAACTGTAGTTTATCATAAATTCTTGTCAATGTATTTGGCTGTACATTTTAACCATAACTGAGTTCAACTAATATAAATAAATATAATATTTTCATTTTATGGTAAATAACGTGAATTTAGGGTCTGAAAGAATTACAACAATCAGTTCGCACTGAAGTATATTCTTTTTAAAGTAGTTCTTTTCATAATACATACTCATTCTAAAAGCATGCAAGTGTCTTTTTAAGAAGGGTCCCTATAATGCACCTGTCATACAACCCTTGTATTAAACATCTCACGTTCAAAACTTCACTGAACACATGATGCACTTACCCACACAGCTGAAGTTTCCAGCAGCCCAGGCTCGTCCACCCCAGCATAGTGTTTCCTCAGCAGGGTCTGAAGCTCTGGCAGGGCCCATACTCACCATCCAGAACCACAAGAGAAAGGCGGTCGTTATCGTCCTCCAGAACATAATCCTATCTGTTTCCACAGGGCTCTCCTCTTATGTATTTCCTCGATCACTGAGCCACACCATGCAGCCGTAACCCCCACACATCTTACACACACAGCCGAGCCAACCAGCTTCAACTAAATGACAACCTGGGTGAAACGACTCCAGAAAGTGCATCTATATCCCAGAGATGTCTTTTTTTTACACAGAGCTGGTTGAAAGTGAGAGTCCTGTAGGAGGGCCAGGTTTGTGTCAGGCACACACACAGAGCCTGCAATCTCTCCAGTCCTCCGGTTCTCTAGCTGTTTTGGAAGCAAAGTATGAAATTCCTGACAGTCGCATGGTAAATTTGACACATGGTAAGACCAGCAAGGGCTCAGAAGAGGGTTTTCCCTGATGTAAGACTCTGGGCCTGAGTTCACCTCCTGGCCTCTCAGTCCAAGCATGTGATTTAGTAAGTGGACACACCTTTCATGCTGCTCATGAGTAATGGGATTCATTGTGTCTGCATAGTCAGTCAGGACCTCAGAGTGAAGAATCATGGGGCGGGGCTTGTAAATGCCGCTACACGCAATCTTATTATACGAATAACTGTCATATTGTCATAGGATTTAGTTGCACTGCTCTGGGAAAAATGCGTCAGGTAGGCAGGGACAACAGCTGCTCTGTTGTTCTCCTTAAGCAGGACAGGAAATGCAGCACAATGTCGCTCTGATACACACTCACAGGACGTCAAGCTGGGGAGTATTCACGAACTAATTGAACTGCCATTTAAACTGGATAGATAGACTAGTACTGAAAAAAGATAATCACTGTTTTCTATTTGAATACATATTAAAATGTAATATATTCCTGTGATGGCAAAGTTAAACTTTCATCATCATTACTCCAGTCTTCAGTGTCACATGATTCTTCAGAAACCATTAAAATGATGCTGATTTGCTGCTCAAGGAACATCTTATTATCATCATTGTTGAAAACTGCTTAACAGTGATACCGTTTCAGGATTTTTTGATGAATAGAATTTGTAATACCTTTTTTTGTAATAATGTAAATGCATTTAATGTCATTTTTGATCAATTTAATGCATCCTCGCAGAAAAAAGGAATTATTAATAATATTATTTTTACTGGTATTACATTTTTTTAATGGTAGTGCACATGACAAGTGGCATATAGCCTACTAAATTGTGCATAATCATTCTAACAAAAGAAATTACAAACAAATGGATAAATAAATTATTTACACAGAAATTCGTCAATATGGGAGTAGACCTCCAATTCAAAATAAAATCACACATAAAACACTATGAGGGGGCAATGAATAATTGATGTTATACTGTATGTAAACATGCACTAGATGATCTTTGATAATTTTTCTGTTTGCATCATTGTATCGACTTGGTGGTTTTTCAGCTGCTTGCCTCACAAATTTACAGTATTCAACGTGACCATCTTGAAAACGAGACTCAGCGTCACATTGAAAACAGTTACACTTTCCATAGCAGGTGTCAGGACTATGCAGTATTCAGGTCTCATGCTGTGCTGTATCCTTTGTGAATGGCTCCTGACACTAATTTCATGCTAATGGCATAACCACATAAACAGTGCACATAAATATCCTATTAAAAAAGTAAAGATAGAGAGGGAGAAACATAGAAAGAAACAAAAAATTAAGAGAGGACAGAAACATTAAACGCACCTGTTGCATTTAGAGGAATGCATACTAGCCTAACCATTTAAACACACACATCGGCTCGACATAATATATGATCCTAGTAACAAAGACACTTGCCATTTTAAATGTAAAACTGACAGAAAGAGAAGCTGGTAACCTTCATTGGTTTCCAGTGAGCAAAAATCAATAACAAAGAAAACATAGGCAGTAAAAATGTTTAATAACATTTATCATGAATCTATATAACACTATTTCATCATATGTTGGCATATACAATATACACAACATTTACATTCATGTACACTGCATTTCATAAAAAGAAATACATAATTGTGTGTGATTGGGTGAAGAATATGGCTTTTAAAAATGGGAAATGAGACAGAAAACACAACGTGAGTCAAAATAACTCTTGTAAGGCAGTGAGTTTGACAGCATATCAAGAGCTTATCTTTTAAAACCGATGATGCCACAGCTTGTGTGTGGAAAGGATAACACACAAAGCCGATATGCCATTTATTAGCACAGGTACTCGGATCTAGAGCTGTCACTCTTGTACGTCATCTGAGAGTCGATGCTTGAACGTGAGCACAGGAGCATCCTCTCTGAATCCTGAGTCTGCCTTCGTGCCCACAAATCATTCGCCTGCCCGTTCAGAGTCCTTTGTTTCATGGTGAGCGTCTCGAACTTCACGTACGTCTCTTTTGAAAGGTCTTCATCTGGTCCACTGTTTCTGCTACTGTTTCCTTTACAGTACAGACACAATATCTTGTAGAGCAACACCACAATGAGAGGCACCGCAACTGCGCATGCGATCCCGCTGGCGATCATCAGGACTTTGTTCTGCCCATCGTCATCACCGTTATCCAGAGTACTGAAATCCACACATTGCTCTTTCCCAGACACCGAACCCTTAGTAACCAAACACACCGTGTAGAGCAGGTTAGGCATCAGATACTCCAAGAGCAGCTTCCCTTGACCAACTTCCGTATCGACCGACTCCTTATCCTCTTTCGCATCATTTGGAAAGTAGACCACTGTTAGGGACGCATCGCTTGGAAAACCTTCAGCAGTCCATAATAAGACCGCCGTGTCACTTGTCTCCTCCACTACCTCAATGTCTTTGATGTCAGCTCTCTTTTTGAACTTGTCACTCATCATTAAACCTTTGTCGCCTTTGCTTTGCTGGACCATAGCTGGTTTGTCTCCAGCAGGCGGGGACCTCTGAACTCCTTCGCCTGGTCCCAGACTCTTCCTGGTTGGCAGCGGTGGCATTGTGGTCATCATGTCAGCTCTGGTTGTAAGTGTGGGGCTTAAGGAAGTATACAATGGCATCCTAGTCCCTGCAAAAGAAGTCACGGGTTGACCATCGGGCAGCTTGGTTATGGTTATCGGTGGGGACTGCGTTGTGGCCTGCATCCCATCCACAGACAAGGTGATGGATGCCTCGGCCTTCCCTGCGACATTCTTGGCCTTGCAGAGGTAATCGCCTGCATCCTTAAACACGATACTGTGCAAACTGAGGATGGACCAATGAACCCCCTCACCTGGAGATTGCTGTACAACTACAAAGACATGAAATGGTGAGTAACAACCTGAACAATAGGTTCATAAGAAAAAGGTGAAAGGATGCTTTATATTTTGCTATAACTAAGTAGGTTTACATTTGGGACGAACCGATATTAATATTCAGCCTAAGTTATGTCAAATACAGAGATGTAGATCTGATGAAATACATACACTACCATTGCATCGGTAAGCTTTAATAATGCTTTTGAAAGAAATATCCAATGCTCATCAAGGCTGCATTTATTTGCATTATTAGGGATGAACCGATATTATAATTCTGCCAGAAATAGTTCTTATGTTATGGCCTACATCTGATAAATATTGATACAGAATGAATTCATGTATACAGTGCAGGTCATAATTATTTGCCGCCTTGGTAAATATGATCCAAGATGGCTGTAAAAAATAAATCTGCATTGTTAATCCTTTTGATATTTTATTAAAAAAAAAAATATAGCAAAAATCTGACCTTTCATTGAAGTAAAAGATTTGAAAGTGGGGGGAAAATCACATTATGAAATAAATATTTCATCTCTGGTCTCTGATCTCTTGTCAGGTGTTCTCCAAACTCATCAGGCATTATAGGAGAAAACTCAGAGCTGTTATCTTGGGAAAAGGAGGTTGCAAAAAGTATTTAATAAAAGGGGGCAAACAATTGTTCCCAATGTGTTTTGGAGAAAAACATTTATTTCATAATGTGATCCCCCCCCCCCCCCCCCCCCCCCCCCCCTTCACTCCAATAAAAGGTTAGATATTTGCATTTAAAAATTATATATATATCAAAAAGGATAAACAATGCAAATTTACTTTTTACAGCCATATTTGATCATATTTACCAAGGGGGCAAATATTTCTGTAATTCTATATTAAAATGTAAATAAATATTTATATAATATTTATATTATATATAATATCCGGTATTTATGATAGGGATGCACCGATGTATACAATTTTGGCCGATATGCCGGTAATTATTTTGATGTTGGCCAGTCATTAAAATTGGCTGATATTAATATTCTATATTATTTTGTCTAAATCTGTAATAAAAAAAAACCCCACTAAACTCAAATCAATCATTTTAAATGATACTATATAGGCATCACAAAATTATAATGTACAGTATTAAAACTGTACGTTCGTTTTGAGATTTGCTAAAGATTATATTTAACAGTGTTATTCAATTATTAGGTTTTTTAAAGAAAAACTTTAAGTGGGCGTTAGATGACGGCAAAAAATTCATGTAAACACATCAGTCCTACAGTAATTTTACTAGTCTGACTTTGTCCGGCATGTATACATGTTAATTGTTAATTGTTAATTGGCACACACTCAAAGACAGACGTTAAAGTGTATTTAATAATCCCTCAAATATTTCAGTTACGTTTGATGCCATTTTTACTTGGACAGTGAGACCTCATACCTGTGTTGTTGAATGCAGATCCATCAGCTCTAGTCCAGAGAAGGGTGGGGGTAGGGAAACCATTGGCGTCACACCGCAGAATCACATTGCTGCCTAGTGATGCCGTGATCTTAGTGGCTGAAATCATAACTGATGGCTTGAGGCACTGATCCAGTTCGGCCCGCTGGAACAGGACACCAGCTAAGTTCTCTGGTCCACTGCATGTTAGAAACTGATCCATCAACGCCACAGGCATGCTGCTCATCTTAGACAACTCAATGAGCTTGGAAATTCGACAGTCACAGTACCAGGGATTGTCCTGCAGACCTGCAAATATTGAAATATCTGCTTAGAATATGCAATATGTTAAATACAGGGATGTAAATCTCCTTTCAGTTTAGGGGACAGGAAAAGCAATGTATCAAATATGATCTATCCGTCCGTCCGTCCATCCATCCAACTATCTATCTATCGTCATGTTTGATTCCCATGTGAATGTATGAGCTGATAAAATGTATACCTTCAATGTAATGTCAGTCACTTTAGATAAAATCATAATGCATAAATGTAAATGCAATGGTGAAGGACAACTTCACTTATTGAAGATCTCAACATACTGAAATAAAGACCACAGGTTTACTTATTCAACTACCAAACAAACACAGAAGTTAAATGCCATCAAATAAGAAAGGTGTAAATCTTGCTGTAAATTCTAAAGCCAGGATGTCTTGTCTGGCTCGCACGCATACATCAGGTGTTGGACATTAAAACCACAGTCCACCCATAATTCTGTCTATGGCAGGATGAAGAACAGTTGACTGTAAACAAGGAATTAGACGGTCCACTGATGCAACTCAACAGCTGGATGGTGGCAACTGCTAATATCCTGATGATACAGGGTAATGCCCGGTCACATTATGCATTTGTGCTTATCTCCACACTTGAATGGCACCTGGTGAAAGTAAAGAATATGCAGTTGCAGTTTCACACGAGCAAAAATGCTGTGTATTAAAAAACACAGTCACTCTGATATGCAGAGTGCAGACACACTGACATGATTGCGACTATGATTTTGCTTTTAAACAGTTCAATAAATAAAAATTATAAGTAACTTCAAATTTAAAACACAATACTGCCAATTATATCATCAAAGAAAATTATATCTCCAAGCAAAACACTATAGCGGCATTCTTGAACAAACAAGTTTATTGGATGATTCAATGACTCACTCATTATTGAGGGATTCTGAATTCAGAACATCATACTGGCATATTACAGTTTCTATTACAGTTTCAGTCATATAAAGATATTGCAGAAATACTAAGAGTTGTAGGCTATGCTGGTGTGCTGTTCCGAATTCACTTGTTTCAATATTGCAAGAATTGATTTATTAACTCACTTATAAGGATAGTCACTCCCTGAATGTTGCAGCGTTTTTGAACGAATTGGTTGAATAAATAATTGATGGCTCGGTTGAATAAACACTCTAAGTCTCTGGTCGCCACATTTTGGCGTAACCTGTTTCCTAATGTAATGTTAAGTATTTTTCTAATTTAATGTAAACTACAGGGGGAAAAAATCACTGAAATATCCTCTCCTTCAAGATGGCTGAAATTTTTTGATTGATCTGTGTAGATCGCCCAACCTTGATTAGTTTTGTTGGAGCCTCAATAGCTAAATGAAAACTTTGAAAAAACTTTCATCATCATGATTTCCATTACACGAGAGTAGATGTTAACTTCATGCTGATTTGTACTCGGCTTTCGCCAAGATAAGCACAAACTAAGGCGTAAAACTCAAACTCCATCCATTTACGCTTCCTTCCATATGCTGATGTGAATCTCCTTCTGTCCGGCGTTAACGGCTGCAGTGTACTTGGCGCGTCAGCACACACAACGGCTGCAACTACAGTGTGGTCTCCCCAGTGGACCAGCACGACAACCGTCTGGATTGAGCCGAGTAGGGGACATCTCTAGGGACTTCAAGTGGGCACATTCCGTCCTCAGCAGGGGTGTAGTACCAAATTTTGGGCCCTGGGTACAAACCATCTTGCTGGGCCCTCCGCTCTCGGCGACTTCTCCAAACGGGGGGGGGGGGCTTTTGGGTGACGGACTTTTGACTTGAGCTCGGCGATTTGAGCTCGGCGATTTGAGCTCGGCGATTTGAGCTCGGCGATTTGAGCTCGGCGATTTGAGCTCGGCGACTTCTCCAACTTGGGGGAGGTGGAGACGGACTTTTGACTTAAGCTCGGCGACTTCTAAGGGCCCCCCCCCCCTGGCGACTTCTAAGGCCCTCCCCCCTGCCTCGGGCCCTGGGTACTCGATACCCTTTATCCCCCCAGTTCGCGCGCCCCTGGTCCTCAGTGTTTCGTCGACTAGCCCACGACACCTCAAGAGGGCTCGACAGCGTCCCAGAGTCACCCAAACCCCGTCCCCCACTCAACTCAGCCCAGCTTACTGACCTTTACATCGTGCTCCTTGCTCCTTACTTACTGCTCCTTCCTCGTAGTTCACATGTGACCTAACCACAATCTCACAATCTCTCCGCAACCCAACCCGTTTGACTAAGGCTGTCAAGCCCCACTGTCTTCGTTAAAGTAGGTTCAGTGGCAACGGTTCCGTATGGCATACTACCTACCGCAATACACAATATCTGCATCACACAATATACACAGGAACATAATAACTGTAATTACTATGCAAACTAAACAATTAAACCAACAGACTCTTCCAGTTTTTCAATAATTCTACGAAACTGTATCGTGGCGGCCTGTACACAGCCAGCCAGAATATTTCCGTCTCAACCACAGCCAGTTGCTGCTCCTCTCTGCTACTTCAGATAAGTTCTTTACTGTGCGACGCAACTCTTGGCCACTGAATCCGACGTCTCTGAGGAACCGGGTTGTAGAGTGTGCCACAAATCCTCGACAACTCACTTCCACTGGATAAACCTGGACTCTCCATCCTCGCTGTTCTGCTTCAGTGGCCAGATGAGCGTACCGCAGTTTCTTCCTCTCATATGCCTCATCTACCTCATCTACAGCATCCTCCCATGGCACTGTTAACTCTACCAGTTGAACAATGCGTGCTGATCCAGACCACAAAACAATATCTGGTCGGAGGTTAGTGGTGGCAATCTCCGGTGGAAAAATAAGCCGTTGATCAAGATCAGCCAGCATTTTCCAGTCCCTAGCAGCTTCCAGTTGTCCTGGGCGAGAACTGGTTTTAACACCTTTTCTTGATGGTTGCTCGCCTGGGCAGAGGAATATTGTCTTCTGTGAGTAATGTTTTGCTAGAAAAGGTGGCAACTTATTGGTCATGTTACGCTTGCCTTCCAATGCTAAAGCCAAACAAATATCATATCATATCATCTACTACAGCAAATGGTAAAGTATTCTATACTTTAACCAAGTGCCATACAAGAGTACTCTCACTTTTTTTTTAATCCAGTAGGTCAAGCACACATGAATCTATCAAACTATTAACTTTCTCTTCGGCAATCTAAATATCACTAAGCAAACACATGAATCATCCTCATCCTCTGATGCAGTTGGAAGCGCCATTGGAAGATTAGCTTGTACTTAACTTGGGAGAGCCCAATGAGACATAGGCTAGATTTAGATATTTAAAGATCACACTTGGGCTTACAAATACATGGTAAAGAGAGGGATATTGTTGAATCTTGCTTTCAATTGTACATACTGTATACAGTATCCACCCATATTCTTTGCATTTTAGCATTTTAGGAAGAGCCAACCCTTGTTTAAAAAAGAAAAAAAGAAGTACACATCAGCATACTTTTAAAAATGTAATTATTAAAGAAGTAATATCCTTAAAAAATGATTAAAGGTGCTCTAAGCTCACGTTTTTTAGGCTTAATTTTTTTTTTGTCACAAACAGCAAACATCTCACTATCCGCTAGCTGTCTGTCCCCTGAACACACTGTAAAAAACATGGTCTCTGTAGACAGCCCAGGCTTCACAAACAGCAACACAAAAAACTGGTCCAACCTGGACCATGAAACATAACAAACAGTGTTCCAGCCAATAACGACAATAAATATTTGGGGTTGGGGGTTAGTGCGTGTGCAACGGAAGGGAGGGGGAGGGGACGGAATGAGGAGGAGGGAGGGTCGAGCTAGCCTCCGTTTTGTTTGACAATACTTCGAACATCAACAAGAAGTGATGTCACCCAACATCGCTTAGAGCACCTTTAAATGAAAACTTTTCGAACACTTCATTGCATGTATTTTACAATTAAATTAAAATTTATTATTGCCTGAATGTATATTAAATCCAGTTAGTTGACTACAGTAAAGTTTAAATTTAGTACATTTCAAACATATTAACTTTAAATGTAATTTTATAAATCAATACACTTTTTAAACATAGAAACAAGAAACATAGTAAAGAAAGTTATGATAAGTTTACACTTAAGTGGCCTTTTATTTAATTAATATTCTTATATTATCTGCAAGTTTTCAAAAATATACTTAAAGGGGTCATGACATGTTTTTTTGTTTTATTTATTATATTCCCTTAGGTGCAATTATAGTATTAATATAGTTCCCTTTCGTAGTCACTCCGAGTTACGTCGGATGACGGAGAATGGGGGTTTCGCCAGAAAGCCAATCCTCTTCGAGTATTTAAAAACGAGCCTATGGCAATGAAATGCCAAGGGTCTGCGGAATTTGCCTAATGTATCTCCGCCTCACCGCGTGAGTATTTAAGGAGAGACAGGTGCAACAGCAGATCATGTTTTCGCTTCGGAGCCAAGAGAACCTCTTCACTCCACAGCCACAAACTGAGTTTACAAGTGACTCACCTCTTCGAGACGAGCGAACTCTCCAGTGTTGGTGTGACGGCGGTATCCAGCGAGTCTTCACATTGCCTGCGATCTGTGCAGTGGTCTGCCTGACTTTGTGTTTTCTCCCTGGTCGCCTCAGCATTGCAGAGTTTTTCCTCTCCTAAAAGAGCTGCACGTGGCACGTCTTTTTAAAGATGTCTCGCCCGTGTTCTTCTGGTTGCGGTCGTTATCTGTCATCTTCTGATGGGCACGAGCGCTGCTTTGTGTGTCTGGGCTTTGAACACGCTAAAGCAGCGCTCGTGGATGACTCATGTTCCTTCTGTGGGAACATGACCATCGCAACACTTAGATTAAGACTCGATGATCTTTCAGTGAGAGTCCCCGCGTCCACCACCCGTCCTGCTTCCTCCACGAGAGGTGGTAGTTCGGCTGGGGGACAGGGTGATCTGAGGGTGACGGTGTGGAGCAATCCGACGATGCGTCCTCGGACCACACCCCCCTCCGCTGTGTTGCAACCCGCGAGTGCCGCGGTGATTCAGGCGGGTCCTTCTTCGGAAGTCCCGCGTGTTTCATTCGGCGCTCCAGAGGATGACACGATGTCGATCGCGGCATCACAAGGTGGGCTAGAGTCTTCGGGAAGTGAGGATGCGGCTGCGTTGCCTCCTTCGGGAGTCCCAGCGTTGCCCGTGTCGGATCCCGAGATGACGGCCATGCTGTCCCGGGCAGCCGTGAGCATCGGGTTAGAGTGGAACCCTCCGCCCTGCCCCGAGCGCTCGCGGCTGGACGATTGGTTTTTGGGTGCGGCTGCCGCCTCACGGCCTCAGCCGACCCCAATTCCTTTCTTCCCGGAGCTGCATGAGGAGCTGTCGAGATCATGGAAGGCTCCTTTGACCTCCCGTGAACGCTCGTCAGCTTTCTCCGCCTTTCCTCCCCTCGATGGCGCAGCTGCCCATGGGTACACTGGGATTCCCCCGGTGGAGCGCTCTGTTGCGATGCAACTGTGTCCTCAGAGCGCCTCCTCTCGTGGCAATCCTAAGCACCCGTCCAAGGCCTGTAGATTCTCGTCATCCATGGTGGCGAGGTCTCACAGAGCTGCAGGACAGGCGGCTGCTGCCCTGCATGCTATGAGCACCTTGCAGGTCTACCAGGCCCAGCTGCTCAGAAACATGCACGAGGGCAGGACTGACCCAGGGACGTTCGACGAACTGCGTGCCGCCACCGACCTCGCTCTCCGGGCGACGAAGGTGGCTTCACGCTCCCTGGGTCAGGTGATGGCCACTAGCGTGGTCCAGGAGCGTCACCTTTGGCTGAACCTGGCCGATATGCGGGACGTTGAGCGGACTCGTCTGCTCGACGCCCCCATATCCCAGGCCGGCCTCTTCGGCGGAGCGGTTGAAGACTTCGCCCAGCAGTTTTCAACCGCACAGAAGCAGTCTGAGGCGATAAAACATATTCTGCCCCGACGGCCAGCTGCTGCCTCCACCCAGCCGTCGGCACAGACGCCTCAGCCTGCTCGCCGCCGAGGACGCCCCCTGCGGCTCCCGCCCCTCCCGCACGGCCCCAGCAGCAGCCTTCACCCGGGCCGCGTCGTGGAGGAAGCCGCAGGAAGGCGTCCCAGCCCCCTCAGGCCCCGCGCCCCGCTAAACGCCAGGCCAAGCGGCGTTCCTGAGACGGGCTGCTCAGTGATGGTGTCGGTTTTTTCCCAGGAGGCGGTTGCAGGCCCCCTCCTTCCCCCGGTGGAGGGCCGGGGGAGAATCCTTTGTTCTCCACTCCCCGCTGCTCACCCACGGGTGGGCAGCACCCTAATGTGGTTAAAGAAAGAACCGAAATGTCCATCACTGAGCACACAGAGCTGGATGACAGTGCGCGACGCCCCCGTGCCTCGCCACTCTCGTCCTCCTCTGTCTCTGAGGGCGAGGATGACAGTGCGTGCCGTCCCCGGACCACACCACTCTCATCCCCCTCTATCGCCAGACCCCTGGCAGAGCAGACCCCCGTGGAACGCTGGTCCTTCCCTGGTCTCCTCTGTCAGGGCGCGGAGCTTGGCTGTGCACACGCTCAGGGCCGCTATGCCACCCTTGCCTGTGCCGGTCACTCCGCCTCGCTGCCCCTCCGGGGGGACGCCTGTGGCTCGGATGATTCCACTGGATCAGTTTTTGGGGGCTTGGTTAGAGCTCCCCAATCTGTCCCGTTGGGTCGCCCGAACTATCAGGCTCGGCTATGCGATTCAGTTCGCACGGTCTCCTCCCCGCTTCAGGGGAGTCCGCTTTACTATGGTCGGTGGCAATGCCCCGGTCATGAGAGCGGAGGTTGCTACCCTGCTGGCGAAGGGTGCAATCGAGGCTGTCCCTCCAGCCGAGATGAGGTCAGGGTTCTACAGCCCCTACTTCATTGTCCCCAAGAAAACCGGTGGGTTACGGCCAATCCTGGACTTGCGCGTCTTGAACCGCTCCCTTCACAGGCTGCCGTTCAAGATGCTCACGGCCAAACGCATTTTCGAATGCGTGCGGCCACAGGATTGGTTTGCAGCGATAGACCTGAAGGACGCCTACTTTCATGTCTCCATTTTACCTCGACACAGACCGTTTCTTCGGTTTGCTTTCGAGGGGCAGGCATACCAGTACGCGGTTCTCCCATTCGGGTTGGCTCTGTCTCCTCGCGTCTTTACGAAGGTCGTCGAGGCAGCCCTTGTTCCCCTACGCGAACACGGGGTTCGCATCCTGAATTATCTCGACGACTGGCTAATATTAGCTCACTCTCGAGATCAGGTTTGCGAACACAGAGATTTAGTGCTCCGGCACCTAGCCCGTCTGGGCCTTCGGGTCAACTGGGAGAAGAGCAAACTTTGCCCCGTGCAGAGGATCTCTTTTCTCGGTATGGAGATAGACTCGGTCGCCATGTCCGCGCAGCTTACGAGCGAGCGCGCACACTCACTGCTGACTTGTCTTCGACAGTTCGAGGGCAAGAGTGCGGTCCCACTGAAACTTTTTCAGAGGCTCCTGGGGCATATGGCATCCGCAGCCGCAGCAACGCCACTCGGATTGCTTCATATGAGACCGCTTCAGCTGTGGCTTCGCGATCGAGTCCCGAGGTGGGCATGGCATCGCGGTACGCTCAGAGTTCTAATAACTCCGACCTGCCGTCAGACCTTCACCCCGTGGCGGAACCTCAGCTTTCTACGGGCCGGAGTTCCCCTAGAACGAGTTTCCAGGCATGTTGTCGTCTCCACAGATGCCTCTGCCACGGGCTGGGGCGCCATGTGCAATGGACATGCAGCCGCGGGCTCCTGGACAGGACCCCAGCGCCTCATGCATGTCAATTGCCTCGAGTTGCTGGCAGTACGCCTTGCCCTGCACCGCTTCCGGGCGTTGCTCCTGGGTCAACACGTACTTGTCCGCTCGGACAATACCGCGACTGTAGCGTACATCAACCGTCAGGGTGGTCTACGCTCTCGCCGTATGTCGCAACTCGCACGCCACCTCCTCTTATGGAGTCAGAAGCACCTGAGGTCCCTTCGTGCTATTTACATTCCTGGAGTGCGGAACCGTGCAGCCGACGAGCTGTCACGGCTCCGGCCAACCTCTGGCGAATGGAGACTCCATCCCCAGTCGGTCCAGCTGATATGGGACCAGTTCGGCGACGCACAGATAGGTCTGTTTGCCTCCCACGACTCATCCCATTGCGCCCTGTATTACTCCCTGACCGAGGGCACGCTCGGCACGGATGCACTGGCGCACAGCTGGCCGCAGGGCCTACGCAAGTATGCGTTTCCCCCAGTGAGCCTTCTCGCACGGACTCTGTGCAAGATCAAGGAGGACGAGGAGCAGGTCATATTGGTCGCCCCATACTGGCCCACCAAGACCTGGTTCTCCGAACTGATACTCCTCGCGACAGCACCTCCTTGGCCAATTCCTCTGAGGAAGGACCTCCTTTCTCAGAGACGGGGCACCCTATGGCACCCTCGTCCCGATCTCTGGAGACTCCACGTGTGGCTCCTGGACGGGACGAGGCAGGTTTGAGTACCCTGCCACCAGCGGTGGCGGCTACCATCACTTCCGCTAGAGCATCGTCCACGAGACATGTCTATGCGTTGAAGTGGAACCTCTTCGTCAACTGGTGCTCTTCTCGCCGAGAAGACCCCAGGAGATGCTCGATCAGCGTTGTGCTTTCCTTCCTGCAAGACGGGTTGGAGCGAAGGCTGTCTCCCTCCACCCTGAAGGTGTATGTGGCCGCTATCGCCGCATATCACGAAGCAGTTGAAGGTAAGTCTCTTGGAAAGCACGACCTGATCCTCAGGTTCCTGAGAGGAGCGAGGAGACTGAATCCTCCTCGCCCTCCTCTCGTTCCCTCTTGGGACCTCTCAGTGGTTTTAAGTGCCCTGCAGAGGGCTCCCTTTGAGCCTCTGCAATCAGCTGAGCTTAAGATCCTGTCAATGAAGACAGCGCTCCTGGTTGCGTTGGCCTCCATCAAGAGGGTAGGGGACCTGCACGCATTCTCCGTTGACGAAGCGTGCCTGGAGTTCGGGCCCGGCCACTCTCACGTGATCCTGAGACCCCGGCCTGGATATGTGCCCAAGGTTCCCACCACTCCCTTCCGGGACCAGGTGGTGAACCTGCAAGCGCTGCCCCGGGAGGAGGCAGACCCAGCCTTGGCACTGCTCTGTCCAGTACGCGCACTCCGTGCTTACGTAGACAGGACGCAGTGTTTTAGGACCTCAGACCAGCTCTTTGTCTGTTATGGTGGGAAGCTGAAGGGAAAGGCTCTCTCCAAACAAAGGTTGTCTCACTGGATAGTGGACGCCATTGCTTTGGCATACCAGCAGCAAGGTCGACCATGCCCCCTTGGTGTGACTGCCCACTCCACCCGGAGTGTGGCGTCCTCTTGGGCTTTAGCGCGTGGCGCCTCGCTAACAGACATCTGCAGAGCTGCAGGCTGGGCGACACCTAACACATTCGCCAGATTCTACAATCTCCGAGTGGAGCCAGTCTCCGCCCATGTACTGTCTTTTTCAAGCTAACATGGGAGCTGTGAAGTGTCTCGCTTGCTCGCCATTCCACTCCACGGACTGGATACGTGCGATATTTCCTCAGGTGAGCCTTCCTCTCTGAAGCCCTGAGTTCCTCCAGCACTGTTGACGCTGGCGCCAGTGTCTATTGCCTGTGCGTCGGCTAGGTGCCTCCGTGTGCATGGTACCTCCTCTGAGTAACCCCCACATGTGTATTTTCCACTGTAAGCCTCTTTGAGCATGTGTCTTTCCCTCGGCAAGTCACCTGCCACTCCTGGAGTTGAAAGTAGATGCCACCCTACGGGCTGGTCACTCCAGTGTTCCTCCATATGTAGCCCCCTTGGGCCATATGTGTATTCTTAAGTCCTCCCTATGGGTAGGCATGCTGCGGCATATCTCCCATGAGATATGCTTCCCAGTGTACCTTGGTATTCCTGTGTTAAGTAGGACTCCTTCGTCCGTGCCTATATCACGACAGGGAGGTCAGACTTCGCAGGGCACTGGAAGACAGCTGTGAAGGTGGCGTGATTACACGGGGACCCCCATTCTCCGTCATCCGACGTAACTCGGAGTGACTACGAAAGGGAACGTCTCGGTTACGGATGTAACCCTCGTTCCCTGAGTAGGGAACGGAGACGTTACGTCTCCCTGCCACTTCCGCTGTACCGCTGGGTAGACGCCTGAGTTCAGTCTCGGCTCCTCAGCGAAGACATGATCTGCTGTTGCACCTGTCTCTCCTTAAATACTCACGCGGTGAGGCGGAGATACATTAGGCAAATTCCGCAGACCCTTGGCATTTCATTGCCATAGGCTCGTTTTTAAATACTCGAAGAGGATTGGCTTTCTGGCGAAACCCCCATTCTCCGTCATCCGACGTAACGTCTCCGTTCCCTACTCAGGGAACGAGGGTTACATCCGTAACCGAGACGTTTTTTGTACAAAAATAAAATAAAAAAATGTAGTGATTTATGACCTTTTCCCACCCTGTTTCTCCCCCTCTGATTCAAACAGTCTGTTTTGGAGGTGTTTCCCCTTTAAGAGTTCAGTGTTAACGCCCATTGTTATGATTGGCTAACGTCAGTGCTGCTTATGCATAAATTATTAACGTTAATCATTTTGTATCACATATACACAATACTCCGCCACGTGAAATTTCGGTCTTCCGATCTTTTACCATCCCGTCAATTCTCAATTGATTTTGATTCATATGCGCGAGGGGGAGAGAGAGAGGGAGAGGGAGAGCAAGACAGTTTGAAGGCGCGCGCGCGGCCGTGGCTCTCTCTATCTCTGCTCGTTCTTTCAGTAACATGCGCTCTGTCACACTCATCTACATTACTCACCGAACAAATAAGGCTTTGGCGGGATGCATATGCTGCAAATAAACTGCATCCAACTGCTTTCCCTGACATCCGGATCGTTCGGCAGCATTCAAACATGTTGTTTGTCCACAGCCAGGAACAGCATATCTGCGTGGCATCGCAGTCATCTTGTAAACAGACCCCCTCGCTGCACGTCAACGCATGCGATGATGTGAGCTGAGGGGTGTTTGGTGTTTTTAGCCCCCAACGGCGCCTTCCAGGCAGCGAGGGATGGGTAGGTTTAGGGATGAGGTTAGGGTTAGCTGCCTGGAAGGAGCCATTGGGGGCTAAAAACACCATCGAGCGAAATGAGGCGTAGTTGTCTTGCGCTGGAGGAGGTCATATGCAAACGACTGGTACATCACTTCGTACCGTGACGTCACTAAGTTCAAAGGATCTAGAACGAGCTGTATTTAGAGCTTGATTAAATAATTGCTTCGTTTATAATGGGGAGGGCGTCTTAAGCTATGAAACTTGCAGGAAGTTTTAATAGTACATAGATCTCTTATATACCAAAAGATCAAGGCAAATTCGGTTTCTCATGTCATGACCCCTTTAAGATATGAAGTACACTGCAAGTGTACATTCAATACAATTAAGCACACTTCTATTTCACAAGGGAAAGCTCATACTGTACCAGTAATTTGACTCCTTAAAGGGATAGTTCACCCAAAAAAGTAATAAAAAATAAAAATTCTGTCATCATTTACTTACCCTTAAGTTTTTCCAAATCTGTCTGAATTTCTTTGTTCTGCTGAACACAAAGGAAGATATTTTGAAGAAAGTTTGTAACCAGGCCGCTTTGGGGCACCGCTGACTTCCATAGTAGGAAAAACAATACTATGCAAGTCATTGGTGCCCCAGAATTGTTCAGTTTCCCACATTCTTCAAAATATCCTCTTTTGTGTTCAACAGAACAAATAAATGTATACAGGTTTGGAACAACCTGAGGGTGAGTGAATGATGGCTGAATTTGAACTATCCCTTTAACTACAGAGTTTCTTTTGCTGGCTTAGTTTATGTCAACAAAGTAAGCTAAGGTAATTTAGAATGAAAAAAATATATTTTAAAAACTTTTCAATGCAATTTGAATACTGCCTGTTCAACATCATTTCGCATATTTAAGGTGTGTCATTATAATTTTTACCCACCTAGAACAATCTTTTGTGAGGCATTGGCACTAGGCAGGATGCCTGAAAATGGAGGCCAGATGTCCACCAAGTCAGAGGGGAGGGTAGTTAGCTTGTTACTAGAAATATCTAGGTAGGTGATATTAACCAGGTAAGGTGCTGCCTCCACAGGAACATTAGTCAAGCGGTTGTTGTGCAGGTCCAAGGTCCTAAGACTGGGCATCTCTCTCAGAGACTCCCAGGGAAAGATAGCGATCATGTTCCCATCCAGTCGTAGCTCATGAAGAACTTTCAGATTGTAGAAACTGCCAGGATCCACAGAGGTGATTGAATTGTACGTTATCCACAGGTAACGTAACTCTGACAGGTAGTAGAAGGCCTCAGTGGGCACTCGACGCACAGCTGTCTTCTCCACCCGCAGCTTCACCGTGTCCAAGGGGACGTTGACTGGAATATCTGACATGTCAGGGTCATTGCATAAAACAGACCTGTTGCAGATTTTCAGAGCAGAGATTAATCACTTCAACCAATATGAGCCTATATGTGGTGATGTTCATTCATTTTGAGTTTTATGAGGAATATATAACCTCACACAAAGTAAAATTCAAAGAATTATTTTACATGTATAATTTATGTTTACACTGGTCTGATTCTGTTATACCTTTAACAAAACATTTTAATGATTCAAAATGGTTTCCTGTATCGTGAGTGTTTGCACTCTCAGGCTAAGCTCTTAAGATAAACACAAGATAATACCCCACGTGATAGTTAAAAATATATTTTTATTTATTTTTTTATTTATGACTCGTTAGGATGTTTGAAATCCAATATATTTATTTAAATATACATGTGAATAATTATAATAATATAAATCTATACATTTACATATTAGACTGTAATGTAATGACAAATTAAAATCCTTTAAAAGACTAAAAATCCAAAATTTTTAAATATTATTATAACAATGTACGAATAAAACATTTAATTTAACTAACGTTTCAGATACCCTACATTAGGAAATAAACAGATTTCCCTTCAGTGTCAATCTGTCAAAACAAGATTTATTGCCAATAATATGTTTATAAAGGCCTATAGGCTTAAATTTATATAGCCTATCTTGAGTATAAAGGAAGATGCATAATTAAAAAAATTATATAATCCTTGTTGTAACAATATCTTGCTTATTTTGATTCAAAAAGGCTCTTGTGCACATTTCTTCTATCGACTTTGGTCAAATTACATTTATAAATATGAAATATTTGTCTGTGGTTTAAGGAGGTTTTAAAAGTATAGGCCTACTTCATAAAATGTTACTATTAAAACGTATGGGCCTATTGATATTTCTCAAATGCTATTAATTTTCAGTTTATTCCAGCTCAACCTATTTCCTATAGGCCTACTGTATGTCTGTCTACTTATTCAATTGATTATTGATAATAATTATTAATTATTAATTAATTATTAATTATTGATAATTAATGCAATGGGCCTAAATTGCTTTTTGCAAGGTTATGCTAAATAGGCTATCTTACTTAGTTGAAATTTTATTAAACTTTATTATAGCCTATATTTATTGTACTTTTTTAAACTTGTATTATTATTATTATTGTGAAATAGTGTCCTTACCTGCTGCCAGTGCCATCGCTGCGTCCGTGGTACACGCAGGTGCACTGCGACGGACAGAAGGGTTGTGCAACACTCCAGCAGCCCAGGAGAACCTGGGCCACCAGCAGACGATACATCCTTCAGTCACGGACACACATCAGATCCCAATCGATCATCAGTGAACAAAAATCCCTTTAGCAGTCCTCGGGGAGAATGAATAAAAGCAAGAAAAGTGCATTGCCGCATGCATCCTGTTTAGCATGCTAACACAGGTGAGCAGGAAGCTGAGAAGAACTGGAGGATTGGGAGGTGCGCACGCGAGATTAGAAAGAGGATTTCTCAAGGCTGAGTAGGTCACTAAAGTTGAACAGTGTGGGATGGGAAGTAAGTGTGTGTGTGTGTGTGTGTGTGTGTGTGTGAGAGAGAGAGAGAGAGAGAGAGAGAGAGAGAGAGAGAGAGAGAGAGAGAGAGAGAGACTGTGTTCGGATAAGCCCACACGCTATAGGCCTAATCGGCTAACGGCAAGGTTCTCTCATCATCGTCACGTGACCGCTCGCTCCCAGACACTTTTCCATCCTGCACCTCCTGTCCTGTTTGAGGCTGATTTTGGCTTCCGTCACCTCCCTTGCCTCACGCTGTTAAGTGTTGCGTGCATTGTGTAGATGACACCTGTGTGTAAGCTGACGTTCAGGTCATGATTTACTTAGAGTAGGTCAGGTGGCAGACAGGCCAAACTGTTCTGTCTGGGTTGAGAGATGACTGCCAACTTTTGAGTTCAGCTTTAAGTGAGAATTGGGGATAGCAGTCCATGTTAATTTATCTCAAGGAAAAACTCTTAACTAATGTTGTAAACTATTGACCTACAATCATAGGATAGGCGGATTAACCATATGCAAGTGCCCATGGGGCACCGCGTTCAGGTCCAATATTTGTTTCTCTTTTAAAACAAGCAATTCATATGTTTTGTTGAAAGTTTATTATTTTCATCATTTTTTTTCATATTATTATTATTTTGGACGCACGCGTTTCATTTTAACACTATAATTATATTACACTAGCGTGTCTATTGGCACAGAGCAGAGCGAGTGTTTTCAATTAATTTCTATATGAACTGAAAACGTACTCGGTTACTAACGTAACCTCGGTTCTCTCTAGAAGAGGGAACGAGCACTGCGTAATATCTTACGCTAGGGGAAAACCTCTTTTCCACAAGATATTGAAGCCAAAAATTATCCTTAATTTTGAATTAATGTAAAACGCGTTGCGGCAGCATGCAGCCATAGGCAAGACGGCTTGCATGCCTATTGGCTGCCCTGCGGCAACTGCAGCAGCCTATTGAGAGTGGCCCTTGGTGACGGCAGATCCAATGGGGGTGCTTCGCGCCCACTACGTCACGTCCCGCCGAGACAGGCGTGGCCTGGGCCTATAAATACAGCTCGATAGGCTGATATAATCTGGTTTTTCATTGCCGAAGCGAACCAGAGCGTGTTGCAGGCACGGCAAAGATACGCAGTACTCGTTCCCTCTTCTAGAGAGAACCGAGGTTACGTTAGTAACCAAGTATGTTCTCTTACAAGAGGTTCTCTCGCACTGAGTAATATCTTACGCTATGGGGAACATAGTGTAAAACGCCGTGCGTGCTGGGATCCAAGTCCCAAGGGCAGGTGCCCAGGGCTCATATAGTGCATAAACACCAGGGACTCACAGAGAGTCTGAGAAGAGAGGCTATAAGCGTTATTTCCAATAAGTAGCATCCAAAGGGACCTAATCACATCAACAGTGTTCCAGGCAGTCAGTGTGAAATGTTCGGCCTGAACTGGGTAACAGTATGGGTCTTACTCATTGCCCATGGAGTTATTTTATCGATCAGCGAGCGGTGCTCAAGAGGTTTCAGTATTCTGAGCCAAAGCAACGGGGCAGACAGTACTGATCTTTAGACCGAAAGTAGTTTAGCCTATAAGGCGGGAACCTCTAGGTTATAAAACCTTATAAATGTAGACGGGGAGGCAAATGTCTCCCACAGCAGTAGGACCATCTGCGGGTGCAGAGACTAATCTCCTTGGAACATTGTTTCTGGACAGTCTGTCTGGTCCCAAATTCAGGTGACCAGGCACATGTGCTGCTCTCAATGAGCGCAGATTGTGCTGAACCCAGACCAGGAGGTGTTCTGTCAGCCTGTAAAGGTTTCGGGACCTGACGCCACCCTGGCGATTTATATAGGCCACCACTGACATGTTGTCCGAGTGGACCAAGACGTGGTTATTTTTTATCTGGGGACAAAAACGCCTCAACGTGTTGTCGACTGCCATCATTTCCAGACAGTTTATGTGTAGAAGCTTCTCCCGTTCTGACCACTGGCCATAGAACGGTCTGCCCTCGAGCAGCGCTCCCCATCCCGAGGTGGAGGCGTCCGTGGACACCACTTTCACACTCAAGAAAGTCCCCAGGTTTACACCTGACTGATACCAGTCGATTGCTCTCCAAGGTTTCAGAGCTGTGACGCATTTCTGACCGACCTTGAGACGAAACAGACCGGAGGCCCATGCCCGAGGTGGTAGTTGCGCTTTTAGCCATAACTGTAGCGGGCGCATGCGAAGCAGACCCAACTGGAGTACTGATGATGCTGAGGACAGCGAGTCCAGTTCTGTGCCCAGAAAAGATATTCTCTGACTGGGAGACAGCGAACTTTTCGCCAAATTGACTTTGAGACGTAGATTCTCGAGATGTTCGAGTAATATGATCCTGTGTTCTATGAGCTCTGAGTGTGATCGAGCTAGAATCAGCCAATCTCCAAGTAGTTCAAAACTCGCATGCCCCGAAGTTTCAGGGGTGCGAGAGCCGCATTCATGCACATTGTAAATGTACGGGGTGCTAGGGACAGGCCGAACGGTAGGACTGTGTATTGATATGCCTGGCTCTCAAAGGCGAATCTCAAGAATCGCCTGTGACGTGACGCTATTTGTATTAAATTTTGGAAATACGCGTCCTTCAGATCTGTTGACATAAACCAGTCCTCTTGGCAAACCTGCGCGATGATTCTCCTGGTTGTGAGTATTCTGAACTGGCGTTTCAAAAAGCACTTTGTTCAGCTGTCTTAGATCTAGAATGGGTCTGAGACCCCCGTCTTTTTTCGGTACCAAAATATCTGCTGTGTAGACCCCCTTCGCTCTGAGCTTGAGATAAAGGCTCTATGGCCCCTTTGCTCAATAGTTTTGCTATTTCGGCTCGAAGTAGATGAGCTACTTCGGATTTTACTGTAGTTTCGACCCGCGCCGTGTAGCGGCGGGGACGTCGAGCGAACTGCAGCGAATTGCCTCTTTTTATGCTCAGCACCCATTCTGATACCCCGCGAAGCATTGCCCACGCATTTGCATGAATAGCTAGGGGTAGAATGAGATCTGGGCTCTGGCCGCAACATAGTGGCAACCGGAGAGCTTCGGTGTGCTGTAACGTAAACGCTGTGCTTGCAGCGTTTGAGGCGGGGGGCGCGCCGATCACGGCGGGCAGCCTGGCCGCGCTCAACTCCCTTATGGCAGTTTGCTGAGAGAGAGCGAGCGGGGCAAACCCTGTGGGGCTTAACATGTCTGTGAGTGAATGTGGGCGCAGGACAGCGGGCACATTTACTGCACTGAAAACACCGTCGGCCTGAGCTGACTGTATGTGTGTTGGTTTCGTTTTTACAGAAACCGTGGGACATGCAGTGTGTAGTGTTTGTGGGCACTGGGTTGTGGGCACATTCACTACATTTAATGCACAATCGACATGAGTCGATTTTATTTTTGTGCGAGCCCTGTATTGTGGTGGGCTGTGCTTGAGTGTAGGAATGAACACTGGGTCGTGGGAATTTTTATTACACTCATAACACCATTGGCCGTGGCTGGAATACCAGAAATTACACTCTTTATGTGATTTATCTGGATCGCCGTGAAAACGGCATTTGTGTGCAGGCAAGCGGGCCATGGTACCGACTTGTTTACTGCAAAATACACTGGAACAGTCGCATTTTCTGGAACTGAACGAGCGAAAAGTTTCGGTGGAAGACTGGCCGCGGCGAGACTTAAACACTGTTTTCCTAGGAGGGCTAGGCCTCGGGCTTTATCTCAATCTTTGGCCGGGGCCCACGCAGAGGGGGGCGGCGGCCGGTGCCCGGCAGAGCGAGAGCGTGGTCTCTGGTCTCGGGCTTGACGGCGCTGTGAAGCGGCGGCGGGCGGAGGCTGTGACTGGGAGCTTCGAGCAGACGGCTGTTTTGGGCGACCTGCTGCGGAGCTAGAGCGCTTTGGTAAGAAGTGCTTCATAGCCTGTGACATCTTCTGAACCTCAGCGAATCTATCCGCGAAATCTTTGACGGATGATCCAAAGAGGCCAGCTGGGGAGATGTGCGCGTCGAGGAACGCGGAGCGCTCCGAGTCCGGCATTTCAGATAATGTCAGCAAAAGGTGTCTCTCAGCAACGGTGAGAGAAGCCATGTTCCGCCCAATGTCCTGTGCAGCGGATTTCGCGGCGCGAAGAGCCAGGTCCGTAGTGCTCCTCAAATCCGGCACGCTGATAGCTTCCGGTCCTTCCTCATCCAGTTTACGGAGAAGGTCGGCTTGTAAGATCTACGGTACGGCCATCGAGTGTAATGACGATGCAGCCTGCCCAGCGGCGGTATAAGCGCGGCAAGCTTTAGAAGGTAGCGCCGTCTTAGCTCGCCGTCCAGCAGAGGGCGGGCAAAGATGGGCCGCTACAGCTTCTTCTACTGGAGGAAGAGAGTGGTATCCTCTGTCTTTAGCGCCGTCCACCACGGAGAATGCTGCTGAGACAGAGGTACGCACTCTGGCTGAGAAGGGGGCGTTCCAAGACTTTGCGACTTCTTCATGAAGTTCAGGAAGAAAAGGCGTGGGCCTAGAAGGCGGTGGAGCGTGGTCCCCTTGCAGGAAACATCCATCCAGTCGGTTGTGTGCGGGCTGCGCGGGCGCCGCCCACTCAAGGCCGAGGCTCGCCACGGCCTGTGAGAGCAGATGCATCAGCTCTGATTCGATGCTGGGCCGTTTCCCTGACGACTCGCGGGCAGAGGTGGGGAGGTGCACAGAGCTCGCCCAATCCTCACTGTCCGACGCCAGGATAGAGCAGCTGGCCTCCTCTAAAGATACAGCTATCTCGTCGTCATCAATGGCGGAAGCGGCGGCGGAAGGCGGCCGTTGTTCGTCGGTGAGCGACTCGAGTGAAGCTGGCGGGCGAACCGGCGAGCTTTCGCGGGCTGGAGAAGGCTCGGGGACCCGCTGAGTACGGCGCTTTTTTCGCACTATAGCGGGCGGAAGCGCAGACTCTGAGAAAAATGGCAGGCGAGTCCTCAGAGTCACCATGGGCAATAGCTCGCAATGATGGCAGCCACCGTCAGCGAGGGCGAGAGCTGCATGATCCTTACCCAGGCAGGAAACGATGACATGGCGGTCCCCATCGCTGAGTGCGGCTCGGCACGAGCCACAGGAACGAGGCATCTTTAAAAAGATGCTGCTCTTTTAGATAGAGAGAGTGTGAATCGCAGCGGCAAAAACCCTGGAAAGCGTAGCAGGTACGGCGACTGAAGGCGCGAAGGTTGGGGTCTGTCATGATCTGTCTTAATTCGCCACTGCCAATCAACCCTGTCAGCTTGATACATTATTATTAAAGGATCATTAACAATTGAATTTACAAATATTATTTGTAAGGATGTATGGGCCGTTTTTATAATAATATTAACGTTATAATGATAACTTGTAATGGTATTAGAGTAAAAATATAATAATATAGTGCTTGAATGGCTTTTCTGAGGTAAATGTAACGTTATGTGACACTGTTACAAGCTGTTTTATCCGCAAATATTCAAACACTGATTCAGCGAGAAACATTTCAGATGATACATTTCAGTACGTTGTACTGGTTCTTTCAACATACCCTCTAATGTTCATTTATGTTTATTTGGTACTTTCAGTGTAAAAAATTATAATTGTTGGTTTAACTTAAAAAAGTAAGTAACCTGGTCTTTAGTTAATTACAAAGGAGATATTATAACTTTAAATATTATGTTATCTGAAATACTATAATCTGAAAAACTATAATAATAAAATTATCTAAGTTGATTTGACAAAAGAAAAAAGTTGCAATAAATAATGAAAACAATATAATTACAGTGTAATAGTAAAGAGGAAGATTGCGCAATCTGCCCCGGCACATTAGGAGCGCTTTTGTAATACAACTTACACATTTTTAAGCTGAGATTGTTTTATATTAAAATAGCTATATCAATATATCCCAAATGATATCAAATAGCCTGCTCTTTCTTGTGTCAGCACATTGTTCCGGTCTATGCTCTGATTGCGTGAGAGAGTGAGAACAATTGTGTGAATTGTGAGTCAATTGTGTGACAGCCCTGATAATGACCTCAGAAAATATAGAGAAGTGAATAACCTACTGGCCTACTGACTAACAATGTATCAACTGCTTAAGGTATAGGGAATAAACAGATTTCCCTTTAGTACCAATTTGTCAAAACAGAATTATTCCCAAGGGTATGTTTATACATGCCAATAAATGTACACCCCTTGAGAATGAATGGAAAATATGCATAATTAAAAACATGTGTCCATCCTTGTGTTGTAGCAACATCTGGTTATGCATGCATTTACCGTAATCTCATTCATTTCTTCAAAAAAAAAAAAAAAAAGAAATTCTTCAGTTCGATTTTTTCATCAGCAAATTCTGTTTAAAACGTTTTTAGTTTTAGTAAAACTTTATTTTTCAATTTTAGTAGGTTGAGGTTTGTAAATGTTTACATGTAGCTATGTTTTTATGTTAAATGATCATAGATTTATAGTCTACTGTAAAAAAAAAAAAAGAATTATTAAACATAATGTGTGACATAGAAACACCTCCTGTGGACAGGGGCGCCGCTAAGGGGGGAAAAGTTAGGACGATTCTAAGGGCCCACACACTTTTAGGGGCCCCAGAGATCGATTTTATTAATTGAACGGGTGCAGTAGTACCTATTTTTTTATGGGGCCCAAAATCCCTGGCCGCACCCCTGCCTGTGGATAATTAAAAGGCCTTTATCAAGTTTGCGACCGTGATCCAAGACAAGAGAGATGTGTCCTTTTGTAGCCTGCCTCCATGTGGTTTAAATGAAAATAGCAGACCTGTAGAAACATTACCATTCAAAAGTTTGGATACAGTTTTAAGTTTGGGAAAAAAATTATAATAATAATACTTTTATTTTGCAAGGATGCATTAAATTGATCAAAATTGACAGTGAGGACTTTCACATTGTTACAATAGATTTCTATTTCAAATCAATACCGTTATTTTTCAACACAACTGTTTTCAACATTGAATAGTCCCCAATATTTCTGTTTTACTGTATTTTTGGCCAAATAAATGTATCCTTGGTGACCATAAGATACTTTTTTCAAAAACATGTAAGAAACTGACCCCAAACTTTTGAACCTGTGAGTTCTAAATATTTAATGTTAAAGGGATAGTTCACTCAAAAATTCTGTCATAATTTACTCACTCATTAGTTGTTCCAAAACTGTATGAATTTCTTTCTTCTGCTGAACACGAAGGAAGATATTTTGAAGAATATGGGTAACCAAACAGTTGATGGACCCCTTTCAATGGGGCCCATCAACTAACATTCTTCAAAATATCTTTTGTGTTCCATAACCTGAGGGTGAGTAAATGATGACAGAATTTAATTTTTTTGGGTGAACTATCCCTTTAATGGCAGCGCACTGAATTTTTTCTTGTTATTGTTGTAAGTTTATGAAAACACATCCACAACTTTGAAGACATTGTCACATAGAGTAAGTTGTCATATCACATGCAGTAGGTATGGTAATGTGAAACATAGGCTATACCACATGCAAATACTTTAAAAAAGTGCAATTGTTCTCTCAAAGTGCTTTATTTATTTTTCATTTGACCTTTACAAATTACCTTCATTTGTGTAACCCATTTTAGTTAGATTATTTTACTAAGTAAAACCAATTCATTTAAATTTGACCACAAGGTAAACTGATGAAATATTTAGAGTGTATGTGAATTCCAACATGATACACAGATTGTCAAGAACAACAACAACAACCGTAGAGTATTTATTAACAAGTACACCAGTGTAGTTTATTTATGCAAGCAGTTTGTCCCTACAGATCAGAAAAGCCACTGTCAAGCGGTTGGCACATTTATGTACAAAACAAATGAATGGTAGCCTACAGCTTTCTACTAAGCATTCTTTAGTGAGAGTACAAAAAGACTAGTATACGAGGACAGAGGGAGTGAGCCAGAGAGAGAGAGAGAGAGAGAGAGAGAGAGAGAGAGAGAGAGAGAGAGAGAGAGAGAGAGAGAGAGAGAGAGAGAGAGAGAGAGGGGGGGGGGGGGGGTGATGGTTAGAGAAAGCATTAAGTTAGGGGCTCAATAAGCAATAGTAATAGAAAGGTGAGAGGAGGACTCGGAGGGAGTTAGAGAGATCACCACAAAGTAAACAGGCACAAATCAAACACTAAACCATCGAAGAGTAGGAGTTTCAGCGCAATGTATTCAGCATAGGATTCAAATTACTTTACATTATGAGAAAGGGGATGACCCAGCAAGACAGTCGCATATAACAAACTCATAAAAAGATGGAATGAAAACTGTTTTTATTGTTTTTTTTTTCTTTGATTTTTTCATTATTATTAGCCTATTATTGTCTTCTTTTTTTTGATCCAGTAAAAACGATTACCATTGAATGCATGACCATGCCACAAATAACACTTAGATTCACAGTCTTTACCTAACATTACAGGGGTCTGACTTGGAGGCCGGCACCCCAATGCACTTACACCAAGAAAGAGCTCACAAAATGGCCAAATAAGTGCACGAAACTAGCTCTTAGAAACACTGACGGAACATGACTTGCCAGGCATTAAAAGAATGAGAAGACATCTCCATCATCCAATATAATAATGACTTGTTAGCAAGACAACGAGTAACTGTCATCGAGATAATAGTATAAGCTCTTTAAATATTTGTTTTTTATAGTCGTATTCCCCTTCGTAAAGAAAAAAAAAAACACCGAAAGAAAGTGATCTGTCACAAAACGTTCCCGTGTCTCGCCTGGATTTTGCTTCACCGGTCTTTTTTCTTAGGCTTTCAGAAGAACACCCTCCCTCTGCCCACCCTATCCTGTCATGGAATGTGTTTTCAGTCTAATACGAATTCACCTGAAGTTTAAGTGCTAACTTACAGTACATACATTTACACATTGACTTTGTACAAAAGCTGAAAACAAAAAGCGTCAAATAAAAACCCTGAAGGCTTTACTGTGTCTATATCTATTCGTGTAGGAAAATAAAAAAGAGGGGGTCATAACACTGTAGGCTTGTGCATGTGTCACTTGCTTCCAGTAAAGGGAGAGTTGCATTGCTGCCGAAGAGGGGGTCGCTGACACTACAGTAAGATTTAAATGCGTCAGAAAGATCCTCTCCCTCTCAGAGAAGTTACAACGCCACCTACTGGCACGATGCGGTCTGAAAACTTGAACGGCAAGCAAATAATAACCATTTTGTTTTTTTGTAATCATCTTGATAAGCTATGCAATGACATCTGTAGAAAAATAATAAATAAACACTTTATGGTACATCTGTTATATCTTAATTTAGTTTTTTTGTATTTTCTGTCTCAGTTTTTGAGTTTTCTTTTACCAAAATAATGCAGAATGAGCAAGCCATCTGCTGGTATCGGGCTTCATACCTTCTGATGATTAAAAAAGGAGATAAAGAGAGAGAGAATTGCTTTTTTTTTTACCTAATTTTTTTCATGATTTAAGTCTTTGATAATGAGACCTTAAGAGACAGACACACATGAAAAATGTGCTTTTCCTCCAAAAACCGAACCTCTACATAAGAATGATTCATGTATTGATGCTAAAATGTTTAAAAAAGAAATATATTTAAAAATTGCAATATGTGGTGGAGAAAAGAACCAGCACAATCTCATAAAATTAAATACATTAATGTGAAAAAACTACAACACTACTGCTAGCACTAATAATAATAATAATAATAATAATAATGTTTGTGCGAGAGGTAATGGGTTGGCCATGGGGTTGGTCATACGACACACCACCTGGACTGCACCAGTGCCAAAACTCCCTTCAACAGGAAGTGAAAGCACTGAGGGTCCTCTCGCCCCGCTGCTGCTTCCTGTCTTATGTGTAGGCATTGAGCCGTTCCTTGGAGCGCGTAGAGTGGATGTCATGCAGCTCCTGCTCCTCCTTGGACTTGCAGTCCTCATATTTCTGCATTTTACATGCATCCTTCACATAGGCCCAGTTGGCAGACAGCACCATCAGGTAGTGGATCTGAAACAACACCATGTAATATTGAATACCGTCAACACAGTCAACTAAACCTTTGCATTTATATTACTCTAATAAAATTGTTCTTATGAAACAAACATACACTTATAAATCTCATAAAAGGATAATTATTATTTTAAAATCTATTTATTATTGAAAAAACATCAACAAAGTCAACTAAACATTTACAATTGTATTATTCTGACACTTATTTACTTATTAATCGTACTATTATTGGTACATAATACATATTGTACAAAAAAAAAAAATATATATATCCAAAATTCAGCTGCTTGAGTTCTTAGGTCAAGAAAATATGATCAAATTACCCCAATTTGATCATCTTTGCACTGGTTACCGGTTCGATTATTAAGTATTGCTACTGACCTATAAGGTCCTAAATGCTTCAGCTCATGTGAATTCTATTTGCCCTACAATCCATCACACTCTTTAAGGTCACAAATCTAAACGCGGCAGAGCTTTTTCACATTTGGCTCCTAAATTCTTGAATAGCCTGATAATGTTCGCGGCCCAGACACAGTTTCTCCAAACATTCACATAATGCATCTCATAATCTTGCACTCTAGTTATATTAGATCAAAAGCACATGACTATGTACTACTTGAGATGTTATGAACAGTAGCTATGCTAATTATTTTTCATTTGCTTTTCTGCGTCAACTAGAGAGTACACCAGCTTCGGTTTGGATCCAGCCTCTTATGAAGACTTCAGATGACCCAACACCTTTAAAGACAGACATATGTGGTATTTGCTTCCGCTGAAGCTGCATTATTTCAGCTTATTTTTTAAATGAATCATGTTTAACAGTGGAATTCCTGTTGAAAAACATTACCCATGATGCTGTACAGAAAATTACACCAATCAGAGAGTTGAAAAAAGCAACAGGTGCAAAAATAGCTCTGTAGCTCCTCTTACTCCCATAAAGCATTTATACATATATATGCATATTTTGCTATACACTTAAAACATATTGTTTTTATATATACAATCAACAAATTTAAATGAGAAGTTGTATATTTCCCCATGGTTTTTAATTAAATTATGCTTTATGGGATTGTAGTCCTTTCCCTCACCTCACCTTTCCACCCCCACTTTGTATTTTTTAATTCTTGTACCTCTGATTTTCAAAAACTGTTTTGCTTCAAATCAAAGTTTGTAGTGTTGTGATTCAACTTGTAGCTGATTGGCTTGGCTCATGCCTTATAACACTTTTATAACGCAAAAAGTTTTTTGAAATCTCTATGGGAAAAATGAATGGAAAAACTACTTCCGTAACCAGCGGCACTGAAAAAGGGGGCGGGCACTGTTGCACTATTGTTTCTGCAAATGAATACATGATATTAGTTATCTGCATGATTTGTATTAACTGTATTATTTTTGACAAATGGACATTATTTTGACACAGTCACCTCTGATAAGAGATCACTCTAAATTGTAAATAAACCTGCATTTTCTGTAAAGCTGCTTTGAAACGATATGTAGTGTGAAAAGCACTATACAAATAAATGTGAATTGATTAGGGTTTTTTATACACTACTAGTCAAAAGTTTGGAATCATTACGATTTTTTTTTGGCATGTTTTTTAAAGAAGTATCTTAAGGTTACCAAGGGTGCATTTATTTGATTGAAAAAATGCTAATATGCTCATTTGTGCATTTGGAATAAGATCTTAGCAGACTGTGATGACGCATGTTTGCCACTCTAAAATTAGCAGTGACACCAGCAGGAGGCAGCATTGTAAAGCAGCCAGACTCCTCTCATATGTGTGCTGGAAAACCTATGCACAAATATACCTTGATGAAGGCCCTTGGCTATAAGGCTATACTATATGAAATATAGTAAAGGTTTTACATGTGTGTAAATTGAAGGGGGGGTCTAACACTATATGAAATCAAAGGAAGTGTGTGGGGTTATAGCAGTCTTGATTTTAAACATTTTATATATATATAGCCTATATATAAATATAAATAGGTTAAGAGGGAACTGCTGTCCTGCATGAGAGCATACACTATATTTTGTTTACTTCAGTGCACCATTATGCAAATCAGATTTACATTATGCATGCTCATTAGAATAGGACCACACCCTGAATTCCTCTTCTTCACAAAGGAAAAGCTTAGTTATTATTACCCTTCCCAGAGAGTGTAAGGACGAGTGTAAGGACGCATTGTTTAACAATCAGTTAAATTTGCTCTTTCCACAACAGGAGACGGAAAAGCTCTTTCTAATTTGCTACATCATCCCAGACTAACAAGACCACATTCTCTTTTTCAGAAAATGGTTCCTCGCAAATTACCGTGTGCTGCTTGCTACAAGCTCTAGGGCCTTTCTTCCCCTAGTTTCCATGACAACAGAACGTGCCCAGCTCTCTCCGTGTGTGAGAGACATAGACAGTATAAGAAGGTGAGAGAGAGAAGAGAGAGAGAGAGAGAGAGAGAGAGAGAGAGAGAGAGAGAGAGAGAGAGAGAGAGAGAGAGAGAGAGAGAAAGAGAGAGAGAGACGGAAGGAGGGGGAGGGCGGGGCGGGGGGGCAGGCACAAAGATGTTAAATAACAACAAAGAAAAGGCAATATGAGAGAGCTGACAACACCCCAATGCTCAAATTTTTCATGACTTTAGTTTTATCCCATTTCAGTTTAGAAGAAGGTGAAGTCATTAACTCAGTTCGCATCATCACACAAATAAACATGCTGTTGCCAGTTTAAAAGGACGAAATTAAACTCTCCCCCTTAAAAAAATTTTTTTTGTCAGCTTTAGCACTTTCAGTCACCATGATATCAAATATTATGTTAAAAGGGAAAAATGATTTGCATTGAAAAATGCCTAAAAAAATACTAAAATACTGGAATAAATTAATTCCCAAAAAAGATGGAGCAAGTTACATATTATATAAAACTTGTTGGTTGTTGTTTTTTATCCATACTTTAAAAATTCATTAAAATGATTGATGTACAGAGTGATATAGTTTAAATGTTACATTTTAGTAGTTCATTTTAATGCACAAGGAACACTAAAACATTCAGCTGAACTTTAGTGGTTAGCTTAATTTAGTTTTTTTTGTAAATGCATTTTTTCCCCTCATAAAAATTAGTTAAAGACATTAGTTTCAGTACTGAATCCATTTGTGAAACCTCTTCTCCAAAGGCTAGAATACATGACCTTTACTCAGATTTTCGCCCTGATTTGCACATTACAATACGTGCCGAAAGTCTGCAGATTTTCGCCAGTCGAAGTTGACAAATTTTACAGAAAATGGCATAGTGTATGATGGGCACAGAATCATTTTTTTTAGCTTCAGAGTCAGACTATAATTTCATCCAGTCAGAGGTATTCAAAACATATTTGATATTTTGAACACATATTGTAATGTGTGAGCTTTCAGCTTTCAATCTGATTTCAAGAGTGGTGGAGTGTATTCCAGATGCTATGTATAATTGTAGGTATTGGTCAAAACTCACCATGGCAATGACTGCAGCTCCAGCCCCAGCCAGCGCACACACAAACAGATGGAAAGTCATATCCAGCTTTCAGAAAGAAACATTGAGAGAGAGAAACGAGTCTTGGGTTGCTTTTCATTGTGGAAATGATTCATACAACTAAATGAAAACATTAGAATTGTGAATCTAGTGAACTTGTCTATACTTCATACTGACCTCATTCGATTCACACATTTTGAAGAACTTCTCTGATCCTGCACATACAGTCTTCTCCTCTCCAAAGGGCACAACACCTTCAATAAATAGTTGTTGTCATTTCTCAAGAGCAATCTGTGTTTTTAGGGTATATGAGGTTATAGCGATGGATATTACACATTTTTTATTTGGATAACCAACTAGTAAGAATAAAAGTACAGCAACAAAACAAATGATCCCTGAAACTTCTTTGTAACCACACCTAAATATCTGGCAGTGAAACCCACAGATTATGAAACATACCAAACTGGCGCGGGTCAAGACATAAACTTGCTCCCTCCAGAACGGTCATGTTTTGGCAAATGGTCCAGATGTTGAAATACATGAAGACAGGCAAAGAGGTGAACGCTGTCACACCCAGCCAAGCCAACATGAAGATGTACGTCAGCATGATGAACTGAAGGAAAAGAAGGATTAAGACTAATGCCCAAATACCCGATCAAACTCTAAATTAGAAAATAATTTACAATACAAGAGAATTAAATGAAAGGCACAATTATAAGCATCAATAATTTCATATAAACTCAGAAAACTCAACATGTAAGGTAAGATACATAGAAAGGAATGTCTCTATTAAAGGAAAATTAAATGAAATCTGGAACAGTGTGCAGAGTTTAGCTATCAGTGTTATAAATTAATTACAATATAACAGCAACCACACCATAACTTTATTGTTTCACACTGCATAAATGAGAGGAGAATAACTCGCAGAGTTCACTGCTTTTATAGCCTATAAACGGATGCTATGTTTATGTGCGGCAGTTACTCTCAGTGGCTTTATCGTTGCCCTTTTGTACATTCCAATGCATGAGGTTCTCCCAGCGATCTCTCACCCATGCACTGACGCAGCGTCCACAGGTGGTGATTTTGAAGTCTCCATACAGGTCCTTGATGGCCCCACTGGTGAAGAAGCCTTCGACCATCAGAAGAATGCCATACACAAAGAACGCTGAGGCAATGCCATAGATCACATACTTGATAATGTCAATGCTGTGGGAAACGGAGGAAATAAAATCAATGATTATATATGTGTTGGTAAAAAAAGACTCATACATTTCTAATCTAAAAACCATTAACAAAAGTAATCATGTGACCACAAATAAAGGCAGCATAGTTCACATTAATCAATCTATATTGGACTCAATCAAACGGAGAGAATTGTAAACAAACCAGAACACAAAAAAATATTTTTGTCTTGCCAAGTGAATTCATCAAGTTACTTAAGAAATCAATCTTGTATCTTAAATAAAATAGATGATTTGGATATTATTACATTCATTTAAAGGTGCAGTCAGCAATTTCTGAGAAACGCTGTTGAAAGTGGATTGGACCGAGCGCCACAACACATATGTAGCCAATCAGCAGTAAGGGGCGTGTCCACTCATTATGGGAGAAGACTGTGAGTGAGCAAGAGGGAGATTTGAAGAAAGACTATAAAAAGAGGGAGATGGCTGAGAGACATTACAAAAGAGAAAAGATAAGAGGAATATCACTGGAAAAGGAAGGGATCAGGCAAGAGTTTAGGACCCACATTAATACTCGAAAATCTTGCCAGCAATCGAGAAACCTAGCTGGAATACCTGAAAACGAATGCAGAGGTTGTGTTGTTTCTGCTCCATACGGGAGTAACAGTGGTTTCACAAAGCATTATTTTGTTTCACTTAAGCTATGATAAAGAGACATACACTCTTGCATTGCGTGCAGCAATGAAGGGAGGGGTGTGTTTGTTTGGGTTGATTTCAAATATCAAAAGTGTTCAACACTGATTCTCAGAAATCTCTTACTGCACCTTTAAATCAGTGTAAACTACAATACATGGTCATAAACTTAGCATAACTGTGGATCTAAGCCAATGTGTGAAATATTTTTGTCAAAATGGAGGTTTGTGAGTTAGTCATGTTGAGTCAAAAGCTTAATATTTGTCCCCCCAAAATGTAAACAGGCTGTGTATATGTGTGTAACTGTTTTTAAATTATATTTTTTGATATTCTACAGATAAGATCAATATGACAAGGCAGTACAAAAAAAGACAAATTGGGAGATTGTCCACTACACATCTACACTTACACGCATATGCACTCGTGCCAAAACACACACACACACACGCACGCACACCCGCACACACACACAATCTCTCTTTTTTGTGACACCATTACGTACAAGTTCATCTTAATGTTTGCTGTTATTAATGTTACAATATTGAAGTAACAAATACCCTAATTATTGACAAATGTTAAGTTTAATCTGTACATATACACAAAAGCTCCTTTACTCACATCCTTTCTGTAGATAAACACACAAAGATCAATTTAATCTTTACATTTAATCTTTACCGGATAAACACTTAAAAGTATGACTTTTTGCCTTTGTTAAATGGATGGCATTAATCAAGTTCAAAATTATCTCAAAATTGATTTTGTGTCATTTTAATATCAGTATTTAACAGTGGCATTATTTACCCAAATTCCCATGCTCATTTTACCTGTGCATTTGAGCAAGTTGTGCCATAGGACTAACTTTTTTGATGTTCTAAAACCATAATAATTACATGACTTGTTTTTGCGAACACAACAACCTGAACTCTTTGAAACAAATACACTTGTATTTTTCAGTATATCATCAAACGTAAAAAGTGGCTTATGTTATCTGTTCTCCCCTATGCTTAAATTAAGAAAAAGAAATTGCTAATGGGGTGAGAAAAATACACATAATACCACAAATAGTACCTGTCAAAGGTTTGGAAATATTCATATATATTTTTATTGTTTTTGAAAGAAATCTCTTATGCTCACCAAGGCTGCGTTTATTTAATCAAAAATACAGAAAAAAACAGTAATGTTGCAAAATATTACAACAAATTTAAAGAACTGTTTTCTATTTGAATATAATTTATTGCTGTGATCACAAAGCTGAATTTTCAGCATTATTACTCCAGTCTTCAGTGTCACATGATCCTTCAGAGATCATTCTAATATGCCGATTCGATGCTCAAGAAACATTTATTATTATTATTACTAATGTTGAAAACAGTTGAGCTGCTTAACATTTTTTTTTGTGTGGAAATGGTGATATTTTAAAACTGTAGACGTGGCACTCAAATGTATTATGTACTTTAACAACAACAGAAAAACAACTTGTTCCAGCAGTTATTTGAAACTTGCTTACGTCTTCAGAACAAAAGGCTAACTAAAATCCAAGATATAGATCTGCCATATATATATTTGAAAAAGCAAAGAAATCTGAATAAATTAACAAATAAATGTGGACATCTGTTAATGCACAGCTCTCTTAAAGGACAACTCCGGCGCAAAATGAACCTTTGGTCTAATAACACATTGGTACCTAGTCAACCGTTCTCTGAGATTTGTTTTCATGAAAATCAAATGTCAAGAGTTTTATCTCTAAAAACTGTTTAGCGTATAACGCTAGTATATAGGGCATAGAGTAATGACAAATAAAAATCGCTAGTTAATACCACTAACAAGGCTCAAAATAGCCCCACACTAACACGGTAGCATAATGAGGGTCCCTACATGCAAACCGAAGCATTGAGAACTTTGTAAGTGTACAGACCGTTTAATAAGAAGATATCTTATAACGATAGTCCTCTTCGCGTATACAGGCAGGAGCCATCTTTGGAAAACAGTCTCGACCAGTCAAACCACGAACGCTGTGCCAAGTGAGCTGGTCGATCGGAATTACGTTTGTGAAATCTAATTACATGGAAATGCATTAATTATATCTGTTTAAAGTCTGCACTGGCTGGGGAGAGGGAGGCCAAGAGGGCAAGAAGCAACAATTGCTTCTCTAAGATCATTGCTGATGTCTTTTCTTCTTTTGACATTGTGTAAACACACACATGAATGCTCTTGACCAGCAAACTGCCAAAACTTTTTCTTTTATAGAGGTGATCACACTTGCTGATGATCAATTAATCAAAGACATTTGATAAGTAGCGCCTGACTGCTACGTACTGTCTTAAATCCTACGGAAGCAGTAATGGTGTACTTAGTTTGTCACCCATGGCTTTTCCATTTTGGCTTTATTTTTGTTGAATAAATAATGACAAAATTTAATGTCATGTGTTGTTGTTCATCTGAGTTTGTATTTACCCAATTTTAAGATCTGCCAAGAATCAGATGATTTTTTATTATGTCCTGATAAAACCATAGAATTTAATAGGGTGTCCTTTCTTTTTCACATGACTGTATATGAGTAACCAACAGGAGGAATATTTTTTTTTTCTATTCTGTCACGCCAATGTTCCTTGAGCATCAAATCAGGATCATTTGACACTGAAGACTAAAGTAATGATGCTGAAAATACAGCTTTGCTGTATCACAGAAATAACTTGATTTTTTTATATATTAAAATAATAATAATAATAATAATAATTCATTACATTTATATAGCGCTTTTCTAGGCTCTCAAAGCGCTTCACATGGAAGGGGGGAATCTCCTCAACCACCACCAATGTGCAGCATCCACTTGGATGATGCGACGGCAGCCATAGTGCGCCAGAACGCCCACCACACACCAGCTTACTGGTGGAGAGGAGACAGTGATGAAGCCAATCAGTGTATATATATATATATATATGGGGATTATTAGGAGGCCATGATGGACAGAGGCCACTGGGCAAATTTGGCCAGGATGCTGGGGTTACACCCCTACTCTTTCGAAAGACATCCTGGGATTTTTAATGACCGCAGAGAGTCATTAGAAATAGAAAACAATTATTTTAAATGTTAATAATATTTCCCAATATTACTGTTTTTACAGTATTATTGATGAAATAAATGCAGCCTTGGTGGGCATAAGGGACTTCTTTTAAAAACATATAAAAAATGATAATGCTTCCAAACTTTTGACAGATATTTGTAAAAAAGTCATATTTTATTCAAAATGATTTTCAAATAAGATATTTTCAATATTTTAGCTGCTTTAAAAATGATTTTGCTGTAAAGCATTTAAACATTGAATTTTTTATATTTTTTAATAATAATAATAATACATTTTATCATTAACTGACTAACTAACATTATTTTAATTATTAGTTTGATATATTTATTTATTTTTTGGCAGAGTGGCACTTGCGTATGTAAAATGTATATATATGGAAATCTACAGCGAGAAATGGCTGGTTCAGTGTGCTGCTCTCACTTACATTGTAAACACATCCAGGCCATCTCCAGGTCCCCTGATCACCTCAAAGTAGTTCTGGAGGATGGTGACCGTTCCAGAAAGAGCTTCATGTCCACATCCACAGAAGAGCGCCACTCCAGCATACAGCAGGATGGTGGCAATCAAGGATGGATAAGGGATGCCTCCTAGACATTTCAGACAACACTCCATACATCCTGAGAGACAAGAGACAAAAAGAGGTCATGTTTTTCATCAGAAAGGTACAGTTGGTGAGAACAAGCTGCTTTTTAATCATCAAGATCTTCGAGATGTTTTGAGTGTCTGTGTTTGATTCTATTTTTTCATTAACAGTTTAATTTCACCTGTTTCTACAGTATGTCATGTCAGAAAGCAGTATTCTAGCACAGAAATCAAAGCTAGTGTAAGTCGTCTTCTGTGCTCTTCTTAGTGTCTAGCCTCGGCCTGACAAGACTAACAAGTACCCAGACGGTTGGAAGTAAATCCTCAGTCCATTCACTCTGACAGTCCAGTGAGGTCCAGTTCATTCTGTGTGTGTGTGTGCGTATTTGATACTCTCCAATGATGTGCAAAATTGTCCCTGCAGCAGACTATTTAAAATTCTCCCCTTGGCATCATATATCAGAGAGAAGCATAACAGTATGATTTATGAATAACAAAATGAATGGTAGAATTAGAGGATGGACTTTGACATTAGGCCATTTTGATTGAGCTTTTCCAAACGATCACCTTCGTGCGTTTCATTTCAAAGTTTCATTATTTTGAGTTTAGCTTTCAGACAAGTGTGTTATGTTTCGAACAAAACTTGCTGTTAATTTTTAGTTTATGAAATGTCATTATGTCTTTTTTAAATTAGTATACTTAATACACTTATTTGTTAAAATAATGCACTGTATGAAAATGTTTAATTTCACTGTAAAAAAAAGAAAAAAAGGGCAGCTGTAGATTCCAGAAATTTACAGTAGAAATTTACAGTAACAATCCTTTGGGCATTTTGAGATAACATAGTATTTTTTTCTTTTTACTTAAAGCATAATTGTAACATTATTTTCCCAAAAAGTTGGATGTATTTCCAACACAAATTATAAGATAATTTGTATGTTATACTACACTGTAAAAAGTGGTAACCTAAAAATGGTAACATCTACATAAACTGGTTTTATTCAAGTAAAGAAATATTATTTATCTTCACTTAACCAACACATACATTCATTTATACCAGCAACACTCATTTTTATGGGTTAAATCATAGAAATCACTCTTTAAGGTAACAAATTCAGGACACCACTAATTACAATGTAAACATATTATTTTACTGTTACTATATGTTATTATATATTTATACTATTACTATATTTTACAGTAAATTGACATGCATTGTCTTTTTATATAATATAATAGCTTAAAAAAAAATTACAGTAGCATTTCTACATTTTCTTTCACTGTGTGTAGTTTGGAATTTTTACTTCCTGGGGAAGAATAAACTTTGATTCAGCTCGCATTTATTCCCAACTCAGTGTTTGTATGCCAGTCCTTATAAAATGAGTGCAGGAACCATGTTACAACCATGGTTTGGTTGAGGCTATTGCTCTCATTTCAGGCCTTTGGATGTGAATTATTGAATACTGTCAAATATGGTAATAATGATGCTGTAATGAACCTCAGACCTGGCTTTACAGTGGATTTGGCAAGGGATCAACCTGTTGCCATAACAACTGGTGTGGATCAAGAAATGTGAGAATATAGATCTGATTCTTTGTAGTGTTTAACAGATCTACAGATTTGCTATGTTCTTTTTTTTTTTTAAATCATTAAAAATTATTTTGTTGTCTTAAACATGTTGGCGTTTAAGTACTTAAAAAAGTTTTTAATAATAATGTATATTTTATATTTGACCATTAACAGACCAACACACTTGACCTTTAACACACAACACACATACCAACTGCATAGTAATACATTATTTGAAATGTTACACACAGTATGTTCTTATTATTTTAAATAATACGTCATCTTCATATGCCTATAGTTTTACTCAACTACATTACAGTGGGTTAGGGTTAGGGTTAGGACCTTATGACCTGATGTCTCCTGAGCCAACACGAATTGCATTACATTACAATGCAGCCTTATATTCATCATGAAACAGCATTAAAAATGCATGCAGATTGCACACTTTGTTAATACAGGATCTGATTTACAATACAAATTCTCACAGGACAGCCTCACTGGCAAGATTCACAACAGATCACAGGCAGCCAAACCATTGCAATCTCATGTTCTTATAGTGCAGCCAAAGACATAAATGGTTTACCAGACCAATGCAACTCTCCATTATGAAAGCAACCAAAATGTAGGCCAAGATAGTAAACTGAACCATAAAATCAGTGCAAACATGCTTGAACATTAATGAATAAAGTTCACCTGCCAACTACTTGTACGATACAGTGAGTTTCTAGACAATACTCCTTACAATACAATAAACCTAAGCTAAAACCATGCATGTATTTCCCATGCATTCAAATCATGAATGGTAAATCACTTCTTTTTTTTAATCATTGCATAAAAACTTCTTTATAGCTTCTTTTATCATTGGATATTAGAACTTAAGATTCACTGATGCTTATATGTAATTATCACATATACACAGTTTAATATTTGCAGTTTGAGGAGCCAGTCTGAAATTTAATTTATTAATAAAATATACATAGATATACTTAATCTACAATAAAACTAAACAAACTTCACTTTAATGTGTTCATCAGCGCTGTTAACTAAAACTATACAAAAAAAAATCTTCATTTCAATAATTGTAATAAGTTACACCTCGTCCGCATTATTTTCCAATAATTCAATGGATCGGAGTCAATTATTCCGCTTATACCACGGCTACCACAGCTCAAGACATTGTTCAGATGATGTAGTATTTCAAGACATTTGTCAGGTTTTAGTCCTTAAAACGCTCTTATTTGTAGAACTAATTTCTTACGCATCTCATCCCAAGCCTCCGTTGCTAATGTCATTTTGGCGCTAGTAACGGAGGCTTGAGTTATTGATAGCAGATTAATGCAGCTATTAGAGAGAGAAAGTTACCCAAGTCTGTGCTTTTCTCAACAGTGTTCGGCAGCAGCGTCTATACTAATATAGAAAATGTAAGTTTATGTGCTTCAAGAACAGGGCCGTTATTACATCGCTATTGAGAAATGTCATGTAGCTTTTAAGTTGCTAAATTAAAGTATTTTACTACTTAAAAAAAAAATCATCAAAGCAGCACAACACGTTTCTGTGCGAGTATGTTACAGTACTAGTTTGGGAGTGAGAGTTAGAGTGTGATTGTCGTACATAATAAAACAATTTTGGGGCATGAAAAAACATGAAAATAATTTGTAATTTTTATCCTATTGTTTACTGTATATTTATTTGCTTGGTGGTCAATGTCGTTGTGGGTTTTGGTTCTTTTGCTGTAGGCTGTCTTTGAAATAAATGATCTGAATCTTTGAAATATCTGACTGAAATCATTTGCTGAAGTTATATGGACATGTATTACATATCATCTCACTTCGCCAAATGATTCCTGCCTAGAACAACTTTAGCCGTGCATTTCCCTGAAATTAAATACACACCTTTTTGAACGTTCATCAACCAATCAGATTCAAACATTCAACAGCTCCGTAGTATAAATCAGAAATGAAATGCAAAAAATGTTTTCGATGAAAACTAAAACTTATTAAAAATTTGAAAAACTTATGAAAAAAAAAACCTTGATCAAAAATGAGAAATGTTGCCTTGGCAACTAATTGAAATCAAATAGGATTACAGTAAAATTACTAAATCTAAAACTGAAATAAAAAAAAAAAGCTAAATAGCATTGATAGCCATTAATTTGAGAGAAAAAAATTTGATTCGAGAAAAAAAATTTAAATGACAAAAAGCACATACAAATTCAAAAAAATGTAGCTAAAATTTTTATGAAATATTTAAATAAATAATTATTATTATAATAAATATTATAATAATAAATACTATAATATATAAATAATACTAAAATAACACTGGCATTTGGATATTGTTTTCAGATATTAAACCAAAAATTATGCACACAAAAGACAGGCCTAACCCAAACAACATAAACAAAAGGACTATCCCGGAGGGTCCTCTAATAATAAAGCAATGGCCGCTCCCACCACCCCACATACCCCAAACCTGCCCCATGTCCCTTGATCACCCCACCCCACCCAACCCCAACGCCCATCTGTCAGTCTGACAGCCTCAGCGCCACTCCCGCCTGCCTTGCCCCACCCCCAACCTCCAATCAATCCCTGGAACTGTGGGCTCACTGCGAACCAGTGCTCACCCTGATATCCACACATGTTCAGAGGGGAAACATTCTCACAGGACACTCAAAGACCTTACAACAAAAGGCTGCTAATGCTAACGCTAATCCGCAGCACAGAGGGGAGAGAGAAAGGGAGAGTGAAGGGATAAGAGATTGCGACAGATGAAAGAAAAAGACAGTGGAAGAGAAACAGGCAGATGGAGAGGAAAACAGACGCAAGTGTTGGTTATCATGCAGCAAAAAAAGCTTTGTTTTGCTGTTTAATGTGACCTTTTTACACCCACAGTCAAATACTCTCCATTCATAACCAGCTCAATTGGACCCTCTTCGGCCCTTGTTTTAACAGTATTCAAAAGGATTTGAATAATTTGTCAATTTAAAGTAATTAGCATTTCATTACCCATAATGGCGTTTTTCTGTTCAGATAAAAATAATTCAAATTCAATTGAATTTAATCACATCAAGTGGCTACATGAGGGGCGCTGTGTCTCTATCACTGGCCCCTCTCTGAAAGCGAGCGGGTTTTCATCACCGCACGTCTACGCGACTTCTCTGCGCATGTTTAATCAACCAGCAGGGTTGCCATGGCGATGGAGGTGCGGGCCCTGAGAATGGGCTGGGCCTTTGCAAGCACCATGACCCACTTACAGCGCCATGTGTCAACACATTCAGCGGCGAACAGGCTGAATGGGAGACACATTCACAAGGATTACAGGGGGGGAATCAGTCCAGCGCCGAACGCAGCAGGAACGGCGAAGACTACACGACTTTATCCCTGACGGGGCAGCTAGAAGGTTCTCCCAAGATACCTTCCCTCAGCAGAAAAGAACCCATTTAGAACCCATTTGTATGTAGCTTATTTGTATCTGGATTTGAAATGCCCCAAATGTGTAGAAAACAGAAATCTCGTAAAATATTCACCCTGTTTCATGGTCCACTCTCTGTTCTCATGGTCATTTGACCTGTGATGATGCGTTTCTGCAATTATTTATATTGTAAATATTAAATAAATTGTATAAATTGTAATTTTTTAATTAATAAATGCATATTAATAACACTGTACTTTGTATATTTTGTATGTTATTACCTTGGCATCAAATAGAAAAAAACTACACTTAAAAATAAATGTTCTTTATTGGCATCAATGGTTCCATAATTAACCTTTGACATCCGTGGAGCCTTTTAATTCCACAAAAAGTTCTTTATTGTGGAAAAAAGTTTTTTGAATTATTCAAATGTTCTTTACACTTTTTAGAACTGTTCACTGAAAGGTTCTTTGGGGAAACAAAAAATGATGAAAAAATTTGAAAACCTCTTTTGGAACCTTTATTTTTATAGGGAGTGACAATGAATTTAACATCTTTTCTCTTTTCTAACCCATGTAATAAATCTCTTGATATTTTTTTTTCTCTTTTTGAAACTCATGGAAACTCATCCTGGATTTTAACTTTTTGCAAAAATGATATTTGCGGCCATCTCCCATTCTCCATTATAGAAGTTTACCCAGCTGTGATACTTCTGAGAACCACAGAAATGTGAAAATGGTCCATTGCTAAAAGAAATGATGTTAATCTATTAATCATGACAAGAAGATATTTATCAAAAACAACCTCATTATTCCCCTAAACATCTTAGCATCTAGTATTTCAGTATCAAAATTCTTGAGATTTACATAAACGTTCCTCATTGGTTCTTTGCAGCATTTTAGTTTCAAATAACCCTCTTGATCAAGAACCATTTTTGGGGAGCTTGAGTTGGTTATTGGATCTTTAGAGAATACAAATCTCCTGATTTGGATAATTCTTCAGATCCATGTTTTGGTTTTGAAGCATGATAGTTTTCATAAGAAACAAGGTCGAAAATTATTTTTGGAACTCAATAGTTTCCCTTATTGAATCAAGCTGTAAAACCCTTTATACACTGTAAAAAAATGGTATGACAAATAAGTTACGACAATATGTTATTACATCACTTTAACTCATCAAAATAAGTTAAGCAATTTACAACTTTTTTTAAGTTATACAAGACTCAACTAAATTTTTAAGTCAGTTTAATGTAATTTAAGTTGAAATGACTTAAACATCCAAGTTGATTGTATACTTAAAAGAAATGTAAGGCAGCAACTTTTTCTTTTTTTAACAGTGTGTTGGAAACATTAGGGAGAACAATAGTGCACTGAATTCACTTTCTATTATTAGCTATATGATTCAATTTTGAGGACAATTAGTGAAACTTCAGTGTCCCTGAGAGGTTTGACCAGAGTGTGGGAACAATAGGAGTGCCCAGATTAGAGGGTTGCCTCAGAATCACACAAGGTCATGTATTTGGAGATGAAAAAACCCAGGAAGGAAACGAGATCGCCAGATAACATGCATCCCGCAGAGGTATAGAATTCAATCACGATTTAATTTCCATTTCAACATCGCAGTTTAAAACAATGTGGTGCTTTGCAGATCCATCACACCTTAGAGAAAAAGATAAGTATGTTTACACCACAGGATTAATACTGATGGCATAATTCAAAGATTCGATGCACTCAAAGATGCGCAATGCATCTGACAATCATAACTCGATTTGGACATTAATAATGAATCAGGAGTTTGTTACATGCTGAGCTACTAAAGATAGCACAAGAGGCATAACAACATGCAATGATGTGCTCAAAAATATCTTATATAAGTGAGTGTAAGTTAACAAAATACAGGTAACTATTAAAAATCAGCTCATTACATCTGACTATGCAAGCAAACGTTACCATGAGATTTTGAAATTTTTGTCAGTTTCTGATGTCAGAACGTAAACGCATGCGCAGAAGACATGTGGGTATTGACTTGGCAGACATAACACCTGTGAGGTAATGAGCAAAAATGTGTGTGTTAAACCATTTATCTTTATTTGATAGAATAAGAAGCATTTACATGGCTACATGTGTGTGTAAATGACCTCACACTGTATCTTTTTGTGAGATTCTATAATACTCATTTTTATGAACACCTCCTATCAGAATTTTATCAGAAGATTGATGTCACACTGTCAGTAGGGACTGCTAAGAGCCCATCTAACAAACTGCCCTCGGTCAACAGCGATGACAGAAATTTGGAGGTAAAAGCTATAAATAAAAGACGAGGAGTGGGATGGTATCTGTGTGTGTTAACGGCCTAATGTCCTCTAATCCAATAATCATGAGAGGTAATGAAATGTCTATTCTCCCATGAGGCCGCTTAGTTCCCCACTACATCTATTGTGCAGCGATAGGGTCAGCGCACCGGTCAATGCACGTCTGTGAATAAATTCACTGATTATCAGACTTCAGCTTTTCTTTTATGGAGTTAAGAAACAAGTATTTTGCAGTTACTGTAGCATTAGTAAGTATTATGTATTAGGTCATATATCACTGAATTAGGGAAATGTGCATTAAATATGCATACATTTCCTTTTATTACTAAATTGTAAGGCATTACTGTAGCTCAAATGGGTCTGTTTCCAATGAATTGATTTCAAAAAAGAAAAGGAAAAAAGGTATACCTTACATGCAAAGTTAGTCACTTTAGCATCTGCCAAATCTATAAACGTAACTGACACAATGTTGAACACCTCAAATGTTTTAATAATAATAATACAAGAAAGAATTTTTATGGAACTAAATTGTGCATCAGTCAAAGCTCTTGTGAAGTTCTCTTGTGAAGTTCATGTAGTCTCTCGCTTTTTGGGATTCCCAGATTCCAACAGATCAATTTGGAATTCTCACTCAGTACATATGAAAAGATATTAAAAGAAAACCAGGTCAAATGAGACATACATATCCTAGACTCGCATTTTTATCGTGAAGTTCATCTGGTGCATTTTATGGACAATAAGCATTTTCTATATAAACAAAACAAACAAACAAACATCTAACTATTAAATGCAAAACATATTAAAAATACAGAAAAGAGAAACAAAATAGATCAGAGAGAACAGGCTTTATGCATTTGTGATTCTCAGATTGAATGACTAGATCCAGCCAATCATGGCATCTATTGGTTCAAGAAATCAAACAAACAATAAATACGAAAATAAAACACCAAATCCCCCCGGCAGGTTGAGCATAAATCAGTGATCCTCCCATATTTCATGTGCTAAATATCACACAAGCTCACTGTCAGTCTAAGCACAGCAGACCTGACATGGCTGCTATCATCACACTGCTTTAGAAGGGAGGAGGGGAAAGAAAAAAAACCTGAAATATAAAGAGCCGTCATAGATGGAGCGAGAGGAGGTAGAAATAGTTCAGAAGGCTGGTATTTTGATTATTTTTATTCCCTTTTCTTTAGCTTCTCGCCAAATATTTTCTCTATAGACCACAAAAGAAGAAAAAAAGACAATGATTTCCTCCCGAGCTCGAAATTCCGCCCCTGCAAATGGTGGTATTATAAATAGCAAGCTCCCTCTCACACAAAGCAAACAAATGCTCCTGGACACAAAAGAAGGAGCAAGAAAAGGTATATGAAATTAAAGAGGGGGGAACAATAGCAGAATTTAGACAATTATATAAATGTCGACTGCATCCAGAAGACGGATCTGTCTCCTGCCTCCTTCAGACAGACTGACAGAAATGCGCGGCAAACAAAGACAGACCCATCAGATGGTCCACACACACACACACACACACACAGGATCCAGCCCCTGCACACACCCTTCTACACAATCACTGTCTGTCGTATCTAAAATCTATCAATACATTCTTTAAAGGATCATATTTGCTCTGCCACGTTATTTTCATAATTTCAAAGAATAAAAATTCATGCAATGCATCACAGTGCATGAAATACATCATCGGTAAAATTCATTAATAAAATCTCATTAAAAATATGGCAGAAAACACTTCTCCCAGTACACACAAAATAACCTATTCAGATAATTTTTCATAACCTCATTTTATAATCCACAAGATCAAAGACAATGAAAAGCAGTGAGGAATTAGGCACAAAGGTAAACAACACCATCAGAAAGATGGATGGGGAAACAAAGGAGATAAAGGGCTTTCCTTTACCCTTCTGGGTCTGTCCCTCATCCAGGTCCTCCTCCATGTTGCCTTGTCCTTTAATTTCGGGGGTTTCTACAGCAGTGACCAGTGTTGCGCCTGTGGGTTTAAAGTCCGCTCCGTAAACGCCTTCCCTTGCCTGCTTACCACAATAGAGGCTGAGGCTGGCTCTCAGTGCACAAGTCTCTCTCTCTCTCTCTCTCTCTCTCTCTCTCTCTCTCTCTCTCTCTCTCTCTCTCTCTCTCTCTCTCTCGCTACTACCCTGTTCCTCACAGAGGAGAGCTGCTGTCAACACCGATTTTTTTCAGTTGACTTCTCTTGTGTGTGGAGGTTCAGTGTGGCATCTCAGCGGAGTCCTGTGCAAACCAGTGAGTGTTAAGACATTCAGAGCTCTATATATTCTATTTATGTGTTTATATACGAGGTAACACAAGCTCAAGTGTGGGATACAAAAACAACAAATCACCAACCGCCAAAAACATGGATCAGCACACTATAGGCGGACAGAGAAAGGTGGGTTTTTGGGGAGTCAAACTGCAAGTAAAAGCCTCCACTTTACACCCCTCCTCTAAAAGAATGGTTAATGCTACATCCCTTCTGCATTAAACTCAAGATAAAAACAAGAAATATTCTATTCATATTCTGTCTGACTATATAAATGTATAATAGATACATACATACATGCGCGCGCACACACACATAGTTCGCTGCTTCTTTGCGCAACATGCATGAAATATAACTGCTTGTGATGAATATAACATCATATGACATGCATGCTCACGTGATTCTTTATTTGTTTGTGTGTGTGTGTGATGAAACATATTCACAGTGTCATTCAGGTGACAAAAACATATAGGCTTAAAGGATAAAAAGGCAATAATTTGTGTTTTGTCAAATTTTACGCACCTATTTGTTAGAACATGCAATTTAGCATAGACATGTCATTAAAATTGAATTTAAATTTGTATTTCCTTCTCTATACAACCAGAAATTTGTGGATTAATTTGCAATTAATCAGCTGTTGGTGGTTCTGTGACAAAAAGTGAATTTATAAAATATGAATCACTAGAAAATGCATTTAAACAGCTCTTTTAAATAATTTGTAATACAGGAATGCCAGGCAATCGTTATGGATGTTTATCTGCAATCTAGAAATGACTCAATTTGGGTTGCAATGAGTACTTGAGTTTTTACTAGTCCCATTACTTTAAATACTGGCTTATGATCTGCAGACACTTTGAAAGATACATCAACATGTCCTGGCCAAAATGCTGACAGATTTACTTTCTACAGGCAGTTTTAAGTTCTAAAATTGTGAAGGCCGACTTTCTTATTTAGAATCCAAGAATAGCATTTAGTATGCCACTGGGGTGAAGTTGCAACTGAAAGTGTCTTAGGGGCCGCTCACACAGGACACATTCTGTGTGAATAGCCCCCAACTCTACACCCCCCCACCCCCCCCAACCCAATATATACTATATATATACTGTATATATATACTGTATATATATATTTATACAGTGCTTAGCATAAGTGAACACACTTATTAAAATAGCCCCACATTATCACATACCCTTCACCATACCTAGAGATTGGCATGGGGTACTTTCCACAAGATCATCTCTCAATGTAAATCAAACCAGCTATAGGCTAACTGAAATAAAACCATGCCAATCTCTAGGTATGGTGAAGGGTATGTGATGATGTGGGGCTATTTTAATTCCGATGGCCAAGGGAACTTTATCAGGATGCATCCTGGATCCATGAAATAACTGGCCTTTAAAAATAAAAATCTGCCTGCCTCTACCTGACTTATGCCCCCTTATTTACGATACATTATTCATTTCACAAAGAAAATTGGTGTCCTTAAAGGGTTAGTTCACCCAAAAATGAAAATTAAGTCATTAATTACTCACCCCCATGCTGTACCAACCCCGTAAGGCCTTCGTTCATCTTCGGAACACAAATGTAGATATTTTTGATTAAATGTGACAGCTGGATCACTCCTACATAGGCTCCCTAAGGGAATGAATCCTGACGTCCCAGAAAGTCAATGAAGAAACGAAACGAGACTTATATATATATATATACACATACTGCATATAAAATATTTGATGATATATTTAATATCTAATTTATTGATAGAAAATAAAATATCTAATATACAGTGACGCTATATATTAGACATTTCATAATTATTATATATACACTACGGTTCAAAAGTTTACGATTTATTTGATACAGCAAAAATAGTAATATTGTGAACTATTTTTACAATTTAAACTATCTGTTTTATATTTGTAAATGTAATTTATTCCTGTGATGTCAAAGCTGAATTTTCAGCATCATTACTTCAGTCTTGCAGTGTCACATGATCCTTCAGAATCCTTCTAAAACTGATTTGATGCTCAAAAAACATTTACTATTATTATCAATGTAAACAGTTGTGTAAAAAAAATCAGCTCTTCTTAAAATATAGAATATTATTAAATTATACATAAATTATATATATAATTTATACTATTTAATAAATTCTAGAATTTAATTATAGCAAATGAGGTCTTTACTTCATCAGGAATTAACAGAAGAAAAATGTGATTGCCACATGTCATCGAGCATATGCCGGCACAAATACAGCCACACCCTGGTCCCTGATGATGCTGCTTTTCTGGGAAGGTGGTGGGAGAGAGACGTCGGCTCTCGCCGCCAAGTGTGTGTTGTTCGTATGTGCATGTGTTATTGTGTGATGCTCAGGCAATGAGTATGGGGTGGGTTTTAGAGGGGAAAACCAAAAGTTAATGAGCGATACTATAACACCCAATCCCCTTCTGGCTAATCATGTTCATGTCTGGATTAAACACATGAATCCGAACCCCCCTCTTCTAACTCTCAAATACATGCATCCTCCCTATTTTGCACTGCAGGCCCAGTTGAAAAAAAACACACAACAGATGGCTAAGATGGCCTCTACAAGGGCATCTAGCCGTCTACATGCAGTTAGTTGGCACTGGAAAGCATCACACAAAATGTGTTCCAGTGTGCGTTTATTCTGAAATGCTTGCAGTGAGCGCCACCATCTCCTGCAAGATTGTAGCTCTAGCTGACTTGTTACCATAGAAACCTACTTTAGATATCGCCTGTTCAAGAGGCAGCGCATACACACATACATGTACGCACAAAGCACACATTGTGCAGAGAGCACCATGTTTTATATGCAAGTTAATGCAAAATAAACCTTGAGAGGGCTCTCCTTTGCTTCCCATCACGGTCTAGTATCAATCACCCTGAAGGGGTTTAGTGTATGATAACGCCTGGATTAATATACACAGCTAAATAAATAAAGACATATAGTGCAAACTATTACATTATCGTACTTGCAGACTATCATAAGGATTTAGCTACAAATCCATTAAAACAGAAAAAAACAACAACAACAACAATCAGTGCAACAATTAATAATCCAATCCAAGATATAGTACCATTCAAAGGTTTGGGGTCATTCAGATTTTATTTTTAATTAAATACAATTTAAAGAAATAATAGTTTTATTTGGCTAGGATGCATTCAATTTATCAAAAGTGACAAAAATCAAAATAAATGCTGTTCTTTTGAACTCTGTTCATCGAAGAATCCTGAAAAAAATTATTTAAAAGGCACACTATGCAAGAATTGTACCTTAATATAACAGCTTCAAAGTCATTTCGGTGGTAAACAAACTCATATTAGGGCGAATCATCCTGGTAGTAAAGCTTGGGGTGGGACGCCGCTGGAAAAACCAGCAATGCAAGTTTGAGAGGAGCGCCCCCGACAAATCTCGCGAGAATGACGACATGCTTTACGGCAACGACACATCAACAACAACATTTGAAGCACGAAGCCACTTGCGCGCATTTCAGACGTGATACTTGACGATGGAAAAAGCAAAGAAAACGCGGTCGGAAGAGACTAGGAAAAGGAAAAGAGAATCTGACCGCGTGAGCAACCGGACAAGAGTGGGTCCCTCTCGGTCGGGCTTTCACTCGTTGGCGCGAGCTAAAAAGCAGCACTGGATGCAACAGTGGTGCTGACCTGGCGATCTTGTTGATGGCCTAGTAAGTAAATCTTTTTAAGTTTGTGTGCATTTTACTTTGTGATTTCACCGGAATAAATAGAGTCTCCGCAACGGCGATAGATTGAAGAGCGCGTGCGCCGCCACAAGAGACACAATGACTAACGTTATGTATCTATGACACTGATAGCAGCGGACACGAGCGCTCAGGTTGAGTTCAAAAACACATTTTAGCGCTAGATCTCTTATTTAAAGGCACACTATGCAAGATGTGTACCTTAATATAACAGCTTCAAAGGAGTATCAGGCCGTGAGTGCAGAGACCAGTCTATTGCAGACGCTCTCCGTGAGTGGCATTTACGACAGTAAAGTTAAATACAAGTTCTCCACAGCGACTCTAGGGGTCGCTGTTTGACAAAAACGGAATTCCAGCATAGTGTGCCTTTAAGGTTTCCACAAAAATATTAAGCAATACAACTGTTAGTAATTAATAAGAATATTAAGAATAATTAATAATAAGAAATGTTTCTTGAGCAGCAATCAGCATAATAGAATGGGTAACACTTTAGAATACTGTATCTTACTTACTGCATAACTAATAAGGAATTATTGAAGAACTAGTAGGTAATTCTTCATCAACTACTACTTCACTGCTGTTAACTACTAAGGAAGGTGTGTTAACTAATCAGTATGTAATAGAATTTTATGATTGTGTTAAGTTACAGTTAGTTAATCAATAACTAATGAATTCTGTCATACCTACTGAAGAACTACTACTAATTATCTACTAATTAAGGTCCAAGAAAAATAACTAAGAAGTAACTAATGAACAGTCATACAAAACTAACCTTAGATTCGTTTTTATATTTTTTATACAGTACTGTGTGTGTCTGTTTTCCTCAGCATAGAATGCCATTCAGTACTTTCATGTATTTGAGCAACAACTGAGGGGAACTGAAAATATAGGGAACTTATTGGTAATTAATAAAGAATTATTAGATTATTCTTCAGGAATTATTTATAACCTGGAACAGTATTCTAAAGTGAAAATACAGGGAACCCATTAGTAAGTAATACATAATTATCCAGGAATTAGGCTACTTATAACCTGAAACAGTATTCTAAAGCGAAAATATAGGGAACTTATTAGTAATTAATAAAGAATTACTATATAATTCTTCAAGAATTACTTAGAACCTGAAACAGTATTCTAAAGTGAAAATACAGGGAACCCATTAGTAATTAATAAATAATTACCACATACTTCTGACTCAAATAAAACTTACTGTAAAAAAACACTATTAACGTAATCATCTAAACCTTTGTAAAATACACTACAATGACTTGTTTAAGCTACATGATATCTTCCTTTATTTCAGATGATATTTTGTTTTAACATGTATGCTGCCTACATTTAAACGCGTTTAAGAAACATTTTAAAATCAAAAGTTAAACCTTTAAAAGTAATTCAAGTAATCAACTGGTCTCGTTTCCACGGCATTGGTGCTGGATCTCTTGCGGGAGCTAGGCTCGTGTTCGGCGGGAAAACTGCTTTAACTTCAGACCGCAATGCACCAAATCGGCGGCGCTGAGAACTCTCCAGACGAGGATGCAAATGCCCGCGCTCTTGCATCACCAAATCACAGTAAAATGTAGACCACCGCAATATTGCCGGAACTTGAATGGTGCAAAATAAGTTAGTAAAAAGTATATTATTATACTTAGTTCTAATACGTTTTAAAGTACTTAAAAATTAATTATTTTTGAACTTTTACTAAGGTAGTTTTGAAAATGGCCTAATTATAATTTTACATGGAGTAATATTTTATTGGGGTATCTGTACTTTTGCTCAATCACTTGATTTGTGTACTTCTTCCACCACTACAATGCTAAAAAACACCTGGATTATTGTAGTGACTACTGTGTATGACTGTTCATTAGTAGTTACTTCATAGTTATTTTTCTTGAACCTTAATTAATAGATAATTAATGGTAGTTCTTCAGGAGGTATGAAAGAATTCATTAGTTATTGATTAACTAACTGTTACTTAACACAATCATAAAATTCTATTACATACTGATTAGTTAACACATCTTCCTTAGTAGTTAACAGCAGTGAAGAAGTAGTTAATGAAGAATTACCTACTAGTTCTTTAATAATTCCTTATTAGATATGCAGTAAGTAAGATACAGTATTCTAAAGTGTTACCATAGAATGATTTCTGAAGGATCATGTGACACTGAAGACTGGAGTATTGGTGCTGAAAATTCAGCTTTGACATCAGGAATAAATAGAATTTTTAAATCAAATTATTTTATGCTTTGGTGAGCATAAGAGACTTCTTTCTTAAACATCTATTTTAAGTTTAACTGGAGACTCCTACGCTTCTAGGCATCCTTTAAAGGGTTTAGCTAACTATAAAATGAATACAGATGTTCTGAGGTCATTTTTAAAACAATACGTAGCCATGTAGAGTGGTGCCGGGACAATGTATTTGTTGGCCAAAACCCAGAAATGAATTCGTATTTTAGCATTTTAGCCGGTTTCATTGACCTGAAGTCAATGGGTTTTTGAATGGGTTTTTAGTTAAATGCTTGAAAAAAAAGGTGTGTGGTGAACAAGCTAAATATATTTCCATGTTTTTTTCAATGCCTTGTAAATGTCTTGTTTTATCAGTGTCTAAATGGGACTAGAGGTTGTCAAGAACATTTAACGTCAACAGGTAAACTCATCTACACACAAGTCCACTTTCACAGCCTCGTTGTGCTTATAATTGCGCTCTTGCAAACTATTATAACTCAAACTTTAAGGAAAATTGTTTTTTAACAAAGACTGAAAGAGTTGTCAGAAGCTTAGTGTTGGTGATGTTGAAATTATGTGAATGTGATGTAGTTCTCCACTCTATTGAGTCACATGATGGCACAAATGACAAGAGAGACAGCAGCGTGATATGTGAGATATGAAAGTAGCACCGGCACAATGAAAGTTGCCTTGGAAAACAGTCAGTTTCTTAAACAAAAAGACTGAATGCAATGTACTAGAATGAAGCATTTGAAAGAGCTGATTTAACATAATAGTATAGATGTATTGCATATATGGAAATGGCGTTGGGTTATTTTCCTAAAGGAATATTTCAACCAGATTTAAACATTTTGTCATCATATATTCACCCTCATGTTGTTCCAGCCCCGACTTTATTTCTTCTGTGGAACATAAAAGATATTTTAACATTGGACTCCATTAAAACACACTGAAACATGTTTCATAGAAGAAAGAAAGTCATACAGGTTTAGAATGACATCAGAGTGCGAAAATGACAACAGAAATGTTAGGTCACTAAAACCAATCATAATTTAATAGATTAATTTTTTTTCCTACTTTCATTTCCTGTTATTGTTGACCATCAATGAGAGCGGAGACTGATTTCAATAACATTAAATAACTGCATTCAGGGTCATGCCATTCACCACTCATGACATTTTATTCCACACAAAGCCTATTATTTGGCTTTTAAATGCCCATACCAGACATAAAACAACACGGGGAGGAGGGTGAGAAAAACAGAGCGAGCGTGAGAGAGACGAGGTGGTCTAAAAAGTTCATTTCTGGGCACATTCATGAAAAGCAGTATGCTCGCTTCAGATATCCATGGCAACCTTATGCTATGAATTGAGTCTAAAAGATGCATGGTAACACAACAGATACACTCTTTATGTTTGACGGCGACAGCGACCGTGTGAGAGTGAAAGAGACTGTGTGACACTATGTGTTTGTGTGTGTACAAGGGGGAGAGAAACAGAGGGGGTTAAACAGGCACCCGGGCAACTTGCCCAAAACCTGCCTGTCTCACGGTGGGTTTGCTAATTGAAGGTCTAATTTCCAGTGGGCCTTGGGTGAAGCGGGGAAGAGAACATGCTGCGACTTTCAAACAAAACAGAGCCCTCTCAATACAGAGATAACAGAGATGCAACAACAGGCCTGAGAGCTGCTGGGGTTAAACAATAAATGCTGAATTTATGCTTTTCCAAAGAGACAATCAAACCTCATGCTTGTTTAATTGCCATTTTATGATACTAGCTCCAGACAGCGTGCTCAAATGATGTTATAAACCTATATGATTTATTTTTCTTCTATGGAACACCAAAGATTTCAAGGAAAATGGCCAGACTGCTCTTTTTCATAGAGCAAGAGAATACCCAACTCTTCAAAGCACCAAAGACAAAAACCTTAAATGGACAATAAGGAAGAAAAAAAGTTCATACCACTTATGCGATATATTATTGTTTCCTGTTGCTCACCGTTATTACTCATGGAGAATAAACATAGAAACATCACATGAGGAGGAAGAGGAAAATAATTGTTCATTAACTTTGTTGGTTTAAATATCATTATATGTTGGGTCTGAATTAACAAAAGCATGAATAAGATATATGGATGAAAGCAGACTGAGTGAATAATTTCAATTCCACTCTGTTCCTTTTAATTTGGCTTTACAAGACCATATGAAAAATGTATGCAGACTTGTATGGTATATATATATATATATATATATATATATATATATATATATATATATTACATATTATACCTTTGACTTCTACAGAAGAAAAAATATATATTTATGAATCAATGAAATAAATAAAAAAAGTTTTGGTTGAACTATTCCTTTAACAAATTAATGAACATCAGTTCTTCTGAAAAATATGAAAAGTTTGAAGCACTGAATATGTATGAGTGAATCACAATGGATTTGTTAACCCGTATGGTGAAGCTATTAAAATGTAGAAAATTCAAATCCAAAGCCTTTAGAACCGGATCAACTTTTTTTTTTGATGTGTTCTGTTCAAGCATTGACAACAAAAGCAGCAAGTATACTGATGTGTATGCTCTTAGACTTTCTTTTATTGTGGGAATGAATCTTGTGCTCAGATATCTAGGGCCTCATTTTGAATGTACTTTGAAGACCTTCGTTGGACATCTACCTTAAACAGTCTCATTATTTGCCTCCAATATCCGCAAAGCATTTGCTTCTGAATCCAGACGCCACTGAACCTGCACAAAAACACAAACATTCCTTTAATACAATACTGATAAATGCAAAAAGAAGAAAAAACACTGCTCCCTAACACTGATCTCAAATGTACAGTATTATTTATGTGCTATTATAGTATTTATTAATCAGCTTTTATCTTTTCGTTGTGTGCTTTTATCATGTTTATTATTTATTTTAATTTTTTTATATATGTGACCCTGGATCACAAAACCAGTCACAACAAGTAGCACAGGTATATTTGTGGCATATTTGTGTAAATTTTTCTTTTATGCCAAAAATCATTGGGATATTAAGTAAAGATCATGTTCCATGAAGATATTTAGTAAATTTCCTACCAATATAAAACATTTATTTTTGTGAGTGAATGAAGCACAATCGCGAACATAAATGTAGAACTTTAAAGGCGATTTTCTCAATGTTTCGATTTTTTGGCACCCTCAGATTCCAGATTTTCAAATAGTTTTATCTCGGCCAAATATTGTCCTATCCTAATAAAGCTTATTTATTCAGCTTTCAGATGATGTATAAAAATGTATAAAAAAAATTACCCATGTGACTGTTTTTGTGGTCCAGGGTCACACATATTTCTAGCTTTAATTTATTTTAATGTTTTAGTTTTAGTAATTTTAGCAATTTGACTTAAACATTTTATTTCAGTAACATTTCTATTTAATTTTTTTCATCTAATATTGATGCTTTATTTCAGCTAATGAAAACAAATTGTGATCGTTTTAGTTAACAATAGCAACACTGTTGGGCAGTAGTGTTGCTACCACCAGTAATCAATTATTTGTAGATTAGTCTAATGACATTTCTCCATAGAAATGTTTTAAACCATTAGAGACTAACTGTTCAACAGAGAAGCTATTTTATTTAAGTAGTGCGTTAACATCGACACTCTTGTAAGAAATTGTAGTCTGCCTCGACCCAGATTCCACTCCAAAATATATTTTAGAATGAGCTCATCCCCAAAATTATGGAGGACCAGCTCTACCATATTTAAAAATAAATACAGAAATAAATAAATGCTCAATAAATAAATAAGTATACAATTATTTGCCCCAAAAAATACAATAAACAAATAAATGTCGGTAGAAATTAAATTATACAGTGAGACATAAATGTATATATCTCTTAATTAGCTTCTTTATGTATTCACCTTTGTAATAATTACCTTATTTATTTATGTGCATGTTATAATATTTTTGTCTGTTTTATTCTTCCTTTGTACTTTTTTACCCTATTTATTTCTTCAATGCTATTTATTTCTGCCTGTCGTTTTTACATATCTGTATGCATTTCTGCCTCATTATGCAAATGAGGAGGGGCTGTCTTAGGGGGTCAACTTCTGCCCATTGGTTGGTTAGCATTTTACTGCATCGGTTTCCGGTTTGACGGCCACCATTCAACCCGAAAGAAGTCATTTAACAATTTCAATAACTCTGTTCAGTTAAACTAAAAAAACGCTTTATGCTTTAACCAGCTCAGCCACAGTAACAGCTCATATTAGCCAGCTAAACTCTTACTACCCTGTTAGAAAAAATATATAGTTGCATAGTTTCATGTGGTTCTTCTCCCTCGCTTTATTATGGATTTGCTATGTGGGGAGAAATGTGCTGGTTACGTTTGTGAGACAATCAGCTGATTACTATTATTATATTATATATTAAGACTAGGGCTGTGACTTTACGTTCGAAAATCGATAGCACAATCGATCGGACCAACCAACACAAGTATCAAAAACTAAAATAGGGAATCGATTTTTTTACCAAAAATGTGTTTTAGGTGGACAGATCAATACAGTACACAGAACATGTAGGATGTTGGAAAATAACAATGTCTTTTCTGTTAACCAAATGCTTTTTAAAGGGTTAGTTCACCCAAAAATGAAAATTAAGTCATTAATTACTCACCCCCATGCTGTACCAACCCCGTAAGGCCTTCGTTCGTCTTCGGAACACAAATGAAGATATTTATGATTAAATCTGAGAGGTTTATGACTGCTACATAGACTCCCTAAGGGAATGACATCGGACGGCCCAGAAAGTCATTAAAGAAAATGTTTAAATATTCCATGTCACAACAGTGGCTCAACTATAAGTTTATCAAGCGACGAGAATACTTTTTGTGCGAAAAAACAAACAAAAATAACGACTTTATTCAACTATTCCTTTTCTTCCTTGTAGGCCTGAAACGAGACTTCAAGAGATTTCCACGACGCATGCGCGAGAATTGCGATCTCCTTCAACTACTTCAGTTAAGTTCTCGCGCATGCGCCGTTATTTGTTGCTCAGTGACGTGTGTTCAAGTAAGCCAGAAATGCGCAGGTTCTGCGCAATACGCTGTATTTAATATATCATGAGGACTCGCGAGTTGCGTATTTGCGCTAAATCCGCGCAGATTTGGCTTACACGAACTTCCCCAGCAAAGTGAGTAAACATAGAAACACGCCAAATTGGCTCGTGATTTGACAGCGTTTCCCGCCAAAGTTCATTTTTACTCACATTTGGCGGGTGTTAATTTCAATCCCTGAATGTTGCACTCCTGTTTGTCATTGAGCACGAAACATCACGCCAATAAATCATCGAAAATACACAGAAATATTGCTGACTTGTGCGTCTCAAGCGCCCTCTTTACGTTCGTCCTAATGCCTGTTAGGTGTCCGTGGATTTGCCTATATTTGGTGTTGAAAATGGAAACGTCTTTAGACATGGAAAATCGATTGTAAAATTACAATCAATTCAATGAACACTTATGTATCAAAAATCGAACAGGATTTTTTCACAAAAGTGACAGCCCTAATTAAGACCCTTGATCCTCACCTGACTATGGCTTTGTAAACTTTGTCAATGATGTGGTTTATAATGGACTGTGGTACAGAAACAGTGACAATGTTACACACTCTTGGCTTACTCTGGCTATTCTCTGCTGTCTCAGACAACGATATGTTTGTCCCGTTTTAGCCTCCGTAGCTTCTTGAAAAGGAGGGGTGAGCAGTGGGCTGAGCCCTTAGTGCAACTCGCAACCGAACCGCTAGATGTCACTAAAAATCACACACTGCACCTTTAACAAGCTGCTTGACTGGTGTTCATCAGCAGGTTTGGCTCGCTCTTGTGGGCACAGTGGAGACAGTGGACAGTGGAGACAATCTGACAGCCTGTTCTCCAAGAGTGGGCTTAACATCGAATCGTTCTATCAAGAAGTACAAAGAAAATTCAATGTCCTGTTTACTGAAAATATGACATGAACTATACAAAAACACATCCTTTCACATGACACACATCTTGAGGCAAACATAAATGAGTCAACGAGTGTTACTCACTTGGGTCTTGGGTTCTCTCCTCTTTTCTCTGTTCTATGTGCCTATGTATGATTGCAAGGACCTTGCACTGGTTGATGATAATGTTTGGTTCAGCTATAACCTCACTGAGTCTCAAGTTGTTCTTTATGGCCACTGAGGCTGTGGAACGAGCCACCATGGGCAACTGGTCTTGGTAAGCCTTGTCTGTGAAGCCTTGCTCCATCTTCTGTATGGTTTGGATCCTACAGGAAGCATAAGACAAGCCAAATTAAGACAAGGTGTGACATTAATTAGTCATTAGCCTTTGAAGCATATGTGACTCATTACGAAATCATGGCTGCAAGCCAATTCGCATATTTATACTACATACTTAAAGCATGTATTTTTATCCATGGATTTAATCCATGGAAATGGATTATATCACGAGAAGTTGGGTGTATATACCAGAATTGAGAAAAACAAAATGTGAGTTTTCAACAACAATGGCAAAAATGTGTGGCTATCATTTGGTGTACATAATCTGATGAGAAAGTAAATAGGAAATCTCACCTTCTGTTGGTCAGAATGCTGTAAATCTCCTGCACAAGAAGCTCTGCAGCTCCAGGTTTACAGTGGATTGTGCCATCTATGATCTCCTTCATCAGACTGATGTTTTGCTTCACAAGAAACTTTAGAACAACCAAAGAGGCTAGATCTTTATTAAACTGGAATATATATATATATATAAAAAAAAAAAAAGGCCAACGCATAATAAACATATTAAAAAAAACATGAATAGGCCTACAATTTAAATTAACAATTATTTGCATGTCATTTGGTGATCATTTCTGCAGGGTACCAAACTCACTTTCTCAATCTGGGACCAGTTTGATTGTTTGGTGTCCAAGGAAGTTCCATTGTCATAAGAGTGCATATGAAAATCCTCTGGGAAATACCAGGAAAATATTTCCGCCACTAGGTATCCGTTGGAAAAGTCTCTTTGGTCAAAAAAGAGAGCAAGGCACGTGTATACCACATTTCATCTTTAATAGAAATTAATATTTGCTTATTTTTTATTCAAATTTGTCCTTTCATAAAACCAAGTGTTTAATACCATTAAGTTAGTTCAAAAAGTAACGTTAGCCGGAAGTTGACTAAGTTAGCAGCTACACAGCGAAATAGAACTGACATGATGAGTTACACTTGATTAAAAATCAAGCGATATGCCATATTTAAGATTTTATGTGCAGATACATTGAGATCCAATAAATTGTTCAAGCTTGTGCGACTGCAGAGACGCTATCGTCTTCTCAAACGTAACGTTACTCACCTGCGCACGTTTTTTGGAAAAAACGTTAAATCAAGACTTTGCAGCCATTTCAAAACCTCTCGTGGTATACCAGCCTTCTTAGGCGACTGTGAATAGGCCATTTCTAAGTAACGTTAAGGTTAACGACGACAGAAATGATTACCGGTAGTTTGTTTGACGAAGAGAATAACCCCCCCAACGGTTTCATTGTTTACAGTTGCATGGAAACAAGCCCGAGGACACGCGCTGAAGTTGATGTGCTGCCACCTGTTGGCAGATCATGTTATTGATCTGTACAGACCTTATTCACAGCAGCGCCATCATTGATTTTTAACGGGAATGAGAGCGAGGCTGTGAGGGATAGACTGCTGCGTCTAAAGTATGTAGGCTACTCTTTTTGTGAAGAAAAAGTAGATACTTTTGAGTGTGTAGCAGAAGAGTAGACAAGCTTTGGGACATAGACCTACTATCACTGTCGCTTAGTTACATCCTGTCACGTAAACTGACATGTCAATCATCTTGTCAAAGATAAAATCCTCCTCCACATTTCATTTCATTACATTTCCTACTGTATCGGAGAGAAATGCCGCACGTTGATCTGCAGCAGTCACGGTCTTTCATGCGGATCAAGACTCTCCTCATTTTCATGCAAAATGATGCATTTAAAAGTTAATGGCCAAACGGATCTTTATAAAAGTTCACGTTGTTGTTGCAGATGAAATATAACACGGATAATATTACATAAATATTTTTCTCAGCGTAAATGTTGATTATAAGTCACTCAAATCCCTTTATCTAAACCTCTTTACCGTCGGTCGCACATCCGCCATGTTTTGTAGTTTTTTTTAACACTTTTTACTCGAGATTGTAGTTCTGAACTCCAAAGCGCAATGGGTTAATTGTGGTCAATATTAGCTCATGCCATTGAATTATTATACTAAATTGTTACATGATTTGGCATACAATAAAAATGCATAGCTTTGAATAAAGTTGATCTAAATTGGAGTCACTGGTCTTGTCTTATAAGAAAAATGACACAAGTGACAGTAGGCCTAACACCAGTGACAATTTTCATAAAAATTTCATTTAACAAAATGGCTGCTGCAAGGTATCAAACCACATGTTGTCAATCATGGTATACTAACTAAATTAAGTAGTTTAATGCATTTGTATTCTATTTTTTTTTATTTTTTTTTTTTACAATTCACTAAGAATAAAGTAGGTCACAGCAGTGATTTCAAATAAAAGCTTCATATGAAATCATGAGATAAATGAGAACATTTCTGATCAATGAAAAGAGACAGTGGATTTACTATGGGTCTTTCTTCATAGATATTCAGGAAATTGGAAGGAGGAAGTCAAGTGATGTCATCAGTGCTATTTTTATTTCAAAATAAGATATTTTGTTTAACTGAAGACCAGTGAGACAACTCCAGGGGACCACTACTTTCATTATACATTTTATAATATTTATTCAGCATTTTTTTATGTCATTTACATAATATATTTGATATGTATCAACACCTATAAATATCTAGACGATCAGACTCCGCTCAGTATGCTTTTTTTTTTAAAGACGGCATGCAATGGAAGTTGCAATAGTCTGTTTTCCCCCTATTGTGACGTATACTTAAAACGGCTTCTGAAAAAGAAAAAAAGATGTAGGATGGGACTACTGTTTTGCTATTGTTACAGTCTTTTTTTAATGCTTAATTATAAACAAATAGCATGTACATGGGTAACTTCCATACATCAGAAGAACATATCACATGCTTCACAATACTGCAGTTTCATGTAAGTGACAAGTGGTGGTGCCTCCCAATCAGCTCCTTAGTTCAGTAGACAGGGCACTGATCAGGGAGTCGGCCATTTTCAGGGCTGTCTCAATCCCAAAATCCTTCCAGTGCCCTGAAATGTTCTCTCTCTAAAAAGTCCCACAATGCATCGTGAAAACCAGGAAGCATCGATGCTCAACGAAAGTTCTAAAGCGAGCCAAATCAAGCATAATGACACGCGATATATGTTTTTACAATACAAACTATTATTTAAAAAAATGTCAGCATAAACATACTTAGCTAGTAGACAGGTACTGAACATAATAGCAAACATTTATTATTTATTTATGGCTGAAATTGAGACAGCACATTAAGCCAGCTGCCATATCACCCTGTAGCCAAAGACTGATTGCCCACTGAAGCTAAGCAGGGTTGAGTCTGGTTATGAATTAAAAAAGTTAAATAATAATGTGTACGAATAAATCATTTATAATAAATGCTGCAATATTCTATAAAAAAATAAGAATTGTCAATTTTTATTTCATTGTGATTTTAAAGGGACACTCATTGGAATTAGATAATTTAAAGTGGAAAAAAGTTAAAGTTAAAGTAAGATAAACAAGATGAGGTACCATTATTTAAGTATTTATGGACATCACTGGCTTCTTGTCAAATCAGGCCAAAAAAGATTATAATTAAATGGAAAAAGGTAAAACAGCTTTTATTTAAAACTATTATTTACTAAGTCAAACAATACGATAATACTAAGATGGCCTGCCAGTAAACATCATAAGATCATCTATATTGTAGAAAGTTCTTCATAGCATTAGGGAGGGGTAACTGTGGTAGAAGATGTAGTCGGGAACGTCCCAAACTCTCCCTGATTTGCTGACGGCACAGCTGCCGTAGAGAACGGGGTGTCGCTGCAAAAGGAACAAGCTGGTAAGGGCTGATGCAGTAAAACATGACAAAACATCATTGACTATAATGCTGCTGCACATTTAACTCACCTTCATAAATCAATAGGAAGCCCTCTGTAAGGCTCCCTGGAGGAGCAACATCTACGGGCCGTTTATACTCCAGGTTGCGTGCATTTACATCTGCCCCAAATTCCAGCAGGAGCTTCACTATGCTTACACAGTCTTTCTGGGCTGCTGCATGAAGAGGAGTCTCCATATCTGCGCCTTTCTGTACATTTGCACCTGTGATGGTGAAAATGCAGTAAAATATTAGTACAGTATGGGTTATTTTACGAATATTAAGCCTAACTTTATGTGTAAACTAGTAGCGGGCAATATATTGGTTAAAACAATAAACAGATCAAATAGAATAGGTGAATCAAATAAGTGTTTCATTTCTATCACAGTTATATTAGTTTAACCTTCTGCAATGAATCTTCAGCTCTACGCATGGCACAATAAATCATATTAGCCCCTTACCATAGTTTTCAAATTGATTTTCAAATTCTTTGAATAGCTTATAAGGCACTATATAGACTTGCACCATGACTTTTAAAAATGCTTTCAGTCTAAAGCAGGAAGGCCCCTGAGATTGTGCGGTTCATCTCTTCTAGTTGTTACACAAAGTAGAACTAAAACATTTAGTGAAGACATTCAGTCGTTATATTCCTAGAGGAAGTAAGACGTGCAGAAAATATTAATATTTTTAAACATAAACACCTCTTATTTAGTTTGGCTTTTATGAAGCGTCTTAAAATTATATGCAGTATTAATTAACGCTGTCATCATTATTTATAATCTATTTTGATTTTCAAAATTTCATTGGTGATCCTTCTTTGTTTGAAATAAAGTTCGATTGATTGAATGAACTCAAGTTGTGAATGTGAGTTTACATTCTGTGATGAGATAAAAAGATTCACAACAAATGGCTCTTTAGAGCAACTGTTTTCATTCACATTAACTGGTTTAAACCAGTCTGACACCGAGCTGAAACTCCGTCTAAATCAAATCAACTAAACCAACATCTTACTCGCTTACTGAACTCCACTTTATATTTACTTTCAGCATTGTCCATATAAACATACTGACATACTGATTCTCCACTAAAGTTGAAAAATTAATTACTAATTGTCAGGTTGTCATAAAACTGCTGTTTGTTTGTCCGCACTTGTCTGCACAGCTAGTGTGAATTTTGAGATGTTTACCTCCATCAAGCAGCATGCGGGCACATATGAACTCCTTACACCGACAAGCACTGTAGAGAGGGGTGCCCATGTGAGGGATTTCATAATCCACATCCACACCCCATGCAACCAGCGCCTCCACACACTTGCTGTGACCTTTTGACAGAGACAATACAAAACCATGTCATATTAAAAACTTCAAAAGTCTATTCAGCTAATTAGAGTACCATAGTCCTACACAAATCAAAATTAGCCCTAATTTTGATTTGTGTGGGACTATGGTATCAATCTTATACCCACCCATGCTGACTCCCTCATGGATGGGTGAAGGCTGGAATATAGCCAGGGCATGTGGTCTGGCGTCACTCTGCAAGAGCAGCTCTAGACATGCCAAACTGCCAGCTGAGCAGGCATGAAACAATGGAGTCACACCATCTATAGTTGTCACATTTACCTAAACACACAGAACAGCATGTTTCACAAAATCACTGAAATGCTGAAAAAAAAACCCTTTTATTTCACATTTTATGGGTTAAGTTATTACCAAATAATATAATATAATATAATGATACTTTTTTTTTTATATATATATATATATATATATATATATATATATATATATATATATATATATATATATATATATATAAATAATTATTAGAAAGCTAAATAATTATTAGAATAATAAATAATTATTCTATTTCTATAGAATCCATAATTGAATTAATACAATAAAATATATTTTAACATACATAAAAAGTTAAACAAAATAAATAAACATATACTGCATTTCAGTGTAACATAGGCAATATGTTCAGCAAATTTGCTAAACCCAGTAAAAGAAGCCTAGGCCATTGCTAATCAAGACCTCTGAAATGAAAGTGTTACCAAGCAGCCCTGCAGAGACTAACGTTGGCTCCGGCATCTATCAGGGTTCTGGCACAGGCAACATGACTCCCTATGCATGCTTCATGAAGAGGGCTAATGTGGTCTATTGTCAGCACATTCACGCTGTGGCCCTGAGGACAGATTAAGAGAAATTAATATTGCATTTGAATGTGCAGGATTCTTTTATTCCAGATGGTGGCAGCAATGCCCTTTCACTAAGGTGCATTGTGGATTGCAGCGTTCACCTCTACACCAAATGTGTATTTCATTACTAATCCAGTAGAGTGCATGTGACTACATGGTATAAATACAGCACACATTAATACAAGTACATATTTCTTATCTAACAGTTGAACTAAAGGTCATTTAAATGAGAAACTACCTGAGCGATGAGGGTCTTGAGGGCCAGCAGACGTCCTTGGCTGGCAGCATCATGAAGAGGGGAACGGTCTGCCCAAGACCCTGGAGAAGAATAAAAACTGTGATTTGCCAGGAAATTTAGAAATTAATTGTGTGTGTGTGTGTGTGTGTTTCTATGTAACCACATGGTATATATACACAAATATATATATTACAGGGTTAGTTCACCCAAAAATTAAAATTCTGTCATTTACTCACTCTCATGTCATTCCAAACCAGTAAGGCTTTCGTTCATCTTCAGAACACAAGATCTTTTTGATGAAATCTGAGAGCTTTCTGTCCTCCATAGACAGCTACACAACTGACATTTTGACGTTTCAAAAAGTTCATAAAGAGATTGCAAACTTAATTCATATGAATTAAGCGGTTTAGTCCACATTTTCTCAAGAGACACAATTGCTTTATATGATGAACCGATTTAATTTAGGCTTTTATTCACATATAAATATTGATCAGAGAATGTAAAGCTCAACTTAACCTGCTTGACGCATGAGAACAAACCTCATTGGTTCTTGCGGAAGCTCAAACGTGCTGCTTAACACATGAGAATGAATCTCATTGGTTGTCGCGCATCAAGCGAACATGCCTGAGCTTCCGTTTACCACAACTGATGTGTGCGTTGATGAATGTTTATATTGTGAATTAAAGCCTAAATTCAATCTGTTCATCCTATAAAGAAATTGTGTCTCTTTAGACAATTTGGACTAAACCGCTCAATTCATATGGATTAGTATGGACAATTCATATCAATTCATATGGATTAGGAGATCAGATGTGCTCTAGTAGTTACATTCAAATCCAGACTCAAAACACATCTGTTTAGCTATGCATTTACTGAATGAGCACTGTGCCACTGTTCGTCTGACTGTTTTTACTGTACTTTATTTTATTTTTTATTCTAAACTGTTTTAGTTATTCTTATTTGTTTTGATTATTTTAATTTCTTTATTCTAAACTGTTTTATTGTTATTTCTTTTTATTTTTTTTATTTTTTATTTCTTCTATGTAAAGCACTTTGAATTACCATTGTGTATGAAATGTGCTATATAAATAAACTTGCCCTGCCTTGCCTTGCCTTGCCGAGTTTTATGATCTCTTTATGAACTTCTTGAACCGTCAAAGTGGTAGTTGCATACAGTATAGAAATAGGGATAGAAATCTCTCAGATTTCATTAAAAATGTCTTCATTTGTTTTCCAAAGATGAACGAAAGTCTTACGGATTTGGAACGACATGAGGTTGAGTAATTTTTGACAGAATTTTCATTTTTGGGTGAACTATCCCTTTAATATTTAATGTTAATATACTGTCACTATGTTTCTTTATTTTAAAACATTAATTTCTGTTTATTTTCAGATGTAAGGGGGATTTTTCTAGATTTTCACTGCATGCATACATATATAGCACCATCACAAAAGCTGATATGTTAGTGTACACACCTGAGTCAATATCCAGTATAACTGCTGATGCATTCCACACGTCATCATCATCATCGTCACCTCCCTTCATCACTCACTCAACTATAGTATAATACTATCCGTCGGGTTCAAAACATAAATAGGACCAACTCTCTGTTGACTATCTGTCTCTTTCAATTTTCCTTCTTTTAGTCTCACATTCAAGAACAATTAATTCAAGAACACAGCTCACTTTTGCACTCAGGATATTGTAAGTCACTCCACGTACACACGAAACATCTCAAAGCACCCACCTTGGTTAACCAGCTCAGCAAGACTTCCACTTTGACAGAGCTTGTGTCCCTTCAGGAAAATGTTTTCTCCTTATATCATTTTCTTCAAAAAATGCTTTAAAAGAGTCACTGTAGCTGTCTGGTTTTTTTTTTTATCTCAGTTGCCCTACTTAAGTTGCTTAGTAAATGCCAGACTACGGCAATCCCCTGTGACTATCCCACATCTCTGTTCCTCTCTCCCTGATCTTAAACTTGGAGAAGCAGTTTTCTGAGATCCTCTGTAAAGACAACTTGTTTACTCCAAAAGCCCTCACTGCTGTGGCCCCGACGGCACTACTCAAACTTTAGCAGACAAGCGTCTGGCTGCACAAATGCTTGATAGACTCGATAACTGCTTTCTTGTGTCAAAGGGGACGGGGGTGCATGGCCTCAATTCTATTTATGCAACACTGTAAACAGCAGCCTGGCAGCCATTCCTGGGCTTTGGTTGCATGCATACTTTGTGAACTTCAATGTGCTTGATGTTGCATGTTTAGGATCTGTGGTCATGTGATCGTAGGTAGCCTGCTGTGATGCAAAGCACACAAATATGAATCTGAAGTGAGTGCTTTGTAATGCAGAAATGATACCTCGTGAACTGGAGTGTTTAAAAAGAATCTAAAATACCATAATGTAAACTGGTACTCCCTGTTGTGGTCCTTATCACATGCAATGACAGCTATTATGAATAAATAAATCTACACAGCAGGAAAACCATTGTGCAAAAATAATATTCCCCATGCTCTATGTATATCCAAGCAAGCAGGCCATCATAAAAAGGGCAAAATGCTGGCAATAGGAAATGAAATCCACAGCAGTGATGTAAGCGTGCGCTCTACTTACCATGCCCTTGACCAATCTCATAGAACTCAGCTGATATCCGGGCAGCCTCCTTGCGGTTGCCTTTGATGATGTAGAAGTGTGTGAGTAGATTAAGGGTTATTCTTACGAAAAGTTTGAAGCAGAAGAGGGCCAGGATGGTGAGGTAAACATTGGACAGCTGTGCTGTGAATGGCCTGTATTCCTCAGTGGTCTCTGTCATGGCTGTTTTAAGAATGTTTTGTGGCAGGATAAGCAGAGTGACCTGCTGTTACCACCCCAACAGCACCCCCCATGCACTTGGGTCCTTACTGCAGCTCAAGTAAGATTTGGATATCAATTGTTTCAAAGGAAAAGTTCTGCAAAAAATGTGTGGATTCACAACTGTGCTGTTATTTTTGTTTCCACTAGAGAGGTCTCCAAAAAAGGCAACCGAGAACTTGGTCTTGGACTCTGTGATGAGAAGGACCTTCTCACTGGGGACAAAGGAGAGGGTCCTGACCTGTGCCCACAAATGCCCAGACAGCCCAGACAGTAACCACTTCTGAGTTGAATTGAGTATAACACTGAACTTCTTTTCACTGTTTATTTCAGACAATACTGACTGAAGTGATTTGCAGTAACTCAAGAAGTGAATACATTGATCATGTACACTTGACAGAGCATATTTTTTCACTGAATATATTGTGATGAGGCTGCTTCTAAGGATATATAGCCTGTGAAGTAATAATTTAATATATGCCTACCTAAACTTTACTGTGTTAAATCTTTAATATCAACCCGTTTATTCAGTGAAAATAGCCTAAATGTATTCAGTAAAAACTCATTATTCAATGGAATGGTATCATGTCCAATAGGCTATTTCCTTAAGAAATACATTTATTTGAATATATGCCTATTTATTTATTCACAAATAGGCTAGCCTACTTATTATATATAGTAATCATATTGAAAATGTAAAAAAAAAAAAAAATAGACTGACTAATTACATCCTGGATTCCTGGCTAAGGTTCATAATATAATGAAGTTACTGTTAATTAGACAACATAGCCTACCCCAGAGCCGTTGAAAAACAGAGTTGCGACACTCCCATTTTCGCCATAGGAACTTAGTAATGCGGAAGTAACGCGTGTCGTGGAGCAGCCAATAGTTCCAAACACTGATGGTTCAAGCATTGAACCCCATTCATTTTCAGTGCTTCCGAAGTACGCTCGCTGGTAAATGAATAAAATTACTGTATTTTTTTTTTTACTTTTACACACATTAGCCGACCTCTCGTGAACCTAGTCAGTAGTTCTATTTTATGTAGTCAGTTTTAGTAAATGTTTATTGGAAGATAATAGGTTAATTGCAGCGATAGCTTACGTGACCAACACTTACAACACTAACATTAGCTAACTTACGGCATCCTGATGTACATAATATATATATATGGGGGGTGGGGGGGATTTGACCATAGACAGTGGATTTGACTAGATTGTTGACCGGGGGGAGTGTAGCTTTCATGAGGCACACACGCAAGGTCTCTTGCTCCCTCTCTGCAGTGCTCTCTCACCTTCACTTTCTCCTCACAATCATGACGGAGATCCACAGCTAGATCAATGAGTATAGAAGCACAATGACCTCCGATTGAAGTGTCACACAATTCTGAAATTATCGTACATTATGGAATTTTTTTCATTATTGATCGTACATCGTACAGAGGTCAAAATTATCGTACAAATACGATAGTTATCGTACGTCTGGCAACACTGGAACCACGTGACAGCCATCGCGGCAACATCAAAGCGTGTCGCAACTCTTTCTCTCTAGATTCTATGTCATAGTAGATATGGGTCTATGTGGCCCCGGCCTACCCTTATAAGCACGTTACGTTTTTACGCCGTGACGCCTGTAGGCTACTGACGTACATGTCGCATGCGCAGCCGCAGATTTGAATTATCTGGCGGGTTCTCTCTGTTCGCTTGGGACAAACATTAGCGACCTTTTTGATATTCGATCAGATTTGTTCGTTCTTTGCTTATAGAGACTGATACATTTCGCGATGGTCGAGGGTCCGGGATGCACTTTAAATGGAGAGAAGATTCGTGCAAGAGTTCAAAAAGGACAGAAAGTTTTAGACATACGAGGAAATGAAAGCAATAAATCAGTAAGTGCATGACAGTTCAGCTGATGATGTAGCAGACCTGCGTAAATGACAAACATTTGAATGTTTACTTGTTTTCTTTCTATTTCAGTCTGAGGCCAGTACCAGGAGCTCTTTCCAAAGCTTTATGGGTTGTGAGTTCAGAGGGGTGCAGACACTGGGGAAAGAGCTGTTCATGCATTTTGGCTTAAGAGCTCTGAGGTTTGTAGTAAACGCAAATTAATTCATTTCTGCTTTGTGTTTTAAATTATTATTTTATGTAGTGATTTGTTAGAGGTCATGGACCAAATGAAAGTTTCTTTCCCGATGAAGGCAGATTGAAGTTTTCTGGCTTGCTTCCCAGAGCCCTGTTTAGATTTGAAAAGCACTCAAGTCATGAAATTATGTTCTGATTTATCATTACAATGCTTTGCAGACTGTAGCAGGGCAATTTTTTTTTAATTTTAAAGGGTAACTGACAGTAGGCTATAGTATGTGTATGTGTGTGTGTGTCTATATAAATGTTGGTATACAGTTTCCACTGTCGTGGAAAACCTGGAAATATCAATGAAATAAAACAAAAAACATTTAATTTCACAACCTTGTAAGTCATGAAAAAGATATATATAATAGCTATAGGCTAGTGAATACAATTTCCTAGTCTCTCTTGTTGTGCTCTAAAATATTTTTTTTTCTTTGTAAGTGCTGAGTTTGCTCTCCAGCAGGTTAGTGTGATTAGCATCAGTCTGTCCTTTGAGGGTAACTGTCTGTGTGATTGATAGTGAGGCAAATGTTTCTAGCTAATATCTCTTTCATATGGGCCTCAAAGTGGTTTACATCTAAAAATGTGTACTTGACCTACAAATGAAAATCTGTCACATATTTAATAAATTATATATGAAAATTCTTTTCCAGTAATCACAAATGACTGGTAAGGTGATAGAAATTCATTTTCATAAAAAAAGGGGTAATCCTTTTAAGTTCACTTTATGTGTTTTGGGTTTAGACTGCACTTCGGCATGAATGGTTCCTTGAGGATAAACCCCCCGGAGAAAGACTTGAAAGGAAAAACCCCAGTGCTGGTTATTCAACTTACCAATGATGCTGTCTGTTTCTTTGACACAACTGCAGAAATCAGGTAAAATGTCTTCTAATGGCTCAAATTATGGTTATAACATTTGTATTATTAGCCTGACATCATCATACTCAGATTCTAGTCAGAATGTGAGTCTGATACTGCTCCATTGGGCTGTGATTATGGGGTTCAACCGGGTTTCATATGGGGTTTCGACCGAACCAGGAAAAAAATGCCTCTGCACTCAATTGGATAGACCGAATCCTGTAGGAAGGACGGCAAAAACATCTTTCCGATCGACAAATGCCTTGATCGTGGTTCTCTGTTCTTCTTTTAAAATGAATGAGCTGTATAGATCTTCTATAACAGACGCGGTGGCTGAATGAACACATCTAAATTCTCCAGCGGCAGCCATTCTTTGTTGTAAACGAATTGAACCCAAGTGCCCTTTGGTGACGTGGATGATTGTTACTGTTGATCATCTGTCCATCATCATATAAGCCCACCCTGATAATTTGATTGGTCCGAACCGCTCTGGTTCTTGCTTCACAACGGATCAAGTCCAGACCGAACTTCCCATCCTCAAATATTGTGGGCTAAGTTTGGCTGGCATCCAGGCTATTGTATTATGGGATAAATATAACATTTAATAATGGATTAGATTGCATCTTTAAAAGTCCTTGTGGAGAACTTTATTCTAATGTACATCTGGGAGGTCAGTTTATCAAGTGCAGGTTTCAAGCAGGCAACATCCTTGTTGCAGAAATGCTGGCTATACTGGATTAAATTCCAGACTATCATAACTCAGTGTGATCCAGACAGCCTGAACTCTTTTAATTTTTACACTCAGCCTTCAACGATTCTGACTCCCCACGAAATAGTTATTCTGTTTGCTTCCCTTAGACTCTCAGATGACTGTGAGCAGAAAGTTAAAGCCATGGAGGCTCTCGATATCTGTTCACCAAAGTTTAGTTTCTCTCGGGTGGTGGAAGCTGTAAAGAGGGAGAGTGCGAGAATGCTCTGTGATGTTCTGTTGGATCAGGCTGTCCTACCTGGTGTAGGAAACATAATTAAAAACGAAGCGCTCTTCGACAGTGGCCTTAACCCTGCTGTCAAGGTACATTTTGCTTTGTGCAGTTCTTCCAACACAAAAATCAATATCTCCTTTGGATGTTACAGTTAAATGGATGTTTTACACCTTATTTAAAATATTTTTAGGGTGTTATTTTTTATTATTATTTCTTCTGCGCTTTTAAAGGTCAAGCAGTTGACAAGTGAACAAGTTCATCATCTTGTGAAGATGACACGAGATTTCACACTCCTATTTTATAAGGTATTTTTTCTCTCTCCATTATTCTGGACAATAAATTTGCGATTTTTATGTTTTTTGTCAGATCTGCGTTATTTTTATTTCCGTTCTTTCCAAAACAGTGTAGAAAGAATGGATCCCCACTTTACAAGCATTACAAGGTGTATAAACGTCCAAACTGTGGCCAGTGCGGCGGAACGGTCACCGTCTGTCGATTGGGAGACAACGGTAGAATGACATACTACTGTCAGCGCTGTCAAACAGGTGATCCAAGTGAAGTGAACATCAGGTTAGCTGCACCTCCTCTCATGGCTACTAGGGGAGTAACAATACACTTGTGTCATGATTCAGTTCGATACATGATCTACTGATCTCATAATACATTGCAAAGCCAAAATAGAGTTTAAAACGTTTTTTTTTTTTTAATTTTTTTTTTATTACTTCTAACACCTATAGTTAACAGATAACAAAAGGTACTGTTCATTAAAATGAAAAATTTGGTATTACATCAGGGGTGGACTTGGTCCGTCTTCCCATTCACAGGGTAATGGTGACACCAGAATAGACATGTTCATGATTCTGCTTAGCTAAAAATACAGAATTATGTTAAAAACAAATGCCTTTCCCTGACTACATGCATGTAAAGTTTTAAATATGTATTTCATTAAGTAATTAATTTTATTTTTTATGTAATTAATAAACGTTGAAGCTCAAATGTGACACCTTCTTGGTTTACCATATTTGATCCACCATTACCAAATCTCAGGGGTGGGCAATCAGACGATTTTATATTGTGATCGATCTACTTTTCAAGCGAATCATAGAGATCTTTTATGTCCTCGTAATAATGTTAAAATACAGCAATGACTACCTAATAGATGGCTGTGCTGACTGGCCAAATTATATCATGCGAGGTGACGCATTTTAAAAAAGCCAGCAGTAGGGCTGTTTTGTTTCGTTTTTTATTTTGGCTTCCAGCTATTATGAAAACGTGATAATCAAGATAAAATTATCATTGTGCCACATGCCGTTTCTTTCCTTTAAAGCAGTGTGCTTTCGCCCCGCTTTAAAAGCCTAAAATGAACGTCCAAATCAGTCGAATCATGTAATGTGACTGTCGTAAAATGCTGTCTACTGCTGGACATGCTTTATTTTACAAAGTTATTATAAGCACATTAAACTGGGAAATGGACTGATCCTCACTAGTGCTGCCGTGATTAGTCGACGCCATTTTTTTTTTTAGTCGACGTGTTCTTTTTTACTATTGACCGCATGTTTATTTTTGGTCTCCCGTCTCAAACGGCTCACTGTAATTCACCTCCACACACCAGTCTGTGCGCGCCCTGCTGGTTAATATGCTAGCCTCTTCCTTTCCCCTCCCCCACCTTCACTGCTTTGATATGAAAAATTGCGGAGGCAGGTGACCGTGCCTTCACACTGGGCTCGTGTTGGTCTGGTTTCACACTCAACTTAATTCTACCGAACCCTGGTGTGTTTGCGTGCATCTTATGCCATTGCAAACGTGCACGGCGCGTGATAGAAAACAGAACGCGGGTCAATATATATTTTGTTTAAAATTTATTCTGTGCTATTATGCGCAGCTGAGTGAAATGCAGACACTTATGCTTAGATTGTTAAATTAATACATTGTTTTTCAACAGGTGACATTTAATATTTTGGCCCTTCAGTTGAGTTCAAAATAAAATGGACAATGAAATGACAATGTTTTTTTTATTTTTTTTTTAAATTAGTCGTTTAGATTAGTCGACTAATCGAAAGATTAGTCGTTAGAAAATTAGTCGTTAGTGGCAGCACTAATCCTCACACGCTTTCTGTGTGCGTGCTGCAAGACGAAGCTAACGGTACTTGAGCGGATGAGTAAAGTAGGCTATACTTGGGGTTTCAGGGGCACGCCTAAACGGTCAAATATACACAAAAATATGTCAATGTCCGTCTTGGCGAGTATTTACGTAATAACAGTCAGTTATGTCTAAAGTGATTAAACAATTGGGATAGAAATTGGATGCATGTCATTATCTTAGATCCATGCATTCAGTCTTAAAGCCTAATGCAAATACCTGCTGCTGTCTGTCAATGTTAAACAAAATACAAAATCACTTACTGCTCTTGACTGAATAAGAATCAAAGTATATTTAATTCATACAGTGAAGACCATGCAGTGTTTCAAATTTTAATTCCGTGTTTAATGACTATTTTGACAACTGATTGTTTAATGCAATACTGTATTTTAAATTGTGCAAATAGAGAAGTCCACAGGCTTGTTCCAGTCTGGATATTCTCGATAGTACATCTCAAAATTGGGAAGATCACAATTCAGATTGTGGATCGTGATTCTTTGTTATATAAGATCGTGAAATACAATTTTGGGAAGATCGCCCACCCCTACCATATCTGATGTTAAATTAAATATGTCTTAACTTTCTTTTTGGGTAAACTGTCCATAAGGACACATTGCAAATATCCATTATTCATAATACACATTGTTGCATTTTTGTATTTCAATATATTGTTACACCACTAATAGCCACCTATATTTATATACACATGAGAATCCAGTTGCTGACTCTTTACTTTGACAGTAAACTCCCAACTCGCAACAGTCTGATTGGATGGGCTTATCAGGGAGGAATGAGCAACAATGATGATGTGGCGAAACGAGAAGAGGAAGAGTGGGCATGTTCCCTTTGCACTTTAATCAACAGACCAATCAACAAGTATTGTGATGCTTGTATGAGCCCTAGACCAGAGGGTAAGTTTCAAACCTGCGTATTTAAAGTGAAAGATTTCAAACACAGAGTCTGGGATTAAAGTTCTCCGTCGCTATGACAGATTTCTGTTAATTACACAGTCTACGGCGGATTTCTGTCAATTGCAAGATTCCCGCCTGTCCTTATGTCTTAAATTCACTTTTCATAATTTTAAGGCCATAAATATGCTTACATTACTAAAATAGTGTAATAAATGTCTTAAACTGCTCTTGTGTTCACTCCATTTTAAAAGTTAATCTAATAGGTTTATTTTTTTATATCATGAACGTCTGAATTTATAGTACTAAATGTAACATTATGTACATGTACATAAGAGTAGTCTGTTTCTATTTGTTTTGAATTGTTTTGCTTAAAAGTAGACATTTCAAGCTTTATATATATATATATATATATATCATGCCTGAGAAGTAGCCTATACGCTGAGTTTCGGTTAATTTATGAGACGAGCTCCAGTTCATGTGCAATGCAATATCGCACCAGCACCTCCATGTCCTGATTATATTGTCTGCTATATTTGCTTCTCATTTATTAAATCTAGGCAATTGGTTGATGAAACATCGATTAAAAGTAAGATACAATTTATACAAAACGAAATTCACTTTAAAGAAAGGCTTTATACAAAACAAAACTTAATGAAGTGGTCAAAATCATGTCTGACCCACTCCATTTGTCTCCCGATATATTGCGCATCTAATGATCCTATCATACTCATGCCAAGCCCGTACCCACCATTGAGGTCCCCGAGGTCAAGACCTTGGTAATTTTTTGAAAGTGCATATAATGAAGGTTGTGAAATAATTGCCTAATGTTAACTCTACTTTGGTGCTGCAATGATATTGCATATCGCCACGATAACCGACTTCATCTGAGCTGCTTTAGGGGCAGTTCACATGTTTGTTAAATGTAGATGCGCGAAAAGTGTGTCCAAATAGAGAGCGACGCCGTCGCAACGCTCACTTGTTTTCCCAAATAAGGTGAAAAAAATCTAATCAAAGTAGGTTTTAGGGCTTTGTTCACAGAAGGTGCGAGCCGAGCGTGAATTCTAGCGTGACGCTTCACGACACGCTTTAAGTTAACGGTCATATAGTGCGAGTCTGGCCTTCGAGATTAGAGTTCTCAAAGGGCCTGAAAATTACAACCCGACCCGGCCCGTGGCTTTTAAAGCCCGGACCCGATGTAACCCGACACATCAACATGAATTACCCGGCCCACGGCCCGGTAGCCTACAAACATAATCATATGCTTATAAGGCATCGTGGAGGAACAGTAGTGCGTCTACAGTGGATGGACTGAGGTGTGCTCTCCTCTCTTCAATGGTACGGCCAGCCACCCGCGATGCATGTTGCACGCAGCAGCCAGACATTCTTTATGGTGAACAGCAGCGAAGATTAATAAATATTTTTTGTTTTTTTTCCACTGAGTGGAAAAGATTAAGCCCGAGGTCCAACCCGAGTCATTTGCTTATATTTTCGACCCGAACCCGCGGGTCCCGTCGGGTTTGTCGGGCCATCCCGACCCGTTGAGAACTCTATTCGAGATGTAAGTAGCTAAACCAAACAACTGATAAAAGTATTAAACGAGTTCCAGAAACAATCAGTTTGCAAAGACCGTATCAATCAAAGCTCAGCTTTGGGAAGTAAAGATATACAGGTAAAGATTAGGAGACTGCGAGAAATGTGATGGAGATGAGAGAGGAAGAGCAGGTATTGCATATTGTGCCCATGAGATTAACATTATTACAATGTATTCCTATTTAACACATATAAATGTTCTTTGCTTATTACAGTGGAAAATATAAACTCAATTTAACACAAGCACCTATTAATTATAATGCCATAATAGTAGTATTGTATAAATATTAATGCCCACGAACCCCCATAGCAGGATCAATATAGCAAGGACCTCTGTATTTATAAAATCCTGCGTACGGCCCTTCTCATGCTGTTCACTTTTCATATAATCAACATAGATAAAATAAAAAAATAACATTATATTATTTATTTATAATGGCTAGGTTAAAAACAGATATTATATTATGTATAGTTTGTTATTAGCTCACTTTTCGGCAAAAGCTCTGTTGGCTTTTATTTAAGTAAAAACTAAATAAAAACTTGTGTTAAAGTTATGCAAATGGTTAATTATTTGTATGACTACATCACAGAGTCAAGTCTTGTAAAAGCATTAGATTGAAAACATTGAAATTTCATGAAGTTTGTTAATAATAGAAACGCAGTTCAACATGGCCTTTCTTTAAATGCAAATGTTCTTTGAGTATTTAATTTGTGAAGGTAAAGCATGTACTCACTATACTCCTAATTACAAGAAGAAAAAACTGCTCTTAAACTGGGTGTGTGACGGGCTGTGGAATGGGGTTTGGCCGAGGAAAAATTCAGTCAAAATTTTTTTTTTGCTTTAACCCCTGCAGAGCTCATCTCTAACTTTCTCTCTCTTTTCTGAGTACTTCTAGAGCCCACAAAGCTGGAACATTCACCTTTGAGTCAAGACCTGATCCGCTACCCCTGCAACAGTTTTAGCAAACCCCTGCAGGAAATAAAGATGAATCGTAGGACTGCATTTGGGACCACCACTCTAGTCCTAACCAACCTCAGTGCAAAACCTGACTCTCCTTCAAGTCCTGCCATTAACCAGGCACACACACCAGAGACAATGAGGGGTCTGAGCACACACGACTACTGGGAGCGGAGGAGTCCCAGTAATGGCGAGAGTGGGATGCAATTCAAAGGCAATGAGCACTATAAGAGAGAATCTCTAGCAGACCACAGTCAGCCTAACAAGAGAATGAAAACCACGAATGGAGCGCTTTCTGTAGGCTCCTCAAGGTGAGCGAGTGCAGTTAGTGTTTTGCCTATGACAAGATGTATCAGTGAAGTACTGATATTTGTATTCATTCATAAAACTAAAGAATACCAGCAAGTATAATTTATGATAAGATGTAAAAATGTATACTAAGAATAAATTGATAATTCACCTGTCATGTATTTACCCTGTCATTTCAAACCTGTATGCACATGGAGATAAAAACGATATTTTGAAATGTATACATATTTAACTTTATTATTTTTTTGTCCATACATTAAAATTGAATGGGGTCCAGACAGTGTTGTTTTGGACCCCATTGACTTTCATTGCATGGACAAAGACATTCTTCAAAATATCTTTTGTGTTCTATTGAAAGATAAATATACAGGTTTGAGGGTGAGTATTATTATGACAGAATTTTTGGGTGAACAATTTCTTTGTTGAATGGCACAATGTTAAATAAATAATACTGTTGATTTTGAATAAAAGAACATCTCATTCAACTAATCAGGGGCACACAGAGTAATGAAGCATCCCTACCCACAACCCCCTGCTGCAATAGTCATCACCGACCATGCAACCTGAGGGTAGTCAATAAGGAAGGAGAAAACAAAGGCAGGCAGTTCTACACCTGCTCCTTACCCCGAGGAACTCAGTGTAACTTCTTTGAGGTAAGTTTCAAAATTCTGTAAAATAAAATCCATTTTAATTTTCAAATCCGTTTGAAACTAAAACTAGAATTGGAGGTTTGTACTTATTTCAACTCTGATTCTTGCAACAGTGGGCAGACCTGCATTTTCCCACGTGTCATCATGGCAAACGGACTCTTATGAAGACCGTTCTAAAACTGGGACCGAATAACGGCCGCAACTTCTACACATGCCCAGTTAAAATGGGCAAGCAATGTAACTACTTCCAGTGGGCTGAGAACGGCCCTGGCATATCAATTCTGCCTGGCTGCTGAATCCACAACATGAGTTGGACATTGCATCTTTTATTTAAATGTATTAAAAATACTTTTGAAGCAATTCTTGTTTGTTGAGATGATGAAAACACAAGTATGTGCTTTGTCATAGTAAATCTTTAATAAAAATTTGTTTTGAAAAACATTTCCAATTTACATCATTTCTTGATTTCTGTGGAAACATATAGTTGTGCAAGTTAAAAGACATCCCAGAGCTTAATGTATTTCTCAGATCTTACAACAGATTTTTTAAAAATAAATTGGAAGTTTTTTTTTTTTTTTTTTTTTTTTTTTAGATATAAAGTAGTGCAATGTGAACAATGATCTTAAAGGGTTAGTTCACCCAAAAAAGAAAATTAAGTCATTAATTACTCACCCCCATGCTGTACCAACCCCGTAAGACCTTCGTTCGTCTTCGGAACACAAATGAAGATATTTATGATTAAATGTGACAGCTGGATCACTCCTCCATAGGCTGCCTAAGGGAATGAAACTTGACGGCCCAGAAAGTCAATGAAGAAAATGTTTAAATATTCCATGTCGCAACAGTGGCTCAATTATAGGAATAGTTGAATAAAGTCGTTATTTTTGTTTGTTTTTTCGCACAAAAAGTATTCTCGTCGCTTGATAAACTTATAGTTGAGCCACTGTTGTGACATGGAATATTTAAACATTTTCTTCATTGACTTTCTGGGCCGTCAGGATTCATTCCCTTAGGGAGCCTATGGAGGAGTCATCCACCTCAGATTTAATCATAAATATCTTCATTTGTGTTCCGAAGACGAACGAAGGTCTTACGGGGTTGGTACAGCATGGGGGTGAGTAATTAATGACTTAATTTTCTTTTTTGGGTGAACTAACCCTTTAAGACATATACCAATCAAAAATTCAAGAACAAACTTTAAGAAGCATGTAAACATAAAACAAAATGCTGCCAATTAAAAGCAGTCCACCTTCTGCAACTGAGGTTGGTTTGTCTGTGGGTTAACCACCATGAAGGGGAACTGGCTGAACCCAGGACGCTTATTACAAGCTGCACCTTTGAATAAAAGAAGGGTTTTTTGACAATGAATTTCATGATTCTTATAACACCTTTTATACTAATTCTGAACAAGAAGCAAACATTAGACATTAGCATTTACCATATCCACCAGTGGCATTGGCACAAATAAGTGCTCCAAAAAAATCGGGGTAGTACTTCTTGATTCTGGATATGGCCATTTTACAGGCAGCAGTGGGTTGGGCTCCATTTCTCATTAAATCAACAGCCAGAAAACTGATAAAAAATTTTTTTCAAAAAAACATTTTTAATAAAAGGTTTCAATTAGATGTTTCTATAGAATCACATTTATTGTATCATTGCAGTTCATACCAGTTTTTCTTTTCTGTTGATGCTAATAAAATGACTTCTAGAATGGTAATTACCTAGGAAGGAAACGCATCATGATGTCTCCATCCCCAGTGGCAGCCGCTCCCCCCGCTGTGCTGTCGGCATAAGCCCCGGCTCCAGCCACTGGAGAATCACCTACACGACTACAGATCAGCATACATATACTTTACTAAAGCTCTGTTGACAGGGGACTGGAAATCCATTTCTGTCACTACTGAACAACAGCAAAGCCAAAATCACAGAGAAGTTTCTTGAGGTTCTGTTTTTCTTCTGATTTTAAACACTAATGCATTCTGACTTCAATAGGACACCAGGGACATTCTAACAAGCTGTCATACTCACCCTGGTATCTTATGTGTTGCTCCATTGGTGGACGTTGCAGCAGCCACCTGTCCGTTCTTACCAATCACAATCATTCCTAATCAAAATTACCGGTAAGAATGTAACATCATCTAAGATCATACGCATCAATGGATTGAAACAAGCAGTGGTTTTCAAATATGTCCTCAAGGCATTCAGCCCATTTATCATGCTTTCTTTTCATTATGCAAATGAAAACTAATGAGCTTGATACTCTGTGGACCCAAGTCTGCATTAAGAAAAACACATTTGCACCAACAGATTTCTTTGTCTGATCATCTATCCATCTATTTAATCTAGGCTTTACAATAAATAAACACGTATAATTTTAAGAGTAATATTACCAATTGTGTCATGAGAACTGGGGTCAAAATTTCCCTTCGGATGCTTTGGCCTCCACGACTTAGCGTTGGGCTTGTACGGCCCACATGATTTGGAAGGGTCTGGAAAAACATTCTGTAAAATAAAAAGACAAAATAAACAAGTGATATTGCTTCAAATCATGCTTTGATCTGGGACACAGAACAAGGTTGTTTTTTTATGACTAACGTTTTAAAATTAGCATTATATAAGCAAGGCCAACCATTTTTCATGTTGCTCCCTGATTTGCTTTATCCACCTTAAAGTTTTCTAGGGAAATTCATATTTTTGAAGATCTGATTTATATAGCCAACAACCCTTACTGACTATCATCTGACTATGAAAACACAAAAAAATAATGTATTCAGAGGATTGTTTCGCATATTTCCATAAGGCTTTGATTGTGCCAATAGCAGAATGTAGGAATCAACCATTGTATTCTTCATGAATCTCACTATGCATTATTCATCGCTTTGTTTCACGGTGCATATTTTCTAGTCAGTGATATCCTTCCAAAACTTCTCAACAAATCCTGTATAAATTGAGGTAAACATGACTGCTTCTCAATGTAAAGCAAGTCTCGTAAAGCACATGCAATTCTGTCTCTAACCATAACACTGACTGAAACTTTAAAAAAAAAATCTTTCAAAGGTGTTTGGTTCAATTGAAGTATATCGAAACGGTTTATCTGCCACAGATCATCTTCTAAACCCATGTTTGAAGTTGCCAAAGGTGCTTTAGAACTTAAAAGGTAAACCCTGGAGTGATGATTACACATATGTTCCTGGTTTTAGGGACTCACCTTTCTATAGTTGGGTTGACAATTCAACTGCAACCACTTGGAGAAAATAGCTATTGATTGGTTGGCAGACAAGTCCTCAGACATGAAGCCCATGTTTTGTGCAAAGATTGTGGCTGCATGAAGACAGAAAAAAATAACTTTTCAGTGCTACTAAACTTCATATAGCAGGGGAGGTTTGAACAAACTGAATTACATAGTAGAGCTGATTTGAAATAAACATTAGACACAGGAAAGATCAAAAATGGAGCAGGGGAGGCTTACTCAGCCTTTTTTATTGTAATGTGGATGTTAAGCAGCCATGCATACAGAAAGAAAGCTGTTTTAGTACTCTAATTTTAATTAAGAAAGCAGATGGAATTAATAGAATGGCACAACATTATAGATGGAACTACAAAGTGTAAAGCTGATATAAAATCTGAATAGGCCTCTAGTATCTATATACATATAATTTAGAGAAAGAAAGAGTTGAAAATACATTTTTAATTCTTAAATCACTCCATCTGTGATCACATTTTCCCCGTGGCCGAACCTCTTGATCACTGAGTTGCAGCCACATGATTTGTGAATGAGGTGACCACTAAATGCAGTTCCTACCTGATTCGCCCACTATGAAGGTGTGCTCTGTGTATTCCATCACGGCTCGGGCAACACCCACAGCATTTTTGACCCTGCGTAGGTCTCCCACTGCCCCCACTTCCATTGTGTCACTGAACATGGGACACATGCAAACAAACACAGGGCTGATACTTTACAGTAACTAGGCAAACTATAATGACAAACACTTAATGTAAAAACTTCATAATTAGTTTGTAATTTATCATTGTGCAAAAAACAAAGAACAAGCTTTTGTATCATGTTGTAATGCTAAACATAACGGTAGACGTGTGTGTGTAACCACCCACCGTAATCAGAGGTTCCTGAATCTCAAGCGATTTTATGATTGGTTAAAATGAATGAAAAATAGTTTTCAGATCAGCGCCTATGGTCACAATGTTTTTTTGTTTTTGTTTTACATTTCTTTTTATTTAAATTGTGTTAAAGTCACCATGATATCAAAATTGACCATTCTTATTATTTATGGAATATTACATTATTTATTATAAATGATTTATCTGTAGAGATCTTTTTTTTTTTTCATGTGATCTGAATCTTTAATCAAAGTAACTCTCCTTCTTCAATGACATCAGTGCCTGTATCTGAAATCGCATACTTTTTGGCAGTCGCCAAAGCAAATTGTTGTCCCTCCAAAGCCTTTTTTGATCGGTGAGTGATGTAGAATAGAATGACTGCTGCGCATGACAGTTGAGAGAGAGAGAGAGAGAGAGAGAGAGAGAGAGAGAGAGAGAGAGAGATCTCACGTCTTCAAACAACATGAGTGCTGTCTTGGTCTCTCTCCCTCCCGCATATTAATCAAAATCAATTAACGTGATAGTAAAAGGTCGGAAGACCGAAGTTTCACGTGGAGTATTTGGAGATGTATAGAGATTAGAGACTCTAGGCCTATACACTCAATGAACAACATCTCAACACTAAATTAAAGGCCTGTCTCATATAGACGCCTGTCTCAAATACAAGCCGGTGCAGTTTGACGATTTGGGAAAATAAAAGCCCGGGCTACTATTTGAAGTTTTACGGTAGTAAGAATTTGTGTTGTATGAATGTAATCTATCTGAGCGTACCTACATTCGCCATGCTGTCATTATCCCGTTAGTTGAGTCGCTTCACTGTTATTCACAAATCCTCTCATGTGGCCTCATGGGATAGTAAAGGGTCATCACATGCACACTTCTGAATCTCGCCGGAACTAGGAGGTCATCCAGGTACTTTTTGCCAACTCTTTTATGACTACAATGACATTTTTTTACATACTGTTTTTCGCCTACTACATAAAAAGGAAGTATGCAATGTGAGCTGCAGCCCTCTTCTCTGGTGATGTGATTTTCGGCGCAAGGGCGGAATAAACAGAGACACGGACATGTGAGATCGCTGCAATTGAGTGTCAGCCAATTTTTTCAGAGATGCTGGTTCTGGAAGTATTTTTTTCCATTCATTTTTTACCATAGGGATTTATGAAAAGGTCTTTGTTAAAGCATTGTAAGCCATAAATCCAGCCACAATTTGACAACACACAATTTGATTTGAAGCAAAGAAGTATTTGAAAATCTGACAAAATACAAAGGTACAATCCAATAAAGCATTGCGAACAGCAGAATATAATTATAAACAATGGATAAATATAAAACCACTTATTTAATTTATATATATATATATGTATATATATAATTGCAAAAATTTAAGTATTTTGAAACCATAGGGAGTCCATTGCTGAATCTGGAATCCCATAGCATACTCTTACTAACGTTACTACTTGCCACATCTTTCTATGGCAGAAATAGTAGAGTAGTATGCAGTTCCGAATTCAGTACGACAAACTGCTTCATGGAGCTAAATGGCTATTTTTGTTGCATAATATTATTATTGTATATTATTATTTTTGAATGTGGGCAAATGCCTAGTTAAGCATAGCCAGAGACAAGGCATAGCCTACTACTGATATATTTGCCTAGCCTACCCATTCATGATCATCGCGTCAAGGGTGGTCTCTCCCCGTTCATCCGGGCTCCCGCCGAATCCGACGCTGCCATCACACTGCTCGAGCTCACACTGCCCGCAACCCCTCTCCACCGCGTCCAGAACCGAGCCACCCTTCTGAAGCGAGCTCCAGGCTACAGAGAGAAACCACAGAAGACCCTACACATCCCTCAGAGCTCATACACGGTGCAGTCATGGTTATGGTCTCAGACTCTCACCTGCGCCAGCTGCATTCTCAAAATGCCAAGTGTTGATCACCAAGGGAAGAGCAGCTTGATTTAGAGGAAACAAACAAATGATGGCAAATGCTATTTGAATCATATTACAATACTCAATAGACATAAAACAATTCCTTCACATTATATGGGCATCCTGATCACGAGATCTTTCATGCAACTATTTACATCCGTGTTTTGTCACATGACGGCTTTGTGTTAATGAATATTTAAAGGGACCGCGCAGTCAAATAGTTAGGTTATATTTTCATGTGATATATTATGAGACTACATTTTGAGCTAACACATTGATTAAATTCGATCTGAGTTGTCATTTTTATGTCCTAGGGGTTGAGTTTTATCAAAATAAAACATTTTAAACCTTTTCTTTCTTATCAAGGAGACATCAATGTCAAGACCATGATTTAGATTAAATGAGACTTGATGTGTGAAGAAAACAAAGACTCAAAATCAAGGTAAATACCACTTGTGCGCATATTTTATTGTTTTTTTTAACTCACATTGCAATTTTGTCAAATTAATTAAACATTATTATTTCAACATTTGTATTTAGGACATAAATTAGCAATGAAACTAGCCTAGCAATCGAGTTGGTAAAAATTCAGAAAAAAAACTAACGATAGATGACAGAATTCTCCTGTGCTGCATGTATACACTAAATAAAACAGTTAGAGTGTGAAAAGTGTTTTAAGGGTTTCCCCCCTGGGCCTTGAAAGTTAAAAAACATTTTTTAAAACAATACCGTGTTAAAGACAGATGTACTTTGAGGTGGAATTTATATACTGTTGATGCCATCTGTTTACATTATTTCGCTTAATTCTTTTAAATTATTGTATTTATTTTTTTTTAAATACAACAAAAAATACAAAATAGGTGTACACATCCAAAACCGGAATTGGGCTCAGGTGCATAAAAAGATAAATGTCTGCAAACTAAAATTACAGAATTACAGTACATAAAGTTTATAAAATAGCTCAAATTCAACCAGTCAAGTCTTGTGGATTGTGTCTGATGAAGACCTGACTGGCTGAAATGTTTAATAAATTAGCTTACTAAAGCCGCAATTTCAGTGTGCATTCATTATCTTTTTTCAAAAACAACATTATCCATGATTCTGCAAAATAGAAACAAGCAAATTGTATCAAAAGAATGTGAATCAGTGAATGATGTAAAAGATTTAGTAGAAGCAAATCAACATTGTCCAAATAAGGGATTTCCTCGAACGTCAGAAGCTATTACTTAAATCCATTTTGGACTTTCTGTGAGAGAGTGTATGACTGAAACATACGAGAGTGTTAGCGCTATATATTGTTCAAATCGCCTTATTTTTGATCAAAAATAGAATGACAGGTCATGCATAGACTATCTTGTCTCTTTGAATTTAAATCTAGATTTGTAGTTCTTTCCCTAATGAAAGCCTTAAAGTCTTTGAACTTTTTTCCTTTTTCTTGATTCACCTTGAAGCTGATTGGTTTGGTTCATGGCTTATAACTCTTTAACAAAGAATATTAAAAAATAATGGGAAAAAGTTATTCTGGAAACAAGGCTGCTGCGCGGATGGGCACTTGCACTATACACTATACAGCATAGCTTTATAAGCTGTAATATACAGTTACAAAATACTGTCCATTTAAAAAAACTCTTCTTAGTGAGTGCCACATTGTTCATCACATGGGATTTAGTCACCTGGTTAAATAACGCATAGCATATCTTATAGTAAATCCTGCAGGAACCTTAGCACAGAAACTGGGGCACACTTATGTGGCCTGCCCTGCCCTCTTATATACTTAACATGACAGCAGTAGTACATACAGCACAGGTCTTGACAAAGTGCTCTAACCAGAGAAAGAATGCAAAGATATTGAATTTCTTGTTACATTATTCATAGAAGGAATATACAGTTTTATACCATATTTTATTCATGGATTTGCCCTCATACAATAATGCCTTATAAAAGAGTCTGTATGCAACAGAGGCGTGTGCTGGAGCTTAGTGCAGGACAGATCTGAAAGGCCAATAGAAAGAGTTATTAAATGCACAGAAAGCAGAGACGGATCTAATACTAACTTAAAGTGACATAAGCAGAGTTTCTAGGAATGTATTACAGAGCCAAACATCAATTTCTTTATGATAATAATGGAATGTCTGTAGGCTTACCAGTATACCAGACAAACAAGCGAAAATACCTTGAATAATAATCTGTCTTATAATGGAGAAAATAAGCAGTCTAAGAGCATTATAAACATGGTTAACATTTAATATTTAATATGTTTGGACGCTCAATCAAAAGAACATTTTGGTTTGTGAGGAGAATGTCCCTTGACACACTGGAGACAGTTTCTGAAAAGAGAACACTTAGCAACATCCACCCTTGCAGAAAGCATCCCACTTCCTAAATGCATTCAGAAACACACTGATTGGGCCACTATGCCATAAAGAATGACACCAATTGATCATGTGATATATATATTTATACACACACACACACACACACACACACACATATATATGCTCCTGGTCTTCTGTTTTTATCTTAGACCATTTGTTTTTATTTAATCTATTCTTATCCGTTTTAATTTAGTGTTATGTAGTCATTTTTTAAATTGACTTTTATCTTTACATTTCAGTTTTCACTTTAATTTCAGTTGAAGTTTTAGTAATTTTTTAATTTATATACATTTATTTTTTAATTTTCTATTTAGCTTTATTTTATTTCAGTTTCAGTACTTTAGTTGTAATTTTTTTTCTAATATATATTTTTTATTTTAGCTTTTTTCCAATTAACAGAAACTATTTTTAATAGTTTTAATTTGAGTTAAAAATAACAACACTGGTTCTTAATGGTCTTAAAGGGTGAAATAATTCAGACATTATGATTTCATCTTAGGGATCAATTAAATGCTGTCTCATTTATCTTATGGTCTTAATGAGAGGTATTCGAGAAAAAAAGTATTTACTAATGAAGGCAAAGATGGCACTGAAATCATACCAAAATGCCACAAGGGTGCAAGTGCATTGGATAACTTGCATTGGAATCAGTTTATTATATACAAGTTGTAACAAAGATGTGCTTCCATGTGTTAAAATAAATAAATAAAAAATTCAAACAGATGGTGGAATGTGTTTATTAATATGCCAGACTTTGAAAATACATTTGAATTTCATGAAGTTCTTTTTAAATTGATTTAAAAGATGCGAGTCAGTCAAAAGACGCTGAGTAAAACTCCAGGTGAGGTGGCACTAACTAACACAGCAGTCACCTGATGAATGGGGAAAATTGCAATCAAATTTCAATATTTGGCATAGGAATAAATATTCAGCAATGACAGATCTGTCATCAGAGAATGTTTGGGAACTGAACTGCCCTCACAAGGGAAGATGTGTCTATATAAGTCTTTATTTTGGGCCTAAAAATGGACTTTTAAAATAATGGCAATCACATGCCAACAACAATGTTAATTATAAAAATGTTGCAGGAATGAAGCATGTATTTGTCTATTTTTAGGCCAGTAAGCAATTAAATAGGCCTATATGCTTTAAAGTGAGATTTTGAAGACTAAGGTCACCAAATGTCAACGAATAGGGAAAGACTTACTGTCCCTCTGTTTAAATGATTATTTAACAGATTATGACCTAGTTTCATAAAGATTTAAATTTAAAATTATACATTGTTACAAATTATAAGTGTTGTTCTTGTCTTAAACAACAACAACAACGTTTAGACTATTGCATTTTGCAAAGGCGTCTTTTATATTTTTCTACATAAACGTTATGGAAATTATGTACAAATTGCTCTGAGAGGAAGATACACTCAGGATATTTCGGAATATTTAAAAAGAAAAACAGAATGATTTTCAAACCAAAAACATTATAAGCAATGCCTTGAACATAAACTGACACAAATGTGTCAACATGACTAATTCCAGGAGGTTTAACAACAAAAATGTAGCATAATGTGAGATTAAATATGCTTTACATGGAAAAAGCCTGCATTTAAAGCCATTCTGACATCAATACAGTGTCTTTATTCAACATTCACCATGGCTGTCAGCACTAAATCGTGTACCATTTTACAGGAGACTCTACAGTAGTTGAAATTAGATTATGTTACTTGGGTATTACATGGAGATCACATTAGTCTTAGGCCTGACAAAATACAGTATTTTTCAAATAAATGATCCTGAATAATTTACATAAATGATCCTCAAACTATGTTTCTTCTTTTCATTCTGATTCAGATCATGCCATGATTTTGAAGCAGTGTTCACCACAGGGAGATGTGGATAACATCAGAAACTTTAAGAAGCTATGAACCTTTCATAAAAATAAAAAAATAGGAGAGGGAAAGAAAACTTTTAATCCAATATATGCTGAATAAAAAGAAGCATTGAGAAACATGCAGCGAAAAGACAAACAAAACAACAATATATTCCTGAGAAACAATGCTCTTGTATTTTCCCACAGGTGTCCAGTATGAGCAGTCAGTTGCAGTCGCTTTACATTCATCCTGTGAAGTACCTTCTGTTGCAATTCATGTCTCATTGAAGACCTAAAGGTCAGTGATTGAAGCTGTTGTATAATGTCACATATATAGCCACCCTGTCTTGTCTGTGTCAGCTGTCCAGTCAAGGACTGTGATTTCTGTTTTTAACAGAAGTCAACCCTGGAGCAGCTCCATTTTTCTGCTGTATATCTGGGTTCATTCCTGCCTAACTCCCAGCAACTACCATTAATGTACAATGAAAGCCTCTGGCAAAACGTGAGTTACCAGAATCTACTGCGTATGAGTTTACCAGCATGCATCCATCTCTGCTGGATTAGAAAGAAAAAGAAAGAGGGAGACTTTCAGGGCCCATAGCAGAGAGGCTGGAGATGGGTTGATTGAATTTAAACCTCCACACAAAGCATAACAACAATTCATATTCCTAAATTATTCCCAAATATTAAGTTCAACTGCAGTATATCTTTTGTTGTGTTGACTTGCAAAGAGACCTCCAATTCCCTCAAAATCAAAGAAAACATCTTCCCTGATGATTTTAAAATATCCCAGTCACGGTTCCAGAGTGTATAAAGAAAGATTGGTGTTATTTTATTATTGTTGTCTCTGTCTTTGCAGCTCAGAAAGTTGTGAATGTCAACAGAACAGCTGCATTAAACTATTCATGCCATTTTCCCTAAAGCATGCTTCTGATAGCCACTTATTTTCAGGTGGAGAACAAAATAATGTTTGATGCCCTGCTTCCATTTAATAGCCCAAGGAAGTTCCAGTAATGCTTGTTTAACTATATAGAAGGTCATTTAACAGGTAGGTGGCATTTTGTTAGATATCATATATGCGTTGTCGACCTTGACAATTCAAACATGCTGGTAAACTGATTTAGAAAACAATTCTGGTTTGACAGTTTTTAAAATTGTGAACATTGAAACCTTTTACTTCTCTTGTTTAAAGTTTAGATAAAATGACTCAAAAATGACTTTAGTTTCACCCCAAAATTAAAATTATGTCATTAATGACTCACCCTCATGTCGTTCCAAGCCCGTAAGACCTCCGTTCATCTTCGGAACACAGTTTAAGATATTTTAGATTTAGTCCGAGAGCTTTCTGTCCCTCCATTGAAAATGTATGTACGGTATACTGTCTTTGTCCAGAAAGATAATAAAGACATCATCAAAGTAGTCCATGTGACATCAGTGGGTTAGATAGAATGTTTTGAAGCATCGAAATTACATTTTGGTCCAAAAATAACAAAAACTACAACTTTATTCAGCATTGTATTCTCTTCCGGTTCTGTTGTCAGTCCGCGTTGAGTGACGCTGCTGACGTAAGACGCTGCTGACGTGTTATCTGGTCATTAAAATCATTAAATCCACTTGATTTGTTTTTGTTTAGTCTGCATTTCTCACCATCAAAAGGCAGCAGATGCATAAATACACTTACTTTGTTTTTGTTTACTCCATGTAGTTCTGAGAGCTGAGGTGCATATTTTGATTTTCTCAGATGCATCAAGGTGAGTTCTCAAACTCTCTCTCTCTCTCACACACACACACACACACACACACACACACACACACACACACACAAACACACACACACACAAACACACGCGCGCACACACACACACACTTTAATATGCCATTATACTCCATATAACTCCATGTAAAAGCCAGAAACTAAGCTTTTTTTTTTTAACAGGACTGAGGTTGATTAATAGATTTATGCAAACAAATTTGAAAAAAATATTTATCTGATACATTTTTACAGCAGTTTAAAGTAGTGGCTGTTTTCAGCCACGAACATAACGAAAGGGTAGTGAATTTGCCCACAGTGTACTGTTGAGTTTTTGAAAATTTTCAAAGCATTTTCCCAAAATATGTGTCAAAATAAAATTTGTCACCAAAAATCATTCCATTTGCTGAAACACGAAGAAAGTTATGGCCAAATTAAGACTCAAAAATACCCCGTAGTGGCTGAAAACACACCCAACAGCACATAAGGGTTAAAGCCTTTTCCATATATGCAGCTGCAATCTGGAATCCATCACCAAATTGCTCCTTCAGAAGTTTCTTGGCTAATAAATAACCTACTTCTGGATCAAGATGTTGGCAACTTTGAACCAGTACTCTGAGTTGTCCTGTCGTGAATTACTCCAGAAAAGACAAGCAGTCCCTTTTATTGCGAGTCTTTTCTTCAACACTGTGCTCAAAAGCTCTAATAAATGGCACACACTGAAGTGGATTACCATCACAGATTGGAATCTCTCTTTTGGGTAGCGTTTGAGGTTGAACTTGATGTACCAGATATGTTGTTAATTCCACCTGCCTTTCCAGAATCTCATACAGGGGTTCACCTTGAGATGGAAGACAGTTCACAGCTTGAGATGTTGCCATATTACCTCTAGAATGTTAAGCAAAAGAATGTGATTCCTGTTGTTGGTAAGTACTGCTTTCTTGAATGTTTAACACGCTTTTAGGCTGCATTAATGTTGATCGTTTTGTGATGTTACAGGAAGCACCAGCTGATTGTGTTGGAACGCTGCTAACTTAGCTGTATCCTTTGGTATTTAACTCCTTGGCACATATTCAGTAACTTGTGGATTTAGCACCTTTAGCGCAATAATCTTACAATAATCTTGTGGAATGAAGAACTTAATTTCCTGTCACATCCCTTGAAATCTGATCCTTTGTTGATCTTTTTCCTTTAGAATGTGAACTGCCAGTACGTGAACATTTGGTATGACAGTCGATAGTACTGTCAAGTCTTCGTCGTCGGTTAGGAACCTGGGTGTGCTCTTTGATACCAACCTTTCTTTTGAAAGCCACGTGTCTAGTATCTGTAAAACTGCATTTTTCCATCTTAAAAATATATCTAAAATACGCCATATGCTCTCATTGGGAAATGCGGAACAATTAGTCCATGCGTTCATGACCTCAAGGCTAGATTATTGTAATGCTCTACTGGGTGGTTGCCCTGCACACTTCATAAATAAACTACAGCTAGTTCAAAACGCCGCAGCTCGAGTTCTTACCAGAACCAGGAAATATGACCATATTAGCCCGGTTCTGTCAACACTGGATTGGCTCCCTATTAAACATCGTATAAATTTTAAAATATTGTTGATTACCTACAAAGCACTAAATGGTTTAGCTCCGCAGTACTTGAGCGAGCTCTTAATGCATTATAGTCCTTCACGTCTATTGCGATCTCAAAATTCCGGCCAGTTGATAATACCTAGAATATCTAAATCGACTGCAGGCGGTAGATCCTTTTCCTATTTAGCACCAAAACTTTGGAACAGTCTTCCTACCATTGTCCGGGAAGCAGACACACTCTGTCAGTTCAAAGCTAGACTAAAAACAGATCTCTTTGACCTAGCATATACATAATACATTATAGACTTCTATAATTCAATGTTAGGCTGCATAGATTAGGTCAGCCGGAACTGGGAACACTTCCCTTAAATCTTGATGTACTCGCTACATCATAAGAAGAATGGCATCTACGCTAATATTAGTGTCTTTGTTTATCCCGAGGTTTTCCCGCAGCCTGCCGGATCTAGGCCGTGTCCAGATCTGACGAAGGAGATCCGCCTGGACCCGATGACAATGCAGTGCTGAAGTATCCACTATCCTCTCCCTATGGAGGATCCCTTTCCCACTCTACAGATAAAGCGTTGTGAATTCCGGCTCGCGTACCCCGAAGTGATAAAATAAAACAAAATTCTGTATCAAAATTTATAGGCAAGAAAAGTAGTTTGTTTAGGCTGGGTTGTATGAATTATAAACCTGCGCACATATTTTCAAAAGCACATAACTATAGAATCAATTCTGAATGAGCATGTGAACGCCGTCAGCGTTAATCACAGGTTCGCGTTTAAAAGTCTGATCATTTCGACGGAGGTGAATCAATCAAAGTTAATTTTAGCTGGAAATAACATTATTCAAGAACCGCTATAATGCCAAACAATCTGTTACCTTAAATTATATGTTTATCTCTGTAAAGCTGCTTTGAAACAATCCATTGTTAAAAGTGCTATATAAATGAAGATGACTTGACTTGACTTGACTCAAAACAGCAATTTTTGCAGTGGATGCTGCAATTTCAGCAATTCCAGTTGTTCCTTTTTTTCTCAATTCCTCCTGCTGTGTTTTAATTGCATGTTTAGTTTTTAATGCAACAAGTTCAGCTCGCTCAGCCTCTGCCTTGGCCTGTATGCATGCTGATAAAGTGGAAGAACTTCTGCTGCTTGAACTAGTTACTAAATTCAGTGGTAACCTTTGACACATTTGAAACACTGTCCTCAGGAAATATATCATCATTAACATTTACATAAACCCCTTCAGATGTTACAGTTGTAGACAGCCATACATTCACATGTTCAGTAAACTCATTAATTGGAATCGGTTTTGCCTTGAACTATCATGTTTCTCAATTTCATTGTCAGGTTACACAGTCAACAATCATGAGTTTCGTTAGCCCCTAAACACAAATCATTGAAGTTTTCATACATGTTTCGTATTTCAGACTCATACTCTTTGTTACTTTGCATCAACCTTTTAATAGTCTCGATCATTTTGTGTGCTTTGTTCAGCTTCGCTTTTCTCAGTTTTTGTAATGAATCAAGTCTTTCCACCAAAGCCTTTGCTGAGAATTTAATTGTCATTTTTTTGCATTTCAGGCTCATTTTTATTACAAAGTTGTTGTTTTGTCACAGCGGATTCCTCCGCAGCCAAACGCTGCTCATCCATATTACACACAGTACTCAAAACCCATGCAGTACAAAGAATAATTTTTGTGTGCACACAGAGTCAAGGGCCATTAAACATTTGTTGTTGCAACAATACCTTTTAATCCGCTGCCGAATCAAGCGTTGTCCCAGCAACAAACAATCCAACAGGAACAGCAAATCCACTATGAATCCAACAGGAACAGTGAATCACATTTCCACAACGAAATCCGATATCTTTGAAGCGAATCCTTGAAGTGCTGAAGAACTCATGCTTCCACCTCTGAAGTGGTGTCCACGTGCAGCTTATGCTCACAGTCCATTGGAAGCAAGTTTATTTAATATGCTCACTGCTTAGTGCAACAAAGCTTTTTTACTTATTGTAACAGCTTTCCATTAAGCTGCTAGAGTGAGCAAGTAATTAACGCGTATAATTCCATGAAGAAAGATGTAAGATGCAACCAATGTCCTTTATTTATTGTGCTCTAATTTAAACGTTGCTTCCAATTAGCTTCTTGTGGTGTCTCATTCTTTGTAGTTCAAAGCATAATGTTAAGTCCATACCTTGCAAATACAGCGCACGAACATTTCAATATTTCCATATTCAATATGTCCTTGAACATCACTCTTTATCAGTGAAGCATGGTTAAGCACCATTAAGCTCAATCCAACACAATACAGTAAACGGTCAGCATGTGGTATTCCACGTAGTACATGGCTTAACATGGTCAAAAAACTGTGTGCTTCCCCACTACCAATACACCTGGGGGCTTTTCACACAGCGTGTTGATCCCGGGAAATTGGCTTAAAATTGCTAGAGTGCCTTCTGTGTGAACGCAAACACGTCCCGGGATTGATGCCGGGATGAGGACCTATAACATTGACGGGATCCCCGAATGCGCCCTGTGTGAACAAAATCCAGGACCACTGCCGTAAGTATGGCGTTCGAAATGTTCCATTCGGCGACGAGACTGACAAGCACGACAGATAACACACGTGTATACGTGCATGTACGTCTCCATTTGTTTTATATGGAGACGTACACGCAAATATCACGTCACATAGACACGTCAATAACATGTAGGCCTAGCTGTTGATCTATGCAGACGTCACGGCGGCGTCACGTTAGAAGTAAACGTATGGATTACATCTTGACTATGGCGTTCCGATAGGCTCAAAAATGTAACTTTGTAGCACGCACTCGTCTCAATGAACGTGACGTCTGCGTCTACCGAACGTGACGTCTAGGTCTGCCGAACATCTCGTCTGCGTCTGCCACATCACTCCTTCGTCTGCAGAACGTCACGTCTGCATTAATGGGGGTTTCCAGCACATTCCACACACTTATTCGTTCTTTATTATTTTCCCCCATGATCTTCAATTCTATTTTATTACCAATGAAGTGATACCTTGCTTAGGGGCCTATACATAGCTTTTTATTATATAGTAAATATTAATTTACACAAATTATCATGTTAAAATTTGTGTTTGCTATTTTTTCTTGTCAACATGTCCACATATAGCCTACTTAATCATAAAAAGATTAACCATAAAAAGCATGTAGCCCTATGTACTATTCACCATTAGGGGTCTCTTGACCAACACAAAATAACGTAGCCTAGTTGTAAACATTTGGCCTGATTTAACTAACAAATAAAATGTGTTATGTGTAATGTTTAATTTTAAAGTTGTAATATTTGGTTTTTAGAGTTTCACCGAAGTTTGATTGACTCAGGCGATCTGACAGAATTATAATTAAAAACAGTTACACCTCAAAAGAGAAAGGCGAGCACAGTTTATTATTATTAGGCTATTATTGTTATTTTTATTATTTAGCCTAAATATCTTTGCTGGTGCATACAAATATTTAGATTTGTGTCAACAGGTACAGAAATATTTTGGCACAATAGTCATAAAAGCAGGGAGAGAATTAACATAAAGCCTGAGTTTCTCTTTCAATTCTCCCATGATTTTTAACATCATTTTAACATCCTGATATGGAGGCGTGAGGTTATACAGAGGCGTGTTTATTAAGTCCGTTGTTAAGTCCGTCGTCATGAGAACATTACTAAATCAAATAAATACGTTCTGAAATTGTTCTAAATTATAAAGTTAATATTTTTAAATTTAAACGAATGCATTACAAGTTTTTTATGACACGTTGAATTACTGAATGTACCCTTTACTTCGTTTTTCTCAGTTACATTTCACGAATCATCCATAGTATATGCTATTCCTACCAGTAACTGCAGTTCTCAAAACAATTAACAGCAGTACACAATGGATTACCTGTAAAAGCCTTAGTTAATCTCAAAAGTATTTGTAAATGAACATATCAGTGCCATCCCAATGGCAGGTCCTTGTGTCATTGTTCACAAAATGGTACAAATATTTAGCCATGTTGTCAATGTAACACTACTCTCAGTATTACCTGATGTAAACTGACAATCATTGAAAACGCACACGACTGGACTTTACTATATGGTTTATATCAATTTTAACTTCACAAATTAAAACATTTTGAGTGAGTGGAATGAGTACTTAAACACAGGAGATCTTATTTTATTTTGTGTACACAAACACACAGCTGGTGCTATAGCCTACAAATAATTGTATTAATCAAGTATTATGACAAATAAAGACTGAAAAAAGATTAAACTTATTCTAAGGAAAACATAAACCAACACAAATGGCCATTAAATCAAAAATAACAATTAAATCAAAAATAGCATGCCACAACAGATCTGAAAACGTGGATATAGGCTAAGTGGAATATGTATCTCTTTTTAAAACATTAAACAAGTTCCAATAGTTAAAACTATTTTTGCAACACGGTCAGGCAATATCAAACAAATAATGTTAAGTGTTAAATTAACTCTCCTGGGAGTTTATTTGGCTCCAGACTCAAGAGAGTTAAAGTGTTAAAATAAGAGTGTTAAAGTTAATGAGCTAATTAAGTGATGATTGAGCATTATTGAAGATACCTGATGTTAACAAGCCGAATCACTGAAGGAGAAAATCTAAATTTTTAAGCCACCATTGTGGAGATGAGTGTTTGGTTTAGTTGGGCTCTTGACCATTAAACTATTAACATTATATCTAGTTTGGATATTGTAATTGATTTATAACTGCCAGATTAACAAAGAGAAAAGGTGATCAAGCGATGTTGGTTATGTTTGGGCGTAATCATCATTTGACCTCAATCACTGAACTCATTTTGAGAATTAGGTGTACATTGTTCATTACAGCAGTGCTTTGATTCTATAGCATATGACTTTAAATATTTACACTATAATCAAAAATATTTCTTAAAACTCGTTCTGATCAAAAGACTTTGAATTTCTTGGAGACTTTGAAATAAATCACAGACGCAGACGTGACGTTATAAGACAGACGCAAGTGTCACGTTCATTGAGACGAGTGCATGTTGCAAAGTCATATTAAAGAACCGATCGCAACCGCTGGCACACTGCACTGAGCTTTGCTGAGTATAGTGTTAAACCCGTGTTAGAGAAAAAAACAATTTATAACTTTACTGCTACACGTGAATGACACGTAAACGTCTGACAATACACTTCACTGCCACACGTGATTTACGTCACGTCTGCGTCTTAAATTTAATGGAATAAATAGTAGAATAAAAAAAAAAGACGTTGAGTGAGACGTTCATTGTAACGAGTGCATGTTGCAAAGTTATAATAAAGAGCCGATAGGAACGCCATAGGTTAGGAATTAAATGACACAAAGCGAGTGCCATTGTAAGGGGCGTGTCGTAGTGATAACTTGACGCACAACATAATGACGGCTTATCGAATTAACACGTTGAAAAGAAGTCATAATTGAAAAAAAAGTTGTGATTTGACCACGAAAATGTTGTACATAAACAACAGAGTTCAACATCTAGGCCTAATGCCTGATCAGCTGCCATGTTGTTCAAAGCAATGCAAACACTTCTGCTGTTGTACTACAATATGTTTCCGACGCGTACGTTACACGTCACGTGTCTTTACGGGATCTTTACGGGATGTGTGTGAACACACTCACAGATTCTGGAAAATGATATTTGTATGTCATTGCCCAAAGATGCAAAACATACAATTATTATATTTTATTTTTATTTACTAATACTTTTTATATTATTATTCTTATCTCATATTTCAATGGCCAAACATTTTATTTGAGATCTAATACAAGCATGAACTGTTCTTACATCTCCCTAGTCTTTTCTTTAACCAGTTGATGGGGCTGTAGAGTCACCGTTGGAACATATAATACATATAATTGGTCTAATCAGTGCTTCGGGATTGCATTAGGATTACATTACTTTGCAAGGGAGTTAAACAAATATTAAATAATGCTGTAAATAACAGATAGGGGTCCTGAGCTGTTATGGTTTACATTTATTGCTTCATTTGAGCTATATATTGCTGGCAAACAGGATAATTTGTTTTTGTAAGTAATCTGCTGCAGTGGTGTTTGTATATTTTAAGGTGTAATCTCTCAAACAGAAGAAAACACAAGGGCCTGCGGTGTTTGTGATCGCACTTGAATGGTTGACTTATTCCCCGCTGTTTCACTCTCTCCCACCTTCTGTCTGCTCAGTGCAGATAAGGCTGGTGTTGTAAGGGCTGTAATATGTTGTATCTGAGGTTAAGGTTAGATATCGTACAAATAATCCTCCAGGGGCTTTGAAAAGCTGTGTTATTCTTGTCATTCTTTTGTTGTCTTACTTCTAGCAGCATACTTGCCATTTAAAATGAGTAACGATAGGATAACAATGCCAAATTAAAGCAAAGATTTGTTATTTGCGATTTTCCTTGTGATATTTTCCTTTTATTTTATAACTGCAGTGTAGGAAAAAAAATCATTTTCATATAGAGCTTTAACTTTAAAGGGTTAGCTAATTCACCCAAAAATGAAAATTCTGTCAGTAATTACTCACCCTTATGTTGTTTCAAACCCATAATGACGTCATCTTCAGAATACAAATGTAGATCTTTTTAATTAAAGTTGCAGTCCATAGCTTTTTTGGGTTAAAAATGATCCAAAATACATATTTGAGAAAATACATAACCAGCCAGTGTTCAAAACTATCTGCTTGCCTTAGCTCGATTCAAAGCGGCAAGCTTGTAATAATGTTTTTAATTCCATTGGTACTGGTAGATTTCCGCGGGAGATTCGAGTATGTCTTTGCGTCATTACGTCACATCTGTGCACATAAAGAAGGAGTCTCGGCTAGTTGGCTATATTGTGTGTGAGGATGTTGGAGTTGGAGATTTATAGCCTTTTCTCACAGCACTTGATATAATTAAACTTATCAATTTGATGGCGGATCCAGAAAGGTTCAAATGACAATCACCAGTGACAACAGATTCACCCGCTGTAAAATGCAAAAGACTTCGTTCGGACTTCGGAGTGGCTACAGAAAAAAAGAGACTGCAACCAGACCCATGCGAAAACAAGGATACATATCGGAAGGACATTACATGTAGTCACGCAATGCTTGCTTACGTTGTTAACATTAACAATTTGAGAACAAAGTATAATTTGCACGGTTTTGCGTGATTGTGAGGAAATAACAGCAGGATGCAGTATGCAAGTAAAACTCAGTTTTAATGGATAGTTCAGACAGAAACAATGTAGCAGGCACAAGTCGGGGACAACACTCAGATGGATTGTGAAGCAGGGACGAGATGGCGATCCGGTGGTAAACAGGTGATGACGTGCTCGAGTGAATCCCAGGGAAAGTGAACATCCAGATGACACGAAGAACTGACGAACATCCAGACGAGGAACAGCAGACGAGGAACAGCAGACGAGGAACAGCAGACGAGGCACGAGCACAGGAAACACACCGGGGAACAACCACAACGATCTGACAACAAGGGAGAGAATTGCTGGGCATATAAAGGGAACTGGAATGGATGACAGCTGGTGACACTAATCAGCACAACGAGTAACCACACCCACACAATACACTCACGCAGACACATCAGCGTGAGAGAGCCGATTCATATACCGTGACAGTACCCCTCCTCCTAAGAACGCCTCCTGGCGTTCTCAGACTCCCTTACCTGTCGATTGTAATCATCGATAAGGGAGTGATCCAGGATGTCTCTAGCCGGTACCCAACTTCTCTCCTCCGGACCGTAACCCTCCCAGTCCACCAAGTACTGAAATCCTCGTCCCCTCCGTCTCGAGTCCAGAATGCGGTTAACCGAATATGTGGGTTCCCCATCTACGAGTCGCGGCGGGGGGGGAACCGGGGCAGGCGGATTAATGTGAGAATGAAACACGGGTTTGATTTTGGACACATGGAAGGCGGGGTGAATTCTCCTGTACGCAGGAGGGAGTTTGAGTCGGACTGTCACCGGACTAATAATTTTGGTGACAGGAAACGGGCCAATAAATTTAGGAGCTAACTTGTTAGACACGGAGCGGAGAGGAATATTCTTGGTAGAAAGCCACACTTTTTGACCCACGACGTAAACGGGAGGCTTTGACCGGTGGCGATCGGCCTTGGCCTTCATGTGCCTCCCTGCTTGGAGTAGAGTCTCACGGGCTCTAGTCCAAGTACGGTGGCACCTCTGGACAAATGCGTGAGCGGAGGGGACCGCGACCTCGGATTCCAGACTCGGAAAAATTGGTGGCTGGTAACCTAAACTACACTTAAATGGCGAGAGGCCCGTGGATGACACTGGCAATGAATTGTGGGCGTACTCCACCATAGAAAGCTGTTGGCTCCAGGACGACGGATTCTTGGCAACCAAACATCGCAACATTCTCTCCAGGTCCTGATTGGCTCGCTCAGACTGGCCATTACTCTGGGGATGATAGCCCGAGGACAGACTGACCGTGGCCCCCAGCAATTTACAAAATTCCTGCCAAAATTTGGATACGAATTGGGAACCCCTGTCAGAGACCACGTCCATCGGGAGGCCATGTAACCGAAAAACGTGATCAATGACAGTGACCGCTGTCTCCTTGGCTGAAGGTAATTTGGGCAAGGGAATGAAATGTGCCGCCTTCGAGAACCGGTCCACTACGGTTAAAACAACCGTCATGCCATTGGAAGGCGGGAGGGCGGTGACAAAATCTAGAGCGATGTGGGACCAGGGTCTCGAAGGGACAGACAGCGGTCGAAGTAACCCGTCTGGGGGTTGGTTAGATGTCTTACTAGTGGCACAGACTGAGCAAGCCAAAACAAAATCGTGAATGTCGCGAGCCATCAATGGCCACCAAAATCGTTGTTTAACTAGAAACCTGGTGCGAGTCACTCCTGGATGACAAGCCACGTTGGAGCAATGACCCCATCTGATAACGTCGGACCGTAACCCCTCCGGAACAAATAATCGGCTCGGTGGACAACCAGGCGGAGGCGTTACCCCTTCTAAGGCTGTCTTGACCTTCGACTCGACCTCCCATACCAGAGTGGAGATGACAACTTTCTCAGGTAAAATACACTCGGGAGTCACCGGGCGTTCGGATGGATCAAAAATACGAGATAAAGAGTCGGGTTTGATGTTTTTGGACCCGGGGCGGTACGAGAGAACAAAATCAAAACGACCGAAAAAAAGAGCCCACCGAGCCTGCCTGGAGTTGAGTCTTTTAGCAGATCTGATATATTCAAGATTCTTATGGTCGGTCCAAACGATAAAGGGAACCCCCGAACCCTCTAACCAATGACGCCACTCCTCCAACGCTAGTTTAACTGCCAACAACTCTCTATTACCAATGTCATAATTACGTTCGGCAGACGATAGTCGATGAGAAAAAAACGCGCAGGGATGCATCTTGTCGTCTGAGGAAGCGCGTTGTGAAAGCACTGCTCCTACTCCCACCTCCGACGCGTCGACCTCCACCACGAACTGACGTGTGGGATCAGGGGTGACAAGAATGGGAGCCGAAACGAAGCGACCTTTGAGGTTGTTGAACACTGCCTCGGCAGTGTTCGACCACCTGAACGTCGTTCGGGGGGAGGTCAAGGCAGTCAGAGGTGCGACTAGTTGGCTGAAATTACGAATGAAACGTCGGTAAAAATTGGCGAATCCCAGAAACCGCTGTAGGGCCTTACGGGAATCTGGACTTGGCCAATCTACCACAGCCTTAACCTTGTCAGGATCCATGCGCACTCCCTCAGAAGAGATGATGTACCCTAAGAAGGGAACAGACTGTGCATGAAACGAGCATTTCTCCGCCTTGACAAAAAGCCCATTCTCTAATAACCTCTGGAGCACTCGCCTGACGTGCTGAACGTGTTCCTGGAGAGACGAAGAAAAAATCAATATGTCATCCAGGTAAACATATATGAACTGATCTACCATGTCTCTCAACACGTCATTCACGAGTGCTTGAAAAACCGCTGGGGAGTTGGAAAGCCCGAACGGCATAACCAAATATTCAAAGTGCCCCCTAGGGGTATTAAAAGCGGTTTTCCATTCATCCCCCTTCCTGATGCGAACCAAATGATATGCATTACGTAAGTCCAGTTTCGTGAAAATGGATGCTCCCTGCAACCTCTCGAAAGCTGAAGACATCAACGGCAAAGGGTAAGAGTTCTTTACCGTGATGTTATTCAGCTCTCGGTAATCAATGCAAGGTCGCAGAGAACCATCCTTCTTCCCAACGAAAAAGAACCCCGCCCCCGCAGGAGAAGAGGAAGGTTGGATGAACCCAGAGGCCAGAGAATCAGAAATATATTTCTCCATGGCCTCCCTCTCGGGAACAGAAAGAGAGTAAAGTTTGCCCTTAGGCGGAGATTTACCTGGCAGTAGATCTATCGCACAGTCATAGGAACGATGCGGAGGAAGAGAAGCAGCGCGAGACTTACTGAACACCTCCTTCAGGTCTTGGTACTCCGCGGGCACGTTAGACAAATCCGCTGCCTCACTCTGAAACATAGAACCAGACACAGAAGGACAGGCAGACACTAAACAAGACTCATGACAGTGGTTACTCCATGTGGAAACAGTGTTAGTGCACCAATCGATCCGGGGGTTGTGCCTGGAAAGCCACGGGTGTCCCAAAACCACTGGTGCAAGTGGTGATTCCATGAGCAAAAATGAAATGAGTTCTGTGTGATTTCCGGAAGTGATTAGGGTAATGTCTTCAGTAGCATGAGTAATAAGGGGAAGTTCTTGACCATTGAGTGCGTTGACTGTAATCTGGTGCGAGAGAGGAGTGACGGGAATCTGAAGCTTAAGTGCCAGTTTGAAGTCCATGAAATTACCCTCCGCTCCCGAATCCAGTAGTGCGTTGGTGCAGTGCGTCGACTGTCGCCATCTCAGTCTTACCGGGAGGAGGGTTGATGATGGTGATGAGGTCTTCTCGGCGGAGATCCCACCCGATAGTAGCCTCATACTTACTACCGGGCTTTGCTCTTTTACCGGGCAGGAGTGGATGAAGTGACCTGCCCGGCCACAGTAGAGACAGAGTCCCTGGGATCTCCGCCTCTCCCTCTCCTCCCGGGAAAGCCGAGCTCTCCCTACCTGCATGGGTTCGTGGTCGAAAGCGGGGCTGACCGCGCTCGCGCCACCGGGCTGGTGGTCCTCCGGGCTGGACTGGGAACGGCTGGGGCGCGTCAGTCTGGTCACACGACCCAGGCGAGAGTCCACTCTCAGCGCCAGTTCCACCAGTCCGTTCAGTGTCTCTGGTAAGTCCATCGCGTATATTTCCTTCTGAACGCGGTCAGCCAACCCATGCAGGAACATATCCCACCGCGCCTCCTCGTTCCAACGGCACTCTGCGGCCAGGGTGCGGAACCGAATGGAGTAGTCCGCCACCGAGCCTTCTCCCTGTCGCAGTTCGGCGAGTAATCTGGCCGCCTCCTTACCCGCCACTGCACGGTCGAAAACCCTCTTCATCTCCTCGGAGAGTGCCTGGAACGAGGTGCAGCAGTCGTCTCCGTTCTCCCACACCGCCGTTCCCCAAAGTGCTGCTTTCCCTGACAGCAGGGTTAGCACGAAGGCTACTTTGGCCTGTTCACTCTGGAAAGTGCGTGGCTGTAAGGCAAAATGCATAGAACATTTTGTGAGGAATGCTCTGCAATACTCTGGTTCACCGGAATATCCCTCTGGTGTGGGTAGGCGTGGCTCTGGTCTCTCAACTGCTGCAGGCAACGGTGGTGGGGGAACGGGCGGTGTGGGGGGCGCAGTGGGAATCTGTAAAAGTTGTACCTGTTGGGTGAGCTCGGACACCTGCTTCACGAGTGCTTGCACCGCACGACCTGTGCCCGAGATGCTCTCTGCTTGTTGGTCCATACGTGAAATACTGTGAGCGATGAAATCGTTGAACTGTGATGAACTTGCTGCATCCATGGTTGGTCAGATCGTTCTGTGAGGAAATAACAGCAGGATGCAGTATGCAAGTAAAACTCAGTTTTAATGGATAGTTCAGACAGAAACAATGTAGCAGGCACAAGTCGGGGACAACACTCAGATGGATTGTGAAGCAGGGACGAGATGGCGATCCGGTGGTAAACAGGTGATGACGTGCTCGAGTGAATCCCAGGGAAAGTGAACATCCAGATGACACGAAGAACTGACGAACATCCAGACGAGGAACAGCAGACGAGGAACAGCAGACGAGGAACAGCAGACGAGGCACGAGCACAGGAAACACACCGGGGAACAACCACAACGATCTGACAACAAGGGAGAGAATTGCTGGGCATATAAAGGGAACTGGAATGGATGACAGCTGGTGACACTAATCAGCACAACGAGTAACCACACCCACACAATACACTCACGCAGACACATCAGCGTGAGAGAGCCGATTCATATACCGTGACAGTGATATGATAACTTATACGCGATTGTTAGATTTAATCAGCGCGATTTACTGCAATGTCAGAACCAGAACAAAAGTGGATGTTTCTTACTAGTTCAGAGGACATTTTCCAGTGAAAATTCTTATGTTGGTCATACTTCCAAAAATAATAATCTGTGATTCTGAATGCCAGTATCCACACCGGCACGGTGACTGACAGCCTCACAGTCTCCTCAAAAACTGTGTTTATCCGCGCTGTGCCGTGACGAGGGTGTTGAAGTACAACTCACGTAAAGTTGATAATTCCGCGAATGACTGCAATTGCAGATTTTGAACAGAGATGGCGACAAAGAGGAAAAACGCCGGACTGCAGCTTTAAATCTGAGAGATTTCTGTCACTCCTTTGACAGCCTACTACGGCGTTATATATGTGCCTAATTCCTAAGCGAGTAATTATAAGTTTTGAGCACAGATAACTATATTTTGCAAGCACATTGCATTATATTTTGAACAGAAATTAACAATCGCAAAAAAAAAAAAAAAAAAAAATCGTTTGAGCAAAGAAAAAACGATTCCCTGCTCAATAATTGTATTTGCTATTGAGAGTGAGGAGTCACGTGCCGATTTGGGCGGGGTCTGAGCCGGTCGGCCATGATGGTAGGAGACGCTATCGGTTGCCAGGGGCAACGCCTTCAGAACTTCACAGAGGCGCGACTAAACATTCCAGAAATAACGAAAGAGAGACAGCGCAGCTTAGTATTTGTTTACATTTTTCATTTTAGCGATACGCCGCAGTTTCTTTGGAAGATATGGAGAAGGAGGAAGAGAAATGAAAGGGGTTCTATCGGGAGAGACTAAATAACAATGCTAGCCAGCTTTATTTAGAAAAACTGCTTGTCAATAAACTGACAGCAGCAACAGCGAGCAAAGCATGATTTCAAAAGGAACACATTTCAGCACAGTTCGCCTTTTATTTAACACAAACGAACGAAATTAATTCTCTGTTATTCAACTAGAGTTGTTTAATTTGTTATAGATATATCTGTACCGCGAAAGGTTTTAAAAATACACTTTTTTTAATGACGTACGTCTCGCAGTGACGGGAATGTCCGATCTGTCCGCTTAATGTTGCACGGCAGGTGAAAATGCACGTATCTGATTCATATCAGATTTATTTCCACATATGAATGCGGCCTGAAACATCAAGTATGACTGAACTCTCACAGTTTAACGTTACAGGTTTGGGGGTTTCTAAGTCTTGCACCCAGCCGTAGCAGAATTGTTCATAAGCTTCTAATGACTTAAAGCTTCTGAACTCTTGCATTGTAATGTGTAGGCAGTAACTAACGTTAGGCACTGATTCCATAAACCAGCTAATTGACTGTGTCAGGGTATGTGAAAGGTGGTAGTGCTTTGGGTCTTTCGTCCATTCTGTAGCAGGTCGTACGGGTCCATGTTGTTGATGTCAAGTAGTTTCTCTAAATAACGCTGCTTGGTGTTGTTGTCTCTCCCGATAGAGCCCCTTTCCTTTTGCTTCCCCCTTCTTCATTTATTCCCAAGAAACTGTGCCTTATCGCAAAAATGCAAACAAATATCAAGCTGCTCTCTTTCTCTGTCGCTATTTCTCTCGGTCTCGCGGTCGAAGTAACCACGACAACGGATAGCGTATCCTTCCAAGATGGCGCATCCTTCCCACAATGCAACGCGGAGTGATACGCGTGACGTCACATTCTCATTCTCAATAACGTGCAATAATAACCCTCTCACGCAGTTTACTCAGGTGCTCTCACAAACTTATTATCTGCGCTCTGTCAAGTCCCTCTCTCTCTCTCTCTCTCGCTCAACCTCTTAATTCAAGTCTTGACACACACGCGCGCTCAACTCTTCACACACACGCTCGCTCAACTTGCATCAGCGTTACAAGTGTGCCACAAAATCAACCAATCGGAAAATTAAAGGTCAATTGTGATTGGCTGTTGGTCTCCAATCACCACGCAGCACAAAGAAGACGAAAAATGTATTTTATGGATAGATGTCTTCTCTAGCCACCATCAAACATGACAGTCTGCGGCTGTGCTAGCGTTTAGAATGCTTGAAAGGGATAAGTCAAACTAACTTTAGTCACAATAGGAGATATACTGTAATAGTATAAGTTAAACAACACAACATAATACACAAAACTAACAAGGCACTTTTAAGTTAATAATAATAAAAAATACTTACCAAAATAAGTTTTAATCCATTAGTCTCGCTGTAGTCTGTTATTTTTTTCGATTTTTTTTTTTTCAGTAAGCTTCCGGGATGCTGTAGATAGTTCTACCCAGAGGTTCTAGACGGGCTTTGGTTCTACTGGGTCATTCTACAGAAATGTCAATTTTTCTGTCCCTAGCCTTTACAGAAATATTACACTTAAAAAAACACTTTAGAATTACAATTCATTTACATTTTAAAATAAAACAATATGTTATTTGAACAATTACACCACCTTGAGCCATCAAGTGGCAATATTTTATTTTTTATTAACTATATAGAATTCCAAGCACCACAGAAGTGCTCGTCCCCACAGTCATGTACAGAGGGAAAATGCTTTATTTGGAGGTCAATAACAGTTTTACACTTTTACACCATTTAAAATAGAATAATGTATACCTAACTATCTAATATATTATGTAAATGACATAAAAAAACGAAATGCAGAATAAATATTATCAAATTTATAATGCAAGTAGTGGTCCCCTGGAGTTGTGTCACTGGTGTTACCGTTAAACAAAAATCTCTTATTTTGAAATAAAAATCACACTGATGGCATCACTTTAATTCCTTGGTCCAATTTCCTGAATTTCTATGAAGAAAAGCCCATAATAAATCCTCTGTCTCTTTTCAGTTATCAGAAATATTCTCATTTATCTCATGATTTCATAAAAAGCTTTTAGTTGAAGTCACTGGTATGACCTACTTTATTGTTAGGTAATTGTAAAAAAAAAAAAAAAGAGAATACAAATGGATTAAACTACTTAATTTAGTTAGTATACCATGATTGACAACATATGTTTGATACATAGACAGTAAAAGAAATGGACACAGCGACCTCATTGATTTCAACGGAGAAGACTTGAAGCCCGATTTTTGCACTTCCTGTCTGATGTCTGAGCGAGTGCGCAGGCTCAAACTGAGCGTGACGACAGTCTGATTGTTGAAAATCTTCTAGTAGCTGTGCCAAGACAAATCTGAATCACCTAATTCCTCAAAAACGTTGTTGAAATATTTTGTCCCGTTGCTTTTATGGACTCTCTATTTTATGGGCTTCTCCCTTAACTTGCCTTCATGTCCCCCCTATTGCCTCATAGACAGTAAAAGATTGCTGCGAGCTTCTCCTCCTGTCTACACGGTAATGTCTCTATTGTGCGACAGAAAGTCCTGTGGTTATGACGCAATCTTTAGCCTATTTTTACAAAAACGGCTTCTACGGGGTCGTAACGTAAGATACAAAGTAATGGAGCATTTTATACATTGTCGTGTTTCTTTAGAAATAAATAATCGACAAATTAAGCCTTTGGACGCCTCAGATGGAAAGTTGTTCGCTGTAAAAGTGACGCCAAAATGAATGGGAGTCAATGGGATGCTAACAGCAGGTGAAGTTCTGCTACAATGGCGGCTCCCGCGAAGCTTCAACTTCCGGCTGATGGATTACCCCCTTGGTTTGATACCTTGCAGCAGCCATTTTGTAAAATGATTTTTTCATGAAAATTGTCACTGGTGTCACCTTTCTTATGGGTAACACAAGTAACACCAGTGACTCCCATTTATAGATAAACTTTATTCAAAGCTATTCATTTAGATCATATGCCAAATGTAACAATTTAGTCTCATCTACTTAATTATAGTTGAAGAATAATGATCTTTGGTCTTTTGCATGTCATTGGTGATTCATTGTGTCACTGGTGTTACTGTCTTTTTTTCTGTCACATTAAATACAATGCCATATCTGACATGATAATAATTTTACATCCTTTTAACTCTGCTACACTCAAAAGTTAAGATTTAAAGGATTGCATCATTACTTGATTTTAACTTGTTTTCAAATATTTTCATTATTATAGCAAATACAAGGTTGCGCAAACTAACTAACCTCATTCAAGCACACTTTTAACAAACCGGATTCAAATAAATAAAACATAATCTCCTTATTTGTTGCATTATTATTATTTCTTGGTAACTCTGACTACATGTGCTGAAAAAAAATTGAAATAATATTTCATAAAAACATTTAATATTGCCAAAGAAGTAAGGTAACACCAGTGACAAAAAAACGGTACATGCGGTCTTTAAATAAATGCACAAAAAATATAAAAAATCATTAAGCTGTCATTTATGCGTATTCATAAAGCCAAAGGGTAATCTAATAATGTGGTGTAAGTTTAAATGTTAGAAAAAGAAATGCATTTTAAGACATCTTGCCATACCAAAAGTGGACGTTTCTGTAGAATGCTCCTACTAGCGATTTGATTGGAGACCAACAGCCAATCACAATTGGCCTTTAATTTTCCGATTGGTTGATTTTGTGGCACACTTGTAACGCTAAAGCAGAGCGAGCGTGTGTGTGAAGAGTTGAGCGAGCATGTGTGTGAAGAGTTGAGCGTGCCTGTGTGTGAAGAGTTGAGCGAGAGAGAGAGAGAGAGAGGGGGACTTGACAGAGCGCAGATAATAAGTTTGTGAGAGCACCTGAGTAAACTGCGTGAGAGGGTTATTATTGCACGTTATAGCAAATACATTTGTTGAGCACGGAATCGTTTTTTTCTTTGCTCAAACGATATTTTTTTTGCGATTGTTAATTTCTGTTCAAAATATAATGCAATGTGCTTGCAAAATATAGTTATCTCTGTGCTCAAAACTTATAATTACTCGCTCAGGAATGAGGCACATATATTACGCCATAGCCTACACAACTACCACTACTTTCAAGCCCCAGAAAGGTAGTAAAGACATCATTAAAGCAGCCCAAGCATACAGGCCTATATAATTGTGCGTAAAACAAATCCAAAGGGGGAAAATATTGTAAATGATAAAACAGCTCCATTGCGGATTCCTAATGATCAAGGGCTTATGGCGTTCCATTTAAACAGATTGCAAGGGTTCCTCCAGTAGTGGACACTCATGCAATGTAAGCAATGACTTACATCCGAGTGAACGAGACAGATGGAAGTTAGTGGAAGGGGATAAAAAAATTGTAAACAGCAAGCAAACCTATTTGCTTTGATTGTATCTTTTAAGGATTAAAAGGTTAGTTCACCCAAAAATGTTAATTCTTTCTTTAATTACTCACCCTCATGTCATTCCAATCCAATCCAATCCAATCTTTATTTATAAAGCACCTTAAAAACAACACTGTTGACCAAAGTGCTGAACACAATCTATAAACAATAACATACAACAAAGGCACAACAAGAAATAATAAAACAATAACAGTAAACAGTAATACAAAACTGAAAGTCAACCCTCAAACTGTATTAAAAGCCAAAGAAATTAAATAAGTTTTAAAACGGTATTTAAAAACAGAAAGAGACTCAGCCAATCTGATGTCCAAAGGCAGCTCATTCCAAAGTCTCGAAGCTGCCACAGCAAATGCACGGTCACCTCTAAGTTTACGTTTTGTCTTGGGGACGACCATCAATGCCTGATCAGTTGACCGGAGCAAACGAAGCAAACGAAACGAAGCAAATTCCAAACCCGTAAGACTTTCGTTCATCTTCAGAACACAAATTAAAGGGTTAGTTCACCCAAAAATGAAAATTAAGTCATTAATTACTCACCCCCATGCTGTACCAACCCCGTAAGACCTTCGTTCGTCTTCGGAACACTAATTAAGATATTTATGATTAAATCTGAGAGGTTTATGACTGCTAGGCTCCCTAAGGGAATTACACCGGACGGCCCAGAAAGTCATTAAAGAAAATGTTTAAATATTCCATGTCGCAACAGTGGCTCAACTATAAGTTTATCAAGCGACGAGAATACTTTTTGTGCGAAAAAACAAACAAAAATAACGACTTTATTCGACTATTCCTTTTCTTCCTTGTAGGCCTGAAACGAGACTTCAAGAGATTTCCACGACGCGCACAGCATGGGGGTGAGTAATTAATGACTTAATTTTCATTTTTGGGTGAACTAACCCTTTAAAGCTGCAGTAGGGAGTCTTGAGAAAACGTTGACTTAGCCTGAAAATTTGAACAAGCACAACTTCCAGGTCCCACCCCCTTGCTCTCTGCTGCGCTACAGCCCTCCCTCCACAGCTCGTCCTCCACAGCGGAGCCTGTCGTGAACGCGCAGGCTAGTAAACAGGGCCACAGATGACGGTAGACTTGTAGTCAAGACCGCCTATACCGAGACCAAGACACTACCAAGACCAGAGGGTATCGAGACCAAGACAAGACCAAGACCAAGACCAAGACAGACCAAGTCGAGACCAAGACCAAGACAGACCAAGACCGAGATCAAGTCGAGACCGGAGGGGGAAAAAACAGACTAGTGTTGTTGAAGCTAAGCAATAACTTGTAAGATTTTGCATTCTGAAACTTTTAAATACATAATTATATTTTTAAAAACGAAATTATAAGCTTAAGCGCAGGATCCGAAAGTTGGTTGTTTTGGCGCTATGGTTACACACACACACACACACACACACCGTTGGCGGTGCGCTCAAAGTCATCTGTCTGTGCAGTTACCCAAAATCTCCTGAATGAAGTTAAAACCCATCATGTCACTGATATGTGTTTTACTAAATATTAATACATCAAAAACTGTACATGATATGTGATTTTTAAATCAAGTGCTCGTTGCCGCTGCGATCAGGATACGGTGTTTTCTCGTGTGGCTCGCGCACGGCGCACTGTCACTCGGATGTAAACGCTTTTCAGAGAAGATAAGGTATTTTAGCACAATTCACCCAGCAGTAATTCAGTGTGATGAGGTGATGGTTGTAACCATTACAGTATTTACGGTAGTCCTTTGTGGTAGGGGGAATACGGTAGTTTCCGGTCCGATGTGCTCTTTATGAATGGAGTAGCGTTAGTTCAGTAGTAATGGCGGCGCGCACGCTGAATAGACAATGCCAGATAGGCTGCTGAGATTTCTGTCTTTGAGACTGTGAGTATGTGCCTAAATTGCAAAACAGTTGTCGTAAGCTGTAGCTGTTGTAAGGTACAACAACGCCGGATAGGTAGCAGTTATTTTCCTTCTTGGAGGTTGTAATGATGGTTTGTTCCTGGTTTGGAAAACAGTTGTTGTAAGCCGTTGCCAGGAGCTGGTCTTTGTCACTGTTTTGAATTACTAAAGTCAAATCAAATTGAAGGTCTGCACTGATTTACGTAGGTGTATGAACCCTTTTTAGCTTATCAACTTGCTGCCATATGAGCCTATTCATGTGATTGTTGTTAATGTGCACCATAGATAGGCTTTACATCAGGGAAAAATATATCCGAATGCTCCACATAAAACTGTGGTCTTCCGACCTTTTACCATTACATCGTGTCGATTTATTTTGATTACTATGTGCCAGGGAGAGAGAGCAAGATAGCGCTTAGGAGGAGACGGTGAAGCCTTTTTACATTCGCCTGGCTCCACAGAGAGAGAGAGAGTGCGCGCGCGCGACCGGGGCGTTCTCTCTGCTCGTTCTTCTGATGCGCCCTGTCACACTCGCAGCAGTTCGTCTACATTACTCATCTATCAAATAAGACTATGGCAGGACAAAAATTAGCCTTGGAGCAGGAGCATCGATAAGAGGACTCGTTAACGTTGAGGGCATTCAATATCGATGGTTCATAAAACTTAGAAGCGGTTCTCGAGTGGAACCGGTTTTCAATTCCCATCCCTATAATATGTATAACGTTAGCTGATATTGACTAAATCTCTTTGTGTGAGGAGTAATTTTATTTGGTACGAGGCAGATTGCTAACGTTAGCTAGCCAGCTTTGCTAACATCACTTAGCTTACCTTCTTTGTTCTTCCTTTCTAAATGACGATAAAAGTTTGACGTAGTCCCCACCGTCTCTGAAAGCGAAGCAGTGCAGAATTTACAAGAAGCTGTATGCTTTCTTCTGGATGTTGTTTTGCAAATATATTCTTTATAATTTTTGTAGCCGAATTTTATTACTGAAGATTTTGCAGACATCTTCTCCCGCTCCCAGACAACCACAGATCACTTTCTTGGGAGTGCGAGTGAAAGGGGGCGGGGATGGGTGACAGGCAGCGGTAACAAAAATACATAATTAGCAATGACCAATGAGTCACGTTATTGCTTGGATTTGAATCGGTACGTTTTACATACAATAAAAGCAAGGATGTTAACAAAAAAATTAGTCAATACTGGCAAATTTGTGATATTTTCACAGTCATGGTCTAGTCTGGTCTTGAAAAAAAATCCCGAGTCCTCATATGTCCGAGACCGAGACAAGACCGAGACCAAATGCGGTCGAGTCCGAGACGAGACCGAGACCATCAAAAAGTGGTCTCGAGACCGGTCTCGAGACCAAGACCGGTCTCGAGTACTACAACACTAGATGACGGCGGATAAAAAGTTATATGGCACATTCACTAATAGGGACTAAACGTCAATAATATGCTTTACATTGACTATGGCCTGCCCATACTTTGACTACAAACTTGGTCCTCAAATCATTATGTATTTTCCAATAGCCTACATGTAACTTTATAACGTTGCACTCTTTCTATAAGTTATAAATAGCTAGTAAGATAACGTTAATATAACGGTAACTAACGTTACAGCATGTAATTATTCTAGCGATATATAATGCTAGATAAGGTGTGCTAGTACATTATTTCAGCAACATGACAAGCCAGTGAATTAGCAGGTTTCAATTGTTGCTTAGCAGAGTGCGTGACATTTTATCTACATGTTATGCGCTAGAGTTTTGACACCGAGTCAATGGGCTCTGTGTAATTCTTTCTTTTTCGGTTGTTTATCGTCATCAGTCTTTTTCCTTTTACCTCTTTGTTTTATGAGCAGGTGTCACTCGAGAATTGGCAGTTTAGGTTGTTTCTCCGTCATAAGCACAGCTGCAGCTCGCCGGGAATCTTGAGTTTGAACGACGGCTCGCGCTCCGGCGCTCGCGCTGTGCAAGAGAGGGGTGTGATCAGCGCGTACACGAGCGTGATTGACACTGCTAAGACATGCCTCCTGGCTCTCATTGGTTGTTTCTGACCGGGAGCGTGTATTTCTTGCAAATGGCAATAGGACCACTGGGAGGAGCCAGAGAAGCTTGATTTTTACACAGATTATCTGTCTCATATTCTACTGTCAGGACATAATGACAGTTTTAGCAAATACATGTTTTCAAAAGTTACCTACTGGAGCTTTAAGGTCTTTTTTTTTTTTTACTTATATTTTTATTTAGAGCCACAGCATTACATACAATACAGTATGGCATTGGGTTTTAACATGTAGTCCACCATGTATTGAAAATTGTTCAAACTTAATTATAACTTCTGTGTTGTACGTCACACATAGGCTCACTATTGGCCGACGCTGGTCATGTGTGTGATGTACAACCTAGAAGCTTTGTGCAGTTTCACTACGTGAAATCTCGAGGCCCACAGAGAAGGAAATGAGTAGTTGAATAAAGTCGTTATTTTTGTTTGTTTTTTTTGCGCACAAAAAGTATTCTCGTCGCTTGATAAACTTAAAGATAGAGCCACTGTAGTCACTTGGACTATTTGAAGGATGTCTTTAACTTTTCTGGGCCTGTCAGTTTAGATCCCTTAGAAGCCCATGGAGGAGTGAGACAGCTCTCAGATTTAATCAAAAATATCTTAAAGGTGCAATCAGTAAAAATTTTGAGTATCTATTAACAGAAATGCAAAATGACATCCATAACTATGTTTTCAGTGGTGTATAAAGAACTTACTTAATAAACCGTAATGTTTTTATTACCTTAGAATGAGACATTTATATCTACATAACCGCGGGAATCCCCTTCTATGAAGGTCGATATATCGTGACGTCATGTGTAGCCGAACGCGCACAAACAGCGCTACAGAGCGCGTTTCGTCACTACCTTGAAAGAGAAGCCGCAGAAACCTAGAAGCTAGCCATAAACACCGTGAGTAGTGACTTGTCAGTGGTGTAAAATATGTAGTTGGATTGTTTCATGTAACTTAGTTCTCCCTCGCTGTGTTATGGCTTTGTTATGTGGGGATACATGTGCTGGTTACGTTCATGAGACAGCTGATTAGTACGCTTGTCATTGACCATAAAACAGTAACGTTACAGGAATCACCAACCCCTCGATCTTGGAAGCATTTTAAGTCGATCGCGACGAGTTTTCAAAATCAGAGGAAAAAAAGCCTATTGTGTGTAGTAAATGGTGTCTAGGGGATGTGGAGGCGCGCGCGCTGTTATACTCATGTCATTTTTGCCGCGCGCACCTTTGGGCTCATGCGGACAGGTCGAGTATAAACAAGGCTTTACGCTTTAACCAGCTCAGCCACAGTAACAGCTCATATTAGCCAGCTAAACTTTTACTAGCAGCTACCCTGTTAGAAAAATATATAGTTGCCTAGTTTAGTTCTTCCCTCGCTGTATTATGGGTTTAGACAATCAGCTGATTACTATTATTATATTATAGACCAGGGGCGGAGCCAGACGATGTAAACATTCGGGGCTTAGCCCAAACCTAGGGGGGTCCGGGAGCATACTCCCCTGTGGAGATTTTTTTTTCCCATTTACATCAGCTAAATGCACTGTTTTTCAGGCTGTTTGAGATAATAGAATGCATAAAAATCTCCAAAACACCACAAATGTTAAGGATGACACATTTTCACCCCTGGCAACTAAAAAGAGGCAATCATTATCTGCCTATTTGTAAGTTAGGCTACATAGGTAAAATTGGAATTTGGTGTAAACCTCATTACTAATCTTAAAGGAGAACTCCGGCGCAAAATGAACCTTTGGTCTAATAAAACATTGGTACCTAGTCAACCGTTCTCTGAGATTTGTTTTCATGATAATCGAATGTAAAGGGTTTTATCTCTAAAAACTGTTTAGCGTATAACGCTAGTAATGGGGGCATTTAATAAGTAAAAAGAAATCGCTAGTTAATACCACTAACAAGGCTCAAAATAGCCCCACACGAACACAGTAACATGATGAGGGTCCCTACATGCAAAACGAAGCATTGAGAACTTTGTAAGTGTACAGACCGTTTAATAAGAAGATATTTTATAAAGACAGTCCACTTCGTGTATACAGACAGGAGCCATCTTTGGAAAACAGTCTCGACTAGTCAAACCACGAACGCCATTCATACAGTTCAGAAGTTCACTGAACTTCATACAGTTCAGCTCACTTAGCATGTCGTTCGTGGTTTGACTAGTCGAGACTGTTTTCCAAAGATGGCTCCTGTCTGTATACACGAAGTGGACTGTCTTTATAAAATATCTTCGTTCTTATTAAACGGTCTGTACACTTACAAAGTTCTCAATGCTTCGTTTTGCATGTAGGGACCCTCATTATGTTACTGTGTTCGTGTGGGGCTATTTTGAGCCTTGTTAGTGGTATTAACTAGCGATTTATTTTTACTTATTAAATGCCCCCATTACTAGCGTTATACGCTAAACAGTTTTTAGAGATAACACTCTTTACATTCGATTATCATGAAAACAAATCGCAGAGAACGGTTGACTAGGTACCAATGTTTTATTAGACCAAAGGTTCATTTTGCGCCGGAGTTCTCCTTTAAGAGTTCAGTTCTGGTTAGTTTGTGCTTAGCTGACAAATTTGCAAACGTTACATCAGAATCCATGCCATAATTATTTAGGCTGCTCTACTAGCAAACAGCAAATGCTGCAGTGCCAAGTAAATTTGCTCTTCAATACTCTGAATCGAATATCAGGCCAACAGAAGAATATTAATTAAAATTATATTATATTATATTAAATTGCACAGTATGATAAACAACATGACCATATATTATTATGTTACGGTACTTTATTAGTTTGACTACTGGTCACGTCTGACGCTGCTTCTGAAACTCTCTCCGGCCGGTGAAGTTTACTGTTAGTGTTACATATAAAAAACTTAGTTATGTCCATATTAACTTCAGCCGGTTAGCCAGTAAGCTCGCTACGATGCCGGTGAAACATACAACAGCCCGCCAGCCCCGCCCTGATGACAACCATAGACAGTAAAAGAACGACGAAGAAGAAGATTTATATTCTTCTTCGTTAGTTTTTATTGGCAGTTGGCGAACAAGCTGAGTGATGCGCGATGCATTACCGTCCGCCACCACACGCACGGTAATAGAGCTTTTGTTTAATTTTTTTGCCGCTCCAGTCAGAAAGACTGGGAGGAAATGAAACAAAGTTTAAGTTATTTTAAAAAACCTAAAAGATTCGGGGCTTTTGACAAAACATTCGGGGCTTAAGCCCAATTAGCAGAGATGGGACCAAGTCACACATGTGCAAGTCTCAAGTAAGTCTCAAGTCTTAACCTTCAAGTCTCAAGTAAGTCCCAAGTATTTTTTTCCAGGGCAAGTCAAGTCAAGTCAAGTCACAGGCTATGTCAAGTCAAGTCAAGTCAAGTCTTGTAGTAGGTCAAGTCAAGTCCAAGTCAAGTCACCTTATTATTGTAATTTTACCTGCAGAATTTGATCTATGGGCGTCAGTTTGGTTTGAAATGAACAGAGGCGCATCCGGAAGTGCATTTGGGAACAATGACGCATTCATTCACTTTTCTCTTTCGCGCAGGTCATGTTTTGAAAGATGGTGTCCTGTAGCTTACTAATTTAAAGAAATAAAAATGTATACAAAAATGTGATGTCCGACTTCTTTTATGAAGAAGAAAGCCTTAAGTTTTCAAAAAGCATTAGACATATGACCCACTATTCTGCTTCGTGTAAGTTATTTATCAATGAATTCAAACGCGTTGGCTGGCGCTGAGCCAGAGACATAGGCGTACGCTCTCAGTGCTGTCATATATCACAACTGTTCAGTGTTTTCAACCACATCATTTTTATTTTAGGTTTCAGACATTTAAATACACATAACTACTAGCAAAAATATATATTTGTAGTTTGTAAAATATACACTGATGTCTATGGAAGCGTCAATAATAATCCTTTCCATTATAATAAGACGACGTTTTATTCCTATCAGATACACATTGTGTAAGTAGCTTTACATTTTACCCTATTCTTCTCCCAGTTCACCGCTCACTTACTTTCATGTATTTTGTGAGAAGTTGAGAAATTGGAGTGATGTAAACTAACATGGCGCCGCCCAATCGCACATATAGCTCAACTAACGCGATCATTATAAAGGTGTTTAAACAACAAAACACATCCACTTGCACATATTTGACAATCGGAATATCAGTGTTGCATGTTATAGCTAATACATTTGTGAACATTTTGAATAAAACAGGAAAAATGACATAAAGGCAGATCATTCATTCAGCGCTGTGTTGTGGTTGCGCTGTGTCACGTGATAAGCAATGACGCGTCACCATGGAAACATTAAAGTGAGTGACAGGTTCTAAATAACGGTCGCCTAGAAAAACTCAAGCTGGGGGATCAGTTAGAATAGTTTAAACTTACTTGTGAAAGGGTTAGCATGGCTACTTTAGCTATTATTAGCTAACTATCAACTAACATTAACAAATTGACAAGCACTTACTGGGCAGAATGGCTCTTCAAATGACGGACGAAATTGGAGGTTGTCGTCTGGCTGTCCGCAATGTTAATGTTGTACGTCTTGCAAAGCGCTGTTCGTCTTTTGCCATCGTGTGAATAATTCTTGAAGCCGAAAGCAATGACCCTCGGTAGCCCTCCGGCCGACATTTTGATGTGATATCGGATCTAAGTGGGCGTGGTGTGCGTAAGGTACGAGAGGGTATGACTGATGATAGTGTCGTGATCAACTTTAAAAAAAAAAAAATTTATATATTTTATATTCAAACTGAAAACATGATGTGATTAACACTCAAGTCATTCAAGTCATCGTGTCTCAAGTCAAGTCAAGTCCCGAGTCTTTAACTTCCAAGTCCGAGTCAAGTCTCAAGTATTTCATTTTATGTCAAGTCAAGTCACAAGTCATAAAAATAGTGACTCAAGTCGACTCGAGTCCAAGTCACCAAGTCACAAGTCCCCATGTCTGCCAATTAGCCAGCCCTTAGTGCAAACTCGCAACCGAACCACTAGATGCCGCTAAAAATCACACACTGCACCTTTAATTTGTGTTCCGAAGATGAACGAAAGTCTTACAGTGTTAGAACAACATGAGGGTGAGTAATTACTGACAGAATTTTAATTTTGGGGTGAACTAACCCTTTAAGCTTTTTTTGCTTTATGTTAAGTTATTTTGCAGAATTACTGGGCAGTCTGTAAATATAACTTGGCCATGCACATTTGCTGTAATTCTGCATAATATTTGCATTCTTCCTAAATCATAAGTTTAACACTGTCTTACATAAATTGAATCGGCTGCTGTGCCAGCCTAATACTTCAACATGCGCTAGAGAGTTTTGGTCTGTGCGCTGATTCGTCGTCTTTTGCTGGTTTTGTGGCCAGTTGTTGCATTTGATTACTTTTTGTTTCATTTTGGTGATTCTCTTACGCTCACTCTGATGTTTGCTTGTGACATTTCTTGTCAAAGATAACATGCAGTAGGCTATCATAGAAGAGGACACAGTAGCTGACACTGGGCGGAGCTGACATGAATATTCACGAGTTTGCCGCCACTGAAAATATTAGTGCATTCTCCTCGTTTTACATAAAGGTAATTAGTCTATGATTCAGCGTTAAACGAATTTAAGATTGTATTCTTCTAACTGTTATTTATGCCCAGTTTGTGTAATGTCGCGTGTGTTAGCTATGTTTGATATGAGTACAGCAGACGATTTGCCAGAGCGCTAAACGAGCCAATGGCTTTTAGCCAATTTTTTATATATCTCTGTTTTAACTTGAAAGCGTAGTTATTGTTTTATAAGTTTGCATAAAAGCAGAGGTGGACAGTAACAAAGTACATACTTTATAAGTACACTTTGAGTATTATTTTTTCTGGAAACTTTTTATTTGAACTTTTTGTTTCCTGTTAATATTTAATATTTTCATATATATATATAAAAAGAACACTTCACTTTAGGATTTAATAAAGAAACTTCAAAATTATTTACCAATTGAGCAAGCAATTAAGAAATGACAGAACAATCACAGAAGTGTGTTTATGTCCATATTAATAATAATAATCCTCATACTTTTGCCAATTATATCTTTTCCATAGAGCTACACTTTTGTGCACCCCCACGAGTAACTTTTTGCTATGATCAATTTAACCACTTGCAATTCAATTTGAACATTTTAGTTGTTGTGGCAAGCTTGTAAAATTTGAACTAAAACCTTGTGAAAGTGCTGCAGGGTTGCTAATTTCACCATCTCACCATGTTTCTAGCCATATAGAGGTTTGTGTGTTTTAGAGAAAAAGAAGGTTTGCATGCATTAATTCATGCATGTCAAAAACAAACATTTCTCATTGTGTTTTAATACTGATGTCTGGTTGAAGTTATGCAGGATGCCAAATGAGAAAGCAATAGTGAATGACAAAATAATCATCACTAAAACTTTATTATGCCATTGCCACCAACTCGATGGCTGTTGGCTCATTTACTAACGAGGCCACTGACAAATAAGTGGATGGAATCATTAAATTATATCACACAACACAAGACAAAATAATGAGTATACATAAAAGCTTGATTTCATTCTACGCTGAAACGCAATTACGTTACTGAAAATGGTTTTAGTAATCCGATGAGCGTGCACTAATATTTTCAGTGGCGCTTTAACACAAAACAGGAACAGCCAAGGTTAGAACGTCACGGTTCGCTAACCAATGAGGTCATTCTCGCGTTACGCAGCACCTTTAAGCTTCCGCAAGAGGTTTGTTCTCGCGCGTCAAGCAGGAACATTCGGTTGAGCTTCTGTTTGTGTTCGCTGATCAATGTTTGTGACAAACAGCATAAATTCAATCTGTTTATCATACAAAGCGATCGTTTCTCTTCAGAAATGTTGGCCTTAGCTAGTCAATTCATATGGATTAGTTTTACAATGTCTTTATGGACTTTTTGAAGAGTCAAAGTGTCAGCTGCTTAAAGGTAGAATATGTAGGATGTTTGCAGTAAAATATCCAAAAACCACTAGGCCAATGTTATATATTTTGTTTAGTTGATTACTTACAATATCCCCAATGTTTCCAACTATTTGTAAATCGTGAGAAAATTGCGATTTTTTTTTTTTTTTTTTTTTTTTTTTTTTTTTTAACCAAGGAAACTGGATGTGTGAGCAGGGGTGAGGAGTCGCCAGTCAATGGCGTCATATCCGCATTACCCTCGGTTTCCGCTCGTACTGCCATAGTAACCATGGCGACAGACGTGGACAACTGGGTTATGCTTAGCAGGACGCTCACGCTGTTGTGGTTTTGTTCAAACATTTTGGACCATGGCAAGCAGACTTTGAGACAAAAAGAGTACTAGAACGAAGATCAAAATCTTTCGAGATGCCAAGAGCTCTGCGTCCGCGACTAACTTCGACTTGACAGAGACGCGAGTGTTCCATGTACTTTATTAGACAGGTGAGCAAATGTACATAAAACTAATTAATGTTATTTAGTTCAACATGATGAAATGTTAGAATATGATCTGTATGTTATTCTAATGTTGATCTAGCTTACTGCTAGTCTCATACAGCCAACAAACAACCTAACTAACAACATTCAACACACTCAAATGCCGTTTAGTGTGATAGTGTAACTGTTAGAGCAAGTGAAACAGCAATACGTTACCTCAAGTTTAATTCGTCTAATAAACTGACCTGTGAGTAACTTATTAATTCAGCACTTGCGTGTAGTTCGGTAGAATGAAATGTCCTTATTCCTTTATATCCGCCGGACTCACGCCCTGCTTCATACCACAGTCATGTTAAAAACATCACTGTATTCACTCATCCATAAAAGATCCATCAGACGGCAAGATCCATAATTCCGCTTGATGCTTTGCGTCATCGATATACGCCTTTGTTATTGTAAGAGATTAGCGACCCCTGGTGGCCAAAAATTACATACTGTACGTTTAACCGTCTATGTCAGAAATATCTCAGATTTCATCAAAAAAGATCTTCATTTGTGTTCCAAAGATTAACGAAAATCTTACAGGTTACATGAGGGTGAGTAATTACTGACATCATTTTCATTTTTGGGTGAACTACTCCTTTAATCTATATTATTATCTTTTACTTTGCTGTCTCTCTTGTTTAGATTTTCTTCAGCCGAACTGATTTGGCTAAATGAACCTCTGTTGTCACTTGTCACCTGACAAAACTTTATCGTCATGACTCGTTCTCAGTGCTGCATATCACATTAGCATGTAGTGAGTGAGGTGCTGCCTAGAACTCAACAGGATTATATGCATCTGTGGCTTACTGGGCGCATCCTCTCAGTCCTCTTGTGAATTTTGCCAAGCTGGCATCTCTTCTGCAGTGTAATTTAATGCTTCTCCGTCTCTAAGAACAAACCCCCCTTACTCACCCAAAATAGCAGTGTTTTTCTGCACCCCACTGTGATATGAACACTGTTCGGATCATTATAGCTCAGAGGCAGAAATAAATGGCAATATCGCGTGCAACGACAGTGTTGCGGACTGCATGAGATGGTCAAAAGCCATCTGTGAGAATTGTGCTTCTGGTGGGTGTTAATTTTCTCATGAAAAGCTCTTCCTCATATCTTTAATTAGTTAAAGAGGATTTAGTTAATAATAGTTGATGGTGAAACCCCAAGGGTGTCTGATATTAAAATGGTTCTCCTCGGTGAGGTATTCATTTTTTGTCCATTCAGTATTTTCCCTTTGGGCTTATAGTCCAATATCACATTTTACAGTGAACCTCTCAAGCTATGGGGGGTTCAGTAAAGACAGTCTTGGTTTGTGTCTGACAAGAATTTCAATCACACAACTGCTGATGTTTGCCGCAGATTGCTGCATTGATCAATGTTTTTTATAGAGAGAGAAATCATTGCTGAAAAGGCTATTGAATGCTTTTTACAGTCACATCATTCTTCTATTTTCTTTTTTCTTTTTTTTCTCGATCCTGAAGGTCTAAACACTTCACTGAGAGAGTGACATTTAGGTGGATGTGACTGTTTAGGTCACAAAAGATTTAATTTTAAGAATCTAATTTACCTGTTCTATCTTGGTTTTCCCTCTTGGACTGTAACACTGGCTTTTCTATAATTTAGAAAAAACTAAATTGAATAATTATTCTCTGTAGGTTTTATTTATAAGGTAACATCTAATAACCCCTACTTTAGGGGTTTACTAAAAATAAGAAATGATAAAAAAAATAATTAGTCTGATGAAGTAAAAACGTCTCAGGTTACGTATGTAACCCTGGTTCCCTGAGAGGGAACGAGACGCTGCGTTTGAGACGCGGTGGGAACGCTCTGCGTGATTGCGTCATGAAGCACGTGTAAAATCAGTCCAATGGAAGCCCGATACGTCATGGGTGACGTCATAGACCAGGAAACTATAAAGCACCCTTGAAAACAGACCGCGACAGCTTCTGAAAAAGTCTGAAGCAAGTTGATCAGGGCATGCAGGAAGTATGGCAGGCAAACGCAGCGTCTCGTTCCCTCTCAGGGAACCAGGGTTACATACGTAACCTGAGACGTTCCCTTTCAAGGGAACTTCGAGCTGCGTTTGAGACGCGGTGGGAACCCCATACCCACTACGCCATAGTGACAAATGCCCGTTCTGTGTGAAGTCCTTGCGCACACTAGAAGCAAGCAACCTCGCCCCAGGAGTGGAGAGGTCAAGGTCATAAAACCTGACAAATGTATGTGGAGAGGACCAACCTGCCGCATTACAAATGTCAAGAAGGGAAACACCCGAAATTAAGGCCGTAGAGGCCGCCATACTCCTAGTAGAATGGGCCCGTACAGCCATAGGTGAAGGCTGACCGGCCGCTTCATAAGCTAGTGAAATAGCCTCGACTATCCACTTGCTCATAACCTGTTTAGATGCAGGGCACCCTCTTTTGAGTGACCCAAAACATACAAATAATTGCTCTGACTTACGCCACAGGGCAGCTCTGTGAACGTAGGCATCCAATGCCCGAACTGGACATAACAGGTTTAATTGTTCCTGATCTGGGGTATTAAAAGGTGGAGGATAGAAGGCCTGCAGCACTATTGGGCCCCCAACATTGAATGGGACCTTAGGAATATAACCTGGTCTAGGGTATAGAAATGCTTTCACCATACCAGGTGCAAATTCCAAACATGACGGAGCAACCGACAGGGCGTGTAAATCTCCAATTCTCTTGATAGATGAAATAGCAAGGAGAAATAAAGCTTTCAAAGTGAGGAATTTTTCTGAAACCTCTTCAATGGGCTCGAACGGAGCCAGAGCCAGACCCTCAAGTACAATGGCTAAATCCCAAGCCGGTGCTCTGGAGTGCAGTGCAGGTCTCAACCTCAATGTACCACGGAGAAAACGAGTAATCAGAGGATCTCTCCCAATAGAAGTACCCCCCAGAGGGGTAGGAGATAATCCAGCAGAGAAACGGTCTTGCAGAAAATCGAGAACTGAACCAACAGGGCAGTTAACAGGATCTAACTGACGCTCACCACACCAGGTGGAGAATAATTTCCATTTCAGCGCATACAGTTTTCTCGTGGAAGGGGCTCTGGAATGGAGAATGGTCTCAACGACCTCAGTCGAGAGACCGGATTCTATGAGCCTGGCCCCCTCAGAGGCCAGGCCCACAGTTTCCACAACTCCGGTCGAGGGTGAAATATCGTGCCCTCTACCTGGGACAGCAGGTCCCTCCTGATTGGAATCTCCATAGGAGAGCCGCTCAGAAGAGACACCAAGTCCGAGAACCAAACTCGAGTCGGCCAGAAAGGGGCTACTAGTAACAGACGGGCCCCTTCCCGGCGAACCCTTTCCAGAACCTCCAGGAGCATAGATATCGGGGGAAATGCGTACAGATGCAGCCTCGGCCACACCTGCACCATCGCATCCAGTCCGCGAAGAGCTGGCTGCGTGAGGGGGAACCATATAGAGCAATGCGTTGTACAAACGATGTGAAAGGTCGACTTGACTTTAGTTAGAGCAAAGTTCTCCCTAAGAAGCTCCACCACCTCAGGGTGAAGTCTCCAATCCCCTGGGCCTCAGCCCCTGCCTCAACAGAATATCTGCTCTGATATACGAGACCATCAGTGTGTTGTCCGCCATTCGCCGAGCAACCACTCATGATCGCCCCCACTTGTGAGGGTAGCATCCGTCGATAGCAATATGCGTCGACAAGAAGCCCCCAACACTGGGCCTGGGCGAGGAACCAAGGTTCTTCCACATGACCGAAGCACGAAGGCATAGCCGCGTGACCTTGATCATGCGAAAACGTATTTCCCCTCGGAGAAAACCCCTTGGTCCTGAGCCACCACTGCAGGGGTCTCATGAACAGAAGGCCAAAAGTAAAACGTTGGACGCAACTGCCATGAGACCCACCCGTCTGAAACTGTTTCACAGTGAGTGACTGGCCTAGATATACCCCATTACGTTTGCTGTAGAATTGCTACACCTTGAAAAGTGGTCCTCAGAGCACACTCTTCTTGGCGTTGAGAGGCAACCCCAACATCCTTAATGAGACAGAACGACATCTCGATGCCGAACTGCCATAAACTCAGATTGAGCTAGGAACAACCAATCATTGATGTAGTATAATACGCGAATGCCCTGGAGTCTCAGAAGAGCCAGAGCTGCATCCACGCATACTGTAAAGGTGTGGGGAAATAAACCTAGGCCGAATGGAAGAACCCAATAATGGTATGCTTCGCCCCCGAAAGCAAACCTCGGGAAACACCTCATCCTCTTTCGGAAACAATGAAGTAATGGCTGTCTGCTGGGAGGAGGAACCCCTTCTACAGCTCCTTTTGCAGAAGTGATAGTACTTCCTGCTCCATAACCAAAGCCTGCTCGGGGTCCACCAATGAAAGGAGGACCCCTAGAAATCTGGGCGAACGAGAACCGAACTGAATTCTGAAACCCTTTTCTATAGTGTGCAGGACCCACTGAGAAATATGTGGCAGTAGTTTCCACGCTGCCAGAAATTTACTAAGGGAACCAGTCTCTCAAGACTGGCCTCTGGATTTATTTGAACAGTCACTACGGCGCCCTGAAGCGGCGAACCGGCAGGGAACAACCGAACTGACCATTCTACGACCCTCCTCGGAGGATCGTATGGGGATGCTGACACCTCGGTGCCCTGAACGGCGAACCGGCAGGGAACAACCGAACTGGCAGCGCTGCAACCCTCCTCAGAGAGTTGCACCCCAGAGGAAAAACGATTTCTCAAAACCGTCCCTTGGTTGAACAGTCACTACGGTGCCCTGAAGCGGCGAACCGGCAGGGAACAACCGAACTGACCGCTCTACGATCCTCCTCGGAGGATCGTATGGGGACGCTGACACCTCGGTGCCCTGAACGGCGAACCGGCAGGGAACAACCGAACTGGCAGCGCTGCGACCCTCCTCAGAGAGTCGCACCCCAGAGGTCGCCGAGGAGAAACGATTTCTCAAAACCGTCCCTGCCCCGGAGGAGCCCTCAGAAGCCTGATAGCCTCGTTTTCTTGCGACAGGACTTCTTGTCTAAGCTTTATTAGAGATGATGACAGTCTTCAGATCTTGCCTACCTCTTAACTAGCTTAGTTCCTACGACCCTCCTCGGAGGATCGTTGAAAAAAGCAGGCACTTCGGCGCCCTGAAACGGCGAACCGGCAGGGAAACCGAACTGACTGCTCTTCTTTTTTCTTATTTGAAGGCTCGTTTGGGGACACTGACACCTTGGTGCCCTGAAACGGCGAACCGGCAGGGAAACCGAACTGGCAGTACTGCGACCCTCCTCAGAGAGTCGCACCCCAAAGGGCGCTGAGGAGAAACGATTTCTCAAAACCGTCCCTACCCCAGAGGGGACCACCCTTAGAAGCCTGATCGCCTCGGCGTCAGGGCTTCTTCTTTGTCAAAGCTATTTTAGAGATAAAACAGTCCTCAGATCTTGCATGTCTCTAACTGGCTAGACTGCGACCGCCACCCAGGTACCCCTCAATTGCGGAGGAGCCCGAATGGCGACGCTCTGTTTTGCACTTTGTGCTGAGAGGAGCTTAATATCTCAGGAACATTATTTGGTGAGGAAGAATGATGAAAGGTTTATATCTCAGTTTTCTTGAAAGCGGAGCGTCCAGAAGAACAGACATAATTATATCTTTATTTTCCTTTATCTTTATATCAGAAAAACTTTATATATATATATATATATATATATCACTCTGTGGCCACCAGCAGGAAACAACCGAACTGGCAGCGCTGCGACCCTCCTCAGAGAGTCGCCCCTCACATTCATCCATGTCCTTACATACTTTACCCACCAGCGCTGCCTAATAAAAAATGTATTCATTATTTAAGATGGCTGGTGGGTAACGTCGGGGTTAATAACGATGACGCCGACTCGGGAGAGAGAAAGCTCGTAAGCGTCTCTTTAACCCGAGGCAATGTCATACTATGATACTTAATACCCAAACATTACTATAGTCAGACATCTGGGGATTAAACACATAAAATACAAACCGGTTTATTCCACGATCTCGACACCTCAGTGTGGAGATAGGGAAAACCACAGTCCCCGACGAGGAGGCTGAGATACAGAGTTTTCCCTGTTTAAGATACAGTTCATCTTTAAACTCTTCTTTATTTTCAATCTCATAATGTTCAGCTGGCCAGTAAATATTTAACTGGCAACAGCACTAGATAAAACCTCCTTTTTTCTTTAAAAAAGCTCCTCTTTATTCAACAGAGTTATGAGCTGGAAAATGTATTCATTGAAAACTCAAACATCTGCCTTTTTATAAAGATTTGTATTTGTTTTGTTCTCCTTTTAAAACAAAACACTAACGATACCAATTCCTCGGAACTGGAAATCGCAGCACACTAGATCTGGCATGTGAAAGCTGAGAAAGGGCGGAGCCCGTCCCAACCCCCGCTGTCAGATCCGTTTACGAACCCCGAAATACGAGCCGTCTCCGAGCCTCGGCAACAGAGAGACCCGCTCGGGGAACGCGAACCGAACCGTCCTCCTCGAAGAACGCCCGGCGGGAGCGGAGCGTCCTCACGGACAGCTTCTCGCAATGCACAGTCAGATCCCTCGAGAAATGACTGTTGCATGCTCCACTCCCAAACAGCAACAAAAAGCTGATGTGTGTCCCCACCCGTGATGTAACGAGGGCAGGGAACAACACAACGTCTATAATATTGCTTTGCTCGCCATAATGATAGATAGTGATATATATATTGGGCTTGACAAACAACAATAAATAGACAAGGACAGAATCACAGAGAGCGCTTGCTGAAGACTACAGAAGCTGTCGCGGTCTGTTTTCAAGGGTGCTTTATAGTTTCCTGGTCTATGACGTCACCCATGACGTATCGGGCTTCCATTGGACTGATTTTACACGTGCTTCATGACGCAATCACGCAGAGCGTTCCCACCGCGTCTCAAACGCAGCTCGAAGTTCCCTTGAAAGGGAACTTTATGCTTTACCTTTGCATACAAGAAAATATGCAAATTGAACTAACAAAAAATGTCTTCTAAAAATGTAGAAAAAGAGAGATTGCTACACTCTAAAAAATGTGTTGGCTCAACAACAAACAAAAATTAACGCAACTGTTTGCATCAGTTTTTTTTAGTTATGACAACTTCGAATGAAATTGCGTTCAACTGACAAACTACATTGAGTTTACAATTTTTTTTTTTAGAGTAATCAACTTAAGTCACTCAAACTACTTGAGTTGTCGCCCTAGAACCAGTTAAATTGCACACAGTTTTAAGTTAATGTAATGTTCATTATGTAATGTAACATTATTATGTCAACAGAACCCCAAAAATAATGTTTGCAACTTGAATAAATGTATGGTTGCAAGTTATTGATTTAATTAAACCTTTTAAGTTGTGGTAACAGGCCCACTGAATTACATTTTAGAGTGTATACGTAACCTCCACTTCTGTTTGATATCTTCGTATGATTCTTAAATGTAAAACGTGTAATTTCTAGAAGGTTAGCATCACCAAAAGTATTGGTAATGATTGTTTTCAACAGGGTTTGCTGCACTCCCCTTATTTTCCATTGGTTGGACAAACCCCAGAATCCCACCCCAAAGTGGTATACCTTGGAAACTTGGAACCTGGATAATGCCGTTCATCTCAATGGCAGTCATTTGGCCAGCGCACACATCCCTAGAAGTATGTGTGTGATCTGTTAGCTGCGTGCCATCTTTGCTTCATGGGTTGTAAAGTTTTATTTTATTTGGTGGAAATGTGATTTATTCCTGTGAATTTTCTGCATCATTACTCCAGTCTTCAGTGTCACATGATCCATCAGAAATCAGTGATTTTATAGTGAAATTTTGCTGATTAAGTGCTCAAGAAACATTTCTTATCATTATCAATGTTGAAAATCAAGCTTAGCATCAGTTCTGGCATGCAGGTCACGTTAGTCAAGCTTGCATCATCTGATCCACGTCTACCTATAGGAATTCGAAGCCTATCACTATACATATATAAGCTTCTTCAGTATTATCAGCAGCTATCGCGTTTAGGAGCTAATTACCCTCCTCCATCCCCAGCTCCTCCTCTCATCAGTCAGGATTTGGCATTCTGATTCCCCTTGAATCAGAATAAATTCTAGAATTATGTTGTACTTTAAAATCTTGAATTAATGATATCGGCAATCCATTCATGTTGGTTCGGTTCTGTTTACCCTAAGGGGGGTTATTGCTGCTCTTGCTCTAGTTCTTGCCCAGAACAGAACCATACCGCCAATCCAAACTATATGCTAACTGTCAATCGTATTTGATGATAGTGGTCCTGACAGAAACACTTGTGCTCCTTAATATTGTTTGTAGAAACTGAAAAATGTCAAAGTGCAGCATTGATCTTAAATAATTTAAAAATGTCTTTACTGTCACGTTTTATCAATTTAATGCATGTTTGCTGAAAAAAAGTATGAATTTCTTTAAAAAAATCCTTTTGAACATAACTTATTCATTATGTGAAAAGCATGTTTCTCCATTGAAGGCCATTCAAATGTACACATACAGACAAACAGGGACTCAGACAATGTTTTAATAGCACCACAGTTTACATTTTTCAAGGAAATCAACCTACAAATGGTTTGCTTACTCTTGTCTTTGAATCGCTGAGATAGTACAAGCATTATAACATCAAACAAATTACACACAGAACCTTTTGAAATGGGTGACACACACACACAGACAAGTGAAAGGTCATAAACAACTTTCATCTCGCCTCATCCCCTTCTCCTTTCTCTCCCTCTCTCCTTTAATATTTGTAGCACGCTCATCAAGAGTGAACAACAGAATGAGTTTACATGACAGACATCTTTTGTCTTTGATATGGTACATATTGTCTCTGGATAAGGTTTCCATTGTTGGAACACTAGCGAGTAGACTTGTATGATCGCAGGTGAAATTTTCTCATTTGTGTGTAAGCAGCAGGGGGCCTGTGAGATCCGTACCATCTTTGAACGCTGACTTTGAACATTCCTCATGTAAAGCTACAATGTAAATCAAGCTGTAACCTCAGCAAGGTGAACTCTGAAAACACAAAAGCCTTCGCTTGCAGAACACGTACTTCCATATGTGAATGAATAAAACTAAAATTGAGTTCCAAAATGAGGTGTAGTCAAGCTATATTATATTTTATTTTATTATATTATAAATTCGTTTTTTTCCCTCTTGATTTCAACATGAAATTTTAGATGGTTTTGGAATTTTAGATGGTTTTGGAAAGAAGTCTCTTATTTTAAAATGTAATTTATTCCTGTGATGTCAAAAACAGCTATTTAGCTGTCTTTCTTTAAAAAAGAAAATCATACTGACCCCAAACTTTTGTCTTGTAAATGTGGTGAAATCAGGCTAGAAATATATAACGGGAAAGTTATATATAGGGACTCATTTGGTGTGGTCTATTAACAGCACAAATACTGCCATTTAATGTGTGAAAACAATCATGCATCCTGGAAAAAAAATGTGTCCTGCTGTGCAACAAATATGTTCCCTCTTCTCATAATATTCTCTCAAGGTGATTAATTAGCATTAGGCTGAGGCATGCAAAATGTATGATGGACACGCTTAAATAGGGTAAAACAACTGTGCATACAGGTAGATAAGGGAGAGTTTTGTCCATCAAAGAGGATTTGCCATGTTAAGATTTGAACGTGTTATTTTGCCATCAAAGTCTTTAAATAAATATCGCCAAAGGTGCAATTTTCAGCATGATGTGAATGCATATGTGGTGACATCAGATTTTTCACACCACTGGGTATGAGGTATATCTGTGCAAAGAAAATGTTGCATGGCCTTTGTACTCCTATTGAAATTTACCCATTTTACTTCCTTTCCGATTCCCTGAAACCATCTGTCAAGTCAATCTGTTCAGAGTTTACCGAAACCTTTGCAGAAAACATTAGTCGCCATTGGGGGAACCTGTTTGCGACGACAATTTTGTCATTGTGACTATAGCAGCGAAATATTTTTGTATGGCCATATGCATTCACTGGCTTTAATACCACTGTAACCAGCCTTCTGTTTTAGTGAATGGATTGGGTTATGTCTTGTTGGTTCATAAAAAGCATGCAGTTGGTGTTTGATTCAGCATGCTGTTAGTTTGTTCAAAGTAGATGACATCTGTTCAAACTCTAGTAATGCCTCAAGGATGCTTTGTGGTCTTCTCCGTCTAATTCTGAAAGCCAATCCGGAATTGTTCATAGAGTGTGCTGCTCTCTCTGAGGCTTCAGATGTTCCAGCTATAGTGTTCACAGTGATTGAGGAGAACCTTGTATGATGCATACCAGCTACATACTGTATGTCACACATAGAACCCTAAACAAGTCTTTAGCAGGGATAAGAACTAAGGTATTTTAGGTTTGTCCTGAGCAGAAATGATCTTTGCTATATTTTCCAGCATTTTCTATTTTTATTCAGGAGGCGTACATTTTCATCTTCAGTTTTTATTCAGGAGGTGTACGTTTTGGAATTAATTAATTAATTAAACAATACAATTATATATATATATATATATATATATATATATATATATATATATATATATATATATATATATATATATATATATATATATATATATATACAGACAGACAGACAGACAATTCAATAATCAGTAGCAAGTAAGGCAGGAGTGCTGGAGGAACTCAGGGCTTTCGGGGAAGCTCACCTGAGGGGAATATCGCACGTATCCAGTCCGTGGAGTGGAATGGCGAGCAAGCGAAGACACCTGAGCGGGTCCAGTACTAGCTGGTTGAAGCGAGTACATGAGAGGACACTGGCTCCACTCGGAGATTGTAGAATCTGGCAAATGTGTTGGGTGTCGCCCAGCCTGCAGCTCTGCAGATGTCTGTTAGCGAGGCACCATGCGCTAGAGCCCAAGAGCTCGTTCCAGAGGCACTCCGGCCCGTAGAAAACTGAGGTTCGACCACGGGGTGAAGGTCTGACGGCAGGTCAGAGTAACTGGTACTCGGAAGGTGCCGTGATGCCATTCCCACCTCGGGACTTGGTCGCGAAGCCACAGCTGAAGCGGTCTCATATGAAGCAATCCGAGCGGCGTTGCCACGGCTGCAGATGCCATATGCCTCAGGAGCCTCTGAAAAAGTTTCAGTGGAACCGCACTCTTGCCCTCGAACTGTCTCAGGCAAGTCAGCAGTGATTGTGCGCGCTCGCTCGTAAGCTGCGCGGACATGGCGACCGAGTCGATCTCCATACCGAAAAAAGAGATCCTCTGCACAGGGCAAAGTTTGCTCTTCTCCCAGTTGACCCGAAGGCCCAGACGGGCTACATGGCGGAGCACCAAGTCCCTGTGTTCGATGAGCTGATCTCGAGAGTGAGCTAGAATCAGCCAGTCGTCGATATAGTTCAGGATGCGAACCCCGTGTTCCCGGAGGGGAACAAGGGCTGCCTCGACGACCTTCGTGAAGACGCGAGGAGACAGGTCTAGCCCGAAAGGTAGAACTGCGTACTGATATGCCTTCCCCTCGAAAGCAAACCGAACAAACGGTCTGTGTCGAGGGAAAATGGAGACATGAAAGTAGGCGTCCTTCAGGTCGATCGCTGCAAACCAATCCTGGTGCCGCACACATTCGAAAACGCGTTTGGCGGTGAGCATCTTGAACGGCAGCCTGTGAAGGGAGCGGTTCAGCACGCGCAGGTCCAGGATTGGCCGTAACCCACCAGTTTTCTTGGGGACAATGAAGTACGGGCTGTAGAAGCCGGACCTCATTTCGGCTGGAGGGACAGTCTCGATCGCACCCTTCGCCAGCAAGTGGGGACGGCGCGCACTGTCATCCGGCTCTGGGACAGAGGAGGACGAGGGTTGCACGGCCCGGGGGCGGCGCACCGTGTCGTCCGAGAACTCTGTGTGCTCAGGGATGAATGTGTCACTTCTTTCTTTAACCACATAAGGGTGCTGCCCACCCGTGGGTGAGCAGCGGTGGAACAAAAGATTCTCCCCCGGCCCTCCACCGGGGGAAGGAGTGGTCCTGCTACCATCTCCCGAGAAGTGAACATCATCCCTGAGCAGCCCGTCTCAGGAGCGCCGCTTGGCCCGGCGTTTTGCGGGGGGCGGGGCAGGAGAGGGCTGGGGCGCCTTCTTGCGGCTTCCTCCACGACCGGGCCCAGGTGAAGGCTGCTGCTTGGGCCGGGCGGGAGGGGCGGGAGGGGCGGGAGCAGCGGGAGCAGCGGGAGCAGCGGGAGCAGCAGGAGGGCGCCCTCGGCGGCGAACAGACTGAGTATTCTGCCCGGTCGGCTGGGTGGAGGCAGCAGCGGGCCGTCGGGGCAGAATGTGCTTGATCGCCTCAGTCTGTTTCTGTGCAGTCGAGAACTGTTGGGCGAAGTCCTCGACTGCTCCGCCGAAGAGGCCGTCTTGTGATATGGGGGTGTCGAGCAGCCGAGACTGCTCGGCATCCCGCATATCAGCAAGGTTCAGCCACAGGTGTCTCTCCTGGACCACGGCTGTGGACATCACCAAACCCAGGGAGCGTGCGGTCACCTTCGTCGCTCGGAGAGCAAGGTCGGTGGTGGTGCGCAGCTCATTGAAGAGCCCTGGGTCTGTCCTACCCTCGTGCATGTCCCTGAGCATCTGGGCCTGGTAGACCTGCAGAATAGCCATGGCATGCAAAGAGGTGGCTGCCTGTCCCGCCGCTCTGTAGGACTTCGCCACAAGCGTAGACGAGTACCTAGAGGCTTTGGATGGGTGCTTAGGCTCGCCACGAGAAGAAGCGCTCTGAGGACACAGTTGCATCGCAACAGAGCGTTCAACCGGGGGGAGCCCAGTGTACCCACGGGCAGCCGCCTCATCGAGGGGAGGAAAGGCGGATGAGACCAACGAGCGGTCACGGGAAGAGCAGGGGGTCTTCCAGGACTTAGAGATCTCATCATGCACATCCGGGAAGAAAGGTATTGGAGTTTGACGTGGACGGGGGTCCGCGGCCTTACCCAAGTACCAATCATCCTTACCCAATCATCCAACCGCGAGCGCTCGGGACAGGGTGGAGGGGTCCACTCTAACCCGATGCTCGCGGCGCCCCGGGCAAGCATGGCCGTCATCTCCGGATTCGACTCAGGCACCACCGTATGCACACCGGAAGGTGGCAGCTGCGCTGAGTCTTCACTTCCAGAAGATTCAGACCCACCTTGTGATGCTGCAATAGACATCGCGTCCTCCTCTGGAGCGCCAAAGGAAACCCGCGGGGCATCCGAAGATGGTCCCGCGGAAATCCCCTGAACACTCACGGGTTGCAACATTGGAGAGGGTGCGGCTGGGCACGGACTGATAGTCGGCGCTTTGTTCCAAACCGTCACCCTCAGATCACCCTGGCCACCAGCCGAAGTACCAGCTCTATTTATAGAGCCAGTAGAACGGGGGATGGATGAGGGGACTCTCACTCTTGCGAGATCACCGAGTCTCGACCGTAATGTTGCGATGGTCATGTTCCCACAGAGAGAACATGAGTCATCCACGAGCGCTGCTCTAGCGTGATCAATGCCCAAACACACTATGCAACGCTCGTGCCCATCAGAGTTGTCAACGAGTCTACCGCAACCAGAAGTGCACGGGCGATGCATCTTTAAAAAGACGTGCCGCGTGCAAGCTCTTTTGTGAGAGGAAAGAAACTCTGACTGTGTTGAAGCACCCGGGGAGACACACACTCGCTGTCGAACCACAGACAGATAAGCAGGAAGCGCGCGCTCGCCGGAGATCGCCGTCACACCAACACCAGAGAATCTCGCTCGTCTTGTAGAACTGACAAATTTCAGGAATGGCTTGTGGAACGAAGGATGAACTTGGCTCCGAAGCGAAAACATACTGCTTTGCTGGAACTTCCTCCCTTTATACCCACGAGGTGGGGCGGAGTTGCTCCATGCAAATTCTGCAGACCCATGGCATTTCTTTGCCATTGGCTTGTTTTGTATTACTCGAAGCGGATAGGCTTTCTAAGCGAAACCCCCATTCGTCGTCATCCGACGGAACTCGGAGTGACAACGAAAGGGAACTGTTTTTCAAGATTATGTTTCCTATGCCATATAAGAAATACAATATGACTGCAGTAGTATTCTAAAGTATCTACGTTTTGCTTCTTCAGCTTAAATACTGCTAAAGCTAAATTTTTCTGGCGACTTTCCAGTTAAGTGCTGTGAACAAGGTGGAACTTCCATTTCTACAGCCACTGTTTTGAGCGTTTTGATTTCTCCCATTTATTTTTCAGTATGTGGTCCATCTCCTCCTCTTTGAACTGTCTGTGCCTGCAGAGGCTATAAAACAAGGACCCTTTTCTGTTCTCAAACTTTTCCATTCTTTTGGACATTTGTTCATTAAGGAAGCATGAGTGCTTTGCATGGCATTTGACCTGAGGCTAGCGATGTGAATATTATTATTTGTGTGTCCGGTGTGCTCAAATCTAACGGTTACTGAATACCCGGGCCTCGTCATGCCCTTGTCACTGCATTTGTTAATAAGCCACAGGACTATTAGTTTTACCTGAGTCAGGTAATCATTACTAAACCAATTTAATTTCCGTGCTGGGGAAATTATTGGCAAGGAGAGAACTGGGCAGAGAGAGATGAATCTAAATTCCACTTATGTAATGAAATGTGTGTGGAGTATTGATCCCTTAGGTTGTTTTCCAGGTGCCTTGCTCTGCATTAAAGTAATGGCTTTATAATTTGGCATTTTTCTACCTCCTCCTTCCCTAGATGGATGCATTGTCATATAATATGATACACATGCAAATGCACATTTCTTTTACGTTTGTGAAGTGTCTATAATTCTATCCAAACAGAGCTAAATCGATTGGTAATTGCTTAAAGCAGCAGTTCTCAGCCTTTTTGACTTGAATGTCCCCTGTTGTACAACACAAAATTTTTATGCTTATCAAAAAAATCCTGTCGTCACTGGCGCACAATTAATCCTGTTGTATGCGAGGCTGCGTAGGGTCCATTTGTTGTATTCTTTATTGCCCGCGAAAAGAAGGCCGCATTTTGAGGCCGCATATATATTAGTGCTGGGCGGTATACCGGTTCATACCAAAATAGCCTATTAGATATAGGCTATTTCAGTAATTAATACAAAGCTGCTTGGGAGTATATTGAAATAGTAAAGGGATAGTTCTCTCAAAAATGACAATTCTGTCATAAATTACTCACCCTCATGTCGTTCCAAACCCGTAAGGCATTCGTTCATCTTCGGAACACAGATGTATTTACAAAATACTAATCTCCAACGCATTGTTTTTTGGCGCAAACAAAGCATCACATTTCTTTATAAAATTGAGGTTAAATCACTAGAGTCACATGAATTACTTTAATGATGTCTTTTCCCACTTTTTGGAGCTTGAAGGTGATAGTTATGTAGGATGTCAATGGAAGGACAGAAAGCTCTCAGATTTCATTAAAAAGATCTACATTTGTGTTCCAATGAACAAATGTCTTACAGGTTTGGAATGACATGAGGGTGAGTAATTAATTAACTTTGAATCAATTTGTGATTTCAGTAGTTTCAAGAACTCTATGTTCTTCAATTGAAAACAAACTGTTTTTTGGGAAAAAACAAAATAAATATTTTTATTTTATTATTTATTATTTTTTTATCATAATATGAAATTAGATATAAAATACATTTCAGTTTACATCTTTTATTTGTTAGAGCATTTTATTTCAAATTAGAGTGATTATTTTAATATATTATTAATAATTTATTAATTTAAATAGTTTTTAGTCATTTTGTAAGTATTGTTCACACAAAAATGAAATCATTTGCTTAGCTTCATGTCATTCCAAACCTGTGACTTTCTGTCTTCTGCAAGCACAAAAGAAGACATTTTTTAAGAGTAATGGAGTCCAAACAACATTGGACCCCAATGACTACCAATGCCTTTTCTTTTGTTTTCCACAGAAGAATAAGTCATACAGGTTTGTTTTAATGATATGAGGGCGAATAAAAAGATAACTTCATCTTTGAATGATGAATTTTAATTTCGGGGTGAACTACCTCTTTAGGCAGAAAAGACAGGGATACATGGATGGAATTGTCTTAAGAATGGATTTCGTGCAATGATTTTTACACATTGTTTTTGTTGTTTTAGTGCATGGTTCACTAAAGGAATTATGCAAATGAGATTTTGTGGACACTTATGCTCCATTATCTGAGTTGAACTAAATTTTTATATCCAATCTTGCATGCATTTGTCCGTCTATCTCTACAATGAGTGTGAGAGTGAAGGACCATCTAAACTTTAATATGTAATATGATGATTCTTAACTTTCTGGAATCTAAATAAAAGACAGTACATAATTTTTTTTTTTTACCAGTAAGTTCAGTTGTAACCCAAGCAATTTCTATAATTGACTAAAGGTCTTAAGAAACCGAAATGAAAGAAGGCAGAAGATACTCTTTTTATTTTTTTTTGTTTTGTTTTGTATTTTTTGATGTTTCCTCGCTCGAAGAAAGAGCAGAATCTTTCGATGCGTCAAGTGAGATGAAAGCCTAATTATTCACAAAAGGAGGAGGAAGAGAATGAGTTTAATTGGGCTGAGAATGAATCTATGCAGGGAGAATGCAAGTATTGTGATAGATGGAGTGTGTATCTCCTTAGAAACTGCAGAGGGAATTAATGTTGGGAGTGTGGATGGTGGGTGCCAACTTCTGTTACTCACAGTTGCTTGGTCGGAAAAAAAGAGAAAACGACAGAGAGATAAACCAAAAGAGAGAGAGATACAATCAGCCAGTTAATCATTAAGGTTGTGCCCAGCAGGAAGTCTTAACTGAGCCTCCCTTAAATCTTCCTCACCAATCACTACACTATAGACAACTACATACTTATTGAGTCCACATCGAAGCCATTAGCTTTGTTACTGTTCCAGTTGTGAACTTAACTTATGCAGAAGATAAAAAATATAACAAGAAAGAAAACTGAGAACAAAGCAACATTTCTGACCCATGTTTTCGAGAGAACAAAATAATCACTTCCACTATTCCAAAATTTCAAATTTTATCTTTGCTATCGAATCGATTAGCTTTGAGGTAATTGTATCCAATTGTTTTGATAGCAGGGTTTGAATTATATTTATTTTCGGGATAAACATGACCAAAAGACATAATACTTTTTTGATGTAATGGAGGCCAACTAGTAGAGCTGTGCGAGTAAACCTTACTCCCCTGGCCTTGAGAGGCGCACTAACGACTGACACTAGAAGTCTTTAGAGCCCTTGTTAGTGCGCTGCCTCCCATGCTGAAAATGCAGAGTGGTGTGAGTAGAACCAGTTACACATACTGTAGGAATTATTTCGGTAATTGTGTTTTTGATAATTTGCCAGTTCTTCTTGTGAGATGTCACCACACTCTTCCACCAATGCATTTACAACTTCTCTATCACGCCTGAGGGGGACATATGACTACACGTGGTTTGGCACTGCAAGGACGATCAGTGATCCTTTCAGTCTCCCTGTAGTGCTGTCTTAAAGGGGTCATCGGATGCTAAATTCACTTTTATATGGTGTTTGCATATAAATGTGCCTTTGCAGTGTGTGGACACAACCACCATACAATGAAAAAAATCCATTCACTCCTTTTTTTTTTTAATCCTCAAAAAGCTTAAAACACTCTCAATAATCAGGCCGTTTGGATTTTCTGAGCAATATGATGTCATATTGCTCACTCTTCGCCCACGACCGCTGACGGACTGTCCTCCTTTTAGCATATTTCCGCCATATTTGCCATTTGTATACTGTCCAGCAAGGCAGGTTGCCAAGGCAGCACTTTAAGTGTTTTGTGTCTCACCCCACGGAAGAGGGGGGATGGGGTGTTGAGCAGTTGCTCATTATCATTTAAAGAGACTGTGCACCGAAACGGGTCACTGTGAACCGAGCTGTTTTTGAGGAGGTAAAAAGGGTGTTGTTTTACACAACCATTGAGGAATTTTAACCAAAGTACTGTATCTTACAAACTGTACATAAAGAATCATACCAACTTGTGGAAGATGGGCATCCGATGTGCAACTGGCTGGATATTATACATGTATTTACTGTCACTTTTGATCAATTTAATGTGTGCTTGCTAAATGACCCCAACTGTTAGAATGAACGGTCGTATATTAGGGGTTTGGGGAAAAAATCGATTCTTATAAGAGTATAGATTCTGAATCGATTCACAAATGTCAAAAAATCGATTTTCCAAAAAAAAAAAGAAAAAAAAAAAAAAGTATAGGCTATATTTATAATAACGTAATATTGACGGAACGCGAAAGACGGGACTCTGAAGCGCGGAAGTGCAGTGGCCGGACCGTCTGTGGCGTGCACATTACAGAGACGCGATGGCTGAGCGCGCTAAATCCAAACACGCTCCTTGTTAGGTTCAAAGCTGACATTTGGAAATATTTTGGCTTCTGAAGTTGAAGGGGGAAAGGAGCTGGACAAGAGCCACCCTAGTTGTAAGCTTTGTAGAATAAAACTAACGACGGAGACACGACAAATATGAGAAGCCATATGACACTTTTCCAGCCAGAGGAGGAAAAACACTCGGCTGTACCAGTCGTTATATTATTAATTTACTACAAGTATGCTCCTAGTTCAGGCACACATTTATTTTCCTGTTGGTTCTTTGCAATGTTAATAAAATATATTGTACGTTAATTCTTTATGGGTCATTACTTTGTACTTTTAAAGCAAAGTATTTATAGTCACACACACACAAAAGATTCTGATAATCGATTTGTAACATTATAAATGTCTTCACTGTAACTTTTGATCAATTGAATTTATCCTTGATGAATAAAAGTAATGATTTCTTTTTTCTTTCGCCCAAAAAATTAAAAAAAAAATTCTTACCGACTCCAAACTTTTGAACAGTATTGTTTAATGTTACAAAAGCTTTCTATTTCAGATAAATGCTGTTCTTTTGAATTTCTGGGTGATTCCCTGAATTGGCTGCCCTTCAAGTCCCCCAAACTTGCTTCAAAGATTTTCAATTGAAGGAAATCACAAAATGCCTTTTAACGCTGTCAATTAATAGAACCAGGTGCCTTTGCATTATAATGCAACACAATTGCTTTTAAGAAAAAATTAATTTAAAGATAATGGGTTGCCTAAGTAGTAGACAACAAGCATGTTTGCACGTCCTCACTAACCATTACATTTTCATTGAATATCAAACAAATAAAAAGTGCAATTAATCCCATAATGTTGCTGCTAATATAATCATATGTTGGTCTAGTGTATTTTCGTTTACTGTTGTGAAATGGAAAATCAATAATCGCTAATCGAGAATCGTTAATAATCGAAAATCGACTGTAATCGAATCGGGACTTCAATAATCGTAATCGAATCGAATCGGGAAATCAGACCGATTAACCACCCCTATAGTATATATATTTTTTGTTGCACATCTTGGTGTTTAGATCCAACTTTTTTTAATGTAATAGGTTCTAATGTTTGCATCACTAGCGCGCCAGGATTTTGATTGTAGTTGGGCCTCCAGAAAACTGGATGGGCCAGTAAAAATAAGCCACAAAAAAAGAAAAACGGGTTCCCCTTCATCTCTGTTTCAGCGCTTTTCTGCGGCACAAACAAGCTGCTTTGCTCTGCGTTTCATATTAGCTAATAGCTACCGTCTGTGTTTGTCTCATTGAGCTTGCTTGAAAAGCTTGCGCGCCAACGTCATTCATTTCATTGGATCACTTGCTGGTGACGATGCAGCCTGTGAGCAGGCTTAAGAGTCCACACGTGGGGTAGAAGCCGCTGATTGGCTGAGAAGCTTTCACTCAAAGCTTTCCTCTGACTGCTTATTGGATGAACTGCTAGAATGAAAATCAATCACCTCGGTCAAAATGGACAGGCCCGGACCTAAAATGGGTGGTTTGCATAACAGTACATAGTTGGGCAACTGGCTTGTTCAGTAGTTTACTCCTTTGTCAGCTTTTGGTATGTGATAACCACCTATACTAGAATCTCAGCTTGCGTGAAAATGATTTATGAATGCTCTTCTTATGAATGAATGAATTGAAATAACAGTGAGACTCCAAAATAATCACCCATTAGTTTACAGTGGGTAGGCCTACTAAAAAATTCAACGGGGGTTTAATGCTAACAGCACCAAACTAACACAAATCAAAATGGTTCTTACATTATTTAGAAAGGAAGAGATCTACTCTGCCTTTAAGTCTGCAGATATTACCTCTAGCCTTTAAAAGCCAAAACATACCGTGCAGCCCTGACAACCGCACAGTGAGCCATTACAGCTCAGAGGAAAGTGCCACTGCCATGAGAGTGTAATTTGGACTCAATTAAATCAACTCCCTGCTGTTAAGGTCCTCAGTATCACTCTATCACAGGGCTCCAGAAGGCCCCTGTCCTCGCATCTCAAAGCAGATATGGACATAATTATTTCCTTAATTGCAAACTTCACTTTTGCCTCAGACAGAACGGCCATCCTGAGAATTTTTATACGACAGGGTTGTTAGTTTTCCACTCCTGAAGGATGATGGGGGATAATGGATTTGGATGGAAACGGAAGAGAAAGACTTCCCTCAGACTGACACGTGTAAGTACACTCATGCACTGAGGGATCAGGCATTCACAGGTAGCTCTTGTATTGGCAGCTTGTCTTGTATTCTCAAGATGAGAATCTATACTTCATATGTCCCGCTGTCACAGGATGTGAGAGGCACATCTAGAGCTCTATGGACGTTTTAGATGAGGAGAATTCAATACGGAATTGTGGTAATTCTCCACTCAATTAAAAGAAAGTTCTGTGGAATCCTCATGTACACTTCATTTATAAAGATAACACAGAGAGTAGAAGTCTGATATGTGTATTTATACAGTCAGAAAGCAAATACCTATGCTTTAGCTCTCTCTGCTTTGTTTCCCTAGTCTTGTGTATTATCCCAAACCTTTATTAAGTATTGATCAAGGTCTGTTTAAAGAAGGATTACATGATCAAAGAAATGGGAATGGAATGAGCCTGACTTGTTCTTTAATTAAACACATCAGAAGAAATTGAATGATGTCCCGTAGACAGGTCGTACTGTCATTCTTTTGCCATTGATGGTTACAGTGTCTCATTGCACTGAACGGTTCTGTTACTTAATTGAACATTTAAGGACTGCTGTAGTCATCAGCATGGATTTGCTTAATACCGTAGTGTGTTGTTTTGTTAGATCTTAAAGACCAAAACCAGGGGTTTACTTTCACTCCCCTCTGACTTTTGTAGTTATTGCTTTTCAGATTGTAGTGCTGGGCGGTATGACCAAAAATCCATATCACGGTATTTTTCAAAATGATACCGGATTCACGGTATATGACGGTATTTTTTTTTCCTAAGCATGACTGGGTTAACCACATTTTCTACTGAGTGAGAGAGGAAATACTGCAGTAGATTGACTTAGGGTGTACTCACACTAGGCACGGTTGCCATGAACCGGGCCCGAGTACGATTGTCCCCCCTCCCCACTCCCCCTCTGGCCTGCACTCACATAGGGTTTCAGCATTCGTGCCGGAGCACGCTTACGTCATTATGGTGCGACGGTTTCGGGATAAACAAGAAGAGCGGCGCTCTCTGAAGGAGAGCCATCGCTCTGTTTTCTTTGTGGATAATTTTGTGTCGTTTGGTCCACGGTGGTCCACAGCCCTCTCACAGCCTGTTGTTAAACAGTTGTGTCGCCTTAGTGGCGTGAAAATTTTCACGTAATCGTGCTGCTCGTGCTCGTATGAGGAGGTTTGCAAGGTACCAGGTGAAGTGCAGAACCATGACGTCACGCGTCCTGTTCCGTGCTCCAGCACGGTTAGCGCTCACACTGCATGCGAACCGCGCCCGAGTCCAACTGAACCGTGCTCTGGCCCACCTCTTCCAAGCGGGCCAGGGCCGGCTAATCGAGCCGCGCCCGGGCACGTTTCGGAGCACTCACACTAGGCATGTGCCGGTATCAAATTTTCGTGCTGCGATTAATTGATTGAGCTTTTATCACGGTATACGGTATTATCACGATATTTTAATTGCTCAAGAGAAACAGATGGATTGCGGGTATCTAAAAAAACAACTTGCATCACAATGTGTAATTGTGATTTTCAAAACATGGTAACTAAACAGAATTTTATTAATTTAAGTGACAACGTGTTACAATGTTTACATGGTACAATGACTGGTAGGTTACTGTTTGTATTATTCAAATAAATTATTGTATTTGATTTTAATCTTAATTCAATATTGACTCATTTGGATAAATATTAGGTAGGCTACAGTCCTCATGTTAATTTTTCTCAAGAAAAAAATATATCTCACATAATGCTGTAAACAGAGAGAAATTAAATAAATTGCTGTTTTCATTATAATAACAATTATGTAATAAGTAAACATATAATTAATATGTAATAAAGTGCACATATTTAGCAAAATGACAATTTTTTCTAGTCAACTAAAGTGCTGGTCATTAAATGGCTTTCCTGAGGTAAATGTAACGTTCTGTGACATAACTGTTCTCCTGCAGTTTTATTGACCTCTTTCCGTGAAAAACACTGATTGATCGACATTTTGTATGAGGCATAAACCTTAAGGTAAGTTGTACTGTATCTTTAAATAAAAAGTAACAGATGATCGGTTTACTTGAACTGAGGCGCAGCGATCTGTCACAATGGACAGAACCTTTTTTTTTTCATATCAAAAGTAACCTGCTCTGTCTAGTCTGTCGGTGTCAGTGTCCTCTTTGCTCCGCGATTTTTCTCTGCGTGAGAGCGTGTGAAAAGTGTCAATTCCGTAAAGCGGCTTTCAGACAGAACGCGATTTGCTATTTTGCAAATAAAAAGTTGAACTATTTTTAACTTTGACCCCGGCGTGCTTTGGTCGACGCAGCAACAAAACGTCCCCGCGAGTATTCTGCGTCCTGTCTGAATTAAGGCGCTTGAGTCTCAAGTTGAATGCGTGAGAGTTGGCAGCCCTGCGGGGGGTAAATCGTCGGCAGCGTTCCTCCTTCCGCCATGCTTCTACTCCATGCGATGATTGTTTACATTAGACTAGAGTGCGCTCTGCGCCGCGTGCACACAGTGCTTATACATGTGGGGATTGTTTACATCAGAGAGCACGTGTTTTGCGGAGCATATACGCAGTGTTTAAGCGGTTGATAGAAAATTAGCTAATGCGTGTTCTAAAAGTCTAAATTCAAATCTATTATTTTTCACGGTATTTTGAAGTGGCCGCGATAACAATATCGTGCATATTCATTACCGCGATTTATCGCATTACCGAATACCGGCACATGTCTAACTCACACTAGTCAAACGAACCGCGCTTTGGTGGTCAAACGCACTCGGGCACGGTTCAAACTGGCTAGTGTGAGTACACCCTTAGAATGCCCTATTTTACTGTCATGAGTGAATAGTGTAGAAAAAATCCACACTAGTATTAATACAGGTTTGCAAGGCTGTTTACAAATAGGTGCCAGCAGGAGGCGCTTTAGGAGCGGCAGAAATAGCGGTTTCCCCGGTAACGCCTGTACACAACGCACATAAACTGCTTTATCAGGAAAGATAAAGAAAGATTCAATCGTAATAACAAAGAAACTTTTCTAAAGAGCGTTAGTTCACTTCAGATACATTCATGTAAAAACACCCGTCAGTGTCCTCTTTGCTCCGTTTTTTTTCACTGCGTGTGAAAAGTGTTAATTGCGTAAAGCACCTTTCAGACAGGACGCGGAATGCACGGCGCTGGCCGCTGGGTTCAACGTTGCCCTTCAGATACAACGCGGTTTGCTATTTTGCAAATAAAAAGTTGAACTATTTTGAACTTTGACCCCGGCATGCTTTGGTCGACGCAGCAACAAAACGTCCCTGCGCGTTGCGCGCGTGTTCCGCATCCTGTCTGAAAGGCGCTTGAGTCTCAAGCTGAATGCGTGAGAGTTGGCAGCCCTGCGGGGGATAAATCGTCGGCAGCGTTCCTCCTTCCGCCATGCTTCTACTCCATGTGAGGATTGTTTACATTAGACTAGAGTGCGCACTGCGCCGCATGCACACAGTGCTTATACATCTGGGGATTGTTTACATCAGAGTGCGCATGTGTTTTGCGCAGCATATACACAGTGTTTAAGCGGTTGATGGAAAATAAGCTAATGTGTGTTCTAAAAGTCTAAATTCAAATCTATTATTTTTCACGGTATTTTGAAGTGCCCGCGATAACAATATCGTGCATATTCATTACCGCGATTTATCTCATTACCGAATACCGGCACATGTCTAAGCGTCATACAACATATGGACCCTACGCGGCCTCACATACCACAGGATTAATTGTGCGCCAGTGACGACAGTATTTTTTTGATAAGCATAAGAGACGTTTGAACAGTATTTCTGTTATATAGATATTCTGTTATATATATATATATATATATATATATATATATATATATATATATATATTAAATATTTTATATTTTTCATATACAAATTAATATATTATTTTTTTAAGTACTTTCTTATGTATGTCATAACAATAGCTTAAAGCTGATTTATTTTATGTGGAGTGGTTTGGCAGTGTTGTCCTTGGAATATTCTTTTTTCTCCAGAGCGAATTTGAGGTAATTTTACCATGATTATTGCGTTAAGGGAACAAATAATGAGATATTAATTTTGTATATCATATATAGACTCTCTGAACTCTCTCCATCTCTCACTTTTGCTTTCTTTCTCTCTTCTCTACATACAGAGACATACATACATCATCAATTGCCATGCTCCTCTTGGCTTTCCATTAGACAGTCAATGAGTATCCACACTGCAAGACCACAACCAAAATATTCCTGAAATTAATCTCAGATGGCCAAAAAAAGCTCTAGCAAAATTGCACAGTATTCGTGTGCGAAAATATGACATTCCCTTTAGTGTTTTAGGCAAAATGATAGATCATTCACTCCAGTCTTCGAATTTAGTCAAGTCTTATGGGGAGTCCCCAAGGTTTTTTTATTACAGGGAGGGGGGGGGGGGGGCTGTGGGGTTATGTAGGTTTAGTTTTGCAATATACTTTATACAAAATATACATTTGATCATGATATGCATAATATGCATAAATATCTTATTTATTAAAAACGCTTGATAAAGAATTATGTAGGCTATATTATATATAATTATTCTTTTAAATTACTTGCTAAAGTAATACTGGATTTAGAGGGCAGCAGACCCAAAACAGCAACTATGGCAAATATACCAGGGCACTACATAGGCTCTTGAAGACCCGTAAAAGCAAGTAACTTCAAAATATATTGAAATGTCTCAAAAACAGTAGAAAATAATCAGGTGGCTTCCAGACTTCCACAAGCTTTTAAATGGTAGTGTATAATGCTACAAAAGTTTATATTTCAGATCTGAAGGATCATGTGATGAAGACTGGAGAAACGATGTCGAAAATTCAGCTTTGATCACAGAAATAAATTATATTTTATTGTATTATTATTTTAAATTGTAATAATATTTAAAAAAATTACTATTTTTACTGTATTTTGCATCAAATCAATGCAGGCTTGGTGAGCAGAAGATACTCTTGAACTTTTGAACAGTAGTGTACATCCAACAGAATGATTCTAGCTTTTTTTTACCAATGTAGTTTTTACCCTAAAAACAACTGGAAGATTAATGTGGATTATGTGACACTGTGATAATAATGTTTGTTCCAAAAGACTTGATTAAATGGATGAAACTTGTTTATTAGATATTAAACATATAGATTGTGGCAAAACAGGCTGTCAGTCTGTGTGTTGGTGGGGATTTTTCAACTATTTCAGCACATGCGATTTTTACATAGTTACGTCCAGTAGGTGGCAGGAAAGCACTGTTATGAGTGAGTAAGTCAGCAACTATTTAACGACCATTTCAGTGAAAAAGGCTGCTTTATTCAGAAACAAACAATCCCATGGCAATCAATGTCAATTATTGCAATTTCAAGAGTGAATCCGGCATAAATGCGTATGTAATTCCCGAAACCTTGTGTTTACGTGGCCATTGGTCCTGGCTGGCAGCATGAAAAACAAGTTTTATACAAATTCTAAATGGAAATTAGAAAGCATAGAAAGCACACAACGATCGCTCCCTTTACTAAAAAGCTGTTATCCATCTCCGTCGAGATCTCTAGCACTCCCGTAGAACCAGGACTATTAATAATGAAAAAATTGTAACTTAAGCCTAAATGTTTCCAATTTACGCAAGGAATACAAAAGCCCCGATATGGTGTGGGTAGATATAAAGTAGAAAGATATATAGAGAGAGACAATTACCCCTCAAAAAAGTCGGTAAGAAGCTTTCTCTTCCCGACCTCGAGTGGAGGTTTATTTTTCTCCATTTTTTAAAAGTTAAAATTAGCTTAAACGGAGCAGCGCCAATCAAACAGTCCTGTCAGTCAACGATGTCATGCGCACAGCACTCTTTAGATGTGGGGCGGGGCGTTTACATTTTAAAGAGACATAGCAATTAGCCAACTTAAAAAAAATTATTGTAAATAATCAATTCACGAAATTTACCGTATCCATTGCATGCATTTATTCAGATTTGTTATTATTATTTTTTTACTAAAATAAAAATATCTGAGGGACCCCCCCTAATTCTATTTTTTACTTCTTATGGGGGGTCCCTAATACCTTATGGGGGGTCCCGGATCCCCCCAGCCCCCCCTCAATTCGAGCACTGATTCACTCACACTTACTCTCAAAATCTCTTCTGTCTGGTATGTGTCTCAGTTTCTCTTGCTCTTTCACACACCTGATCTCTTATTCATTCACTCACTCACTTACCCGCTCATTCATTCAGTTACTCATCTGTGCACACATACACACGTTGGGCAAAAGAGGCTGGATATAATCAATCATTTTGGAGAAAATCACAGCACGCAATCTCCTCTGCTCAAACCTGCATAAATGTGGTATTAGGGACACGAGTGTCATTGGCTTGATGAATCACCAGAGGACTAACGATTATGGAGATCACTATTGACTGGTCATTCATCTCCATGGCTTTCAGATTCATGCTTGGAGATCGCAGCATAGACACAAGCTTTTATTCCTGCAAGCTATTCTTACGAGTGTCCTGGTTGGATGATGTTAGGTGGTTGCGCATTAAGAAGTTTTGACATGGGTGTCTTGTATGTATAATTGATAGCAGTCTCAAGGCCCCGATATACTCGCCGAAGTTCTTTTTCGTTCGTCGTTTAGGGGTTAAACGAAGTACGAAATACGTGAGCAGCGATATACTGTTAGCGAACATCTGACGCCGGCCTCACTGCTGAGAGCGACGGTTTGATGAATATGTAAATATGTGCTGCGCGCTTTCCTCTCAATAGCAAAATAAACGCACAACAAAATTTAGAAAACAGCAAGCATTTTTAAAAAAAAGCATAAGAAAAGCATCTGATCATAGAAACGACGGCACTCTAGTCACATCATGTTTATTTATATAGCACTTTATACAGATAGCTTAAAATCTCCTGTGGTGAAAATTAAGCTTTTAATGTTGTTTATTTGTCAATGTGGTGTTTTTAATATAAATCAAGACAAACCATGTTAAAATTAAGTCAACACCATTGTTAAGTATTTTCTCTTTAAAAATATTTTTGCTTAGTTGGGGACATTAAATATTCAACAATATTATTGATCTGCCTTAACCCTTTCACACGTAAGTTTAAAATATTCTAAATGACCCCCCAGCGTGAGTTTTTCAAGGCGACCGTTATTTAGAACTTGTCACTTTAATGTTTCCATGGTGACGCGTCATTGCTTGTCACGTGACACAGCGCAACCAGAACACAGCGCTGAATGAATGATGACCTGCTTTTATGTCATTTTTCCTTTTTTATGAAAAATATGCACAAATGTATTAGCTATAGCATGAAACACTGATATTCCGATTGTCAAATATGTGCAAGCAGCGCTGAATGAATGATGACCTGCTTTTATGTCATTTTTCCTTTTTTATGAAAAATATGCACAAATGTATTAGCTATAGCATGAAACACTGATATTCTGATTGTCAAATATGTGCAAGTGGATGGGTGTTGTTGTTTAAACATCTTTATAACTATCGCGTTAGTTGAGCTGTATGCACAATGGGCGGCGCCATTTTAGTTTGTTTACAGTTCAGAGAATCGGATCTGTTGGATTAACAACACGTCAATTCCTCCACTTCTCACGAAATGCATGAAAGTAAGTGGCCGGTGAACTGGGAGAAGAATATGGTCAAATGTAAAGCTACTTACACAATGTGTATCTGAAATTAATAAAGCGTGTGGTCTTATTATAATGGAAAGGATTATTATTGCCGCTTCCATAGACATCAGTGTGTATTTTACAAACTCAAAATCATTGTTTTGCTAGTACTTTAAATGTCTGAAACCTAAAATAAACATTATGTGGTTGAAAACACTCAATAGTTGTGATATATGACAGCACTGAGTGCGTCCGTCTCTGGCTCAGCGCCAGCCAACGCGCGAAAGCACGTTTGAATTTAGCAGTTGATCACGTGATGCACTGACCGTTCTAATCACACCGGTGTGATCGTACACTCCAGGGACCAGCCAAGACTGATCACACCGGTGTGATCGTACGTGTGAAAGGGTTAATTAAGGTGGACGATGACGCAATTTTCTTCTAGAAACAAACTTTGTTGTATTCTTTTCATGTTATCACTGTGAAGCTGCTTTGATACAATCTGTATTGTAAATAGCACTATATAAATAAAGGTGACTTTTTTTGTTGTTGTAATGATACATTTTCTGATGCTAAGCTAGGGCACATCATCAGTGATGTTCCTGATCTCATTGGGTGTTTCGGGTCTTTCGAAACATCAGACACCCTCCTTCAGGCGACCCAGCTGAGGTTGATCAGGCCTCAGCTTGTGCCCTAGCAGCATTTAACCACGGATCCGCTCTTTTGATCCAGAGCCACCTCGATGCCTTCTCTGCAGCCTCTGTGGTATTGCTAATAGCCTTTCTCCTTCTCTCACCTGTGATGCCGAGTGCAGTGTAGGCCCCGTAGAGGGACTTCGCTGCAAAGCCTCTGCACCCCACCTCCACATTGGTAAGCACCTTGCCTTCCAGCCTTGGTTGTGGCAGTCGCTGACGAGGCCATCCTATTTTTCCCTCTTCCTCTCAAAGGCTTCCTCCATTCGGTCTTCCCATGGCACGGTGAGCTCCAACATGACCAGGTTCTTTGTTGCCTCCGATATCACGACAATGTCAGGTCTCAGGGTGGTCTCGACGACATGCTGGGGGAACTTAAGTTGTTTGCCCAAGTCCACTTTCAGTTGCCAATCCTGTGCCGTGTTCAGAAGCCCTGCTGTTGTCCTGAAAGATTTTCCTGGCTTCTCTCCGGCCCTGATGAAGCTGATAGTTTGTTTGCAGGGCTTTGACCTCCGGCAACTGCTGATAGTAATCTGGATGCTCTCTGCAATTGTTTTGAGCACCTGGTCATGCCGCCAGCGATATCGGCCTTCCCCCAGAGCTCTTGGACAGCAGCTCATGATGTGCTCAAGGGTTCCCTTTCTCTGGCACAGGGCACATCCTGGTGTATCGACCAGCCCCCAGGTGTTCAGGTTGGACGGGCTGGGGAGGATGTCATAGACTGCCTGGACCAGGAACTCGATGCGGTGTGGCTCTGCCTGCCAAAGGTCAGTCCACGTGATCTTCCTCTCCACAGCTTGTTCCCATCTAATCCAGGCACCCTGACGTGCCATTCCCACTGCTTTGCTGGACCTTTCCTCCTCCACCACCGCCCTCACCTCACTTTGAACTAGCTGCCTCCTCTCCTTCCCCCGAGCCTTGTCAAACCGGGGCCCTTGAAAGGTTCCTAGCCCAGCCCTTCCTCTGGCCACTGCTCCAACTAGGACACCATGGTGCAGCCGTAACTCTGCCTGTTCTACTGCCACCTCTGCCCTCCATTTCCTGCCCGTCTTGACCTCTACAGCTAACCCAGAGATTTTGGGGTCCCTAGACTCACGGAGCTGCAGCACCTCTCTTGCACGCAAGACCTTAAACTCCTCTTCGATGGATTTTAGCGGGAGCTGCAGCATGCAGGTGTTTCCATAAAGGGCGATACTGCTTAAGCTCCTCAGGAATCCCAGCCATCTTCTTAGGTAGCGGCTGACTCTCCTTTCTAATTCTGAGATGGTGGAGATCGGAAACTCGTACAGAAGCAGAGGCCACAGTATTCTTGGCAGAATCCCATGTTGGTACACCCATGCCTTAAATTTTCCAGGGAGCCCAGTTTTATCGACATTCTTCAGCCACCTCTCCAGCTCCTCGCAGGTGTTTTTGATGGATGTTGTATCCCTGAGGCTGCTGTCGAAGATCTTTCCCAGGCTTTTTACTGGTTTTTCAGACAGGGTCGGGATTTGAGTTCCTGAGATGATAAAACGAAACTTCTCCACCATCCTGCCCTTCTTTAGCACTAAAGATCTGGATTTGGTTGGCTTGAATGACATCCTGGCCCATTTAATCACCCTCTCCAGACCCTTCAGGATCCATCTGGCTCCAGGCACTGACTCCGTTGTCACTGTGAGGTCACCCATGAAGGCACGGATTGGTGGTTGCTGCATTCCAGTCTTGGATTTGGGCCCTCTGCACTTTCAGCAGATTTCACCAACATGTTCATTGCCAGAGCGAACAGGATCACTGAAATGGTGCAGCCTGTGATGATTCCTACCTCCAGCCTGTGCCACTCTGATGTTGTTGACCCAGATGAGACTCTCAGCTTCTCTATAGTAATCCTGGATGAGGTCTCTCACTATGGCAGGAACATGGTGCCTCTCCAGAGCCTCCTGTACCAGTTTGTGGGGCATAGAGCCATAGGCGTTGGCCAGGTCTAACCACAGCACCACCAGATCACCCCCATTCTCCTTTGCTTCTCTGAGGAGCTGTGTAACCACGCCTGTGTGCTCTAGGCAGCCTGGAACACCTGGTATGCCGCCTTTCTGCACAGAGGTGTCAATGTATCCATTTTTGAGGAAGAACTCTGCCAACCGCTTCGCAACCATGCTGAAGAAGATCTTTCCTTGAACGGTTAAAAGCGAGATGATTCTGAACTGGCTAATGGTCTTGGAGTCTTCTTCTTTTGGGATCCACACTCCATCTGCACACCGCCACTGTTTTAGAGTTTTCCCTTTCCTCCAGATGACTTTTATGATTCTCCACAGCTGATGTAGCAGCTTGGGGCAGTACTTGTACACCTTATACAATGTTCCACTTGGTCCTGGTGCCGACCTAGACCTTGCCTTCCTTACTTCTTCCTGTACTTCTTTCAGGAGCGGCTCCCTCAGGTCGAATGCCTCTACAGGCTCTGGTGGTGTTATCAAGGCATCGCACTACCCCAACTCTTGTTCTCTGGAGGGGTCACTAAATGTATCTGCAAGGTGCTGGTCAATCTCACCCTTAGATGAGACTAGGCGTCCGCCTCTCTTCTGTCCGAGGAGCTGTTTAGTTAACTCGAATGGGTTTCTAATGAAGGCTGCTCTCCTCCTAGCCCTCTCCCTTCGCCGCCTCCTGTGCTGTTCGGCTTTGCGCAGGGTAACAAGCTTCTTCCTTAAGATGCTGCGCAGCTCTGTCAGTGGCCCACACTCCTCCTCACCAGCTTCCTTGTACTGCACTTTTAGGGTTTTCAACTCTTTTCTGATGTTATGAATTTTGACTGCCCTCTGGTTTTTGGTGTACGGCTTTGTTACTCCTCTCACCTCCTCCACACCAAACCTCTCAACCGCCATGCTCATTATGATGGTCGTTATAGTTTGCAGCCTCCTCTCCGCATCACCTTTGGCCGTTACTTCTAGAACCTTGTCCACATCCTCATCAAACTAATGCCATTCGGCTGTTTTACATGCTTGAGGCCACCAAATCCTCCTCTTCTCGGGCTGCATGACTGGGGGGACAGTTTGTACCACATGGAGGCTCTGGGCTCTATGGGGTGCTTCCAGGCCCTGCTTCTCCTCTGACTCACCAGGCACTATGCCTGTGCATTGTGGTACTTGCCGTGGCTCCAGACATTTCATCCGTGACTGATGGATCTTCAAGCCTCTTGCATTTTTACTTGACTTGACTTTAAAACTGCAGTGTATAAAAACACGGCTTGAAAGCGCTGGTGTTTCTGACGTCACAAACTACCTTGTAACCAATCACGTCAATGTGTGATAATCAACGAGTGGATGATCTCTGAGCTGGTGCTAGTGAGTGGAGGCGGGGCTTTTTTGCATATTCATAGAACTGCGTATACTAAATGAGGCAAGGGTGTAGAGTTACATTCAAGCTATTTTAAGGCATGAATAATTTTTTTTCAAGGAAAAAACTTTTAAACATGTAATTTTGGTGGTAAAAGGTGAGCTTTAAGTGATACAATAATTGACTACAGGGGGACTTTAAAATCAAGCAGCTTTACCGAATTAAAAATGAAAAACCGTGTCAGTGTCTCGTTTCATCAGAAGTACAACTTAATTTTTCACTATAAAGCAGCTCTCGTGTGTTAATTTTTTTACTCACGGACGTCTGGCTGAACTTGCCAAATGAACCAGAAAAGATTTCCACATCAAAGAAGGCAGAGCCTCAGCGCACACCTACTTATTACGTAATCGCCACGGACAAATGGTAGTACAAAGGTGTTTACCAGCCGAAGCAAACTTTACCGTAAAGTTCGCTTTGGCAAGCTGTTTCGAGCTCTCAAAACTAACGAACTTCGGTTTAGCCTGATTTTGTTCGAAATTACGTCACATCAGTTCGTTCTTTGATTTCGTTTGAATTATATCTTAGGTTTTTAAATTCATAGGTTTAGGGATAGTTCTTCAAATTTGCCCAAAGTTAGAAATCTAATAGACTTCTAATTAGACAATGTAACAATGCACAGTTTCACAGAGAGCATAATTAAGCCTAACAGTAAGTATCTCACCAATGGCCAAGTTTTTGAAAACACTGTCACCTCAGATGAAGCAATTCCTCTTGTTAACCGCACTATTTGGAAGGTTACTCCGTGCCATGGTGAGTCTTTGGAAGTCATCTAGAGACATCAGGGTTAATTAGGAACACTGATTCGCTGAAATGCCACATCAAGGTCACTGTAGAATGTGTCAGTAATTTCCAACATGTAATTGTTCATTGATGTGCTGTATATCAGCTCTTTTAGTAGATTTTTTTGACTGTTGCAATCTTTAATTTGACCACCATTCTGCTAATCAAAGAAAGCCTTTATCACACTTTTTATGGTTGTGAAGTGAATGTTCAAATACTATCAAAGGTAGTAGCAGAATTATTGTTTTGGTTTTTGATATACAATTCATCACAAATACATCATCAAACAGGGGAAGTACATATTGTATGTGAATGCAACTCTTTATCCATCCATCAATGCATTCTCCAAAACGCTTGTCCTATGGCGGGTTACGGAGCCAGTCTGCTGCAGAACTCCTTTCAAAAGTCTTTTAATTTTTTTTTTTAAGAATCTCTAAAATAGTGTTTTAAGATCAATTGTAAATTGTTCAAATATCATCTTTTGCCCAGAGTTTGATCACACAAAAATCACTGGTTAAAATGCCTTGAACATGAAACAATACTACCCTGTAGAGAAATGAGTGACTGGGGAAGTGTTCACAAACACTGCCATTAAAAATTCTGGAGTCAGTAAGGTGTTTTCTTTTCTTTTAAGAAATTAATACTTTTATTTAGGAATAAGGATAAATTAAATTCCTCAAAAGTGACCGTAAAGACGTTTATAATCTTACAAAAGATTTGTATTTTAAAATAAATGCTGTTCTTTTGAACTTTCTATTCATCAAAGAATCCTGAAAACAATGGATCAAGGTTTCCACAAACATATTAAGCAATACAAAGTTTTCAACATAAGAAATCTTTCTTGAGCACAAAATCAGCATACAACAACATAAATTACAGATATAAATTTGAATCGGGTCTAATGTGATCTGATTAGGTTTGAAATACAACCAGAGGTTTATATGCTTCAACCACAGCAACAGTGAACACAAAAGTAAGAGAAAAATCAGCTCTTCTCCTTTAGCAGTTTAGTTTGGTAGATTCATCCTGTGAGAGTAACTTAAAGGGGTCATGACATGTTTTTTTGTTTTGTTTTATTATGTTCCCTTATGTGCAATTATAGTATTACTATAGTTTTTTTGTACAAAAAAAATAAAAAATGTAGTGATTTATGACCTTTTCCCACCCTGTTTCTCCCCCTCTGATTCAAACAGTCTGTTTTGGAGGTGTTTCCCCTTTAAGAGTTCAGTGTTAACGCCCATTGTTATGATTGGCTAACGCCAGTGCTGCTTATGCATAAATTATTAACGTTAATCATTTTGTATCACATGTAGGCTACACAATTCTCCGCCACGTGAAACTTCGGTCTTCCGATCTTTTACCATCGTGTCAATTCTCAATTGATTTTGATTCATATGCGCGAGGGAGAGAGAGAGAGACGGAGAGAGAGAGGGAGAGCAAGACCGTTTGAAGGCGCGCGCGCGGCCGGGGCTCTCTCTATCTCTGCTCGTTCTTTCAGTAACATTCGCCCTGTCACACTCATCTACATCACTCACCGAACAAATAAGGCTTTGGCGGGCTGCATATGCTGCAAATAAACTGCATCCAACTGCTTTCCCTGACGTCTGGATCGTTCGGCAGCATTCAAACATGTTATTTGTCCACAGCCAGGAACAGAACATCTGCGTGGCGTAAACAGACCCCCTCGCTGCACGTCAACGCATGCGATGATGTCAAATGAGGCGTTGTCTTGCACTGGAGGCGGTCATATGCAAACGACTGGTACATCACTTCGTACCGTGACGTCACTAAGTTCAGAGGATCTAGAACGAGCTGTATTTAGAGCTTGATTAAATAAATGGTTCGTTTATAATGGGGAGGACGTCTTAAGCTATGAAACTTGCAGGAGGGTTTAATGGTACAAAGACCTCTTAAATACCAAAAGATCAAGGCAAATAGGCTACGTGCAAAAGCGTAGTTTCGAACTTCCGCTATTGTCAGAAGTCGGCATATCAGTTTCCGGTTTACGACTGTTCATCCGCATCCGCTATAAACAAACAAGATGAGTGCTGCTGTTGTACGAAAAAAAGAGTTCTTAAACAGATCTAAGTTTCTAAGAACTGTAGGTGGATCTATCATCTAACGCCCGTTTCACACATACCCCGTTTGCAGTGCAGGAGCAACGCGTGCTATCACATGCATTTGCAGTGAATAACTGATCCGCGGCTGTACCACAAACACATACTTTTCTTTGATTTATCCCGGTCTTCACAGTCTTCAGATGACTGAAAAATAGTAGTAGTATCGGTATTAAATGCATTTATGGTGAAATTACTAGTTTTTTAGGTCAATCTTTGTCCATTTTGACCACGAAACATGCAGTGTCACTTTAATGCAGCACAACAAAAATAGACTCGTTGCGGAAACGATCGCTGCACTGCTGTTATAGCTACGTGCCGCATCTGGAGCGGTGTGAAAAGAGAAAGCCCTAACCTGTTAACGTGGTGCGTTAGGAGCACTGCTGTGTGCCACTTGCTCTGCTTCAAGTCGCTAACAGCCATTTGAGCTTCCACCGCTTCCCGAAAAACACCAACCTTCGTGCGCAGTGGCTGCACAAAATAGACATTTTGGGCGACGCGCAAAAAAATAGTAAGTATGTGTTTGTGGTACAGCCGCGGATCAGTCATTCACTGCAAATGCATGTGATAGCACGCGTTGCTCCTGCACTGCAAACGGGGTATGTGTGAAAGGGGCGTTAGATGATAGATCCACCTACAGTTCTTAGAAACTTAGATCTGTTTAAGAACTCTTTTTTTCGTACAACAGCAGCACTCATCTTGTTTGTTTATAGCGGATGCGGATGAACAGTCGTAAACCGGAAACTGATATGCCGACTTCTGACAATAGCGGAAGTTCGAAACTATGCTTGTGCACGTAGCCTATTTGGTTTCTCATGTCATGACCCCTTTAAACATAGTGCAGCTCATTCTCCCTCGTGGACCATATCTCTTTGCCCTCACAATTGCTTCACTACCACCTCAGATATTGCTGTACTGTATATTGAAACATAAGGTGACATACAGTACGTAGTAAGATTCATTATCATATTCAATTAAGTTGACTGGTGGCAATCCATTCACACGGATGTAGGCAGGATGTTGAAAACGCTACTAGTCGAATGTGGTGACACATATATTGTGATTGAATGCCTAAAGCTGAAAAGTAGGCAATTTTGGTATTTAAAATAGTCATATCTGTATTTCGGATCAGTAAAGGGTCATGCAGTAAACTTCTCGTACACCGTTTATGTAATGGCAGAAGGAAAAAAAGATTTTTTAAAACATTCAATAATATGTATCTCCTTACCGAGACCCTGACAGATTTCACTAGCATTTTTGCATGTAGCAATTAGCATATTTCTCAGGTCTTTCAAAAGACAGTGATAACCCTTATATTGCAATCAGTAGAAATTGTATTTTGTTTGAGTACATCCATATCAAAACGTTTTCTGTGCATGTATCACCCTCAGTGATTTCATGTCCAAATCATTTGTTTTCAAACAGACAGCTGTGCCCTCATCTAATGAGAAATTACAGTGTTACTCGTCCCCACTAGAGGGAACAAATGAGTCCAGCGGTGATGGATTAGCTGGAAAAAGAGACATTTAGTACTGTCCCAGAAATGTTGTTTCGAGGATTCAAGCAGACCGTTTTCAGAACAATGTTTGCAGAAGGTCTATTGAAGAATTAGAGTTTGATGGGTGTGACCTTTACAGTGTTTGTCATAGTTTAATTGGAAATTCTGTAGGAATTACGTTTATGTCCGTCTGAATGGGTGACAAATATGTAACATGTTAATGTGTTATTGCTGCACATTTACTGCCAGGAAGAAGCGAATCACATTATAAACAGTCTCAGTCAATGCCAAATATTAGTATCTTGTCTTATACAATACACAATGCAATCACCTAAAACTACCTTCAATGTGGTTGATTTTCAAAATCAATTTTCATAATATTTTTGAGCAAAAAAAGTTTCATAGACATGGTGAAACATTACATATTCACGTAATGAGTATACACTGCAATTTTGGGCCAGTCTGGCTCCCCTGCAGATAGAAGCGTATCACTTTTCTGTTGTTGTCTTTCAGTTGCAGTACAAGGCAAGCTACTGATCAAGCTGGCTTTCATGCAGATAATAGGACTTCCTGTTGGTACAGAGTTTGATGTGCTGGTGTTTGGCATGGAGACTTCGATGCAAGGCTCTGGTGAGTGGAACAGCTTGCCTCGAGAGATAACTCCATCTCAGCGTGATGTCTGAGGGCTGGGATGCAGGAGGAGGGCCCAAAAACCTCTGGACTCCAACTCTGGATTCTGTTCTTGCTGGACTCCATGACACGCAAAGGGTGACAGATGATAAAAGAGTAATTAAGAGAAAGCACGAGGAGATAAAAGTGGAGTTTGTAATGGAAAATAAAAGCTGAAAATAATATGAGGGCAGAGAAAGAAAGAAGAAAGAGTCTGAGAAAAAGACAGCTAGACTGGTGTGGGGGTGGAGAAATGGGGGCGACTGATTCGAAAACAAGAGATACAGGAAGAGAAGAAAAAACAGAGGAGGGCAAAGGGAACGACAGCCGCCTCAAGCTCTCTTTCGAGTGGGATTAAGTAGCTGGGGCTTTTGTAATTAATGATCTTCATTCTTTACACACAGCTACTGTGAGAGCTGTCATTTCACAGCCGTCAAAGTGCGATTCATATGCCATGTGCTTTTCGCATCAGCTCTTTGATGAAAGCCAAAAGGCCCTCTAATGTCCTCTAAGCAGGGACAACTACATGAAAAATGCCACTGCCGGCCAGTCTTCGGGGAGATGATGCCACATAGAAACCTCACCATCTGTACCGCTAATTAACTGATTATTAAAGCCAAATTAGCTTTTATTTTAAGGAAAAATCCAGTCAATTGCCATAAGACAAGTGCAAATTCATTATGCTGGTTTTAATGATCACATAAAATATCACAATTTCCATTCAAAACAATGGGATTTTAGTTGCTTGTTGAATATGTATTGGATCTTTATGGGAAGTTCTTTTTACCCTCATGTTCTGTTTGGGCTCTGACAGACCCCCAAGGCAATTTTACTTGCTTTAAAAATGCATTTAACATTCAAGCATCAGATTGCGTAATGTTTTCCTGTAAAAACTGGTAATAAGGAAATTTGATAACATGCTTCAATCAGCCTCCATTTAAAAAAGAAGTCATTACTTTGGAGACTCAGAGACAGATATTAAATATGAATGTGGCAAGGTTTCACATAATATTATTTGACCGCGTACACACTGTAAAGATGCAATCCTGTTACTGTATGGCTGTATATTTATTTCATTGTATTTTTTTTATACAATGTGTTTTTGCAGCAAGGTTAGAGAATTACACATTTCATCTCTCTCTTTACACACACACACACACACACACACACACACACACACACATATATATATATATATATATATATATATATATATGTGTGTGTGTGTGTGTGTGTGTGTGTTTTTGTTTTGTTTTTACAAACATAAACCAGTAAATCTCAACTTAGTAGTGAAGCCATTATAAGTCTGTGATACCAGTAGGATTTAAGTTTCCTTCCATTTATTGAGATGTAGGCTATTGTTTATGGTGAAATTCTTGTTGTTTATATAAAATTATACATACAAATGAAAGAGAAAAACAGACTTGTTCAGTATTCAGCGATGCTCCGGGTCCTCGTGCAGTTAATGACATTTGCCTGTCTATCGCGCGGATCCCGCGTAAACGATCCGTCCTCTCATCAGCACCGCAGCGCGCGCTCACACACATACACAGGGAGAACAGAGGAGTGGTACAGTCCTTGGCTCCATCACATGTGTTTCTGACACAGCTAGAACGAACGCTTCTTGACTTAGTGCCTCTGGGTTCATCGGGTCCAGATCGTTGTCTCGTTATTTAGACAGTATCTGTGGCTGGTCGTTTGGGGAAGAATTCCCCCCCGCTCGAGAGCACTCAGTGTGTGAGAGACGCGGGAAGGCGTGACTGCGGGAAATTTATCGTCCTAACCGTTATTTTACCTCATCTCACAGCTGCTGCTTTTAATAAGTTTGGATACCTACTGTAAAGTTTTTATTCATCTCGTTCCACTACAATGGGGATCTAAACCGAATTTTACGAGGTAAGAAATTATACGAGGAACATTAGTGTCAGGTTACTTTTGTTTCATGTTGCTTTTACTTGTTAGTTGGTTCAGTTGGATGACGTTTGCCAATATGTTGAGACATTTGTAGTGATACCACTGTTTTTAATGAACAACGTATCCTTTCAAGTAGGCTAGTGAGTATTTTATTGACCAGTTTGCTGCTGTAATTTGCAAGTTGGAATAGGCTACTCGGTGTCTGCATACACTTTAATGGCATGAATTCCGCCCAGCTGCACGGAAATAACCTGACACAAACTTGTAGCATTTTGCAACCTTGGGGAATGAAATTCATGCATAGAATAGCTAGGTTAGGGATGGACTGAGGACCTGTCCTACGTCCCACAGCCAAATACTGTAGGCTACTTGACATGCCATGAACATGTTTGCAAATATAATCCTTCACAAACAGGTTGTTAACCATTTATCTTCAATGCACAAAGCCATGGTGCGGATTATTTCAGGGCTTGAATTTCCTCAAAGGAAGTCAAAAGAAAAGCCCCCCCCCCCCATACAACTGTAGGTCTCAAGACTCTCAACACGTTCTTCAGTAGCACAATGATTAAAAAAAATAGACAAGACAGTGACAAGCAGCGCGCGTATTTTTGCCAAAGTTTAGCGAACAGTCATCGCATTCGTTGTTGCTGTATGTTTCGGGCGGTAGGTCGGTAAATTACGTCAAATTATATTTTAGGCTACAAATACATCCTAAAACAATTGGTGACGTTCAAAATGTTAACTGTTAATTGCCGCTGCTAGCACAGTTAACTAACGTCAAATTACAATCTGTTGCGCGAGACAGTTTCCACAGCATTGTTAATTACTTTTTACGTTTATTAATTAAATACGATATCTCAATTTCAATTACAAGACATACGACCATTGTTCTCTTCATGAGACATGAGAATTGAACATTTTTCAGATTGAATTGGTCTCTAGCTAATCTGATCCTTGGTTCATAGACTCCTTAAAGGAGCCAGTTCATGTAAGTGACTGAACCATTAATTTACAATACAGATTAAATGCGGTTGCAGTTATATTATTGTCTCAGATAACTTATACATGTAGATGAGCATATGACTAATTGAGCTCATTTGTCATCAAGGGCAATGGTGGCACCAAACGATTTACAAGGCAATACTTCATCAAATCAGTTGAACAAGGATTATAAATGGCTCTCATTAGACCCTGATAAAGATTATTGAACAGTTATCAAGTAAGGTATGACTAAAATAGATTTTCAAAGCCTTTTGCAATAGCATTGATTCATTTAAACTGCTTCCGTTTCTGTTCAATTATAACGCTGACAACTCCTTAAAGTACATATTGTTATTGAAACCCAGTTGTCTTTATCCCACATATAAATTTTGCTTTTATACGGTAGAAAAAATAAAGACCTCATTGTGATATAACAAAAGATGCACAACATCAGGAAAAAAAATATTTGTTGTGACTGAAAAGGTACTCGGAGTAGAGGCCTGCCATTTTGATTTGTACAATGATGATCTTGATCATGATACAGAAACAGTGTGTTGATATTCACATTCTGTAGATCCTTAGATTCACATTCTTCTTACGCTTTGTGAATAAGACAATGGCGCATTGAAGCCCAACACATTTTCAGCCAGTTCATATTATGATTTTTCTGTTTTTTTGGCACATTAAAAATAGAGGTCATATTGCGAACATGGACCCCTGATTGCAGAGAAAACAACATCATCCTCTGATTAGGGAAAAGTACACTTGTCGTCTGGTTGGGGGATGAAAAAAGAAAGAGGAAAAAACAAAAGGTCACTAATGTCAGTTGCTTATTTAGAAGATATTGTCTGTCATGTATCACATATTCAGCTGGTAAGAGAGTGAAGCGTTTGATACAAGGTAAAAGACTATAACAAATAACACTCAGGGAAACAACAAAAAAAAAAAAGAGAAGTCAAGCTTCAATGAAGTAAAAGGTTGCATTCAGCCATGCTTCATAAATCATATTAATCTTATTTATTGTTTTACTGCAGAGTGAAAAACTCAACAACAACAAAAAAAAAATATCACCATCAAGTACCTTTTTATGATATCCTATCCTATTTGCAGAAGTAACTCATAATGACTCATAATGATGTTACCATAGTCAGTCTTGCGGCGTGGCATTTCGCTGATTGGCATGCAGTCCATCTATAAATGACAATTGTGTTCATTTTTCTTGATACAAGTTTGAAAAAATACTCTGAAGGACAAGTTAATTCTACAATGACATTTTTGGCAGTTTGAGTAGAAAAGCCCTGCTCACCTCTTTCAATATTTGTTTATTTGCTTGAGCACTCCAGGTGAAGTAGCTTTTTTAGTCCAGCGTAGAGAGAGATAGAGTGAATAAGACTGTGTGTGTGTGTGTGTGTGTCTATGAAAGTAGCTCAGCCATCAGTGCCTATTTCAATAGTGCTAGCAAACAGGCGCAGGTTAATGTACCCTGACAAACACACACTGCCAGCACGTCAGCCTCTGCGTTTCACATTTACACTATATTTATTCTGCATAATCACCGTGGACAGACCCGATCTCTGTTGGCTTAACATTGTCCAGGTTATCACAGCCTGTAAAGGATTAGTCTGATTTATCATCTATACAAAAACGTCCCCCCCATATGCCACATTTTTAAACTGTGGAGGATCCTTGGCTGAAATCCATTTATAGTGTTTGCTCTGGATTTACCCCTTTTTTAACCATTGCATGCTTCGACTAACAAGAACACAAACAAATGCTTTAACAAGCAAGTTTGCGTAGATGCCAGGAGGCAGGCACAAATACATCTTGCTCAATATTTGCTTCAAGCAACACAGTTTACCACCTCAGAGAATTAACAGCTAATCAATTTAAAGGCACTGTAGATGAATCCGAGATGTTATACTGTTTGCCGGCAGTTGCAGTTACAGGATCCTACGGCCAAATTGACATCTGATTTCCCTCGTGAACTTCAGCACGTCAACAAGACTTACACATATTGATTACTCTTTAAACTGGTGTCATTTAAAATTGACTTGCCAACAGCTGAGTGAAGGACAAATCAGGATTAAAAAAAATGCACAGACACAAATGCAAAGTAAGTCTCAAAGGACTAGACTGTCTCAGCAAGAGCAGTGGCTATATAGCGATTAATGCTTTTGATGGATCCATGGATAGAATATCGGTCCTTTTTCAATAAGTTGTTTTGTGCAATGTTACAATAAAAGGCTGCATGCAGTGTTTTAAATTGTACTTGGTTTGTTGTTAAGGACATGTCTGAAATGCAATCAATGAAAAATGTAACCCTGGCAATGTACCTGTTTAGTATTATTGTGTATCTAATCTACTTTATTAGCTAAAAACCAGGCGCATTTCATTGTGAGACAAGCTGAAATACATGTCAGCCAAAGTCTCTTGTGCATTGTGTTTCTGTGTGCTTATTAGTACTGAATTGTGATGGATTGCTACCTGCAGCATCTGTCTTTACATGATACTTTACATGATTTTACAAGAACCAGTAGTGTGATTTATTGCTATTGCATCTGTATCTCGAAACTTTCTTTTTGGAGCATCTAGAAAGTGTTTGTGCATTTCTGGTCATGCATTTTGTTTCACCCTAAGGGATGAGAACATTGTGGATTGTGCTTGTGTGAGTGTGTGTGTGTGTGTGCAAGTGAATTGCTTCAAGTCAGAGACATTCTCTGTGTGCTATAGATGTTCTAAAGTCCATTACAGACTTGGCTGCCTGCACTACACTTTTCCAACCTCCATAACATCCTTGTTTCTTTTAAATTCTCTCCCATTCTCTTTTTCTCGCTTTTCCCCCATCTTCACCCTCCCTCCCACACCCCCGCACTACTCTCCAATTTGCTGTGGAGCTCTCTTGCCTGCCTCCTGCTGTGTTGGAGGCAGCCTATGATTTGCCACAGGCAGGAAGTGCGCTGACCAGGCTGTGGAACTCGCCAGTATCCCTGTTCCAAACTGCCTCAGCTCTGGAACCAAGAGATTTACATTAATGTCCTGCAGAGATGACAGTCAAAACCTAATGCTATAGATGAGAACAACAACTGAAGAGAAAAACGGGAGAGGGTATAACATGAGTAATGAGAGATGCTTGTGGATCAAATGATATTCTGTAATGAAATTAAATTGATGATTTTTTAAATGCGGTTTAGGATAGAGTCAATTCATTTGGATTAGGATCTCTAGTGTGGTGCGATGAGGTTTGCTTGCTGCTGAATATTTGAAAAACAGGCAAGGCCATTAAAAAGGCCACTATCCTTTTATAATTTGAGGTGAAAACCATTTCAGATGATTACTGATAAACATTTTTCCTAAAACGCAATGAAGAAAATCTGCCATGTTGAAATCAAAGTTATTTTCCCTTCAATCTTCATCTTGATATGAAGTCAAGGCAAATTGGTTTATTCATTTGCTTTCCTCTGCTGTCACTTCATTTGCTCTATACTGCTGAATATTTTCACCTCAGCCTTCCCCCGTTAGTTCTCTCTTTTGCTTTCCTTTCATTTAACTTATCAAGTGAATGAAAACTTGGTAGGTCTAGGTCATCTTTAAGTTTATGTAGCTACAAAATATTGCATTTTGTACAGTCTATGGATTTACAGGGCTCGACATTAAGCCTTTTAATGTACTTGTCCGAGTAAAAAAGCTTGTCTGGATTTTTTGTGTACGTGTGTTGTAAATATAATTTATTCTGAAGCAATATTCTCATGCAGTGTTCAATCAGTGCATTATCTGCACCTTTAAACGTACAGTATGTAATTTTTGGCCACCAGGGGGCACTCGATCTAAATAATAACAAAAGACGTACTTTGATGACGTCGGGAAAGAGCGTGGGCTCACGGGAGTTGTTGTCGCTGTCAATGCCAACCAGCCCTCTGAGGGAGAGAGATAGGCAGAGCGCGCGCGAACGTTCATTGGAACGTTGTCATTCCCCACATTCCTCACTCATTCTAACTATGCATTTTGATAATCTCGTCTTTTCGAACAGAGAGATATATGAATGATCAGACCCCTATTGAATCAGTATTCCATCTAGCTTGTATTAATAGATGTTAAAAAAAACACGGTCAAAATATAATTACGATTATACTATGATATCGAACAAGATAACGTTAGTGAACTGCATATGAAGCTACTTTCTCCAGCTATATATAGAACAAATATGAATTTACATTATAGCTACATGAGAGCTAGCCCGTCTGCGTTTTACACATGACATCATTTCACAAAATATACGGATAGATATAGTTAGCTGAATGGGTGCTTACCTGTTTATTAGAATGCAAGCGAGATCGGCATCTCTCTGTAGCCTATATTTAGCTTGTCACGAAGCTCTCTACATTTTTGTAAATGCAACCCTACAGTTTACCCGTGTCATGCTTCTCCTGTCCCAAACCCTTCTCGGGTCATATTTTTCACCCGTACGTTTGCTAGGGTGACCATATTTTGATTACCAAAAACCAGGACACTCGGCCAGCAGTTTTTTTTAAAACCAGGACATTTTCATCACTTTATTAAAACAGCCTGTATGGCCAGGACAGAACGTAAAAAAACAGGACATGTCAGGACTGTTGGTCACCCTAACGTCTGCGCTTTGAGCTGGCTCCAGCAGCAGAACGTGCAGGCAAAGCGTAATCGTGGTTCATAACTCATGCCAACTCTCACGCATTCAGCACGAGACTCATGCAGTTGAGCCAATTCTCACGCTCTCACACCACACCCCTGATTTCTCACGCTGAAGTGTCAACCCGGTCGGTCAAAGCCAGAAAGATGAGTTTATGTATAGATCTACCTGTTGAGCCACTCGTGATCGATTAGTTTTACCGCAAATTAGTTAAAATATCCTGTAATCTAGAGCGAGCGTGCATGCGAGACAGATGTTGAGCTCCTAACCGCGCACGCTCACGATGTCAGAGAGGTAAGCGAGCGAGAGATCTTGCGCGTGCCGTGCAGCCAAAGCCCCCTCAAGTTTGGTGCAGTTGCAAAATGATACTAGCTACTACTTTTTTTTTCTACGTCGTTTTCTTTTCTTTTACAGTCCATGTCTTCGAGTTAAACTATACATTTCGGCAGTGGCTCAGTGGTTCATGTAGGTTGTCTACAAACTGGAAGGTTGGTGGTTCGATCCCCGGTTCCACCACCTGTCGAGGTGTCCATGAGCAAGACACCTAATCCAACCTGCTCCCGACGAGTCTCTGCTCGCTTGTCTCCGTCCGCTCTGGCATCCTCTGTGAACGGCGCTTTTTCTTGCGCGGCTCGAGCAGAAGGAGAGAGAGAGAGAGCGGTAGCCGGATCGTCGGCAAAAACGTCCAGACGACCCCGCAGGGTAATTAAATCCATCTCGTCGCACTCAGGGCAGCCGCAGTCATGGCCAATAAGGAAGCGCATATGTGCCGGTCTCCGCCGACGAGCGGGCCTCCACACGAGGCACAGGTGATGCGAGGCATTTGGAACAACGCCTCGGAAATTTGCTCTTGATATTATTTTCTGTTGAAAACCAGATTTTTTCCCACAAAAATCTATTTTTTCCCAAAATTAAGTCTGGAAAATGGGGGGTCGTCTTATATTCAGGGTCGTCTTATATTTGGGTATATATACGGTAAGTACATATGTCATAGAAATATAACATAGATAGTTATTTTTGCTATTTTTAAAGCAGAAAAAATACAAAATACATATTGTACCTTTAAAGGGCAACCCTAATCCTTTTAAATGTATGCTTCATCTTTCATTTTAAATTCCTAAATTTGATCAATAAATTAAATTATTTAGAATAATAAGACACGCCTGTTACCCTAGGTAGGGATGATGGAATTAAATAATTTACACTGAAAAATTCCAATTGCATTAAATAATGTTATGAGATTGTTTTAAAAATACAAATAAGAAACGTTGGAAAGAATCATACTTATAAACATAACACTAAACTGCCAGTAGGTGGCGGCAGGCGACCGTCTTAATGAGCGGGTCATTGATTCAGAACGAGACAGATGTTTATGAATGGGTCATTGAATCTTTGACTCAACCGATTCGTTCAAAACGCTGAATCATTCAGTAATGAAACATGGTTGAGTGTTGCTGTGAGATGCTATGATTCTGCTGTGATCTTTGTTTGGAACTATTTTCGCTGCTGAAACAACAAAAACAGTCAATATTGCATCTAAAATGTAAGTGACTTAATTTTAACTGTTTATTGAAGTGCTGTATGAAATCAGTCACATTTTCAATCATGGTGGTATTCAGGAAAACAGCACTCGTCGTGTGAGGTTGTATATGATAAATGTATCATATGTTAAAAATATAAAAACTCCACAATTAGAATTTTTCTTTGTGTTAGCTGCTCTCACTTGTTTAGATTTCTCCTCAAGGCTGCGCGAGCATCAACAGCACAACCTTGTTACCGTCAGTATTTCACTATCGATCGTAACTTAAAATAAATGTAATTAAATCAGATCCATTCTCTCGTTTTAGTGATTCCCTAGTTATTTTTTTTGTCATTGACGTTCTAATCAGGCTACTTGTCCGGTCGGGCAAGTACAATTCTCTTTTACTTGTCACTTAAAAAAAAACAAGCGTTAATGTCGAGCCCTAGATTTACAGGATTCTGCACTGTTTGTCAAAACGACTCCATCACATCTAGTTCAAATGGAACATTGCTGGCCATAATGCTAGCAAGATGTTTTACGTTCTTATTGATTTATAATGAATTATAATGAATGTATATATGTATGTAGATTAAAGTAGCCTAGGCTACTGTTAGCTGTTTTTTTTAAATGTTTTTGACATGAATTCAATACAGGCACATATTATGTGTGTGTGTGTGTGTGTGTATGTGCATTTATTTATGACCGTTTTTTTCTGAAATATAAGCCGTAATGCAACTTAAATTCTAAAGTGACTTATATAAATGCAGTTAATGCAAAACATGGTTTCATGCATAGGGGTATAGGCCTACGTGAGTCTATTTGTACATCGCATTTCCCACACGTCGATACGATAGTTTGTTTCGGTTTAAATAAATATAATACAAATTGTTTACTAAAATATATATTTTTTTATACTTTTAATTTTAATTTCTGTTCTGAATAGTGTTAGATTGAAAGTGTTTGTTGAGGAGTGAGGGGAGCTAAAATGTTACAGTAAAATTTTTAATTTACTGGTATTTTACATAATTTCTTAATGTAATAATGTAACTTGTACACATGTGCAACCTACCTTGAACCTGTGTAACTTATAGTCATGCGGAAAATACGGATAATGAGCATGAGGAGTTATCTTTAGAACATAGGACGTAAGTAAAAAAAAAAAGCCCATGGCAGTGCCGTGTGAGACATATCAGTGTGATGTTTTGTTTAATAAGACCTGTGATCTCTGTATTCTGTTAGTGACTGCTATCATCATTACCTATATAACCTCGCTCCCACCTCTTTAAACGTTGTAATAGTTTTGTTTAATCATTTTAAGACCCATGCTGAAACAGATTTTCACAAATTTATTCCTTTCCCCATTGAATTGAGATTAAAATGCAGTAATTAAAACGTCCTTTCAAATGTCCTAATTAAAACGTCCATTCAAATGTCCTAGAACATCGTCATCTTGCAAGAGTTTTTTGTGCATTATTGTGACGTTTAGGAAAATATTGGATGTCTTATTGATATTAAAGATTGATATTAAAGTAAGGATTCAATAATCATTAAACCCTTTAGTCATCTCTGAGGAAGTTGCACATCCTAGTAGATGATTTTAGACAGAATATCTGATATAACTGTTAAAGCTCTAAATTAAATCTCACCGGCAAACCTCTTCCAGCAAGTCCAAGAAAAGCACAGCCTTGAGGTCATGAATACTGAAAAAGACGAACACAAGTGGATGTGTCTTCCTCCAGGCCTGTGCACATCTGTGTCTGCTGCATCACATCTCCACCGTGATGCGGGGGTGGTGAAAATGACGACCCCCAGACAATAGTGGCACTATCCCAGGATGCAGCAGTGTAGTGTGGGAACAGGCACTGGCTAATGGAAGCGTGCCCTTGTTTCCCGTCTGTATTTTTTTCTTCCCGTTGTCTCACAGCGAGCGAGTGGCTGGGCTGGGCTCGGGGAGAGCAGTGCAGTGCATGAATTATGCAAAGCTGTCAAAGCAAGCTATTGTCGGTGGTGGCGGCCACACTAAAGCTCAGAACGGTTTGGGTGGGGGGCAGCGGCGATGGAGGGGAGGGGTTCTGTATTTCTTCGGGTTATGTGCACTTAGTATCCTGGAGCGAACTTAAGTCTCTGGTCTTGGACTGTGGAGGCCAATTTGAAAGATCCGGGGAGGAGGATTAAAGAAAGGCTTCTAGACGAAGGGGAAGGGAGTGAATTGATGGAGAGGAGGTCGTTGCTGATGCGGACTTAAAATGATTTTGATTCAATTAAAGTGTCATGCATTCTAATGAGATGCTAACACTGGAGAAACCCACTTATATTTTCACCTATATTTTGGTGGATGTTAAATTAATTCTTAATCTTAATGTAGGGAGTTATAAAATGTATGATTATGCGGTTCTATATAATCATAGGCGTACATAAACAATGCAGCCGCCATAGATGTTAACAGCACAGTGTCATCTGGGTACTCTGTCACAGAGAGAGATCTTACAGACTACCACCGAGAATTTATTACGTACACCGTATTAAATAATGAGCAGGATTACTCACTGTCTGTATGTTGAAACCATGCCATTAATGATGACCAAAGCATTTTCTAGAAATTGGAAAGAGAAGTAGCTACTTACTGTATCAGGTTATTTTATTGCGTGCATTTTGTCTGCAGCAACCCTCTCCCAAGAGGCAACTCATTTGGAGTGATGTATGATTTGACCCATTCTTAAGTTGCATCTGGTAAATATATAAATCAGGGATGTGCAGATTTAACTCTGGGTGTTTGTTCCAGTCTCATGTTTCTGCCTGACTCGGATGCTAAGCCCGTGTCGACCCGCGAGACACTATGTTTTGTTAGAGTACCACAAAAACAGAAAAGACAGCAAAGATTATTAGGTGAGACTGTGAGATTATAAATATAGGTCGATATGGAGCGCATCAGCTTTTTCCATCCTGTTCTAGCCATAATTCCCTTCAAAGTAGTTTGGTTCAATTTAATTGGTTTTACTTTCACATTTGTACTTTCTGAAATAAAATTATTAGTTTCTTACTGTATTTCAGTTAGATTCAATGCAAGATATTTGTATAAAATAATAAGCCATATGCCCCAAAAAGTTTACTTTACTGTAGATGACGTCCTTATTCTTTGTGTTTAAATTGTGTGATCTTTTTCATTCATGTCTCTTTGGCCTATTTGTCATTGTTCATGAGAAATTTTCGCTCCTATAGAGCGACACTACATTGCAGCATGCTTCTCTAGCTACATCTCTTTTTAGAAGATACATCTCCTCTTAGAAGTTCACTTAAAGTTACTTTTTACAAAGGATGATTGTGTGCAATGTTCCGGTTGAAAAGCCTGTTAGTTATTCTATCGGCTGGCACTCTGAGCTGGAGTTTTTACAGCCAGACCATCTCCCCCTTGGCCTTCTTTCACCAAGTAACCATCCCATGTCTCATTGGATGAGCCGCTTCGAAGCTAATTTATATACTCCAGAGAAGTAACTGGATACTGTTAAAGTCTGTGGTCTCTTAAAAAAGCCCACATTTGATCCATTTCCAGCCATATATTTCCATACCAGAATAGTTAAAACAAGCAGAAAAGTCCTAGTGCTGTGGTGACTAACCTATTTGCCTGGAAGTTTGCTTATTAGGTAGGATACATCCTTACATTTTGTAGTTACATTTCGTTTCTCATATTTCAGACATGAATCAATAATGAACCCTACATCAGTTTGAATAAGAACAAATTTACTCTAGTATTCTCTGATGTTTTGAATATGGATGTTGATTTTTGAGAAGTTCAGAGAAACGAGAAAAGAAGTTCCAAGGAGAAGCAAATGTATGCATATGAAACATACTGTGGATTAGTTATTTTAGAAGATGTTTTCTCATGAAAGTGATTAACAGTCATTGGAGGTATGATGGTGGTTCTTCTCATTTTAATAAAAATCCATATGTAAATTTTGAACGACTTCAATGGCACCTAGTAAAACATCTTGATCATACCTAGGTTTTAAATGACTAAAAAACTTTCTAGGATTTATTTCATATAACTTATTTCCGTTGCATTCATCCATTCCATCTGTCACTTATTATTAATATAGGAATTAATTACTAATCTAAGGTTAGAGGGACTGAGCAACGATGTTATCAACACTGATTTAAAAAAAACACGTTTAACTGACTATCCTGTATACGGCACATGCACTAAATGCTAAGCACAGAGTAGTCAGATTTACTGTTGAATCATTCTGCGATCTCCCTGAAATCCTTTTTTATTTATTTATTTTTTTTTTACTTTCTGCTGAGTGCTATCTGAATTGTTCTGAATGATTTGTCTGGATCTAACCTGTTCTGGAAAGCTGTATATGATGTTTGTGGACGCCTAATGGATTCACAACAACTGAGAGCTCCACCAGATAAGGGACCTTGACTTTGAACCAATGCAGTCACCCATGGTTAAATAAATTGGTGGCAACCTTCATGACCCGTCTTTCTTACCTGAAGCGCATTGGCTATTCTGCGGATGGTGTGAGAGTGTGGATCTGTTGGCTGCAAGTGCACATCTACAGCAAGTCTCTTTGTTCAGTAATTACATTTCATTGGGACTAGCTGCGGATATCGGATTCCACCTCTGACCCCAAACTCCATAAATAATGATCATCATAGTAATGTCAGCCAACAAGCCCAGTACTATCCAGATGTTGTATGCCAAGCTTCCTATCTTCATCTCCCTTTGTGAACCCCAGATCCAACTTATCAACCTTCTACACCCAAACCAGCGCATTTCTTGTGTACTTTCATCTGATAGCACAGCATTTTTATGAGCACATTGTGGTTCTGCCTTATTATTAGGTTTTTATTGTGTAATTTATCAGCAAAAGCAATTTGTGTGCATCCTTGAAAAACATTTTATGGACGGCACTGTTTTTAATAAATAGAAAAAAACTTTTATTCAGAGACATGTTTTTTCTTGTATCAATATTAAATGTTTTAGTTTTTTGATAATTGTTATTCATTTTGTTCTTGTCATAAAGATAGCCTTGCTGCTGACATGGAATTAAAAAATATACAAACAAATAGATCAATAAAATAATTAATACATAAGTCCTGAGCTTTGAAAAGATATTAAAGGGATAGTTCAACCAAAAATGAAAATTCTACTTAACCTGTATTGGCATTGATGGTTCCATGAAAAATCTTTAGCATCCATGGAACATTAATTTACAATACAGAAAATGTCTTTTTCGGGGGGAAAAATATCTTCAGATTATTAAAATGTTCTTTACATTAAGAAAAAAACTGTTATTTTAAGAATTTTTGTTGTGAAAACACTGGGTATGATTTTTCTTCTCAAATTTTAGTTTTTAGTTAACCGTCCCTTTAACTTAAAAGTGAAATGTTGTATTTGCTTTTCATTTGATTGATAATTTACAATTGTAATCCGTTTTATTTTCTTCTGATTTATTGGTCAGCTATAGAGCCCAGGGTCACTATACACAGTAACTTGCGTTCTTACCCTTTTCAGTTACGCCAGATGGTCGGGTATCTTATTTAGTGAAGTCGTTGCCATTAGATCATCATAAGTGAGGTATAGTCAAGTGACATGTTCTTGCCTGGTTGCCTCTTGCTACAATATAGTTCCCACTGGCCCCTCTGCTCACTGCTGAGTCTTTGCTTTTCAATGGCCCCATGGGTCAGTGCCCATCTGAGCATGATGACCGCCAAAGCTATACTGTGATTTATATCTCTGCTTCTCATTCCTTCTAAACTTTTCTAAGTGGGTGATTTCTAGCCTGTATTTGCTAAACCCATGCCACTAACATTTTTAGGTGTTCTTAATAATGAAAGTATAAAGTATAAAATGTTCTTACAATCTCTTGATGAATAAAGGACATTTGAGAGCACAATTACACATTTTAATTTGATGTGCTTACTAATCAGCCATCGTGCTTTTTGTCTTGGAAATTAAACCAATGATAATCTTATAGACTTGGTGACCAGTTTTAAGGACATTTAGAGCTAGACCAGTATGTCTGAGCCTCCCTTGCCCCTAGCTAATCTAAATTGATCCGAATACGGGGGCCGTGTTACCCGAGGATAACTCAGTGGGTGCTGTCCAATGCAAAGAAGGATAGAGGGTTTCTGCTGGTGTGCTCAGGCAACCCACTGCGCCTTTGCCCAACATCACACTCAAACGAGAGAATAAAATGACCAGTACTAGAAGACAACTATATTTAATTAATCTTGCTGAAATATTGTCAAGTAAATTATAGCTCACTCTCTCTTTCTGACAAGCTCATTTTGATGCCCGCACACCATTTATTTTTACCCCAATCGTATCCCATTACTGTGGGCGTATGCAGTAATGCTGACCTCTGTTTCCTACAGTGTTTTATTATCCTCATTGTTTCTCTTGTCCTCTTTATAGTGCTTTAAACTGACAGTGGGGTCTCTAGGCAAACACGTTCTGCACTTGTGTTTGTGTGTAGACTGCTCCACTAGATAAGATTGACGACACTCGAGAAGAAGCCCTAGGAATATCCTTAAACTTACACACCAGTGAAACTCAAGCAATTCTCCAGAGCTTTGTAGAACGGTTTTGGCACAAACCTCCCAGAAAACCTACTAAAGGCTTACAAGTGTGTGTGGATCTCTCATGACAAAGCTAGTGTAATGAAAGCGAACAGTTTTAGCATCACTTCGTTTGACTTTGCATTTGCTCGAAAATGCTGCATTTTTTTCTTTCTTTGGAGGACTGGGTTGAATTCTGTTTCAATATGGTTGAGTTATGGGACATGAAAATTACTCATTTACTCACCCTTATAACATTCCAAACTTTTCTCTGTGGAGCACAAAATATATATATTTTTTAAGGAATAATTTCCCCAAAAATGAAAATTCTGTAATCATTTACTCACCCTCAAACTGTTCCAAACCTGTATGAATTTCTGTGTTCTGCTGAACACAAAAGAAGATATTTTGAAGAATATGGGCAACCAAACAGTTGATGGATGTCCACAACGGCTTTCTACAATGGATGTCAATGGGGGCCGTCAATGGTTTGGCCAAATTCTTCTTCAGAAATTGGGTGACCTATCCTTTTAATTTTTTTGGGTGAATTATCCCTTTAAGTATGTAAATGTCTTTTTTTTTGTATATAATATTTAAGCAATAAGGTTCGAGAGGCTGTGCTGTATCGTGAATAAGTCACCGCGACTTATTCACAATACAGCACTAGCCTCGAGTACCTTATTGCTTTTATAAAACGTTTACCACACAATAAGTACAAAAAAAAATGTATTAGTGCAACTTTCATGAAGTAAAATCACTAAAAGCTTTCCTTCCGCTAGAAAACAAAATGGTCCCTGACCGTGAACAGCAACAACGTTCCAATGTGTAATATGCATGAACGCTCAAATAAAAACAACAGGAACCATTCTTTTTATTTTTATTTTTTGTTTTTTACAACACAGAATGTAATATTTCCTCACACAAATATAGCTTATCTCTCAGGATGAGACAATTAACGTTCATTTTCCGTTAATTTCTCTCTGCACTTAAATAAACCTTACTAAATATTTACATAAAGAAAAACACAAGGGCACATATTTTGATAGGTAGCCTATTTTATCTATTTTATTAATGTTATTAGAATGCATTTCTAGAATTCTGCCTAACAAGAGATACATTTTTTTCATTGTTGTTTATTTAAATTAATTTGAACATCTCCGTTTATGTTGATACGGTGCTTGCTAAGGGTGTTGTGCAGTGATAAATAGAACCGTTGGGTGAAGCGGTCATAGCCGTGTTTTATCATGAATAAAGCACAGCTATTGACCAATCAGAATCAAGGAATGGAACTAACCGTTTTATAAAATTTCTTAAAATATTGATAATGTAAATTTACACCTTTTTTTTTAAAAAAAATGTAAAAGCTAAAAAGTAATTATTCTTTTTGTCTGTAATTGTAAGAAGAGGAACCTTTGTTAAAGAAACAAGGTTTACGAACCTTGAGAGATTAATGATATGGTTTAACAATGTTATCAGAAAAAAAAACTAGTTGCTGTGCCCCCTCTTACTTTGTCTTAGTGACTAATTGTTTTTCTAAGGCTGTACAAGGAACATGATGAACTAAGCAGGAGTGACATTTCTTTAAAGCTTTGTTTCTTTCTTTTATTCCCCTCTTTACCTGTTTCTTTCTCTCACTAAGCAGTGTTTTTTTTGTCTCTCAAGGCAGGGGGAGTGGAACTAAGAGTGGAGAAAGAGGTGCATAGACAGACTGACAACTGGAAAAGAGCAAACTTGAACAGACAGAAGCAAGAGAGAAGCGTAGAAAAGGAGGAACACAGCATGAATGTAACATGGAGGTGAAGGAGCGTCGGCCTTACTGCTCTCTCTCTCGGAGCAGGAGAGAACGAGGGAGAGACTGGGAGAGGGAAGGAAACAGAGAGGAGGGGGAGGGCTACAGGGAGGGTCCCGGGAACCGCCGTCACGCCGGCTCATCCTCCATCCTTACCCAGAAATCCTATAGTTCCAGTGAGACGCTGAAGGCCTTTGATCAACACCCATCCACCCAGGGGCTTTATGGGCATCGTATGCCAGACATGGTGCCAAGGGACACAGAGAAATGCAGAGCTCCAGGTAAGTGCTCTTTAACATTCACCATATGGACAGGAGACTCTGGAGACCTTCAGGCTTGCAAATGTGATGTTTTTCAAAACCAACAAGGAAAAGAAAAACGGACGTCTGAAATGCTTAAATCAAAACATGTAAAAAAGAAATAAATAAGAAATACTGTACAGTATGCAGCACAAAACTGAATAAATCTAAGCCTTAAGATAACAGTGGCATACTGTCATCAGTAATGTGACCGTACTTCACCTTGAGCTCCAACCCAAACAAGAGCTAAATCTTCAGATTTAATTCAGTCTTATCCAGAAAATAAGTCCCATGTCCTTGAAAAAAACATTCTTGACCATAAAAAGAAGACATTATTTTCCAAGTAAATTTTAGGGTGAAGAACATTTCATAATTTTGAATGTAGTTTAGCTAATATTTCTGATTGGATAAGCAGTAAAATTCCACAGAAATCCAGCCTAAAAAAAGCAAGCAGCAATTTATTTATAATTTTTTTTACAATAAACAATACATTTACAACAAAAAGACATACAGTATAGTGACCAAGGTAGACATTCAATCTACAATAAAACAAGAATAAACCTATAATATAGGTTACAGAATTGTTACCAGATGTATGCTTTCAATCCTGGATACAAAATTATTTAATTTCTCAAATGTTTTGTATTTTCCCTCTTTTTAATAAGAGCTCTATACAATGAAACATGGGGAGCTAATTCATTATACATCTTAAAGGAACTACTTTGCAGATCATTTACCATCCAATACACACTTTTTTTCTAAATCGGTCTGATTGTATGGGTTGCAGGCAGCAATTTAACTGCTGTGTTGCATTGTGATCCAACACCTACTTATTTATTTCAGCTTGAAAATGAATACCTTTTATATATTTTTTTATACGATGGTTAGACAGAGCCACGAAAGTGGTAGATGTAGTTTTTTGCAAAGTAATGTAAGCCCTCAATAAAATTAATTTGTTCAATTTACTGGGTTTCTTGTATTATTTGAAATATTTTCTTTTGTGTTGCAGTCTAAATTAAAGTACTTTTAAAACACTCCTGTTAGGCCATTGGTTCAGGTTGGGCATATGGGTTAACTTCATTTTCATTACAATTTTTTTAATTGAGCCTAGCAGACACTCATTTGCTGATTATTCACAAACTATTTTATAAATATTTGATGGTGTATCACATGATGAGACACTTTTTTCAAGTGGAAGGGTAGAACACTGCTCATTCAAATTTAATTTCATTAGAAATACACTTAGTTGGTAAGTTATGCTTTTATAATGCGCTCCGTAACCTTAGGCTGTTTCACTTAGGGGGACGTCCTTAATTAGCAGCCGTATTTGTGCATGATCGGCACAAATGCAGAGGGAGAGAAATCTTGCCCGTATTCATGATACAAATGTACCATCATTTTATTTTAGAATCACAGCCTGGCTAAATCGTGGCAGTTTGGTAACTAAAGTTTGCAGTATTTCAAAATGTGTATTTCAGATAATGCCCTCATGTGGTAATTAATGTCAGCACTTGTGTTGAGTTATTTTGTTTCGTATTTATGAGTGTACTCGTAATTTATATTCCTGTGTATTCATTTTGATGTGTCACCAACTCGGTTGGCTTTTAGTCATAAAGCACTCAGCATATGCTAGCAGGTACAAGAAAATAGTTTTAAAAGCAGAGCTGAAAGAAATCTGAAAGAGTCTCAAGGTGAATTTCAGTCTGAAGTGGAACCGTTTCTATTTTGTACTGTGTAGTAAATCCTCGTATTTTCCTGTGTTGGAAGAGCTAAACCACATTCAGATTCAACTGAACAGAAATTCACCTGTTAAAAAAAATGTCAATCAGTAAGTAAGTTAAATAAGCCTATGACAAATAATGCAAACTGTTAAGAATCAAATATTAATTGTGAAAATGGAAAAAAAAAATACTAATGTTCTCCTTTAATATAAAAATGATCAGACAATACCTTTTTTATATGGCTCTTTTTGCCATTTATTGTATTTTATTCAAGTTTAGTATAATTTTGTTCTTTCATATTTTTTAATTAACATAAATGTTTGAATGTATATTTTTAACGCAGTGCCTGTTTAAATTGAAGCTGAAAATACACTCCCCGTCTCTACCTAATAATTATGGGCACATTTTGAGATTAAAAAGAATGTCTAGTATATTGATATTATATTTTGTTCTGCCAAAACTGTCTGAATGTTATTGTTTTTTAGCTAGTAAAATAATAGTAAAAATGTATTGATACGGTTAATATTATTTATGTGAAGTTATTCTTTTGAACAAAAGCCACTTTAAATCGAGTATTCACCATTATCTAAATTCATTTGACTGTAAAAGGTAATAATACAAAATATCAAGAAGCATTTGCAACATAAATAGGTTATTTTAATACTTTTCTCTTTTTTACATTTCTGCTAATTTCTGTTTTCTTGTTCATTGATCTTTTTTTATTTATTTATTTATTTATTTTTTACTATTTTAACTATTACTATTTTAGTGTTTTCTTAAATAATTTTCTTCAATGAAATTCATCTTTGTATTGCTAGGCAGAGCAAAAAAAAAAAAACCCCACATAAATCTTACACAAAATAAAAATAAATTATATCTCCCTGGTTTTATAATATAAATATTTTATATTCCCAAATATTTTAATATAAAAGTGTATATACTGCAAGAGTTTGATTGCAAAATTAAATGAATAGTGTGTGAATGTTATTTTCAGCAAGTTTACAGTATGTTCTCTCTGTATTAAGTATGCATTTTGAATCTTGCAGGCCAGAGTCTGTCACTGAGGCAGCTTGGGATATGTGGCCCTGCTCCTCGTCGTGGTCTGAGCTTCTGTGCTGAGACCGGACTCAGTCATCATACTCAGCTCAGTGGAGCAGACCATGTCCAGAACGCTGGGGGCATTTCTCCCGAATGCGCCATGCTATGGGTTAAGCCACACAGACGGGACTCGCGGCTGTCTAGCCGGTCCAACTCTGCTTTAACACTCACAGACACAGAACAGGACAACAAATCGGATCAGGAGAATGGTAAGTCCACCTGTTTTTCATTCTCAAATGTAACTTTACATCCTTACATTGGGCAAAATTAGTAAATGTTGGTGACATAAAACTGCAAAAATGGGAAAATACCCTTGAGGAAGTCGAGGCAAAGTCACCTTGAGGGATTCAAGGGCAAGGATGTAATTGGTTAGAGCTAACAATCGGTAGCCAATGACTGGTTGAGATGACAATATTAATGGATATACTGGTTATGTTTGCAGCCTAAGGGGCACAGTGGGAGTTGTAGGCATTTCAGAGAGAATAACACAATTTCCTGAAGCATATGAGCAAACGGTGCAGAGAACTGCTAGACACTTCCTCTGGGCCTGTGCCGAATCGTAGATGGCTTAGTTAAAGTCACTCATATGCATGTGGGGATCCACAGGGCGTTGCTGGGCCTGCGAACAAACGCTACGGTGGATGAAGAGGGGCCCACTGGTTTGAAGTGCAAATTGGTGTGCGTTGAAAACCCTAATGCCTTGTGGATTAGGGAGTGTCTTTGAAAAAGCAAAGTGTCTATATATGAAATATATACAGTACATGTCAAAGCACATACATCTGTATTTTAATTAGTTTTTTTTCTGAGGACGCATAAATAGTTTTTTTTTTCTTGTGGTGGGCATGGTGAACTGTTTTGGACTAGATTAATTTACTGTTGTGATTTATTTATCAGTCCCTCCAGAAAAACGCGATTATGCGATCGCTGAATTCAATGCATAATCAGCCAAAGTCCGCATATTTATGCGGGGGTCGCATTTTTTTCAAATACTCCGCAATTTCGCCGCATAAATTGCAGATTTCCGCGCAAAATATGCGGGGCTTGCATGATTTCATAATCCCAGCATTTTTCGTCGCAAAAAAGTCACATATATCTTAGCAGAAAGTTGGAAAATGTTGCGTTTGCTTCACACAAGAGCAGCCATTTCCCCCTGTTGCCATGGGAACGTTATGAAGTGACGTAATTACACGACGTGAACATCATCACTTTATTTTTAAATATTTCATTTATTCATTTTTACTACTCATTTTTTTGTAGCATATTCCTCTAGTAAAGCTACAGAACTTGTTTGACTCCTCAATGTTTTGTAAGTTTGATGTGTTTATTAAGGTCTTGTAACGCGTTGTGTCGGGAAGAAAAATAGGGATAGCTCACAGATGAAGTTATTCCAGAGGCCAGACAGACTCACAGAGGCGATTGGCATCTCACAACTAGCACTTTATTCCCTAATCGAACTCGTATAACTGTCTGTCACATGTTCTACCGTCCACATCGCTAACAAAATAAGATAAAAGAAGTAGCATCAAACAGAAATGACCCGCACACATGGGGTGTTCGAGGCGCGCATACAGTATAATACTGCAGACCGTTCAACAGGAGCGCGCAGCTCTTAAAGGGGCCACACCTTATTTCCACTCGTTACAGTCTGAAATAAAACAAGATGAGAAATTAAATATTTCCAGCACTTTCTGTGATGTAGTTATGCTTGCTTATCGTAGGAAGTAATAAGAAAGGACTCTTTACAATAAGGTAGTAGCCTAGTGAGAACAGGGTGTTGGGGGAATCACTTTTTTTTCTCTTTTTCATCAAACCGCAGTTTTTGCAAGTTCCCGCAATTTTTGCAAGTTCCCGCAATTTTTGCAAGTTCCCGCAATTTCATCGCAAAAAATTGCATAAATATCCCGCATATTCCATCGCATTTTTAAAGAAAACGGGCCGCGTAATCAAGGATTTTTGCCCGCAACAATCACAAAAAAACTCCGCGTTTTTCTGGAAGGACTGATTTATTTGGTTTTGCTTTCAAAAGAGAAAAATATTATGTTCTGAGCTTTTTTAAAATTTACATTCATATATTCACTACTGCGTTGCAAACATATGCAAGATTAGTAGGGAAAAAGGAAAGTAAAGGTTTTAAAATATTTGTTTATTCTGCCATGCGGTGGTTATTTCTGACAGAATGGATATTTGTTCTTAAAAGAGGAAAGGAAAAAATAAGGGAATGTAATCCACTCTACTCCTCACTGCAGGCTAAACATTTCTAATGAATGATCTGTAGTGTCTCTTGTTCCGCATTCACTGCATTGATCAAAGGAAACCGCATCTGAAATGCACACGCTCAATTTTCATGTCATTTAGACACTATTTATTGCTGCTACTTCCTCGTTTGGTGTGATTATAATGTTTAATGTAATAAGAATTCAATTCTGAGAAGCTCTTGTCTTAGTATAGTTTATAATATGTACACATTTGTTGTGACTAAAGAATAGCCCAAGTGATATACCTCTATTTAAGTTCACTAACATTTGATATTTAGATTTATACAGTGGGATGCAAAAGTCTGAGTACATTTTGAAAATCTAGGATATAAAATCTAGTGGAAATAAAACATTAGATTTTCAATCCGAAATAAAACTTTAGACTTTGAATCATATTATAAACAAAGAAACATTATTGACAACAAATGAATAAGAAAGATTTCTGATTCTGCATTTCTAGGTCAAATTTGTGTCACTGATCATGTGAATTATTTTGTACAAAAGGTCAAAATTTCTTCTGCTGAAGAATAAGTTCATTTTCTTTGTCTTATTTTCAAATCATGCTGGATAACATGACCATCAAATTGTACTCTGTTATAGTATTAATAATTTGTAATGAAATGTAATTATATTTTATTGGAACATGCTTTGACTAGTTTTTATTTGACGTAAAACATTTTCTCATTCTCAAGCTTTCGGAGGCCTGAATGTGTAATTTGTACCCTACTAGTTCCCTACTGTATGTATCTGCAAAATAGCCTTGTGTTTTTAAAAAATACAAGGGGGTTTGTCTGATTCAGACATGCGGGTGAGCAGTATTTGACCAGCATATTCAAAGCTATTTTTCTTCTTTGCTGGGTTGGGTCTGGGACTTGGTCCGTTTGAGTCAAAATATAATGATGTAGCTGAGAGCAGGCTGTCTGCTTCACAGCATTCCATTAAGAGAATGAGGTCAAGTTTCTCTGCATAGTCGTTCAGCTTCTGTATCTTTCCACATCTTTCCCAAATTCTCTCCAGTCCAAATTCGCTACGCAAAACACGTTAAAGCTGTATTATAGCACTTTGCTCTATGTGTCCAGAGGGACTAGTCATTATTACATAAAGTTATAGACAACTCTGGAGAGCGACTGTGATTATTTATTAGTCAGTAGGGTGTTTAAATGTAAAAAGAGCATTTTTCATCAATGAATAGTCTACATTTTGAACAGTCAGTGTTTGATATATTCACAGTCTGTCGTCTTAGGAAAGATCAACCCTTTAAAACATTAGTGGCACATAATTTTACAAATACTTTAATAAATGTGATGATAAAAATGATTCTTTATACATTAGACGCAAACAGATTTATTTGTCTTTAGTCCAGGGTCTTACTGTAGGCCTCTCTGTGTGAAGAATTCATGCAAATGTGAGACACTGTGATTTACTGTAACAATTAAGCCGCACTTTTAAAGGTGTGGGATGAGTTTCCTCAGAGACCTCATTGTGGCTGACTGTAAATTGTTCTGAGATGTCTTTGTCAAAACCATATAAAGTAAGGCCTGAATTTAAGTGTGTATTTTTACCTATTAAAGCAATTTCTTTGTTCTTAATGTGTTCCTAATGGAAATGATGCATTATAAGACATGAGAAAATTAGGAAATTCATCCACACAGATGAACAACTGAAAATAAATAATTTTGTCTTTCTCTCTGACTAATTCCACAATCAATGTGGATGAATTGGCTATACTGTGTTTTTTCTTTCTTTCTTTTTTGCATGTGTTTTATGCTGTAAAACTAATCTCTTTCATGCATGAAAGCTGACTTGCGATGGTCTAGATTTGTTGCATTGCACCTTTGAAAAGAAAGCAGCAGCAGTAAAAATGCTGTGGGTAATGCTTTCAGAGCCGCTCAGCTCCAGGGTGAAAAGCACTACTTAAAACATCATCCTTATAGTACAGCTGTTAGGTTTCCATCTTCATCGCTCCATTACTGATATTTCTCTGCCTTGTGTATCAGGTAGTTTTGCCTTTGTTTGCAATAAACCGATTAAATGGTTACATGCAGATATTTGTTTAACAGATTTTGATCCGTCTTCTTTATACATCATTACTCATTTAGCAGCAATGACCCCTTTCTCAGGATTTTTTTTATCTGCTGTGATTATTAGGGCATTTTCTAGGGCACAGTTTGATTGTATTTTACTAACTGTATAAGTAATTATCAATAGTCAGTAATAATATGTAATTAAAATATTTATTTCTGTGCAGATTTTATCATGAAAGCTAAATACGTTTTGGTTGTTCATGTCATTATGTAAAATTCACTGTCACATATGGAGATATGGGAGCCCCACAATACATGCATGAGTGAGCAATCGTTGATGGACACATGTATTGAGCAATCTCAAAACTCAAAATCTAATGGGGCAAAGAGAAAGACAGAATTTTGCTGCCCAGGCATTAGCATTGGATATACCCGTGGAATAGTAGTTTGGATTCAGAACTATTTTGCACATATTTATTTGGCCAAATAGTTAGTGAAATGTGCACACACCCAAGTGGAAAGCAATTGATCAAGACGAATGAAGCGACTCTCTTATGGGCACTTTCTCTTTACAGTGATTAAATCCATCCTTATATGATGCATTTAAAGGGACTGTGCACACGAAAATGAAAATTGTCATCATTTACTCTCATGTTTTTTTCAATTCTTTATGATGTTCTTTTACTCATATATTTTTTTAAAAAGCTTTTATTTTTATAAATACAGTGAAAGTCATATATCAAATGTTTGAGGTCCAAACCATATTCTTTGGAATAAAGTTAGTCATAGAGGTTTGGAACAATGGTGTATAAATTATTAGAATTTTCATTTTTGGGGGAACTTTCTCTTTAAGTTGAAAATCTACACCACATACATAGGAAATCTCTCTTTTATTTTAAAGACATAAATACAACCCCTGTGGAGAGTCATATATCAGAGTCTGTTTTAGCTATAAACCATATTTATTGCTGGTATCATTTAAGATGATCCATTTTTAATGAAGCACTTGGAGATATATTGCATAGTCTGAGATTTAGCGCGAGGAACATCCAAACAAGACTCCTTTCAAGATTGCCAATAAAGCAAAAATGCAGTGGTGCTGCTGTGAATGCGTACTGCTGCTGCAGTTCTTTCTTTTCCACAAGCTTTAACTGGATGTTCATGTGAAATTGTGTTGCCCTCTGATATTAATTTGGATATTGAACTTCATACAAACTTTTATGAAGGTGGGAAATTTTTTTTTTCTTCCAGGTAACATAAAAGTTCAAAAGTATTCTTGTTCTGATTAAAACACTATATTATCAATCACCAAGCTGAAAGATTATTTTCATTTCTAAATGAACATTTGTGCATATTTAAAGGAGCTATAAAGGGAATATATTAATGTCGGAGACTTACTTATTAAGTGAACCTTCAAGCAAGACCTCACACATACAAAAAATAAGAGAAAAATGGTTGTCAAAACATTAGCATAAGCCAGATTTTGTTTAAAAAAAGTTAGATGAACTTTTTCCCCTTAAAGAACCCTTAACTAATTTGTATTCTTGTAAGGGATGTTAGAAGCCTCTACAGTCTGGCCAAGAAAGACATTGTGACAAAAGTCATCACTGTGAACAAAAGTTAGAGAAGCTCTTCATTTGAGCAGGAAATAGCCTGGAAACCCAGCTGCCCCCTGCTTTTGTCTGGCCTGGTCGCTATTATCAGAGGATAAATGACCCCTATCAGGATCTTCAGTGCCTGTGAAGCTTTCTCTCTGTCTTTCTTTCTTTTGCCCCTGTGCGTGTGGGTGTTTGCAGTGTGTTTTCACATGAGAGGAGCATATATAGGCTCTATGTGTGTATACGTTCTCACCCCCTAAGGCCAATGAATGATGCGGTCTCAGTTCTTAAACATCATTATAAGATCAGAGAGGAATCTCTGATCTCAAAATTATGTTTAAGAACTGAGACCGCATATTCCCTTGTGCACTGTAGTATCTGCTCCACATTTCCATTTAGCGCAATGATGGAGAATCCACATTATCTATATCAACTATAATGATTTGGACTGGTGAGAAATGCCTTTATGGAAATGCATATCATAACAGACTACCAGGAAAAACTTCTTTGCACTCCCAGAGGGGCAGACAAAGGCAGTTCTAGGTATGTGCGTTCATGTAGGCCGTCCCAGATGCTTAACCAACCATCTGTCATGTCTGCGAACATTTCCCCACCTTTCTTTACGACATCAAGGTGTTTGCTCCATTGATCATTGTAGACACCAAGGCCAGCTTGTTTTCCATATGCATTTTCACTTTTCCACAACAATGCTCAAAATGTCCAGGAGTGTACAACTATCATGCGGCAGCTTAGATATTGAATGAGTCTCTCTTGCAATATAAAATAATCTGGTTCAATCTCGACATGCACAGCAAGCCATTCAAGTGTTGTTTTCGCAGGGTTTTCCTTTTTTTCTGTAGGCAAACTTCAAACGGAAAAGATGATGAGGCCTGTGTTTGATGCATTCTCATTACTCTGGGTGGCAGGAGAGTTTGGTCTGATGGCCTAAGTACAGAGTGATACAGGCGAAACGGGTCACACAGAGTGCCAATGCAGCTTTAGCTTCATAAGCAGCACAAGACTGATAGAGATAATTACCATTTGTCAAATTGTCTCTTTATCTGTTGTGCTTTTTCTATTACGGTTCAGCACGAGGACTTTGCCTTAAAGGTTACAGTCTATAGCTATGTATAATGCAATTGATCGGCTTAAAGCAGGATTATGTTTTGATGGCCTAATGCAGCGCTTCTGCAATTCTTCAAAATGCCTTTTCTGTATCCCACAGCACAGATGGAGGGTGTCTTTATCTGGGCTTTAGGATTTTTGGAAAGTGTTGATCTCAATTATAAATACAATATTGTTCTGGAATCAGTTTCAGAAATTGACTTGGACCTTTTTTGGTTTTTCTAATTGTCCAACTGTGAGCCTAGATGGCTGTGTTTTATAATGAGGGGAAAAAAAATCTTCAAACATTGCCATGAAAATAAAAGGCATGAACATTTTGTGTCCCATTTGCAGAATTAAAAAAGAAAGATTAAATTAGCATTGTAGACATTTTCAAGCACAAATAACAAATCAGTTTCATGTTAAAATAGTTTTTGCATTAGATATGTGAATTCAAGTACAAAAATCTGTTCTGTTTCATTATTAGTAAGGGGTGTGACGTTTGGCTCACGAGATGAGACACAAGATTGGGTTTACGAGAACAAGACACAGAATCTTTAAAAAATCCATAATGACAAAATTCATGACTGGAAAAATGCAGTGCAGGTGCATTTTGAAATGTTTTAACTGATCATCTTGTAATGAGTGTCATTTCAGTTCTACTTTCCGAGTATGAAACTGTAAATGGTTTTGCCACAAACTCAACTTACTGGCGTTACTCCTGTATGATTTCACATAAATCTTTTCAGACCTTATTGTACATGAATTATGAGCTTCCAGAACTTCTGATTGAGGCTGTGTGTGACCTCCTAATTGAACTCCTTTCCACAAATTAAACATAGAAATAAAATGTATAAATAACAGTTTTTCTTAGTCTTATTAAGTGCAAACAATAAGTGCAACCATAATCAAAGTACTCGCAATAATCAAAGTGCAGTTGGATATTGGGAGACAGGCTATTGTATGTAGCCTAATTTGCACACATCAGCGAGCTCGCGTTTTACGTTCACTTTCAAATTCGCGATCGCACATACTCTCTGTGTACAGGGAGCGGCGGTGCTGAGCGTGCGTTCTACAAGATAAGACATTTATCAGACTTTTATGCTCTGTTGTGTAGGGGTGGAACAGTACACAGAAGTCACGGTTCGGTTCATACCTCGGTTCAGACATCACGGTTCGGTACGATTTCGGTACTATAGCAAAACAAAAATGCAGAAGGCATTGTATTTTTTAAATAAGTTGTATTAATAAAAGCATAAAACCAGTTTATTTGTAGTGCACTGACAATAGTTTTATATAATTAGTTTATTAATTAAATTAATAAAAAGACAAAAAGACCTTGCGATATGTTTGGTAATTGTACCTGAATTAATTTAAGATTATTTTGCTACATTTCAGATCAATATATTTCAGATCAATATAATTGTTTTCCTTAATTTTAATTAACATTATTAATTAACAATGTAACATTATTCTCATCTGAATTATAAATAATTGATTTCTGTATAAAATAATACTACCATTAAAAACACATTCGATTTTCTTTTTTAATCAATGTAGAATGCTCCGAGGACAAGAAATATGACGAATGTCCAAAAGATGGGACCCACAGACTAGGGCTGGGACGGTTACCGCATAACCGCAATACCGCGGTCACGTGACTCCAACCGCGGGTCTGAGCTCGTCACCGTCATCACCGCAAAAAAAAAACAAAAAAACATTTGCCTGCACATGTGTGCACGTTGTGTCTTATGATATGGATTCATTGATTCTAATGACATGGATTATTTATGATAGTGTGTGTGTCTTACATGGATTCAAAACTTATCATCAAAAGATGGAGCAAATCCGACCTTTCGCGAGTTGGGGAGCGCAATGTTCCATACATAATAACAGATTAGGCTACATTCGTATTAGAGATGCGCGGATGGGCTATTATTATTTCATCTGCAACGGAACCGCATCACAAAACTCATCATCCTTCCGCCATCCAGACATCCGCACCGACGTTTTGGATCAGTTTTCGTTTTTTGATCAATTTTTTTGATCAGATTTAAGGTCTATGTGCGATGCGAGGCACTGCTGCCGCGAGGCTAGAAAGCTCTTGGCTGTTCTAGAAAGGAGACTGCGCATGCAGCAAAGATATTTAAAGGCTAAAGTCCCTACTAGTATAGCCTATTGGCTATGTTGTATCCTCAGAATATCAGCAGTGAAATCCGTCTCCGATCGGCGCACAGGGATAGAAATAAATAAATAAATAGCCTATAACGCACATCAGCAAACCTGATCTTATCTAACTAGGCTACTGTAGCCTAGCCTAAAATTGTATCATTTCGTTTTGAATTTTGTTTAAAAGTTGACATTTTAAGCATTCTATTTATTTCTCATGTCTGTGTGAGAGGCAAGTATACCTAGCCTATACGCCGAGTTTCGGTTCATTTATGAGACGAGCTCCAGTTCACGCGCAAGAGATCGCACCGGCGCTTCCACGTCCTCCTGATTATATGTCTGCTATATTTGCTTCTTATTTATTAATTCCAGGCAATTAGTTAATGAAACCGTGATTAAAATTAAGATACAATTTATACAAAACGAAATTTAATTTAAACAGAGGCTATACCGCGGTAATATCTTGCTTTTCAACCGCGGTTAGAAAAAATCTATACCGCCCCAGCCCTACCACAGACTGTTTTGAAATGGAGTTGGATAAATATGTTTTGCTTTTAAAACAGTGTGTGTGTGATTTTGGTTGGGTGACCATTGCAGGTTACAGTTCGACCAGAGTTTAGAAAGTGACAAAAGCACAATGTTGTGTTTTATTGCGAGTGTACACAAATATAAGTAAACACTTTGCAGGTTTAATGATTGAACAAAATGACGGAGTATGTTTTTTTTATGTTTCCACTGTTCGATCGCGCCCCCGCCCCTCTCTCTCTCTCTCTCTCTCTCTCTCTCTCTCTCTCTCTCTCTCTCTCTCTCTCTCTCTCTCTCTCTCTCTCTCTCTCTCTCTCTCTCTCTCTCTCTCTCTCTCTCTCTCTCTCACACACACTCTCACACACACTCTCACACACACTCTCACACACACTCTCACACACACTCTCACACACACTCTCACACACTCTCACACACACACTCTCACACACACACACACACACACACACACACACACACACACACACACACACACACACACACTCTCCAGCATTGCAATCTTGACATCGCAGCCTGTTCATTATGCGGTCACATCAAACGCGAATAGAGCGTCAAATTAGCGTCTAGTTCGACGGTACTCCAAAGCGATAGGACGCGCGTATAAAGCCAACGTTTGAAATGAACGCGCGTTCAGATTTAAGCCGATGGTACAGATTATGTGTCCCTAAAGAACCCGCGTATCTAACAGTAGTTCCGCATTACATTGATTAATTTGCACGCGAGTTTTATTTATTTTTATACCGTGTATTCTCCGTGTAAATTCGTGCACCGAACTGTGACGCCCGTACTGTTTCGGTTCAATACGAATACATGTACCGTTCCACACCTACTGTTGTGCAACGAATCATCCGCCATCATCACGCGATCAGTGAACTGTGATTCCTGCTGCACTATTTGCGACTGTGTACTCTACAGCTCGTGCTGGATGAGTAGAGCAGACGTTCACAATAGTTTACAATTGAAGTTGAATTAAAGGGTTTTTATTTCTATAAAGAAAGCAAAACGACAGTGGAGGCGGTGACGCGTTGGGCACCATAATGTAATGTAAATGTAGCGGTGGCATATTCTATGTTAATTTCACCCTCAAGCTCTGTCATGCAATATCGCGAGACAGCTTTTCACCCCGACGAGAAATGTCGTCACATTTTAATCTCCCGGCACGAGATCACGTCACACCCCTAATTATTGTACTAATTATTAGTACTAATTACACCCCTGATTAGTTCACACCTGTTCCTTGTTTCGTTGATTATCTTTCCTTGTGTACTTAAGCCCTCAGATTCCTCTGTTCATTGTCTTGGATTAACGTTGAGTGTGTAGGTTGTATTCACTGTTTATTAAAGTGTATCTTTATTCATTCTGTGTCATGCATCTCGTCTTTTTTGTATTCACTACACAGCCAAACGTGACATCAGTAAGCATACAGAAAGATTGCAGAATTTTTTTTTACTAAATTATAACATGCTGTATACTTCAGCATTTGCATCTGTCTTCAACAGCATTAGTTGTGCATTTCAAATGTGGTGTTTGCTCAAACTGAGGACAATGGAAAATGTACTCTACAGTATAAAAGCTAAAGTTTTATTATCATCCAAAACTTTGAAATGAACTTTTTTTTCTCACAGTTAGGGCTGTGCGATATGACAATATACGTATATCATATGCACGATATAAAAAGTCTATCGTTTCATATTATGCTCTTGTTGAGCATAATATGAATGCTCAACAAGCATTGTTTACGGCAAAACTTTTTCATAATTTGGAGGACTGCAATCTTACACGCCGCCATGGGGATGCAGGCAGAAACGTGAATAACATGGCTAATGAAGGGTTACAGAACCGGGTGGCTCCGAGCAGGACCAGCCAGAACAAACCAAGGAGCACATTCCTAAATGAGGGGCTACCTCTGTAGCATGAACATGGTTTGGTTAAATTTCTATATTTTTGGTTGACTATTTTATTTTGATAATGAACAAGCTGCGATGTCAATTTAGCAATGCTAGATCGTGTGTATGTGAGGCGTCGGCGCGATCACAGGAATTTTTGTCCTTCTGAGGAATCTGTTACTCTGTAATTTATGGTCATACGGATAGAAGCAAGAAATGATTCAAAACTGTAAAGCTTTTATAAAATACAGAAAACAAGCACAATACCGTTTTCTGCCGTCTCTGTTTCCTTTTTGTGAACTTTGAACCCCGTCGCATGAACCGAAGCTCAGCACAATTTTTCCTTTCGTTTCGTTAATCTGTAATTATTTAAGGGAAATTCGCGTATAGGCCTATTTATTAGTTTTATATATTTAGTTTTATTGCTTTCTCCGTTCACAGAAGCGCTTTAAGTGCTTGATTTGACGTTGTGTGAATCCATGTTCTACACTATCCTGCAATTTTCGGTGGTTTCAAAAAACTAAAAGTTGCATATGACCTGCTATTCATTTTCACTGAAATGTAAGCCTAATTGTTTGACAGTTGGTGACATATATACTAGCCTGGATGCTAGCCCAAACCCCGCCCAGAACATTTTTTGGTCGGGAAGTTCGGTCTTCTGGACTCGATCCATTGAGGAGTAATTATGATTGGTTCAGAAATCGTCGGGCCAATCAAATTGCCAGGGCGGGCTTTATACGATGATGGACAGATGATCTGCAGTTACGCAATCATCCCGTTATCAAAGAGCGCTTGGGTTGAACTGGTTTCCTTCAAAGTTGACTGCAGCTGGAGAATTGAGATGTATAGATTCCGCTATTCACACTTTGCAGTCACGTGACTACCATGGATAGCTGGCGGGCAACAAACGCTGACAAAATGGCGACAGACAGTGGCCAGCCAGGGGAATTGCAGCCTTGCAAATTTCCAATACTACAATCAATTAACTATTTAGACCATATGTCACCGAATGTTAAAATTAGAAATCAAGAAAAGATTAACATACTCGGAACGTGTGATCCATACACAGCACCCGCTGATGTTTTCATTGCTTTGAAGCTGGCAAAGTCTCTACCAGACTTGGAGTTTGGAGATATTTACATCTTATAGAGAATCCGTCACCTTACACCGCATAAAAAAATGAAAGCCTACAAAAGTACAGATACCTATCTTTTTTTCAAGAGTGGATGGGTTAACAACGCTGTCGTATGGGAGGTGAAAAACAGGAATATCTTCATAATCAAAGCAAAGGTCCGTTTGCTAATGTTTGCAGCTATACACAAAGTGACATCTGTTCCATCGTGTGATGAAGTCTTCGTCTGAATATGTACACCCTGCCTGCCGGCGAATGACAGCTTGATAAGTAGTAAAAAATAAAAACTTATGCCAACTGTATCATATATGGCTAGCAGGATGTCAAACATTGTAGCCTACCTCCTCCGCATAGCATCAGACAATAGACAAGAGCAGCTGGGGCAGCGAAATGCGTATAATCCTGTTAGCAATCTGTTAGGCTGTAATGTAGTATAGTAATAAGTGTATGATAGTATGCATGCAAAGTAACTGTAAGTAATAAGTAGACGCAGTACAACAGTAACGTGTCATTCATTCTCCATGTATTCATCTTCTCATATCATATCAAATCAAATCACGTACAGATTAACGCGTTCTCGCCCCTTACTGGCGAACGTGTAAGCACGTTTATGTTAAGATTACACGATTGACATGAAACATAACATCAGTGAATAATCAGTCTAAATGCACGTCACCGGTCTCTATGACAGGAGAATTTATGACTGTCACTGAAGTGAACCCAGCTGGACGCATAACTTGCAGTTCGTCTGATTTGTCTACCCACGTGATGCCACATGTAAACATATATGGTTGCCTTATTAAAATAGGAAAGAAACGTATAGCTTTAAATAGGGCTGGGTATTGTTAGGAATTTCACAATTCGATTCGATTTCGATTCTTGAGGCTTCGATTCGATTTCGATTCGATATTGATTTATTAGCTTCGATATCAATTCAATAAGTAAATAACCAAGTAATTAAGTACCAGAGTATATTTTTAAATAGTGTGCAGTATTACCAATGTTTAAGAACAAATTGACCCCAGCATGTTTCCTGTCATGGTTTATTTAGCAGAACAAACTGTACAACTTTGTACGTGTGTTGAATAGCCTACAAACCATAACTGTAACAAACAGGTGCTTTATTAACACTTCTAAAGTGCATGTAACTGTAAGTAGTAGAAAGTATATTCAAGTTATAAAAGAAATGTAAACAGAAGCACAAAATGTTAGGGATGTAACAGTTCACAAAATTCACAGTTCGGATGGAAACGATACAGTGGTGTCACGGTTTGGTACGTTTTCCATACAGCAAAAAAAAAAAAGAAATTCCAGTTGTAATGCTGCCCGAATCATGCACTGTTCCTTCGTTGGCCAGAGGAGAACTGGCCCCCCGACTGAGCCTGGTTTCTCCCAAGGTTTTTTTCTCCATTCTGTCCCTGATGGAGTTTTGGTTCCTTGCCACTGTTGCCTTGGCTTTTGGCTTGCTTAGTTGGGGACATTTAATATTCAATAATATTATTGATCTGCCTTACTTTAGGTGGACGTTGACGCAATATCTTTTAGAAACAAACTTTGTTATATTGTTTTCATGTTATCACTGTGAAGCACTTTGATACAATCTGTATTGTAAAAAGCGCTATATAAATAAAGGTGACTTGACTTGACTAGAAGTAAATATTTTTAAATAAATGTGAGTTTTCCTACATCTTGAAACTTTCAGGTTTATAAATGGGGGTAATCTTTGAAGGATGAACAATATATATATATATATATATATATATATATATATTTAAGTTTTGAAGCGATGGAAAAAGATGTGTGATGCGCTTGAAAGCATTTTACTATTTATGCCAAACTTCCATGGTTACAAGTTAGTGTTACTACATTAAATCCATGGTGAATGTTGCTGATCTGTGGATTTAGAACCTAACTAGTTCATTCACGGCACAATGTTTCTCCTGGTTTACACGTCAGCGCTGTTTGACCCGTTAATAACAGAGAAATTTGAATGCTTTTCACTAGATTTCGCTCTCGCAGTGATGTCATTACTTAAGTGGCGAATTCAAATGTTTTCTTCACTGCATCTCTTAGCGCTGTGTGTAAGAGATGTGTAGAATCCTAGCAGTGTTGCTTGATCAAGATCAGCTCGCGCTACACAGATACTGCTGGTCCGAACTGATAAACGGCTAAAGTAACGCAGTTTCGCTTCCGCTTTCATTACGTTAGCCATTTGATGTTGCGCAACGTTGTGTTGGTCGCGGCAGCGTGGATTTTGGTCGGCAGGAAAAATGGTCCAAGGAACGCTCTTCACTAGAGTGTTGCCCACAGCGCCGCCACTGGCCGGTGGGCTGAATCGATTCATAGGATTTGATGAATCGATATTGAATTGAGAAACAAATAATTGCAATGCATTGATGAATCGATATTTTTACCCAGCCCTAGCTTTAAAACATATCCGTGGTAGGCTACTGTGCTTGTGAATGACAACAACTATCTGGCATGTCGTTTACACCTCAAAACACCAACTTTTGTATATTAAAACTGGCGACGTCCTGGCAAGATCCTTGATTAGTTTACTGGGTTTCGTTGCTAGAAAACGACGTCTTACCCGCCAGCCACTATTTGTGGCGTCACGTGCAAAGTATGAATCGCATCTGTTGTAAAAGAAATCGACAGCACATTAATTTTAAAAGACGAACAGAGAACTGCAATCATGGCATTTTATCTCCGTTGGTCGCACTCATGGAGGACCAAGTAAAAGAAGCAACACTCATTATTTTACTACTTCTTCCAGCGTGCGTGCAGTTGCGTTCTGTTGACAACTGCGTAGCTCAACATACGTCACTTACTGCGTTGATCTGATTGGTTGTAGGTCTATCCAATTGAGTCCAAGGTTTTTTTTCCTGGTTCGGTTCAGACACGCCTCAGACACACCTCATAATCAAATCCCTATGGAGCAGTATCAGACTCACATTCTGACTAGAATATGAGTATGACGAAGTCAGGCAAGACATATACAGTATATCCTTGGGAAAACTAACGCCAGATAAAATAACGATAAAATAACGTTATTAACCGGTTAATGGCCATTTCAAATAAGCATGTCTGTTTAGAACGATTAAATTTGATTTTGTTTCCGTTTCTGGTTATGTTCCTGTCAAAATTTTGTTTGTTTGTTTTCGTTCATTGAACAGGTTCGGAGCCCTGATTGCTATTTTAAACTTCAAAGTACAATGTTTACATTTGGTATTTTATTTAGGAATATTTTATGTTGGGGCTGTAATCATTTGTTTTTGAAAAGTGTTTTATATTTCATTCATATTTTATATTTATACATACTCAATATATATCAACTATTCTTTTAGTTGATATAAACTAAAAGAAAGTATTTTCCATGTGGTATATATATATATATATATAAAGTATTAATTGATTGAATTTACAGAAAAGATACTATATCGTGATATATATAGTTATGAAATATGATATGTGAGAGATGGGATGTGAGATGACTCCGTGATATGAGATTTTGGTCATATCGCCCAGCCCTACTCACAGTTAGCATAGAGTCAGATACTGCAAAAACATTCAAATCATTGTAAGGTACAGTATAAGGGCAGAGTTTCCATATTCCATTTACGTTGCTAATCATACTTTTAAAATAATCTTAACTTATGCTGTACTGTACTGTACTTTATTTTATGATGAAGCAGCACCTTTTCCCCACATTAGCAGCACAGATTGCTTATTATGAAGTAGAACTTATAGAGGCATCATTACAAGATCCATTAGTCCTAACGGTGCTGAACCAAGACCAAAGCTTTCACCAATATTTACAATATAGACACCTCAGCATGTCATGCTATCAAACATGGAGATTACAGTTTGAGTTCTATCTCACAGGTAGGTCCTTCAAGGTCGCATGGAGAGGTGAGGTATCCAAAGCACATCAGCTGACCACAGGGGTTCCCCAGGGTTCAGTTCTTGGACCGCTCCTCTTCTCCATTTACACCACATCACTGGGACCCATCATACAGGCACATGGTTTCTCTTACCATTGCTATGCTGATGACACCCAACTCTACCTCTCATTTCAACCAGATGATCCCACAGTAGCTGTACGGATCTCAAGCTGTCTGGCGGACATCTCGGCGTGGATGAAGGTACATCACCTGCAGCTCAACCTGGCAAAGACTGAGCTTCTCGTCCTCCCTGCCAATCAGTCTCTACAGCACGACCTCACTATCCAGCTAGATTCATCCTCAATCACCCCATCAAGGTCGGTCAGAAATCTTGGAGTAATCTTTGATGATCAGCTGACCTTCACTGACCACATTACAAAGACAACTCGATCATGCAGGTTTCCTAACTGAGCATGCAACACAACTTCTCGTCCAGGCCCTGGTCATTTCTAGGCTTGATTACTGCAATGCTCTTCTGGCTGGACTTCCATCATGTGCAACTAAACCTCTACAAATGATCCAGAATGCTGCAGCTCGTCTCGTCTTCAACGAGCCCAAAAGGGCCCACGTCACTCCTCTGTTCATCTCTCTGCACTGGCTACCACTCTCTGCTCGCATCAAGTTCAAGGCTTTGACGCTTGCTTACAGATTGACCACAGGTTCAGCCCCCTCCTACTTCCACTCACTACTACAAGTGTACATCCCTACCAGAAGCCTACGATCGGTCAATGAGCGACGGCTTGTGGTACCATCACAGCGGGGCACAAAATCACTCTCCAGAACATTCTCATTCACGGATCCATGCTGGTGGAATGATCTCCCCACCGTCATCCGGAATGTAGAATCCCTGACAGCATTCAAAAGGCAACTGAAAACTCATCTCTTCCGGGAGCACTTAACATAAAAAAAAAAAAAAAAAAAAAAAAAAAAAAAAAAAAAATCCTTTCCTTTAAATCCTCGCTTGCCTGGCTTATGCTACTCCGAGCAATGTCTGAACTTTGTATTTTGAGCACTTCTTGCGTTGTTTTTGCCTCTTCACGATGACTCGCTTGGTTTAGTCCTCAATTGTAAGTCGCTTTGGATAAAAGCGTCTGCTAAATGACTAAATGTACAATATGTTGTTGAGACATTTAAATTTGTTATTTTATTAAAACATTAGTGAATAAAGAATAAGTATCACTTTGGTAAAAAATTTAAGTAGTCAATATAGTAAAAATTTTAATATTAATGGTAGATCAAGAAAAAGTGCACCCAAAATAGTTTATAGATCTTTATACGATTTTTTTATTATTTTTAAGTTATTTCTTGTCCTCCTTGTTTTGTTGGACACTTAATCTGACTTTAAAGGAATAGTTCACTTAAAAATTTAAATTCTGTCATTTAATCACCCTCTAGTTGAATGAAGATATTTTGAAGAATGTTGGTAACCAGACAGTTGATGGACCCCATTTACATCCATAGTAGGAAATAAAATACTATGGAAGTCAATGGGGTCCATCAACGGTTTGGTTACCAACATTCTTCAAAATATCTTCCTTTGTGTTCAGCAGAAGAAATACATGTATGTATGGCTGGGCGATAAAACGATAACGATAATTATCGTGATATAATTTTTCTCGATAAAACGATATTAAGAGGCCGGTTCGATAATGTTTATGCGTCAAAAAGCGGAACGAAACTCATTTGAACCGCGCGCGCCTCACGGAATGTTTATCCGCTCGGCTCAAAGTCCAAACGGCAGCGCGAGCTTACTAGAGCAGACGCGTTTACTCTGATCGGTCTCGCTCACGAGATCCAGTGTTCAGCGAAGAACACAAATGTACAGTTTAAACCAGTTTAAAGGCAGACGAAACACCGCTGACGAACAGGAGACACACTGTGCGCAACGATACAGTCAGAATCTGAATTGATACTTAATCCATTTAGCCTACCATGGATTTACTGTAACGTTAGCCTAGTAATATTAACTGCACCATGAAATGTGGGATATACATATTGAATTGTATAATATTATTAATGTAGACAATGTATTAAATGACTAATGGAATATAATTTCAGTATTTAATAATGTATTTAACTGTTAGGCTACTGTTTTTCATACAAATACCATAGAAACCATAAAGTTACATTTTGCCATGATAGTGAGGTGCTATAGGCTATGCCTGGTTTTATCTGTGGTTATCATGATCTAAATGCATGATACTGGATGACCAATGGTTAATTTTAATGAAACTCAAACAGTCAGAATATTACATTTTACCAATAAAAAATGTGGTCGTTACATTTAAAAAAAACAGCAACAGATGTCACTGTTTTTGTTAATGAACATACATTTAACAAAGTAGTATTAGCTTGAGTTAGGATGCAGATTTACTGTCAACTCAGTGTCAAATATGCATTTCGAGACAAAACATGTAATTTGAATATTGCAGCCAGCACTGCAAACTGTGCTGAAGAAATATTTTTCTATTCAGATATTTATTTTAAGGAAAAATGACAAATGTTTGAATGTTCTACCTCAGATTTGTGAAATGTTCACCTGTTTGGCAAGTGTTTGTCATATGTTCTGACAATAAAGAGTAACGTTAAGCCTAGTTCACACTACAGGATTTTAAGCCCGATTTAAGCCCGATTTGCAAATCGTTGAGCTCGCCGACAGGTCAGGGTGTTAGCGGACGATGGACCCTTGCCAATCTGTTAGTATGAAAGAGGCAACAACGCATCAAAGACGCTCGCAGACGCCTCGCAGACGCGTCGCCGAGCCCAGAAAAATATCTAGCATGCTAGATATCCAGAGCTGTCGCACGACTCAACCTCAGTGATGTCATGAGCTACAGCCAATCAGAGCAAGGCATGGGTTGCTCCAATCAGAGCAAGGCATGGGTCTTCGTCTTCTTCTCTGGGTATTAGCACGCATGCTGTTTCGCGTCATTTCCGGTTCGTTTTATCACGTGATTTTTAATTTTTCAGATAGAATCGGGTGACGGAGTTGTTGTCAACTCGTGTAGTGCGTTACCTCCTGTTGCGGATCAATCATGTTGTGTCGTATGGTGTGAACAGCTCAACAACTTGAACACTCCTGATTTCACAGAGAGCAAGTCATGTAGTGTGAACTGCACAGTTCAGCCCGACGTTTTAAAATCATGTAGTGTGAACTAGGCTTTAGTTTAACCACAGTTAACGCTCTGGTTTATACAACTTTCACTTAGGAGCAAAAATCTGCCTTTAAAAGATTTGACATTTATCGTGATAATTATCGATATCGACTGATATACAAAAATTATCGTGAGAATTTTGTTGCCCATATCGCCCAGCCCTACATGTATGCAGGTTTGAAACAACTTGAGGGTGAGTGAGTCATGACACAATTTTATTTTTTAAGTGAACTATTCCTTTAAAGCGATAGTTCACCAAAAAATAAATGTGTCTATTACTCAGCCTCATGTCCATCCATGTATGACTTTCTTTCTTTGGCACAACATCACAAAATAATTTTTTTTTAAATAATCCGTATATTTTGTGAAACGATGATGTCATCACCCCACTTGTCGACTAGTCAGACACTGCTTAGTCACGTAACAGCAACAACAACTGCTGAACTGCTTGTTTAATAATAATATAATGATAGGCTTATAATATAATATAATATAATATATTATAATATAATATAAAACTGCATAAGCTACTGAGCCTCTTGTATTTTTTTTTGACTTTTTGACTTTTTTTTTAATTTACTTGTTTACAGAATAAAATAACAAGACAAGCTTCATAAATCACTCCCCCATGCATTCATACCACAATTACAACCACAATCATCCACACATTCATAGTATTGTGACAGGAAAGCAAACTATAAATAGAAAGGAAGCACAAAGCAAACAATAATTCAAATAAATTATAAATTAGAATAAATCAATAATACTGATAAAAAAAATCAATACACAAAATACAATACAATTAGCAAAACATTTATGAGATAACACACGGCACACCTTTAAGAAAGTACACCTAGTATTTATATCTCTAACTCAAGTAAGCAGACAGTCCATTTCTTTTCATGCTCAGTTATTCTGTTGTTATTTGTTGCTATAATTGTTTCCAGCGTATACTGATGATAAACTCTATTCTTAAAGGTTTTTTATACATAAATTTGATATAGTTTTAGTTTTAAAAATAAACATTTTACCCATTAAGATAATCATATTCAAAAAATGTGTGCATTTACCCTCAAAGACACATAACAAAATATTCTGAGGTGTGATTCGTGAAATAATATTCATAGACCTTAACCATAATTGTATACTGACCCAAAACTTAGCCACATATGGGCAAAAATAAAACAAATGCATCAAGTCCTCCTCCTCATCCTCATCCCCTCAGAACCCGCAGAAGCCTTTCTTTAAAGTGAATTTCATTTTGTATAAATTGTATCTTAATTATAATCAATGTTTCGTCAACCAATTGCCTGGATTTAATAAATAAGAAAGCAAATATAGCAGACAATATAATCAGGACTTGGACGCGCCGGCGCGATATAACTTGCATTGCTCGTGAACTGGAGCTTGTCTCATAAATGAACCGAAACTCAGAAATATATAGAAAGCTTGAAATGTCTACTTTTAAACAACATCGAACAACAATTCAAAACGAAAAGAAACAGATAACTGTTATGTAGCTGTCACATTCACCTCCTTCATCTGTGTCTTCACTACACTTCCCAGCATTCCCGGTTGTCATCATCACCTGCACCTGCTCCTCATCACCCTCATCATCATCATCACCGTCACCTGTTGTCTTTGTCATTATCTGTGTATTTAAGTTCCCCTCTTACTCCTTGTCATTGCTGGTTATTGTTTGTGCACACGCACACTGTTTCGTGTTCTTCCAGATCTTTAATAAAGACCTTGTTATTTTGTATCCTCGCCTGATCTCCATCTTCATCCACCCGTTGACGTTACAGAATAACCAGCCTAAAAGGTAATGGAGGAGGATGCAATGGATGAGTTTCTGTTTAATCAGAATGGGAGTTCATTGGAGGAATTTGTTGGAATCTACCTGCATCTGTATCAGGATGTTTATTGGGAGGAGGAGTTTTTAAAGCAACGGTTCTGGAGAGGACTCGATGATCCTCTAGCCCAGATTCTGCTGCTCGAAGAGTTAGATCGGTCTTTTATGGAGTTTATGGACCGAGCTCTTTGGGTGTATGGCTCCTCCCTTACTGTAGCACCAGCCGATCCAGAGCCCGCTGATCCTGCGCCAGAGCCCGCTGATCCTGCGCCAGAGACCGTCCAGCCAGAGACCGCAGAGACCGTCCAGCCAGAGACCGTCCAGCCAGCTCTGGAGGACACAGTGCTCCTTGTGGGATCCATGGCTGTTTTGTGTGTGTGGGCAGCACACACACTCGTCACAGCCCATGACCCCAGCTCAAAGCCCTCTTCACCGCTGGTTCCGTCCAGCTCAAAGCCCTCTTCGCCGCTGGTCCCATCCAGCCCTAAGTTTCCTTCGCTGCTGGTCCCGTCCAGCCCTGAGCTTCCTTCGCCGCTGGTCCCGTCCAGCCCTGAGCTTCCTTCGCCGCTGGTCCCGTCCAGCCCAGAGCTTCCTTCGCCGCTGGTCCCGTCCAGCCCAGAGCTTCCTTCGCCGTTGGTCCCGTCCAGCCCAGAGCTTCCTTCGCCGCTGGTCCCGTCCAGCCCAGAGCTTCCTTCGCCGCTGGTCCCGTCCAGCCCAGAGCTTCCTTCGCCGCTGGTCCCGTCCAGCACAGAGCTTCCTTCGCCGCTGACGCCGTCCAGCCCAGAGCTGACGCCGTCCAGCCCAGAGCCCTCGCCGCTGACGCCGTCCAGCCCAGAACCCTTGCCGCTGGCGCCGTCCAGCCCAGAACCCTTGCCGCTGGCGCCGTCCAGCCCAGAGCCCTCGCCGCTGGCGCCGTCCAGCCCAGAACCCTTGCCGCTGGCGCCGTCCAGCCCAGAGACCCCTTCACCGCAGGTTCCGTCCAGTCCAAAGACTCCTTCTCCGCTGATTCCGTCCAGCCCAGAACTTTGTGCTGACCCAGTCACTCTCCCCATTAATTTTTTGGGGGGGGGGGTATCCTCGCCTGATCTCCATCTTCATCCACCCGTTGACGTTACAGTAGCCTAATCCGTATGAAGTGTACATTTCTCCATATAGGCACGTTCACAATACTGCGAAGGTGGCGAGTCAGCATCGTCAACTTCATCTTTTCAGCCATGACTGACACAGAAAACACTAGTTTATTAATAAACAATTAAAATGTCTCCTTGCTATATTTGACACATTCATTACTTTTGCCGGTTCTGGCAAGCTTTATGAGTCCGCTAACTAATCGAATATCGTGACTCATCCCTATTTTGTACCAGGCCATTTATGGTTGTTCAATAAACTTCTTAGTATTATTGTATAGTATTTCTTTTACTGCAAGGTTTATGCGCATGCTCTAAGTCTTTGTTTTTAGCATATCTCTATGGCAGAATTACAGCGCCACATACTGGTCTGGGATGTATACTAAATCTTTTTGAGTCGGTTTCAGTGGTTTCGTGTGTACGCAGATATTTCTTGAGATGCCGCCGTGTTTACGGAATTTTTTTTTTTTAGAACGAGGAAAAAAAACATCGGATAGGGGAAGCTCTGGCTTCGTGTGGATGTGGCCTAAGTATAATTTACACTACTAACATCCTACTTAGTGTTTGGGGAAACTCAGCCAAAGTCAGTTAATAAACCACATCTGAATGTTCGGGTGCTCAATCACTCAATCACTGAAGCACGTACTAAATGCTTGTGTAATTCCTATTTGTCTGATATATGCTAGATATTTGTCCCTCTTTTTGGGGACATTGCATGAGATTGCATATGATTGCAGAGCGAGAACATCAGTGCTTTGTTCTCAGGGCAGATTCATATTTTGGTAGCCCACTACATCACTCTCTATCCAGCATGTCAATAATCGTCTCTCACATGGCCAAGTGCAAACATTCATCCTCACCAAACAAGTTGAGATTCAGGGTTTTAAATCTCACATCACAGACAAAATTGTGAGAAAAGAATTCGGACTCATCTGATGGTGTTATACAAAATCTATGGTTCTTTCGCTTTCGTCTGACGAATAAAAGCTTCAACCCACTCTCACTCGGGGATATGAAAGCTGGCGCTCACTTCCTGAATACGTAACGTGCACAAACCAGCCTGCCAAAACCAATCATCCAAACTCATTTATGGGGAAAGGAATTTGTTTATGCCTTTGTATAAACAGTTCAGATCTATTAATAACCTTCTATGTTATTGCAGGGCCACAGTTTATTTATTCATATTTGATTGCATGCTAATTATAATTTTAATCCATGTTTCCATTCTTTTGAGACTTGATCTCTTTTCTATTTATTTATTTATTTATTCATATTCAAATTTTTTTTTTTTTAACCACCAACAACACAACCGGCTTTAAATGCTTTATGTCTGCTCACCCATGATTCGGTTCATTGGGTACTTTTCTTCCTGAAAGATATTGATTTTTGACTTTGTGAAAGGATGAACACGTGCAGGTCAGGATCTCTACTGCCCATTTTATAGGACACTGAAATAAATCGAGGAAGTTGGGGTTCACAACTCATTCACCCTCTCCATATCCTTTTATTGCTCCTCTCATATGGAATCGGATATAGAGGTCAAGGACCCTCCGTGCCACTTGTCATCCGTCTCTGGCTCAGGCCATTGGATCTTTCATCCTGGATTAAAAAAACATTACAATTTTAAGACTCTACATTGAATCGACTTCAGAACAGTCTCTTAAATCACATTAAATGTTGAAGGCACCCGCATTACATTATTTTCACGTCATTCACAATGCAATTTGGGATCGCTGCAGCAAGGCGACTCTCAGAAAAGGCTTTTTTCATCCATCATTGTGAATCCATAAATGTCCATTATCTCGAGATGACACTGTTGGATAACAAACTAATGATGGTGGTGTGATCCTTTCCGGCTCTAGCTGCAGCCTAATCTTGATCCTTGCCAACGTGTGGCCCACAATGCCATCTGGATGTTGTTTGATTGCAATGTGGCTTTCAAAGCCACCTGATTGGATTGGATAAAAGTAAATTCACTTAAGTTTAATTTCACCCAGAGCCGTTTAATTTACCCAAACTAATTATTTCTTCACTTATCCTTCAGACTGTTTAAAGTAGTTGATGATTTGAAGCAAATAAGGTTAAACCTGTGTAAAATATTAAAGCAGATTCCTTTGGTTTCTTTCCAAATTGTGTTAATTCAGTGAAGATGGTCTTGCAACTTTGTTTGGAGACTTCAAATAAATTATTTCGTCTGTTAAAACAATCAGGCAGCTGTACAGTTGTCTGGAAATTGGGAACAGTATCTGCCAGATCTTTGGCATTAATGATGGGCTCAGGCCCGACTTGGCAGTGCAAACACCAGAAAATCACACATCACACTTTTTTGTTGTTGTTGTTGAGCAACATTCAGATTGACATGCTTTTGTTTTGCTTGGTGGTACGCTCCATTCTGAAGCACAGGTCTCTTCAGAATCCTGCCACCATAATATAACAGATGGTTCTGAACAATTGCTGCAAAATATCAACAGTCTGAAGTATAACAAGACCATGTATAAAATCCATATTCATTTGCATTTGCATCTGCATTTATATTCTTAGCAGAGACTTAACAGAAACTGAATCTTTTTTTCTTTTGTTTGATGTGAGTGATGATGATAAACGACAATAGTGAACTATCCATTTATTAAGGTAGAGACCATTTTAAAAAAAAAAGGTGTTTGAATCAAGTCTCACCAAACCTGCAATTATTGGATAAAAAAATACAGTAAAAAACAGTGATATTGTGAAATATTATTGCAATTTAAAACAAGCAGCTATTACTCGTGTCTTCAGAAATCATTCTAATATGCTGATTTGCTGCTCAAGAAACATTTCTTAATTATTATCAATGTTGAAAACAGTTATGCTGCTTAATTTTTTTGTGGGAACTGTGATACTCTTTTATTTGATTGTTTAATGAATAGAAAGTTTAAAAGAACAGCATTCATTTGAAATGCAGTATTTTGTAACATTATACATGTATTTGCTGTCACTTTAATTTAACGCAAAATAAAAAGTATGAATTTCTATAAATAAATGAATAAATAAATAAACCCATACTTTTTAATGGTGTCATACTCATTTGTACTATATGTTGATGGCGTTTCACACCGCAAGCGTCAGCGGCGCGTGAGCAGCGCATATGTGTGCCCAATCGCTGGCATGACCACAACCTTGTCCAACATCAAATGGCAAATGTAATGTAAGCGGAACGAAACTGTTACGGGCTGAACAAGACGAGAGACGTGCGGATCCATTTGCAGGGCTTTATTCGTGACATAGCCCCCCTCCAAGGAGCGGCTTCCAGACGCTCTTACACAATCCACGATGGCGATGGAGCAGAGGCGGAACAGGGGCCGGGACAGAGACAAAGATCTCTGTGGCAAAGCAGAAGACCCCCAGACAGGAGCAGAAGACCACCACAGTAGAGCAGACGAAACAAAAAGGCCTCCACGGCAGAGCAGAGCACCACCACGGCGGAGCAGCCTGTGCAGGCGACCATGGCGGAGCAGCCTGTGCAGGCGACCGTGGCGGAGCAGGCTGTGCAGGCGACCAGGGCGGAGCAGGCCGTGCAGGCGACCAGGGCAGAGCAGGTCGTGCAGTCGACCAGGGCGGAGCAGGCCGTGCAGTCGACCAGGGCGGAGCAGGCCGTGCAGTCGGGTCAGGAACCCAGGGCGGAGCAGGCTGTGCAGAAGAGACTGAGGACCATGGCAGGAACTGGGACCTAGGGAACACAGAAACACACAAAACCGACAGAGTATCTATGGTCCCAAGGACCAAGGCAGGGAACACAAGTTCGTCAGTACTTTCCCTGTTGACAATTGAGCTGGCAAACAGTTCATGAGCATGCTTATTGACTGTAACTAGACTGACAGACATTCCAAAATCAGACTCTGTGGTAGGAACAGGACAGACATAGAGTGCATTCATGGTTTCTGAGTTCATGACAGAAAGGGTTAAGAGTTCAACGTAGTGTTGTTTTTGGCGGCCTATTTTAATTTTAGTTTTAGTCTAGTCTTTGTGTCAAGCTGTCATTTTAGTTTTTATTAGTTTTAGTCACGTTACTCTTTTTAGTCTAGTCTAGTTTTAGTCGACGAAAACTGATGACATTTTAGTCTAGTTTTAGTTGACGAAAACTGATGACGTTTTAGTCTAGTTTTAGTCAACGAAAGAAAAAGTCTAGTTTTAGTCAATGAAAATGGCATTTTAGTCTCTTTTTAGTAATGCAATTCTATTTAACCCAGTCAATATAGTATAAGTACCTAGTAGTATAGATGAAACCAAAATTTTCTTTTAGCCAAACCCATTTCAAACAATCTTATCTTCTTATAGTTATCTTATTATATTATTGTTACCTTATAGACTCAAAAATGCATCCATTCAAGACACGGAAGACGCTCTGATTTGAATTTACAACATATTTATTTTACCAACCAAACATGTTAGAAGTAGCCTATGCACATGATGAAATGTAAGTTTTTCCAAATGTCATTTCTTCTTTTTCTCCCAAAGACGAATCCCTTTCTCTGTGTTAGAATTAACTTTGTTTGTTGTCGTTTATGCTACCGCCTGTTTCACATACTCCGTTTGCAGTGCGTATTTTTCCCCGCACCCATGTTAATAGGTTAGAGCGCTCACACCGCACGCGGATGCGTCCGGCAATGCGCTCCAGGAGCGTGCGTGCATAACAGCAGAGCAGAGATCTACACAGTACCTCAACAACGCGACGTAATGGATGTAGGCTAAAAATATTGATTTGAAATAAAAAAAATAGAGAATGTTGTGATTGTGGTACAGCCGTAGATCAGTTGCGCACTGCACACGTGAAAGCACAATAGCGCGTGCTGCTCGTGCATACACACCGCAACATGCACTACACACGGAGTGTGTGTGAAACAGCCGTAACTCACGCAGCTGCATCTTCTAAATAATGCCGCGAGTGGGGCTTGCGGATGTGAAGTCGCCTGCGTCTGCGCTGTGCGATCTAATGCAGCCCCTGAAGTGACACAGGAAACAGAAATGCTGCATAGTAGGCCTAATAATAATGCAAGTAAACGAGACGAAATAACGTTAAATAACATTTCGTCTCGTCTCGTTTTGGTCAACGAAAATGAAGAGACATTTTAGCATAGTTTTTATTTTGTAAACCACATTTAGTCTCGTTTTTATTCGTCAACGATATTGCATTATACATTTAATTATTGTCATCGTCACATTACCAGCATTTTCGTTGCGTCAAGTCTCGTTTTCGTCATGTGATAAAGGTTCGTTGACGACGATATTTAGTCATAATTTTCGTTGACGAAAGCAACACTAGTTCAACGGCAGGTCCTTGGGCTGTGACAGGGCTACTAAAGCCCAAAGAGAGCTTGGGTAAGGTTTTTGGGGTCGTGACTGGACTAGTGGGGTACGAAACAGATTCATAGATTGAAATGGGACAAACACATGGTTCGACAAACACAATGCTTAAATCAGACCTGACAGATAGTTTAAATTCAGACTCAACAGCAGTACTAGGACAGACAGATAACTCCAGTTTAGATTCCTTGATGGAATCAGGCAGGACAGATAGTTCAAAATCAGCCACCTTGGCTAGTTCCGAACACAATGATAGTGAGCAGTCTCTGGCTCGGCAGACGGGACGTGAACAGTCTCTGGCTGGGCAGGCGGGACGTGAACAGTCTCTGGCTGGGCAGGCGGGACGTGAACAGTCTCTGGCTGGGCAGGCGGGACGTGAACAGTCTCTGGCTGGGCAGGCGGGACGTGAACAGTCTCTGGCTGGGCGTGGCTGACGTGAAGCTCTGGCTGGACGTGGCTGACGTGAAGCTCTGGCTGGACGGTCTCTGGCTGGACTGACGTGAAGAGCAGGCTCGGCAGGGCTGACGTGAAGCTCTGGCTCGGCAGGACTGACGTGTAGCTCTGGCTCGGCAGGACTGACGTGAAGCTCTGGCTCGGCAACAGGGCAAGACGAGGATTTACAGACAGCTTCCATAGCCGTGACAAGGCAGGACAAGGATTCATAAACAGTTACCTCTGACACCTCCGAAGGTTCTGCAGCTGACGCCGCCACCTCTGGAGGTTCTACAGTGGTAGCATCAAGAATCAAGTAAAGTTCATTAACAGGACAGGTACAGTGCCCATCTGCAGTTCCTTTGACCATGACATGACAGGCTGAGAGGACATTGCTGGGCGCTACCACCATACAAGGGGCTGAAGCGAGCACCGCCGCTTCAAGAGGTTCTGCAGCTCATGCCGCCACCTCTGGAGAAACTGCAGCGGGTGCCATCGCCTGGGGAAGTTCTGAGGTGGTATATGCAGCCCAAATGCAACATAGAGCGATCCCCATCATGGGAAGCGTTTCTGACAGGGTAATTAGTGCAGGAACAGAAGGATGAAAGCGAATAGGTTTGGGTATCAGATATCAGCAGCGCGTGCAGACCCCAGCGGTGCATCCCTCACACTGGAAACCAGACTAGGAAATCGAAGGACTGACCTTGAATCTCTGGGTTTGGCAGACAGGACTTGAGAAGACTCTGGGTGGTCAGCGGTGCCATGACAAGACTCTGGAAAATCCACTGAGATGTGAAGGGACTTGTGACGATCAGTTGAGACATGGCTTGACTCGTGACGATCAACGGTGACTTGGCTTGACTCGTGACGATCAACGGTGACTTGGCTTGACTCGTGGCGATCAACGGTGACTTGGCTTGACTCGTGACGATCAGCGGTGACTTGGCTTGACTCGTGACTATCAACGGTGACTTGGCTTGACTCGTGACGATTAGAGTGCGGATCGGGCCGAATTTTTTTGTCCGAGCCCGGCCCGCGTCCGACAGAGCAGTAACCGAACCCGACCCGAGCCCGACAGGCATAAAGATATTTATGTCCGAGCCCGACCCGAGGCCGACAGTTAAAATCACATTTTTTTTTCTCATACTAATGACACATGTGCGACGCGTTTGTGTGGAAAGCCTGCTTTTATTAAGCAACCGTTGGAAGACATTCGGAAATGTCAGCAGGATGAGTGCATCAGCGTACATGGAGAAACAAGCGCACTTAACGCAGGCGCGCATGCACGTGTTTCGTTGTCACGGCTACATAAACAAATTTCCGCACACAGGAAGACAGATGTTATGGTAATATTTTACATGTATTTTAATCACAAAAACGAACGTTTGGATCACGTGAAAGCATCAGGCACATTGGCTACCAATATAATAAGCTGTTTTAAATTTTAAATGTTCAATGCCATATCGCGCTGATGTGACCGAGCCCGACCCGAACCCGAACATAATTTCTAAATATCTGTCCGAACCCGGCCCGGCCCGTCGGGCTCGGGTCGGGTATCCATCCTCTAGTGACGATCAACGGTGACTTGGCTTGACTCGTGACGATCAACGGTGACTTGGCTTGACTCCTGACGATCAACGGTGACTTGGCTTGACTCCTGACGATCAACGGTGACTTGGCTTGACTCGTGACGATCAACGGTGACTTGGCTTGACTCGTGACGATCAACGGTGACTTGGCTTGACTCATGATTGGTAGCTATGGCGGAACGGGATGTTGTTGTGTCCGCCATCTTGTGAGCGTGCTCTGGTAGGGCCGACATTACATGAGTGAGTGCGGAGTCGCATTCCTCTGCGACACCCACAGTGAAAGCGGAACCAACAGACACCAAGGCATAATCCATAAACTGACTGAGAGATGAACGGGGGCCCTCATAGACTAAACGTGATCTGAGCGGTTGATTAATACCCTCACAAAAGAAATCAATGAGCACACAATCCGGCAGATCAGAAGAATAGGCGAGATCCAAATACTCTTGTATATACTCCTCGAGCGATCGCGAACCCTGCTTGAGTCTTAATAACATTCGTGCTGTGTCCATACCTGGCCAATCTCCACAGGAAAAGCCGCTGGATCCTTGTGTGGCCGAGTATTCTGTTACGGGCTGAACAAGACGAGAGACGTGCGGATCCATTTGCAGGGCTTTATTCCAAAACATGGTCGTATACAGGAAAGGTCAACAAACAGCAAACATGAATGGCAGAGGCATGACACAGAGTGATCCTTAGGGCAAGCGTGGGTCGACGATCAGCAAACAACATCCAACAGGGGCAAGGCAAAGAGAGATAATCCAAGTAACCAGCAAAATCCAAACGAGGCGCTAACAGAGTCCAAAGGGCTAGGCTAGGGGTAAATCCAGGAAACACAGGCTAGAATCAGAACACAAGAAAACAGGCAAGGCAATGAACAGTGGATGGGCTCAGTAGAGTAGCTAACACTAGGGGAGCGCTAAACGCAATACAATACTCAGCCTCAGGGAGAGAAAGTCCAAGTCTTATGAAGAGTGTGAGATAGTGTGTGATAGTTCTCAGGTGTGAGCGTGATTAGTGGAACCAGCTGTGTGAGTCGTCAATGCTATGAATGATGGGGATTGTAGTGAAGTGCAAGAGTCCATGCTGTGATTTGGTGACCTCTGGTGGTGATTGACCGGAAGTGCATGGACCAGATTCGTGACAGAAACTGAGCTACTCGTTATTGTGTGGTTGACGGACCGTTTATCAGTTTGGACCAATGCAGCGCGAGCCGATCTTAATCAAGCAGCACTGTTACTACACATCGAAATCCAGTAAAGAAAGCATTTGAATTCGCCACTGAAGTAATAACATCGCTGCAAGATCACATTTATCCGTTATTAACGGATCAAACAGCGCTGACATGGAAACCAGGAAGAAACATTGTGCCATGAATGAACTATTCAGTGTCCACAGATCAGCAACATTCACTATGGATTTACTGTAGTAACACTACTAACTGTAACCATGGAAGTTTGGCTGGGATAGTAGGCTATAATGCTTTCAAGTAACATTTACGTCGGTTTTATTTTGACATTATGAATACATTTGCTGCCCTCAAATGTTAATCTGAACTAAAATAAACCTTTGTTTATAATTACTACAATATTATATTTCATTTTGTCCAAGGATATGTTTTGTTTTATATGCTCCTAAGGAGAGTCAAGTATAGCTTCATCATTGCTCAAAGTAAAAAAAATATCATACTTTATGATGTTAGTTTTAATAAAAATATTATAAAAAATAATTAAATCAAGGAAACTTCTCTGGCATTTCTTTCTTTTTGCTGTATCGAAAACGTACCCAACCATGACATAAGTGTATCGTATCGAACCGAACCGTGAATTTTGTGAACCGTTACACCCCTAGTGTTTTCTCATTTGATTACTTCTTAGTTCTTATTTGATTACTGACTGCTTAATTGTCTTTAATAATGTTATATTTACATTAATTAGGCTAGTAATTTTTGCTGTAGTATCAAAATTGGAATAGAGAATTGTGATATTTCACTGGTATCTAAACATTTGAACCACTGCTCCAGCAGGACTCAATGCTAAGGATTGGGTCAGCTCTAAATATATGCTGTGCAATTAAATGATAGATAAAATATGATAGAATTATAGAATGAACAGTGAAAGTCACAGAAGCTCATACAATACATTTTAGCAGGCTTAATTAAGCATGGAAATAGGTGAAGGTGTATATATATATATATATATATATATATATATATATATATATATATATATATATATATTGCTAAACAAATTAAGCCAACACATTTGATTCATATTCTTTTGGTTTCTCTATCCAATATATAAAAAAATTACAAATTCAGTGAAAATGCAGGTATCGGTTTCAGCAAGTACCCAAAATGAAAGTATCGGACTCGTTCTGGAAAAAGTGGTATCGGTGCATCCCTATTTGAAACGCCTCTCCGGCGTGCAAGTGCAGCTCCTTTCTCTTTGAATTGGGGAACATCAAAATCTCCAAAACTGTTCGCCAAGCTTACGACTAAATTTCATATTTGAATCCACCAATGAAATCTGACAACAACTGTCTCATTTTGTTTCTAAATGCTAAAATCATGACAAAAAAATTAAATTTTCAGGCTGGACTAAGCTAATGCACATGCGCAGTCCTAAGCGTGGGTCTTAGAACACTGACTGTTTCTAGAGGAACCGGAGCTTCTAACAGCTGCTGCAGTTGACTTAACCAATCTGCGATTTGCTCTTTTCTTTAGAAGGCGGGACTTAATCCGCCATATTCCGCATTGCACTTTCTCCCATTCATAGTAATACTAGTGCACCGTCTTCTATAAAGTATTTGGTAAAATATACATTTTCAATTGGAATTTCCCTTATATTTATTTTCTTTTCTTTTTCTTTTGGCCCATATGAGGTACCTTAATACAACATAAACAGCTTTTGCTTCGGGAGGCCTATGATGTCTTAAAATGCTGTCTAGATAAACAGCAGTTGTTGGAACAGAGCTTATGTGTTAAACTCCAGCTCTGCACAGTCTTTACATTAGTGATGCATGTGAACAGTAGTGGCAAATGGGCTTTCAGTTCTACACAAATACTAACAGGTAGTTGTCGGCGCCATCGAATAGCAGCCCATTGTTGTCCAGGTCATGTACCAAATTGTGGTGAATGAGGATTTTTGGTACTGCAGAACTATGTATTAAATGTAAATACCATACAACCCAAGTTGGACTGTTCACTTTCTGCATCACTTTAGAATCACATTGAAGGACAGTTTGTGGTGTTGTGGGAATTTTCCTTTTTTTAAAGCCAGAGATACTCAGTGGTTTCCGGTTGGGACTTCATTAGATTTGCTTTATGGTGGATTTGTTTTCATCTCTTTGCTGTGTGACATACACAGTTCACCATGGCTGAGTCTGTCTTCCAAATATACCAGAAAATCTATTAATCTATTTCAGGACATGATGAATTTTCTGAGTTTTTCTGTTTTATAGAGTATGGAAATGCAAAATAATCAAACAAGCTCTAAAAAACTGACAGAAAAGCTGGACTTTCTGTACAGGAACTTTACTGTACTATAGATGGATTGTCTAACATTTCAAGGTTCTTAAAAGCTTTCAAAGTATTTCTTTCCTAATCACAATGAATCAGGTAAAAATAGATCTCAAACAGGTTGCCATGAGGTGACAAATGACTGTAATTATTTGACATAGTCCATCAGACACTTAAAGGGAAAGCTTTTATTCTTGAGTATTATTTTTTGTGCATTTCATCCACCACATGTGGCAAAGGGTTGACGGAATAAACCTTTGAACATGAAATATAGAAGCTATTTTCAGACAAACACAAAAAGCCATCAATGTTTATCTTGACACATTATTATTTGATATTGTAAAAAATTTCACTACATCAGTGTGCTTTTGTACATCATATAGTGCTGGTCTGTTTTTTTAATCATATGCGTATGTACTTATTATAATAGGTCGAATGCACAGGTGATGGACAGGAGAATCTAGCATGTTGTTAGATACATAATTTAAAACATCCTGATAAACAGATGTTGTGCAAAAGTTTTGAGACATTAGACCACATCAGTTTTAGACAGTGTGCATCCATAACATCCCCACACATAATGGCTATTTTGTCAGCATTTGCCCAATTATGTTTCTGAACAGCCCAACAGGCCTTTCTCTGAGATCATGTGCAGAAAACTTGCAAAGGTAATCAATGAAAATAAGAAAAAATGCTGTAAAAATCCCCAAAATGGAAATCTTTCTAATCTTTTCAGGGCTCTGAAGACAATGCATCTGTGAAGCCATCATGGCACACCCATCATTCTCAATAAAAGCCTTGCTTTGCTGGAGAAGAGTCCATTTTCTACCCTTTAGTGCGTCTGTAGACGTAGGTGCTGCTGTATGTTGGCCAGGTGCTTGCTGACAGCCCTGTGAATAATGTAGCAGGAAGATAGAGAGCTCTGGGAAAGAAAGTCAAGTCCCAGGACCCACCATTAAATATCACAATCCACTCTTCCCAGGGACGCGAATGACATTTTATATCAGCTGGTAATAGAGATCCAACCTTTAAGTGCTGAGTGGGACAAACCATTATTCACTATCTTTTGCTCTCTCAATGTCCTCTCCTTACACGCTCTACCTCTGCTGTACAATGTTATTATGACAATGTGGGTATATTCTCATTTCACGGCCCTATGCTACAATGAAAATGTTCTGGAATTCAATTGCACCAATAAATTAGGTAAAATACGATATGGCTTTTGTCTAGTCCCAACAATTCAAGCACTATCCGAATTTGTAATGCTTATTGAGTGATGATTATGATAATGATTATTTAGAAAATGAAAAACAGAGGTTTGTATGTGAACATTGTCCTGCATCGTTTTATATCAGTATCTCTAAGGTGCAGATTGTGGCGTGGAGTGAAATCTTTTAATGCCTTAAGCCATGAGGCTGTGTGCCACAGGAAAAACATTAGATCCCCAGAGTCATTGGCAAAACCCGCTGTCTGAGAGAAAGTTATTGTCTCAGCAAGCTGGTGTAATGATTAGCCTCAATCAGGATATTGAACATAGGTCGATCTAGAAAATGGCAAGGGCTTAGAAGTCAACATGTAACTGCTTCACATCTCTGCATACTGAGATCGACCACTCTGCGCAAAAGAAGAAAGGGATATTTGAAAAGTGCAACAATAGCCGTCACCTGCATCGGCCAATTCAGCGATAAACTCTTAGTCTTAGTTAGCATGAAACATCTCTGCGAACAGAATACCTTGTGATTTGGTTGTTTAAATGATTTCAGATGAGTCTAGTTCTTGATGAATCTTTAATAGAAGAAATGGATTGTGGTTACAATGCTTTTGATGTAATTTTACCTATGAATTCATACTGATTTGTACTTGTAGCTGCAGATTGTTCCACAGCTCAAGGAGAGATATTTTGTTGTGGCCAGGCTTTATTTCCTGGCAAAGACCTGTTTATTAGAGACTGTAACATTCAATTTGAACGATAGAATTACTCCCTGTGACTTGGTTTTGCTTGTATTCCCCTGTTAGATTGAATTGGTTTTCCTGTGAGAGCAACCAGAAAATAAATCACAAAATGTGTAATAAATTGCAATCGCAGTCTCATCTATATTTGAAAAGATCCATTTTCCCACCAATGAAAGTTAGTCCCATAGCTGCACTGTCTGAGTCTAACAGGTGCTGAATAATGAGTCTGCTAGACCTTAACTCCCCACTGCTGTGAAGTTCATTTGTGGACATGTTGTGAAACATGTTGCTCTACAGTAGGGCTGAACGATTAATTGCATTTGTGGAAATATATATGATAAAACGATTTTTTAACCGCAAAGGCTGCGATTACACTCTGGTCACCTGACACGCGAGAGTAAAGTATATAGTCTGCAGAGGAAGCATCAATTTGGCACGTGCTACGCATATAGGCCTGGCCTACAGCAAAGAACAGTTTATGTTTAATCTATCTATTGTGTTGGCCCAATAGGGGTGGGAGAAAAGATTCTCTCTCCAACGATTCTGGGTCGATTCTGAGCTTAGTTTTTACCCACAGATGCGCAATGGCGCTGCCTGTTTAAGAAACACACGTATTCTGCTTGCTTCCAAGTCCTCTCATACACACACACCACTCTAACCCTCCGTAAAATAATCTTTCATAAATTTCGGATAGGTTGAAGCGAATTACAATGACATTAGCAGGCTTCATTGCACAGGATATGCGCTGTGAGAAACGCACGATTTGCTTGATGTTACTCTTGCAGTGTGTGGTCTCGCCCTCCAGTATTTTCCTTACTGTTTTATAGGCATCATTTATGTCGTTTGGAATGCAGTGGGCTTATATATCAAAAATATGAAACTCACTGACAATTTCAAATTGCTCGTGCATGCGCCTGAGTGTGTGTGCGACTCAGTATAAGTGGTTAAATGTACTTAAATGTAAACTCAAAATGGTTTTATGACACAAAATGAATGTAAGCACAGTCAGTTAAGAGTTAACAGTTAATGGATTAAACAGACAGGACAAACCACATCTTACATTTCAAAAGAGATCTATGCATTAGTGTTAATGCAGTGTTTTAGATCTCGCGCTGTATGCGATGTCATCAGTAATAATAAAACAACAGTAAAGACGAGAATGGAAAACATTCAGATATATTCTGAAATTCTGAAATCACACTTTGTTTATTGCTTGTAATATGTTTTTCGGTCCTCTTTATTATTTACTAATCTTTTTTTATTTAATTACACAAATTATTAAAGTTTTATTAAAAAGATTAATTAAGTAGAAAAAAAGTAGATCAAGAATAATTTTGGAATCAGATTGAGGTGCCTAAAGATTCCCACCCCTAAAATACAATGATTTATTGCTTGTCTTTGTTAAATACATTGAAATTGCAATATTGATTTAAAAAAAAAAATCCCAATTACATTATTTTCAAAAATCGTTCAGCCCTACTCTACAGGTTGAATTCACTTTGACTTCTTAAACATGTCTTCTTGTCATGTCTAGATGCAGGTGGTACTCTGTCCAAAATGGCAGTCCCCTTTCCTTTCCATTACGTATGTCCAGTTTCAGTTGTTTTGGTGGGTGTGGAAACCAGGTGCAATGTAAAAGGCCCCCTGGGTTGATTTTGACATGCCGTGCCACAGGGGGTTTCATCTCAGCTGCTTCCATCCTTGTCAACAACTTGCTTCAATCCGGATTATTCTTGCACGAAACCCCTGCTGCGATCCATAATGAAGATCAGATCACAAGAAGACAGAGTCTGTCCCTCAAACACTGAAAGTGTCGCACAGGTGCACAAGGCACTTGAAAAAGAGCCTAAATCGACACTTGTGTTCTTCCCCTGCATTTAATATAGATGTGCGTTACATTCTGATGCCGAGCTATATGTTGTTCTTTCTGAAGCTAATGGATGCATAACGTGCCTCTGACTGAGGTTTTATTCCACCCTCCCAAACCTAAATTCAAACCCTTCATCCTGACATCCATTCTGAAGTTGTTGCATCTCAAAGAGCATAGCTCATCTTGAGCTCCCTTCATTATATGTGCATCTCTCAAAACAACTGCCTCCTTTAATGGCGGGAAGGCATCTTGCAGATTTGATTATGTCTGCCCTCAGTAAAAATGCAAGGACAATCACATCTAAAATATGAACGCTGAATAAGGGAATGTGAGGATAAGGAGACACCTTCAAGGGGCTGTTCACTCTCTTGCACATATTGTTCTGCGTAAACATGCACTAGATCAGTGGTTCTCAACTGGTTTGGCCATTTGACCCAATTCCTAAAAGAATATTAAAAATACAATACAATAAAGTAAGCAAGCTAGTAAGAGGCACTACAAATAAAATATACAAAATAACACAGCGTGAAAATAGTGACATTTTGGGGTTACGGAAACAACAGTTGCCATGGTCAATACACAAAACTAATATGAACTGTTAATGAAACATATGGACATTGATCCTGATGAATAGAATGAACATCATATTGTACCTGCATGCAAATCCTTCCCAGCTTACCTTTTTCGTAATGTATCGGTACTTTTTGGTCATTTAATGACTAATTGACAACATTACTATGACATTGCACGCTCAAACTTTCTTTTGCACATTATTTAAACGGAAGTGATATACAGCGTGTGCTGCTGCATTTGTGTGTGCAATTGAAGAGCCTTGCTGAGCATAAGATACTATAAAAAATATGAATAAATCTCGCTGGCTCCAAAGTTGTGTAGTATACTTTAAATTAAACTATTTAATAATAAAAAAAAATCAGGCATAATTATATGGTAATGTGATATGCGAATAAATCGGGTCAGTCCTCAACATAATTGACTATAATTGGATTATTTGAAAATGTTACTCTTTCTGTATATTTCTTCTTCTTCAAAAAAAAAAACATTGTTATGCATTGTCAAGTCAAGCCAAGTCAATTTAATATAAATGCTTCACATTTTACAATGGAAAATGTTTTAAAGAGGTTTTCCTCTTTTAAAAGCAAAGTACTTTGCAAGATTAATAGTTCGCTTTTAACAAAACATTGTCATATTTACATCAGTATGTTTTAATGAAAGTTTGTATTGTCATGATGTATTTTTGTCTCATCTTTATTATTGTTGGTAAATAAAACAACAAGAAAAAACGTTTTTAACACAGCTTTTTGTCAGTAATATCATTGAAATGAACACTGGTCCTGCACCTTTGAGCCTTTTTATAATGCAAGAACACGTCCAGTGTGAACAGCCTGTTTGTTTTTTCTATTGCAGATATATCAATGTATCCAAGCTAAAGATCCACACTGACTTTGTGCTACACCCAGAAGTATATCCACAAAAGCCCTATAAAGTTGTTTGTTTACTCTAACAACACGAGGTAGATGTAGAATACCCAATGTCTGTCTTTTAACGTCTGTCCTTCTCCACACAATTCCCAATGCTTAAATCAACGGTGGCAGTAATAAGGTGTGTGTCGATACGTGTGTGGTTGGCTGTCACAGTGGGCTTTCAGGAAAAGCCTGACCCGGCTGAGTGAGGATCAGTGGAGGCAAAGACATCATGCTGCCGGACCTTGCCTCTGATCTGATGCTTATCCTCCTGACAGTCCGACCCCAATCCATCTCCAGTACCTCAGCTCCAATTACACTCTGTACGTGCACCGCTCTTGCATTGTTTGATTGATGCAGTCATTTTTGGAACATCTTAACGCTATATAAAATCAGGGCTGTTTGTAATGTTGTGCTTTGAGAGTTTTTTTAGTGCTCTTCAGTGGAGTGATTAATGCCATATAGACTGTCTCCTGGGGTTTGTGTGCTAGGAAACATATGTCCGCTTTGTTTATTGTATTCCCAATTCATCTCTGGATTGTTACGATAGGAGAGTTCTTAGGGAGGCATTTATCATATTCAAATGGCAACTATGCCCTAGATACTTGGCACTCGTGAGTGATAATGTCAGATCTTCTCTCCAGTGCTCAGTTCTTAATGTCAAAAAAAGCACCCATTTCAGTCTTGTTCGTCTCAAGTGAGCATTGTCATTAGACAGTTTTTGAGTCTTATCATAATGAATAAAAAAATTGCTTATTGTTTTTTAGTGCTCTGTGATACATGATTGATTATTATAATTATGCATTATTGGGTCATTTGGCCCAATGGAATTTAGTTTTATTTGTGTTGCTATTCATAATTTAGTATTTAATTCTTTATTTCTTTAACATTATTTTAGTTAAACCTGATTTATTTAAAATCAATAATAACAAACAGCACATTCAATTTACAATTCAGAAAAGTTATAAGAAATTTGCCAGAGTTCGCTTGATTTTCACCAAAATGTCAAATCTTATTTATTTCAGTTTGAATGTAAAAAAAGGTGGAATAACTTTCAGAACATCAGTCCAGTATTGCTAAACTGAAAGGAAAGTGTATGCAATGAAAGCTACGTGTATGACTACAGTGGTCTTACAAAACCAAAAGTAAAGTAAATATTTTGTTTTTGCAGTAGTTCTTGGTTGTCACAGATCAGCAGTTTTCTCTGGTATAGATTAGCCAAGGGTACACACACACAAAAAGGATTTTCAATACACATTTGCCATTTAGAGGTGAAATTCAGCAGAGAACGAAACAACACACTGTTCAGTTTATTTTAGGAATTAGCACTGGTAGGGAAAATTGCTCAGTATTTAAAAAAAACATGCTTCATTTAAATAATGTTAATGCTAGGATGTTTTATAAGATTTTATTTCATGGCTCTGGGAAGAAAAATGTACTTCATATTACCCACTACTTAAATGTCAACTAAATGTCCCTGCATATCTAGCCTAATACATGCTTTTATAGATCACAGTGCCGTATTAAATAACTAGCACTGCACAGTAAATCAGTGGTTATAACTCCAGTGGATTTCAATTAGGCGTCACTGTGGTTGCATTTGCTGAGAGCCAAATTGAATGTGACACCCTCACATTAGGCACGAATATCTAAGGGTAGACGGCGGGAGAGAAATGTGCATTGCAGAATTCCTGCTGTTATTGAAAGTCACATTGTTTGCAGCCTGACACATTGAGGTTATGCCTATATGTGTGCTTAACAATTTTGATAATGCAATGGAATTATGAATTATAATTCCATAAACAGTAGTGCTGCCACACTTAGTCGACGTAATCGTAATCGATTTTTTTAGTCGACGTTTCGTTTTACTATTGACCGCCTATTTATTTTTGGTCTCCCGTCTCAAATGGCTCACTGTAATTCACCTCCACACACCAGTCTGTGCGCTGTGCGCACCCTGCTGGTTAATATGCTATCCTCTTCTTTCTCCCTCCCCCACCTTCACTGCTTTGATATAAAAAATTTCTTTCACACTGGGCTCGTTTGCTGCGGTCCGAGCCCGAGCGCAATTGTTCCCGGCACCCCCGAAACCTGGTGCGTTTGCGTGCATCAGTATGTGTCTTTATTTATTGGGCGGTATTTCCTAAATTAGTATATCACTGACTGTACCAAGATGTATAGTTGTTTTTGCTGGAAATTTTACACAAATGTTTTACAAATTACATAACCATTAAGTCATGCCTTTTTTAAAATGTTTTTGAAGGAAGAATCTTATGATCTCTAAGGCTGCTTTATTTGATCATAAATACAGTACAAAAAAATGCAGAAGAAACATTTCTTAGTATTATCAATGTTGAAAACAGTTGTGCTGCTTAATATTTTTTTGGAAACAGTAATACATTTTTACAGGATACTTAGAATCAACACTAGAATGAATGGAATGTGCAAAAGAACAGCATTTATTTGAAATATGTTTTTTGCTGAATAATAAATAAATGTATAATAAAAGTTAATTCATTTCTTTAAAGCTGCAGTCCGTAGCTTTTTTTGGGGGGTTAAAAATGATCCAAAATACATATTTGAGAAAATACATAACCAGCCAGTGTTCAAAATTATCTGCTTGCCTTAGCTCGATTCAAAGCGGTAAGCTTGTAACAATGTTTTTAACCCTCTGGGGACCAAGGGGTTTTTGGGGCCCTTGGGATGTTTTGACATGCACTGACATTTGTGCTTTTTTCAGTTATTTATAAACATGTTAATGGAAAAGGTGTAAATTCACTCTATATAGCACAAACGGGGCTACCATAATATGTGAGCAACATGTATGTACATGTTTGTATTTTTGAGAGAATATTATACTAAAAAAACTAAAAATAAAAGTTTCTGAAATAAGGCCACAAAACACATATTGATTATTTCTTCACAAGACAAATTGTATCACATAGTCTAGAATATTTGCTCCAAAACTATGTGAGAATCATCCTGACTACTCATTCAGATAAGTCAATAAAGTCTTTTAGAATCTGTATGACGTGTTTTGTTTGAGAAAGCTTTATGCGAGGAGGGATGATCTCTCATTAATATGTGGGGCATTTCACACCTGAGAAAGACAAAGACCCTCCCATAATGGCCCTATTAGGTGCTATCAGGCCATATCATTATGAGGAGCCTTGCACAAAGAATGAGGAGATTTAAAAAAGAATGGCTTTTAGATTGTTTGGATTTATTTACAACACACACACACACACACTGCTTAGAATAAGTGAACACACCCATGCTAAAGTTGACTAAAAAGAGGAATAAAAAATCGTAATGCCTTAATTAAATAAATGAGGAAAACTCCAACCTTTAGGGACATGAATAATGTCCTTGAATTCTTTGTGAATGACTAATGTATCGCAAATAATTAAATGTTCTTCTTTAAAATACAGGGTGCATACATCTGGACACATCTATCACACACCCTTCACCATATAGACATGGTTTTATTTCAGTTCAAAGTTAGAGTTGGAAACATCTTGAAAAGAAAATGGTCGTTTTCCATAAATGTCTTAGTTTGATCATACATATTTCAAAGTTGAGGATTCATTATTTTGATATAGCTTGCATTGGAACAAAAACTATAACATCTTAGTTGATTAGTTTATTGACAAAACATACTATATATTTAACATATGAGCAGAAGCTTATTTGATGTCTATTTTAGAGTCAAAACTTTATACTCTATCCAAAACTAGTCAACAAAATGTTGTCTTTTATTTAGTCTATAACAGTGCGTATCTGTGTGTTCATTCATTCTTTCATTCATTCATTCATTTATTCACACACACACACACACACACACACACACACACACACACACACACAGACACACACACAGACACATGATTCACATTTAAACAGTATGCTATTTTTCCGTTTACAGACACTAACGTTAGTCTATATCGCGATTAGAACAAAGCACAAGCATAAAACACTTACACACTTCTCAGCTGAATCTGTTGCTCCTCCTCGTGATGAAAATAAACCAGCACTTGTTCTGAGGTAGGTAAATGTCCCAGGATTATTCCACATAGCCGCGCAAGATGACAGTAGATTAATCTGACTAAAAAATATAGTGTGTTTTCAGAGTTTATGGGCGTTAACGCGTCTCAATGTGGTGCTTCACATATTTGCGTTTGAATAGCGCGTGCTCTCCGTGGGCGTGTCACATTACCAGAGATAATGAGCTGAGAGAAAGATAATTAGAATGGCTGACACGTCGCTCTTTTTATAAAGATGACATAAACGGAGAATATTTATTTTAGTTTTGAATCAGATCATTTAAAAGTACAAACTCAAATGATTTAAAAGATATATTGCTCATGTCTGGGTGAATAGTATTTGCTGAGTTTTGTTGAAGATTAGAGACGTGCTCCAGGAAAAAGTTCACGGTGACTGAGAGGCAGAACGCACACCCTGTTTATATTCTTTATTTTACAAAAGCACAATATTTTATTTCGATTGTATGTGGGCACATAAAAAAGTAGACATTTAACAGATTATTTTCTCATATTTCTTAACTCTATATGAACAGAAATGATGGTAGTACTTTAAGTCTATTTTTCTGCTATGTGAAAAAAAACGAGCAAAACGCGCCGGTGCGTTTCTGGTCCCCAGAGGGTTAATTCCATTGGTACTGGTAGATTTCCGCGGGAGATTCGAGTATGTCTTTGCGTCATTACGTCACATCTGTACACATAAAGAAGGAGTCTCGGCTAGTGTAAGCTATATTGTTTGTGAGGATGTTGGAGTTGGAGATTTATAGCCTTTTCTCACAGCACTTGATATAATTAAACTTATCAATTTGATGGCGGATCCAGAAAGTTTAAACGACAATCACCAGTGACAACTAGAGATTCACCCGCTATAAAATGCAAAAGACTTCGTTCGGACTTCGGAGTGGCTACAGAAAAAAAGAGACTGCAACCGGACCCATGCGAAAACAAGGATACATATCGGAAGGACCATTACATGTAGTCACGCAATGCTGATGTTGTTAAAGGGTTAGTTCACCCAAAAATGAAAATTAAGTCATTAATTACTCACCCCCATGCTGTACCAACCCTGTAAGACCTTCGTTCGTCTTCGGAACACAAATGAAGATATTTATGATTAAAACGAGACTTCAAGAGATTTCCACGACGCGCACGCGTGAGAACTTAATTGAAGTAGTTGAAGGAGATCCCAATTCTCGCGCATGCGTCGTGGAAATCTCTTGAAGTCTCGTTTCAGGCCTACAAGGAAGAAAAGGAATAGTCGAATAAAGTCGTTATTTTTGTTTTATTTCCGCACAAAAAGTATTCTCGTCGCTTGATAAACTTATAGTTGAGCCACTGTTGCGACATGGAATATTTAAACATTTTCTTCATTGACTTTCTGGGCCGTCAGGATTCATTCCCTTAGGGAGCCTATGTAGCAGTGATCCAGCTGTCAGATTTAATCAAAAATATCTTCATTTGTGTTCCGAAGACGAACGAAGGTCTTACGGGGTTGGTACAGCATGGGGGTGAGTAATTAATGACTTAATTTTCATTTTTGGGTGAACTAACCCTTTAACATTAACCATTTGAGAACAAAGTATAATTTGCACAGTTTTGCGTGATATGATAACTTATAAGCGATTGTTAGATTTAATCAGCGTAATTTACTGCAATGTCTGAACCAGAACAAAGTTGGATGTTTCTTACTAGTTCAGAGGACATTTTCCAGTGTAAATTCTTATGTTGGTCATACTTCCCAAAAAAATAATCTGTGATTCCAAGTATAACCAGTATCCACACCGGCGGTGACTGACAGCCTCACAGTCTCCTCAAACATTGTGTTCATCCGCGCTGTGCGGTGTCGAGGGTGTTGAAGTACAACTCACGTAAAGTTGATAATTCCGCGAATGACTGCAATTGCAGATTTCGAACAGAGATGGCGACAAAGAGGAAAAACGCCGGACTGCAGCTTTACAGAAAAAAATCTTGCTGACCCCAAACTTTTGAACGGTTGTGTACTTTTTATTTGATTATTTAATTTTTATAACGTGATAGATAAAAACAAATCATTTGATTATTCTAACAAATAAATCAGATCTCTTGCTCCAGCTGCTTTATATTGTGCAACACTTGAGTTAAAATCAAAAGTCTCAAAACAGTAATTCATCAAAAAAGATTATAGAATAAGCCTAATGTAAAGACCTCGTAAAATATATGAACACCTGTGACCAGTCATAAGTTGAATTCTAGTGATGTTGCTTGTCAACCATAAACAACCAGCTGCTGCACTTTGAGCTTTTATTGTGCGTCAAAACTAATCCGCTTCTGTTATAATCGATGGAGCTGTTTATGCTGCGACACGTTTCGCATGGTGGACTATAGATGTATTAGTGTCGGATTTAGTGCTTGATGCCACTTGCATAACGTGGTATAAATGATATAGCAGAATCAATTCCAGCTGACACCTTTTCATATACCATCCAGCCCTCACACTTTGGGAACTGGTAAGCAGTGGAAATGCAGTGTTGCAGTGCTGTAGTTTGCTGCCGCCCTGCCCTGCCTTGCCCTGGCCTGTCCTGTAGGTCTAGGTATGGAAGACTATGATTTAACAAGGGGCCTGCATCAGGGCAGGTGTAGTGATGATGGATTGAAGTGCTTAGCAGAGCTCTAGAAGCCGGGACAGAGAGTAATCGGTGTGTACAGAGAGCTGGCCAGAGTAAGCAGAACAGATACATCAAGCCGAAATGCACAGCAGAGTCGAGCGGGGTCACATGCACGCAAATCCACATATATTTACAGATGACAGAGGTCTCCATACTCAAGCACTAACACAAAGGTAACATAATCGTCCTGCTCCGAGTGTTATATGATGTTCTGTTGCCTGCGCAGGGCTATTATTTGATTTATGGCTTGGGCCACAAGGTGAGGTGTAAAGCATTGTTTTTGTAGTATGTGATGACTACATATGTGCACCTGTTTGCACAATTGAGTTCATTAATTTATTGCATGTTAAAGCACTGTAATTTGCCTGATTTCTTTAAGTAGGCATTTCTATTGTGTACCTTTAATCTCTCAGCTCATTAATTATATACTATTTTGCACGTTTATGTATAGGCACAATAGGGAGTGGATGAGGAGTATTGGAGAGTTGGGCATGGCTCCCAGTTTTTGTTTTTTTTGTTTTTTGTTAACTTGTTAGTGCATCACTCTGATATTATTATAATTTTTTTTTTCCCCAGACAATGCTCGGGTTGCAGCAGAATATATGGCACATTAATGCAGAGAGAGATAGAAATCCTCATCTTAAAAGCGTATGATGTTGTTTTATGCTGTTTTCAGTACAACAGCACCAATGAGTTTGAAGCGACTCATAAAGTTATAGAACACTAAAGTATGAATGAGGCTGCCAAGTAATACTACTAAAAAGCCATTAAAACAACGTTGTAGTGTAGTTTGAAAAAACTTGATTTTGAAAGGTAAACTGTGTACATGATATTAATATTCCTTCTCCTATGGCAGTTAAATATGCAGAGACAAGCCATTTTGTCCGTAGTTTTCCTGAGTGGAAACAATGTGGCGAATGCAATTAATATTTTAGTGTCATATATTCAGTACATTTGCAAACCACCTGCAATATTAACCACGCACTAAATGCACTTAAATAGCGTTGAACTAGGCTCAAGCCTAGTCCCAGACTAAAATGGAAGTTTTAGCTGTTTTAACTTAAAACAACTTGCATTGCGATATCTTAAAATATGTCAGTGCCATTGTTTTGTCTCAAGATGCACATCAGTAATGTTTTTTTTTCTAAGGCACGTTTATAAAAGCTAAATGTCCTAATTGATCTAAGGCCTAATCCTGGCTTAATCTAACCATTGTCTGTGAAACCGGGCCCTTGAGTATTTTAAATAGTCTTTTGAGCCTAAAAACAGTAATTTTATGAAATATTACAATTAAATGTTTTACTGTTTTCTATTTTGCTATTAAGCCAATTTCACACAGAGATTCTGGAAAATACACTGAAAATGTGTCCTGGGATTTGTCACACTGCCAGGGATTTTCTGGAATCTGTGCGTGCGTTCACATCCCGTAAAGATCCCGTGAAGACACGTGACATTGATGTGACGTGTAATGTATCCGCAGTGTCTTTAGTTTGCATGATCTCCGATTTCTCTCTCGAGAAACCATGCTCGTGCATTTTTTTCTGATTCGATCATAAACTAGCGCATCGCGTAAAGTTACACTAAGCTGGCAAACGATCTCAGCTTCAGCGTCATCACTACGACACACCCCATACTTCATTGGTCCAGCCTTTTGTTCACACAGTGCACGTTCCGGGACTGATCATGGCAACTAGGTCCCATTCCATAAAAGGACATGTTTGCGTTCACACAGAAGGCACTCCAGCAATTTTATTGCAGTTTTCTGGGATCAACGCACTATGTGAAAGGAGCTTTAGTGTTTCTAAATTATTTCTGACTGCTGTTTTTCAGGATTCTTTGATGAAAAGAACAGAATGTATTTCAAATAATCTTCAAGTCAACTGTTTTATTTAAGACGAGACACCCCAGGAGAATAGGGTTAAAAAAACAACAACTGATAAATATCACCATACTTCACCAGTTGATTGATTACATTAATAGTAGCAAACATATTTTGTATTACAATGTTATGTTTAAATATGCTAATGAGGCATTGTCTAATTAAATATGCACTAATTTGCATACATTTCTAGAACAAAATCTGAACAATAGATGAAGTCAGGTTAAAAAATATTGTTTAATTTATTTGATATATTAGAGCCAAAGGTTTTTACCGAGGGGATTTTGGATATTTCTATTTATCACTCCACAAATCAGAAAATACTGTCAACAGCTAAAAATAATTACATTTTCGCCATTTTTTTAAGGAATAAAGTGTTGTATAAAATCAGGAAAATTATATATGAACAAACCCCTTTGTAAAAACCTTCATAATATAGATAAGAATTAGGGATGCTCATTTCGGTTAATTTTCCCGAGTGACAACCGGCACTCCTTATCCGAGTTTTAACTGTTAACTGATAAGATTATAAAAGCCTATTTAATTAGATAAAAATAAAATTGATGAGTGTCTGTGACCTGTTAAAAATACAAAAAAAAATTTTCACTGGTTTATTTTAACGTGCAAACAAGCAGAACAGATCAACAACAGAACCTGGATTCACATCAAATTTTGACGCATTTGTGAAACAACAGAATAAAATATCATAAATAAAAAACATAAAATAGCCCTACACTTAATATTTTTGTGTAGACATTGTCTAGTTTTTATTTAATTGTCTACATGATGTGGGGTTAGTCTGGAGCACAGCCTGTTGAGTTACAGGGCTCGAATTGCGGCGCGGGATTGCAGGTATTGCGCATAATTCTAATCATTCCCGCAGGTCTCCCATTTATAATGCGGGAAATTCCCGCAATCGTAATCCACAGATTATAAAATCCAAATCATTCTTTTAACAACTATCTGCCAGACGCAATTTCACAAACAGCTTGAGTGTTCAGCGGTGCCGCGTCTTCTATCTCTTCTCTCAAAATGTGTTGTGTAAGCATCAAGCGCAGCCTGCGGCGATAATACACACTCGCGTTTAGGAGTCGGGACATGACGGAATATTCACTTGCACAATCGGGCCAGCAGTGCATCGTGACTGAAGTTTACCATTTGCACGTCTTTTTAAAGGGTTAGTTCACCCAAAAATGAAAATTAAGTCATTAATTACTCACCCCCATGCTGTACCAACCCCGTAAGGCCTTCATTCGTCTTCGGAACACAAATGAAGATATTTATGATTAAATCTGAGAGGTTCATGACTGCTACATAGGCTCCCTAAGGGAATGAAACTTGACGGCCCAGAAAGTCAATGAAGAAAATGTTTAAATATTCCATGTCACAACAGTGGCTCAACTATAAGTTTATCAAGCGACGAGAATACTTTTTGTGCAGCCTATGTAGCAGTCATCCACCTCTCAGATTTAATCATAAATATCTTTATTTGTGTTCCGAAGACGAACGAAGGTCTTGCGGGGTTGGTACAGCATGGGGGTGAGTAATTAATGACTTAATTTTCATTTTTGGGTGAACTAACCCTTTAAGTCTTACCAGTTTAAACATTCAAGTGATTTTAAAGTGACGGCAGCCATATGTGTCTGTCATTAATTTCGTTGTCAACACAACGAAAGATAGCTTTAAGTTAAAGGAATCAGGATTAATAGCCTATGTATTTAGTTTATTCAGGACTAAAATACTACCCAGTGTTATTTTCCATTTGATTACTTTATTCTGTATCTGTATATGAATACTAGTGTTAGACCTATTCAAAAACTTTTCTATTTATTTGTCTTTATTTGTATCTTTATTCTATTGTATTTATTTGTGCTACTTTTTTTCAATTTAATGAAACAATTTAAATCAAGCTTCCTTGTGATGTGTAAATTCTTAACAACAATATTACCCCATTGTAAAAATACAATGAGCGCAAACATTTTGGCAAGATAAATGTAATAATTTTTTTGGAAAAAATGACAGCACTACTTTTTGCTCGACGCGCCCCGTGACGTGAGTTAACAAATATAGGCTATATAGTATTTTTTTTAACCATGCAGCAAAAAAAAAAAAAAAAACTAAAAAAAAAAAGTAACTGTTAAACCGTTTAACTGATAGTTTTAATCGGTCAGAATGTTTATTTTCGGTTAACGGTTGAACGGTCTAATAAGAATAAAACTGTAAAGTTTGGTGTATGTAAGGGCGTTTTCACACCTGAAAGTCCGGACCAAAGTTCATGTTTTGATACATTTTATATATTCGGTAAGTTTTGGTTTGGTTTCACATTGCAATTATGGGAGTGCACTAAAGAACTTTACATGACATACTTGCGTCCTGTCGTCATCATCTATGTGGGCTGCATCTTGACATTGATTGGTTTGTAAATGGATGTGCATCTGACGTCAGTGTGTTGTCAATGGTCTGAAAGTCCGAACCATACAAAAAATGCTTTCACACTGGAAACGAACCAAACCTTTGTTCAGTTTGATTTGTTTGTTTGTTTGTTTGTTTGACTTTATTGTCTGTTCAGATTTACTGGACAGAAATTCATCTTTGACACTGGTATCAAGACATAAAACAAATGATTGAACACTTATACATGAATAAAACAAATTAATACAACAAATACATGTTCACACACCTATAGTACCCGCCTCAATTGAGAATTTGATTTAAAACAGTCACCGCCAATGGAACAAATGATCTTTTTTAAATGTTCTTTTTGGCAAACGGTATACGTAGCCTCCGTCCCAAAGGAAGGGCCTCAAAGCAGGAGTAGAGGGGGTGAGTCTGATCTGAATATACTGCTAGCGCCCTTTTCTCCATGAAATATGAAAACAGCTCTTGCAATGTGCTCTGTTTTTGGCTGATAATTTTATTCACCTCATTAATTACTCGTGTTAATTTTTGCTTCTGTCTCATTGTTAAATTTCCGTACCATGATACAATATTATAAGTTAAAACACTTTCGATCATAGTGCTATACACAATAGTTAAGATCCTCCTATCAATGCCAACATTTCTAAGCTTCCTAAGTAGACTTAAATGCTGTCTAGTTTTCTTGTGTGCATGGTCCACATTCTCCTGAAACGAAAGCTTGTCATCAATGATTGTACCTAGGTATTTAAAATTTGAGACTTGCTTTATCTTTATACCTTTTATAATAACTTGTGGGGAGCCAGCTATACCTTTCCTGTTTTGATTCCCACAGCATAGTTCCTTTGTCTTCTCTGTGTTCAACCGTAGATGACTGTTGTCAAACCATTGTACAAGACTTTCAATACACTCAAAATAGGTGGAACAATTCTTATCTGTTTGGCAAGAGATTAAAACCAGATCATCTGCGTATTTTGAGATCATCTTCATTACACAGAAGCTCGTTAATATAGACAGAGAAAAGCAGAGGGGATAATAAACAGCCCTGTGGTAACCCTGTATTTAAAACTATAGAATCAAATAAAATTCCATTAACACAGACACGTTGGGGCCTATTACTTAAGAATTTCTGATGTAAAATCCATAAAAAGCATTCTGACATGAGCATTTGTTTTATCTAAATGATGCTGAGCCTTATGAAGTAAGGTCAAGGAGGCATCAACTGTGCTCCGATTCGGTATGTAAGCAAATTGTAATGGGTCTACAGAGCCGTTAATTTGTGCTAAAGTTCCTTGCTCAATATACGCTCCATGCACTTGCGCAGCACAGATGTAAGGGCAATTGGGCGAAGGTCCTTAGGAGCTCTGGCATTAGGAGTTTTAGGTACTGGGATAACAATAGTGTTTTCCATACCACTGGCACAAAACCAGCATCTAAAAAGATCTGAAACAGCCTAGTACAAACATGGCCAAGTTGTTCTGCGCATTCTTTTAAAACAATACCCCTGAGGCCATTTGGACCGGTAGCCTTATTTGGTTTGATTCCACGGAGCAATCCGATGACCTCCCCTATACCTCTATTTTCAAAGGTTCAGATTCTGTCATAGTGACATTATACTCAATGCCTACATTGTTGTCAAATCTTGAATAAAAAGCATTTAAATTTACAAAGCTCTGGGGGTCATCATCAGAAAGTTGTGCCCGTTTCTTTTGTTTGTTTAATCCTTTCCATCCATCAGTATGTTTAATCCTTTCCATGCATCTCTAACATTACCAGTTTTGAATTTATTTTCGATTTTACCTTTATACTGTAATAGTGCCTCCTTTATCTTATATTTAATTTCTTTATTTAATTATCTTACCCTGTCTGTTTCATTACTTAAAAAAAAAAGCCATTCTTTTCTCATTTAGAGATTAAGATCTTTGTTAATCCAGGGTTTGTTGTTTGGAGATATTCTAACATTTCTTGTTTGAACCACTGCCTCTGTACAAAAATGAATGTAACTGGTAATCGTATCATTCATAGACTCGGTGATCCGGACCGAGACTACCTCTTTTCGTCTGACCAAATTTCGTCAGTTTGGTCCGGACCGTGGTCCGGGGAAGGTTTCACACCTGTAATTTTGATTCGGATCAAACTGAAAAGTCCAAAAATCCGGACCAAACAAGGTAGGTGTGAAAGGGCCCTAAGTGTTACTGAAGTGGAGATTTCTGGCTCAATGTAGGAGGAAAAACTCATTTTGAGAGAACGGCCTTTTAAAGATACTTTAATTGAAATGTATAGATACAAATAGATAGTGTTCTAAACATTTCTATTAAAGATATATACTTTAATTGAAATGTATAGAGATAAAGTGTTCTAAAATATACAGTTAAAAGTGTATTTTGGATGTTTTCTGTCCACTAATCTAAAAAAACACTTTACGAGAAGCCAAAAAGCCCAAAATCTCAAAATTGACAGATGCATGAAAAAAACACTATTTTTGCCTGTAGTGTCTCCCCTTAAGTTAGTCTAACGATTACTTCTATATTATGGAAATTATGTTTCTGTAATGAATGCTTTCTCCCTGTCTTTCAATCAGGGTCTTTTCAACACCTGAGCTGACAAAGAACGAATAAAATCACAATTTCTTGCTCTAATAATGGATTTATCGTAATCTGTTAAATAACTCATGTATAATTGAAGTGTTTTGAGAGTGATACTTTGAATGATTAGCCACTTAACAAGATCAGGCTAATCTGGGATGTGTCAGCCTCTGCAGCGACCCTGACCCATTTCCTTTGAATTAATCCCAGCAATAGTTGGGAAAAAAAGAGCCTCTTTGATCTTCTAATGAAGGGACACTTTTCCCGATATTTCTTTTCTGCGTTTGTCTGCTCACTTTGTTGCGTCTGTGAGCTCTCACCAAGGGATTTCTGGAATAGGGTGAAGTAGTTTGAATAATTAGGCCTTGCTTTCAAAATCTCAGTCTCCTCCTCCATCCTGCTTTTTCCTTTTACTGTCATCCATCATTCAGCGCTCAGATCTGGCATTGGTCATTAATATGCCAGCTCGCTTTGCATGACGGCGTTCGAAGAAAGTCGGCTACCCTACTTTGATCGTATTTTTTCTCTTTCCTCACGGATAATAAGAACACCTAAAGCCCCCTTCTACATATAACTTGATAGGTGATGCGATTGAGCACAAATCTGCATGCTTGTTTGAGTGCGCCGCAGTGCTTGTGTGTTTTCCGGGATTAGAGAGAGGGTTAAAGGCTAGCTCAGCAGTCGGGTGTTTTAGATTGGGTGGCTGTGGAGCTATTTCCAGACTGCTCTGCTGGAGGATGACTAGAAGAAGCACTGGATTCATTATTCAGAAGGCAGCGGAGTAGTACACAGCGGCACAGTCTGTCAGGCCAAGATTACCTTTGTGCATTCCTCCGACATGCGAGGAGAGCTTAAGGTTTGAGTCTCTACCCTGAGGCGTGAAACCAACCTGACTGAAACTAGGGTTGTACAGGCTGTCTGAAAGTTATCAGGTAGTCTGCGGACTTGTGAAGTGCGAGAACATGGAGCACAGGCTTAGATTACCAGTGATCGTTGAGAATGTAGGGTATGTTTTACATTAAAAAAGGATCAGAAGATCTTTTAAGGCATGTTGTTGTGTATATATATTTATACACATACAGACACACACACACACACGTTTTTTTATATACTTATGGTGAGGAAACATGCCTTTTTATTTCCTTACAGGTTAATGCAGATGTCAGTGAATGTGATAAGCACAGTAAATGCTGCATTTATTTTATTGATGCTATTTGTGGCATCTTAATTTGTTTGAACAGGAATATTAGATGGATGATTACATACCTTATGAAGCAAAGAGGATAATGAATTAGGCCCATTGGAGTGCAAAAAGCTCTATCAATACTAACTCAATTTAAAGACTCCGAGTCGGTGGAACTAAAAGGACTATCGATGTTTAAGGATGAAACTGTTTCTTAAGGCCAGACAGACAGCAGAATCTCCATTACTCCAGCCCAGACACAATACACCTTAACATTAGGGTCATTCAATTTCCCACTCCTCTCTTCAAAGTGGACCAAGTGATTTGTTTTCAGTGTGTATTTAAGAAGAAGCCCTGGAGAAGTTTAGCATTTAAATTGGTCGATCCAAGCACATTTTGCCACAGCTGTTTTTGAAGCATCGTGCTGATGAAAAATCAAAGGAAATGTGCAAATGCATGACCTTTCCCTGCCTCAATAGCAGGCAGTGTCTGAAGAGCTTGTTTTTGCTGACATCCATCTTTCTTTTATACAGTTTTGTAAAACTTTCCCAGGTACTTGGTGAGACGAAACATCACAAATTATTTTTAGACAATAAAAAGAACATCATCACAGGTCTTGAAATGAAAAATAAAAACATAAAAAAGAGTTGAGATGCAGAGGAAAGGTAAGAGAGGTAGTAACAACTGCTGGTTTACAAACTTTTGTAGTGATAGTTTAATTTTTTGTTGGAGTATTAAAGAGAGTTATTGATAAATTATTATTGATATAATATTATTTACTAAGCTCTGCTCATGGCATGCAGGAAAAAAATATATTGTGGCCAAGAATTAAGAATTTAACTTAATACGTGAGCATGTTTTATTAATTAATTCTTTCGTTTTACTTCAATTGTGGCCAGTTTTATATATTTTTTTGTCGTTTTAGGTCAATTGTGTTGTACTAATTTATTCCCTTGTTTTAGGTAAATTACTATTTATTTGTTGGCTATTTAGTAGGGCTGGGTATTGTCACAAATTCCACCATCTGATTCAATTTCGATTCACAAGCTTTCGATTAATTTTGATATATTTCAGGTACAGACAGTGCCGTCGCAGGTGGGGTGCGAGGCCCTGTGCGAACTTTAGGCTCCCAGGCTCCCAGGCTCTGAAGGTTAGAATAATTGGCTGCGCAGCCTACTTGTTAGCCTTGTCCGCTTAAATGAATTATAAATAAACATAAAAAACTAATAGGGTATTTGCAGTATATTAAATCGTTTTTGACCTAATTATTTGGTACTGAAATTACACACTCTGTCGGCTCTGACGGCGTTGCATCACGTGCACCTGCGCAATAAAGCCTATGATTTCCGAAATAGTACTATGTCAACTAGTTATATCAGCACAAGAACTGTTGAGGAATATGTAACATAATTTAGACAATTGTTTTTTGTCATAATGTTATAATAACTGAAAGACATTATCATTTCAGCCGCTCTGTGCATGTCCTCGCACAGAGCGAGGCTGAAGCTCAGCTTTGCGGCTGAGACACGAATATATTTTTCAAACGTTTAAAAGGTATTACATTGAAAACTGTTGAATAGAGTGTAAATTTAGTTCGTGGGTAGATTAAATAATGATAAGCGTATAATCACCCGTATGGAGATCATTAAGTTGTTTTTTTTTTTTACTGGCTCAAAACAAATACAGCACAATTACGCAATACCGTCGTTGTGTGTGGGTGCGCCTTCAGTTATAAACATGATTATTACTAATTGACATATTTCAATGCCAATTCTTATATGTTCATTAATATAGCCTACTCAAAACAGACGGGGCAACCTAACGCAGGCAAGTTAGCTCACCGTTTTTAGGTGATATGCCATGTTTGTAGTCGAGCTGTTGCTTGCAAACTTTGCATTCGACTTTTTTTCCGTTATCTATTTTCGTAAAATGCTGCCACGCTGTCGATGTCATTGACATGGTAAAGGAGGACTGACAGTAAATTAAACGCTCGCATTAATTAAACGTGTTCTGAAGACAGGCTGTTACCTGTGAAACAGGGGTGCGCTGAAAACACCCCCATTAGCAATTAGTGCTTTCCACCTGATGAAATTAACATCCAGAACGTATCGACCAATAAATCGACTAATCGACTGGGAGATTACAGCCCTATGAAAAACCCCCTTAATTTGTTGTGGGGAGAAAAAAAAAAACAGCAGGATTGCGAGGCCCCCAGTGGCGCGAGGCCCTGTGCGGTTGCACAGTTCGCACAGCCCTTGCGACGGCTCTGGGTACAGTACAGTACATGGCAAAAGTTCTCAAATAATGCTGGAACTATACAGGTAGGCAGTTGGTACTACATAATACTATAACATTGAAGGTTAAAATTAACTGATTTGTATACAAACAGTTAAATTGCACACAAGGAAATTGTTATAATACTGATTATATAATTACATTTTTTTAAATATAAACATTTAAATGGTAGCTATCATAAAAACTTGACACATTTATTCACACATATATTAAATACTGAATAACAGTAAAAAAAAAAAAAAATTCTATATATTAAAAAATATATAATGATTATGTAATATGGTGCATATATTTAGCAAAATGTTCCTCTCTAGAGTTAATTTTTCCAGCTGACTATTGAGTTCATGGTGACTAAGTGGCTTTTCTGAGGTAACAGGACATATTTTACAAGCTTGTTTTATTGACGTCTTTTCATGGTTGAAAAACACTGATTGAGCGATTACATGAGACATGATGCAGATTTCAATAAGTTGTTCATTCATTAATGTTCATTCATGTTTATTTTGTGCTGTAACTAGTAGTAAAGAGGAAGAGATGATCAGTTCACCTGCACTTCGCACTGCCGCTTCGCTTGAACTGAGGCAGCAATAGCGATCTGTCACGCCACATTAAAGAGCTCCAAAAAATTTAAGTAGGATGTGCTTATAATAGACAGAATTTGAAATCTGAGACTTTTTTTCATATAAAAAGTATTTTATTTTGGATGGGAGGCTTGTTACAATGTTCTGTTCAATCATCAACTGAAAACAGACTAAAATATTGATTCTTGGGATTTAAGAATCCGTATCAGTTCATAAAAATGAGAACGGATTAAAATAAGAAAATCAATACTTTTTTTAACCCAGCCCTACTATTTACTCAATATGACCACAAATTAAAGCTATAATGGTAACTATCTTAGCATCCACACACAATGAACAATAAAGTTCTGTTTATTCTAAGTGAATGCTGCAGTTATGATCTGCAAGGTTATTGATTACTGGGCAAAGTTTTAATATCATGCAAAACTGCTAAGAATGACTGATGCATTATCAAATGCTGAGGAACTCATGGGGAACAGTGCTGAAGTGCTGAAATTGATTTTTTTTTACCATTACACTGGTGAAATAATACAGTTATTGACAACATTGGCGGGAAACCAGCATCATCAGCTTGTTGAATGCCAAACATTGCTCAATCACTGAATTTACATAATATAGTAACATGACTGACAGCAACTACTTGTGTTGGTAAGGGAGTGTAAATTAAGAAGCACACTGGCTGAGGAAAATAAGTAAAAATACATGGCAGTGCACAAGGAACATGTCTGTGATTGGTTACAATGCTTAACCACTGCAAAAACATGTCAGGTTTAACCCCTTCGCTGTCACCCCCCTTTTTGAGAATGGTGGTTAAAATGCACTATTCAAACTAAAATGGTTGTAATTCAAGAATGCTTTGGAATATATACCTAAGTTTGGTCTTGTTTTAAAGGAAACACTCAGCAGATTATTGCTGAAGTGAAAACCCTTCAAAAAATGAAAGTATGAAAAAGTTATGGAAGTTTAAATTTACAGTAAATCAAATATACTGTACTATATATTTTTTATTTTATAAAAAATATATATTTTACAAAATATTTTTTACTCTAAAATTACTATAAAATCAAAGCTAGAAATCTAACCAAGTAGTGTTCCAAATTTGAAGTTGATATCACAAAAATTGAAATTCCCATGAGATTTTGTTTGGGCGTAGTACCAAAAATAGCCACCGGGAGACATACATTCCATTGAATTTAGTTGTATACATTCTGCCTTAACAAGTGAATAAATTTTTGTCCAGATATCAATTCTGTCACAAAATTTGGAACCTTGAGACTTAGACCTTTCTGACAATATGTGTTTTGTCAAGATTAGAAAAGGTTTAGATCATAAATTATGAAATATAATGATGCCCAAAAGGGGAGGAGCCTGATAAAATATTTTAGAGTACCGTTTCTATGGTAACGCAACATTCAATTTCAAAATGGTTTTCACAGGATGAATTCTGAGTTTGTAAGCTTTCAAATGATACCTAATTTATGATAACTACTAAAATATGTGATGTAATAAAAAAAGGCGATAAAAATATATATATTATTATATTTTAGAGGATTATATATATATTATACTTTTTAGAGGATAATATTATATTATAATTTTTTATTGAAAAATACTAGATTATATGTTTTATTATGAACTTTTAGCATGAAAACCAAAGTTTCAATTATTAAAGGTGTGTGCATCAACTTTTTGTGACAAAGGTCAGAACTCCTGTTATGATGCAGATTTTTTTGAGGTGCACTCTTGTCAAAAAATCATCGGTTACTCTTCCAACATAATTTGTAGCAAAAAACAGCAGTCAAATATCTATTTAGGAGTCTTAGACCATTCCAACCATATATAGTTTGTCATAATTAGATTAGGATTTAATAGTAATATAGCAAAGTAAAGTTAGGTGTCCCGTATACGGGACGGTGACAGTTAAGGGGGAGCTATAACCATAATCTTGAGTATTTAGTTGATTTGATTATGCAGTCCTAATTTGTTGTGCTTTTTGTTTCAGTGTTTTCTGTATATAAGACCAGTATGAATATCATATCTAACATATCTAATGTGTAATTTATCATTCTTGTTTGTGTAGATTCATTTGTGTACCTTAACCTGCCATATAAAAAAGACATCATTAAATTTGAAAAATAATAAAATAATAATAATAATAAATAAATATGTAATACATAATAATAAATAAATAATGGTTAATCTGTTATAGAGAATTAAATTTAGCAATTTCTTTCCAAGTTGTGTAATAATTTTTTTTAGTGTAGTAAAACAAGGTGGCAGAAAAAAAATCTGAAACACTGAACAGATATTGTTATAAGAAGGTTTAATGATATTGCAAGAGCCAATAGAGTGCCGAAGTGATGACGTCACTTTGTAGGACAACTCGGAAGCTAGCGGCGCATGGGTTCCCTCGATCGAAAAGCTATGCATTTTCCCCATAGACTTTTGGAAAATCGCAAAAAATAAGATCTGTGTTTAACAAAGAGTTGTGACCCTTACACGTTTTGTCTATCAAGATAATCTTTACAAGTTAATCCAAAATTTATACATTTTGAAGCCTATATAAAGTTTTTAAAAAACAAAAGCAGACACAATAAAGTTTAAAAAACCACAAGCAGGTTATAACTGTGTGTTCTATGTCATAGATCAAAACGTGAAAATATTTAGAGGCTTTGTTCACCACAGACCTTATTTCAGGCGATTTAGCAAAAACCCATTCAAAAATCCCATAGACTTTAGAGCGAGGGAACCGGGAGGGCTAAAATGCTAACTCACTTCCGCGTTTTGGCCTACAGAGTGACGTCATCACTTCGGCACTCTATATAGTTCAGTTGTCATTAGGGCTGTGAATCTTTGGGTAGGCAGCGAATCGATTCGATTCACAATTCATCGGTTTTCGATTCGATTCAAGAATGATTTTTGCAAATTCAGAAAGATTCGATTCAATGCGATTCACATTAAAATTCGATGCGATTCGATTAATTCGATTCGATTCTTCATTTTTTTGATATGCATTCATAGGATTATTTAAATGCTTCCCCCAATGGGTCTTAGTCAGGGTGTGAATTATACAGCTGCCTTCGGGGGTCAGAGTTGGAACAAAAAAAAAAAGAACGACATTTTGTCTATTGTTAACGTTAGTTCATGATAGTTTTTAAAGAATCTATTATTATAAAAAATATTTCCAAAGCCTATAAATTAGCATTTGTAGAAATGTAAACCAAGATTTAAAAAGGCTTTAAAAGTATTGTTAGTTCATCATGCTAACTACCGTATATACCCGAATATAAGACGACCCTGAATATAAGACGACCCCCCCATTTTCCAGACTTATTTTTGTGGAAAAATAGATTTTTGTGGAAAAAATCTGGTTTTCAACAGAAAATAATTTTAAGAGCAAATTTCCGAGGCGTTGTTCCAAATGCCTCGCATCACCTGTGCCTCGTGTGGAGGCCCGCTCATCGGCGGAGACCGGCACATATGCGCTTCCTGATTGGCCATGACTGCGGCTGCCCTGAGTGCGACGGGATGGATTTAACCCTGCGGGGTCGTCTGGCCGTTTTCGACGACGATCCGGCTCCCGCTCTCTCTCTCTCTCTGCTCGAGCCGCGCAAGAAAAAGCGGCGTTCAGAGAGGATGCCAGAGCAGATGGAGACAAGCGAGCAGAGACCCCCCCCCGCCCGTTCACATATCGCGTCTTTTGCGCGCTCAAGTTCGTTATTTCAAATGTAGGCGCGCGCTCATAATGAAAGCGACGCGCTCGTTTTTTCCAAGCGCGTCCGCGCCGCATCGAGATCCTCGGCGCTCTGTTGTGGCAAAAATTCTCAAACAAACATCACTGCGTAAGAGACACTCAGAGTCAAATTATATAAAATAGAAGTATTTATTCTTGCAAGAATAGGAGCAGTCTAATACACAGTTGTTACCCTGTGCAGAAGAGTGACACACCCCCAGACAGACTGAACTAGCTTTTATCTTAGTTTCAAGGCCTTCTTCCCCCCAGAGCCTTCCTCCCAGTAGTTTTCCATAGACGTCACTAGTTGGCCCACTAAGCTCCCCTGCACCAAATGGCCTTCTGACATCTAGGTCAGAGGTCCTTGTTCGTCTGTTCTCTGGAGTGTCTCCCTCTTCTGCCTCCCCAGGTACATAAACAGAATCCTCTCACTACAAGTGAGAGACACACATGTGACATTCTTTGAATCATCTATATTTTACTAAAGATCAATGAATATCATTAAAATTGCCACTACAACTCCTCACTTTTTATCATTCTGATTACCCATAATCACAATAATAAACAATAAGACAAATTTTAAGTCATATCTCCTGTAAACAGACCCTCAGTCACGACAGTAAGGAAAAGGTAGTTATAACATAGCAAGGAAACAACCAGATAAAAGTAAAATAAAAAAATCCCTCAGTTTCAAACCCTATCTTTGTACGCCACCTCGTAACACGGATGACTGCTGCTTTTAACCCCCTTTAAATCTTTGCCCTTAATCTTTCTCAGAAAATAAACAAATAGAAGAAAAACAAACAGAACATACATTTAACACATATCTCACTGTAGCTCCCACTACCTGTGTCGTCACAATTTTGTTCATCCTTGGGATAGACTGTCATTTTCACCAATTGAACAATCCTAACTCCTATCATTAAGCCTTTTCCATTAATCTACGCCCATCTCCATATTTCATTTACTTCTAATTCAATTTAGTAAGCTCTATTTAATGCCATATTTAACAAAATCTAACCAGAGAAGTCTTATAATTTTATCCATTCTTCTAACCAATGCAGTTGTTCAATATTAACTCTAATATTTCCATTACGGACACAATCAATATATTTTCTACATTTACAATCAAATCAATACTTTTAATTCAAACATGCTGTGGTTCTACTTAATACGCTTCAACAATTATCCCTATAATTTACATTAATTAATAGATCTCTTCCCAAAAACATTTTCCTTAAATATTTCCTAATGAATAAGTAACCAATCAAATCTTTTGATCGACTGTATATCAATACTAAGCCCTATTTTGATTTAATCAAATCAAATCCTCAAAATAATCACAAAACCCCATTCTTCTGTTAAACTTAAACCATCAGTTGGCAGTTGGTTCCTCCTCCAGGCGTGTTGATAATCTCGTTCGCCCCATGGACTATGGGATGGTTGTGGCCTGTTGGTGTTGTCTAAGGTGAGAGGCTTGGACCCAGGTGTCACACTCCAACCATTTTCTGATCCTTATAAGGTTTTCCCTTATATCACGACCGCACCCCCACTGGAGTGAACTGTCACCTGTGAATGGAGACCTTAAGTATTTTGTTAGTGACCGCTTGTCTAGCCGCTCATCCCCTTTGGTGTGATCTGTGGAATCAACCTGAAACATTATCACCGGATAATTTCTCGCTCACTTAATAGCACTCAGGATCCTTTTCCCCTGAAAAACAATATTTATACATTTGGAACAGAATCAGTTCTGTTTTCTGCAACCCATCCTGACATTCTGTAAAAGGAAAATTTAAGTTATGCTGCGCAGGTGTGGCACCTTTCTGCTACAAAAACAATCCAGGCCAGGATAGTTAGTCAAATTCATCCATAGCCATCATTTTATAGGGGACATTCTCCCCTGTATCCAAAAGTCTGCATGCTCTGTAAAGAAAAACAAATGTCGAGGTTATTTTCAGATAGTAAAATACGTAGTTTCTTTTGTCTGCTGTGCTGCCACGGCCTTCGCTGCCACATCTGCCCTAGCGTTTCCTGTTGAAACAGTCCTGCAAATACATGTACAGACAGCAAATTTTGTTTGGGACCCAAGTAAACCATATTTGGCAATTGTTATACCATCTCCCTCTTGATGCACGACACAACTCGAGCATCAATTTAACATAACATTTAACATAGTGTTTTTTATAAAGTTTGCCATCAACACTAACCCAAACGGCGTCCTTCAGCCAAATTTTTCCCAGACATCCTTCTCTGCCTCTGAAACAAAAATATTACATTCTTCACTTAAAGCCCAATCTCATCTTCTTATCGAAGTATTTGACGGGCAACGTCCCTGAGTCTCACAGCGAATCTTGCTTTTCAGGCCTGTTGTTTGGTCTCTCAAGTCAGTCATCTACAAACATTTCTAAAGTCATAAATTTTCAGGTCAGGTCGTGCTGTACAGACTTGGTCAATGTCAGTCAATCATTTCTCCCCCTTTGTTCACAATTATCATAAATGTTAAGGGCTCTCTTGATACTTCGAAATTGACTTAGCCAATATGTCATTTTGTTGTTGCCATCAAATCTACAATATTTTCATTTATCTCAGCCCATGCCAGATGGTGATCTACAACTACACAATTCCAATTTACACAAATACTTAAACTGATCCAGAACATAATTCAAATCGACATCCTGCATGACAAAAGTATTACTACCAGACAGAGCTTGATGTCCAATCAACTTAAAGCTCGTCCCATGTTCTGTATTGTCTTTTCAACCGATCCCCTCAGAATTATCGGCTTCTTTAAAATTTGTCATTTGCCTTAACCCATCTGTAATGATAAAACTGTTCTGTTCTAATTTCAATACTGTTCTAATATTAGTACCCCAAACTAATACATACAACATAAAGTGCTGTCACCATCACACACACACTCATACTAGACACACACATGTTAACTGCTCATTCTCAATGTTTGCCCTTTCCTTATATCATCGTTAAAAGGATTTAAATTTTAAATAAGATTTTAAACTTCACATATTTTCTGTACCTTTTCCCTAATTTTACATGGTCTCTTAACCACTTTCAAAGCATGTCTTGTTCATTATTCATTAGATTTTTAGACAAGTCAGCTGGGTTGTTTTGGATTCATTATCATTATTTTCTTCAGCTTGCTCTAGCAGGCCGATAACAGAAAGACAGACACAGTTACCCTTCCTTCTTCAGCTCAAGCAGTCTCTCTCACTATAAATCAATTTCTTATACCAAAATGTAATATTAAATTTATTACAATAACCTTTGACCATCCACCTTTGTTATCCAGACTTAAATCTACAAAGCTGTCTTCATCTTTAGTCACCACCATGTCTAACGACCTTCAGGAGTTAGAACTATGTTATAGACTAGTTCTAAATCAACTTCTATACATTTTCCTTGCCCATAAGGCAACCGACATCAAAAAGTTTTATTACTGTCTCCACAACAATTAATAATGGCAATCCCCCTTACGGTCTCAGCTGGCTCTTGAAAGCCCATTGCCATTAGCTCTTTGTCTATAATTTTCTTCTCAGGGTGTTGTCCCCCTGGTATAGTTGCAGACACTTGTCACAATGAAAAACAAGCCATACAACTAATGCGGTTTCTTCTGGTGAGTGGTATAGAGGAGCTTTGCATCATGGGGAAGACTGGCGTGACTCGTCATAGCTTCATCTCCCCCTAACGGTATAAGGACGCTGCTGGCCTCACAGCTCCTGCTCAACTCACATACCTGTCTCACATAAAACATCTCCATTCAGGAAATGCCCAGTGACTTTACGTGAGCCCTCTGGCTTGGGTTGCCCCCTGTCTGGCCAAAGAAGGTCTTACCCGTCATGGAGGTGGTCACTCGTGCCCACTGGTGACCGCTTTTTTTCCCATCACACAATCGGTTTTCTTCAACAGAACTCAGCTGCTTTCTGGAGCTTAGGAAAGGCACGTTCAAGAGTCACCAGAGCCATTCCCATTGCCTAATAGTGTTCACACAGGGAGACAGGTCAATAACAACAGTATTTAATCACTTAAATCCATTAACCATCTTGAAAGCAGAACCCTAGCTGCTTAGACTATACTCAGCGAATTTGGATCATCCGTACGTTCAGTGAACTTTACCTGTAGACGGAGCCATCGGTCCTGAATGGTGGAGACTAAACGAGACAAAGAAGTTACTGGTCCTAAAATAAAATAAAATGTCTTCAAGTTCTGCATTATTATTTTAAAGACTTCTTTAAAGTCATTCAGTTTTACATTTACAATTACAAATTGCCCTTTATGGCAATTGTTTCTTTAAACATCTATGTGTCTATGATTCTCCAACTGAAACTGTGCTTTACTACAAATAGCTTATCACAGATAACAGCTTTGAGCTGACATTGAATGAGAGAGACTCTGAGACATTCAGGACTGGCACACTGCACTCTCATAAACTTCTAACATCAAACTTTTATCTACCATCCTATAACTCTATCCCAGCTTAAGGCACATTTGCCAGAAATTACATGTGTTTCCAAATAAACATAATTTTTATAGTTGTCTTTATTTAGACATTACAAATTTCCACTCAGATTGAGTCTCTGTTGCACTGGCAGTTTCAGCCACAGCACACATCAGATCCAGATAAGCAAACTGTTTCATTACAGCCAATAATAAACTTATCTTTGAAAGCAAAACATCAGCTTCTAGTTCTTTCATGGTCAACTTTTCAAGCTGTTTGTTTAATCAGCATTCAGCAACTGTTAATCCAGTATTGCTTCTGCTTACTTGATCTTAAATAAAAATAATTATTCCAGTTCTCAATAACGTTTCACATTTCTCAATCAGCATTTTAGTTGTCAAGTTCTCAATTACGTTAACTTTGACAAGGCCAGCACTCTCTGCTTGATACATCTTTTGCAATTATTATAAATCATTCGTGAGATTAGTCTCTCTCCTTAATCTAAACCCTTTCTAAAATGTTTAATTAAAACACAATCATCCTGTTAGTTACTTTGATATATTTTGCAACTCACATTTGTTGGAGTCATTAATTTTACATCAACCTGTATTCATCAGTTCACTTTTATAGATCTTTTCTTTCTTATAGGATTCACTTTAAGACTTCAATCTTTCGACCTTGTTTTTATCTCTTATTTCTCAGACGAAAAATGTTACTGTCGTCATTTAAACACTGATCTACTTTCAAACCCACATTATTATCAGAAATGTGTCACTATCACATTTTCAAACACCTTGGTGGGCATTTAGTTACCTATTAAATTGTCCTGATGACCACCATTAAAACACTCTCTGTCATCTAGTGAATTTGTTTCAGCCTCAACTTCAGCATCAGACACCTGTCCTTGACTATAGTTTGATCACTGTGAGCTTGCAAACGGCTCCAACTTACTGCACACTCTTGAAGCAGTGTGTGTCCCATTTCAGGAATGTAAACAGAGCCACTGATAAGCAGTCCCCTGTATTCTTTTACAGTCCACCATTCGCGGATTTAATCACAATAGCCAAATCATACTCTTCATCATTATTATAGGCGGAACATAATTTTATGAGCAGCACAGAAAATGCTCAAAATATTCGAATTTGTTTTCTGTCTTTACACATTTCTCCCAGCTTATCTTTTACAAAACATCATCTGCAAATCTCTTCAAAGTGAGATCTTCTGAGCAGAGCTGTTTACAGCATTTGCTCTCTTCTGTCTCACTATTTATTTATTTATTTACCCGGACTGTTCCGTTACTCTTCATAAAGTGTAACAATTTGTACATCATTATTTTCATTACAACTGGTTTGAAGCCTTTTCCCTTCCATCACATTATTGTCTCAGTCTTATCTCTACTGTTTCTCCAAAACAGATTATATTACTCAGTCCGTAAATTACACAGACAACCATTATAGCTACTTGCTTCAATACCCTTATTTTCTTAACATTTAATAAAATAAAGCAGATATATCATCATTTCAATCATTTTTTATCAAAATCTAGAATTGTTCCCCATTCTGCTTAAAACATTCTTCATATCATGTTAATCCCTGTCAATCATACAATGCCTTATTTTATTCTAAAACTGACTTTTCATTTCAACATTTAAACAGTTAATTTGACTTCCATAAATTCTGTCAGACCATGTCTATTTTCATCACATATAGTTTTCTACTATATTTCTCCTTTCTTTTCCCTACATGCCAGTTCCCTCATTATCCTCTCCTTTCTTTTCTCAAACATGCCAGTTCCTTCATTATCTAACCAGTACATGATTGTTTGAACAATCCCCACACACACATATCTCACACACCAACCTTTTTGTTTTTTCACTTCCCTCTTCCACCAAGTCTCACTTACAGTTCCCTCTATTTCACACAGACAGCCTTATTGCTTCTTGCTACAATCCTTGTCATATAAATTTAAGTTCTATAGACATCTAATGTCATGCATCCATTTACTGGATGAAGAAGTAAAAAAAACATTATTTCTCCTGGCAGTTTGACATTTTATCTTCAAGCCAACAATCCATTATCTGTTCACATTTTTTACACACATGTTGAACGCAGACACAACTTTTGTTTCTCACTGCTCTGTTCAACTGATTCCCGCACCATCTTTAATGTTGTGGCGCTCAATACCTCATTTGACAAAACACCGGTGTACCAAATTTCGCAAGCTTGCTTTTGAGACATCCCCATACCGGCTGTTTTCTGTTCTCTGTGGATTTCTCTTCAACGCGCGTTTTCTTTAATCTGTTAGGCGTCCCTAAACAAATCCGACTCTTTTCTTTTAACCCAAATCGGTCGGGTTGCACTTGTTAGTGCCCTCCTAATTAAGGTTTACCAAAAAAAAATCTTTTCTGGCTCCCCCTAATTAGCCTCAGCACCTAAAAAACAATTTGCTCCATGGTGGAACAACTGATTTTCAGGTTACCTATCTGTTTGAAACTTCTTGATCCGCTACAAATCTCAGTTAATCTCAGATAATTTTCGTATCTGTTTGAAACCTCTTGATCCGCTACAAATCTCAGTTAATCTCAGATAATTTTCTCTCGTATCTGTTTGAAACTTCTTGATCTATATATAGATCTCAATTAATCTCAGATTACGCACCACAGAAACAGCCCTCAGCCAATATGGTTCAATTTCACTCTTCCCCCAATTAAACCGAATTTAAATGACCCTTACCAGAGACGTTGTTTCGTGCCACTTGCGGGTTCTTTAGATTCCAGTGGTCGATTCTCCCGGCCCTGATATCGGTCGGCCCCTCTCTCTCAAGTTTACGAGGTAGAGCTGGAACTTACTTAGTCCAGGTGGCCAAACACCGTCCGATCTCAGGTCCAGGGAACACGTTCAAGGAATATCACTTCTGACACCAAAACTGTTGTGGCAAAAATTCTCAAACAAACATCACTGCGTAAGAGACACTCAGAGTCAAATTATATAAAATAGAAGTATTTATTCTTGCAAGAATAGGAGCAGTCTAATACACAGTTGTTACCCTGTGCAGAAGAGTGACACACCCCCAGACAGACTGAACTAGCTTTTATCTTAGTTTCAAGGCCTTCTTCCCCCCAGAGCCTTCCTCCCAGTAGTTTTCCATAGACGTCACTAGTTGGCCCACTAAGCTCCCCTGCACCAAATGGCCTTCTGACATCTAGGTCAGAGGTCCTTGTTCGTCTGTTCTCTGGAGTGTCTCCCTCTTCTGCCTCCCCAGGTACATAAACAGAATCCTCTCACTACAAGTGAGAGACACACATGTGACATTCTTTGAATCATCTATATTTTACTAAAGATCAATGAATATCATTAAAATTGCCACTACAGCTCTCGTCAGTCGACGGCGCGGGAGAAAAAGGCTATCAATCGATTCCTCCACTCGAATATAAGATGACCCTGAATATAAGACGACCCCCCATTTTTCAGCCTATTTTTAGGACAAAAACCTCGTCTTATATTCGGGTATATACGGTATTTATTTTGTAGGATAATGTTAATGGATACACAACCTTAAAGTGTTCCTGGTAGGCCTACATTAAACATCCTTCCATTGTGAGACTAAAAATACCATGAACTTTCCCAACTAAACCTTAACTAACTTTTCCTCATGGAATAGCTACTCTTTGTTCTCTTAAATACTGAACATTTTCCTTGTGATTCTGAAAGAAAACGCGCCGGGTGTCTAAGCTTGTGCTATATTAACGATTACGAATGCAACTTTAATGCACATCTGATTAATGGATAAACCACGCGCTCTTATTTCAGTGTAATTAATGTTGTAGTTATTTAATCAGTTTTCTTCGTACATTCAGTTTAACGACATTAAATTACATTCATTCATCATTCATGATTAATCGGAAGCGTGTGCATTTTAGACACCTATGTTTTCTCTTTTCATGTAAAAAATGCGCACCCTTGAATATGTGGGGTTTTACTTTAACTGCTCAGGACGGGTATGACCCATTTCCGTAAAACTTCAGTATCTTATCTTAAAGAAAATAACGGCAACGTTTCCACGCAACGAACGCGTTATTTCATAGCAGTGCCCGCGCAATGATATGGCAGCTTTATCAATGGCTTGCTTTCTCGATAGAGATCTGTCATCTACTCCTGTGAACACCAGTGCCTGTCCTGAGGAGAGATCAAACATGGACTGCTCAAAAAACAGTAGATGAGAGCTATATGGGACCGAGCGCAAGCGAAATCCAGTGAAAGATGGTAAAGAGTGCAGCGAGTATGTGAAGGTGATCTGTGAGGACACGAAATGACGCCGCACAGCGCCTCATTAATTCGCGCATGTAGTCATTTAATGTTTATATGTTTTAAAGCACTGAATCGCTATAGAATCGCAAATTATTCGATTCTCAGCATTTTAAATCGAATATTGACCGAAATAAACGATTCACAATTTAAAATACATGTTTCAAGATCGATGCATATGCATCGGCAAGATTTGTGATCGATTAATCGAGAAAACGAATAAATCGTTACACCCCTAGTTGCCATGCATTCAGATAGATATAATAAATAAATACATTCAGATAAATTTCATTACACGTGGTGAATGATTTTGATTCCCTTTGAGGAAGATTTATAATTTATGATTGACAAAATCATCATGACAGAAGTGCTGTAGGTGTAGCTATGATTTGTCTTTACTGGGATCTTGGTGAAGCTTTACATTGGTAACAGATTGCCGATGTCAGTTTCAGATGGAATAGCTTGAGGGTGATTGTGTCATTGTGTCATCTGTCCTTTTAGTCTAAAGTTTCTGCCTGACACAAAATTCTGAGAAAGTAATTGCTGACGAATAACTACGAGAAAATGCTACCTACTGAGCGTATTCAGCTATTAACCATTAGAAATCAGACCGAAGAAAAAACATTAAGAGGGACTGAAATTATTCTCTGTTGGGTTTTAGTCCCAGGGAACTCTTTCAGCTCTGCGGCGGTGTGACTTTGATTAAATGCTTCACGCTGGACTCTGAATGCCTGAAGAATAGCCTGTCATGGCAGGTAGACAAGTTCCACTATTATGCTAGATAGTCTAATACTGCCGAGTATACTCTTATTCTCTTACACTCATCATGGGTGGGCCCTGCCCCATTGCCACATCTATTGAATATTTCCTTTAAAGTGAGGGGTGACTGTCAGTTTGCAATATTCTCTTTTTCTGTTTTCTTTTATCATAACCATATTTGGTTATTCAGTTTATGCTTCTTGCCATAATGATGCACTCTCAGAAAAAATGGCACAAAGCTGTCTCTGGGACAGTACCCTTTCAAAAGATACCAATATGAAGGGGTGGGTGATATGGCATATCACATTTTTATTTTTTAGGGACGATCACGATCCACAATCTCATCACAGTTCTTTTTCATGTTTGTTTTTAAGACTATTTTGCAATTTACATAGCAGTACAGTCAAACTAACTTCTCTATTTTAAAAGTTAAGCCTTACAAGGTAACAAAATATAAAACAAAAAGTTCATTTTATTTCATTTCATTATTTATCTTTGTTAGTAAAAATAAGATCAAAGATGCAAAAAAAAATTTCAGCATTGTCAAAACGATCCCCATTCACAGAAAACGACTAAAAACGTTGTATTCTGCAGCCAGGCCATTAGATGGCAATTAAACACTATAGATTGAACACGTAATACGCATGTGCATGACGTCATCGTTTTCAGAGATTCGCAGTTTATGTTGTTTACACAGAGACTGTTTTCAAAAACGTGCACTTTGAAACTAGTTTTCAAATATTTGTGTGTTCAGCCACCCAAAACGCTGTTGTTGTGTAAACGAACGGCCAAGACGCATAAAAAGTTTTACGTTTTTAGTTGAAAACGGTGTCGTGTAAACAGCCCCTCAGACATGAACAGGAAAACAGGTCAAAAACAAATAGCACAATAAGATGCTAAAGAGAACTTAGTTCAGTACTTGCTGTGACAGCCGACTGTGTGCGCATGCTTCAGGTGTGTTCACCCAGAAAACTGTATGTCAGAACAGCGTGCAAGTAAAATAGTTTGAAACTTTAAACTGGCAAGGCTTTGAAATGCATGCAAATAATAAACTTTCATGATGGTGAAGAACTGCAATGTCACACGAGCATAACTGTATATACACCCACCCCTACCACTATGTTGCTAAACGGGGGATGTGAATGTACGTCGCGTTATGACTGTGTTGGGTTGGAATGTGCACTGTAGAACGATAACGATCTCTCTTTAAAGGGAGATCGTGGAGACATTTTAATCGCGGACAATCTAATATCCTGAGGATACCACCCCTTCTACTAATATGTACCTTTAAGTTATTAATATGCACCCTTTAGGGGTAAATAAGGTGTGAAGGTATGAGAGTGCTGCATACTGAAAATGAATAACCAAATCAGATACTTTCCTGTGGCTATCTTTCTTGTTTTGATTATAGAGCTTGTTTATATACAGTATATTATTTTTATGAAAACAAATTCTTACATATTTGACGTAACATTTTGGGTTGTTTTGGAGGATGTGTTAGTGGCTCACAAAGACTGAACTTGAAGCAAAATACAATAATTGTCCACTGGTAACTGCTGGGTTATTCCACGCTCCAGAGGGTTATTTTAAATGTGACAATTTCTCTCAAGTGATTGGATGTGATACCGACTGGCAAAGTCAATGGAAGGAGAGCTAAGGAGGGGTGTCTAAATATAGGATAGTGCTTGGCGCAGAATAATCAAAAATGGTGTTATAATCTGTCTTCGAAGGTGCGGGAGTAAGTGAAAAAGCTCTTCAAGACATTTCAAAAATAGTCAGTGAAATTACATGGTCAAATAATGTGTATTCAACGTCAATGCATCATTTCCATTGCCTTCAAATGTGCCTGTGTTCTTACTGTTATAGGAAAAGGTTCAGAGTTTGTTAAAAGATACTGTATGTTCTGTTTTTCTACTGTTTGTACTGAGATTGAATAATAATTTAATTACTTTCAGGCATGCACAGACTATAATGTGTATTTCACATTCATCTGTTACTAACATGCTCATGGTGTCTAAACCTCAAAGGGTCCTCTGTTTACCACAGAATTCATAAATGCAAATTTCTTTTCATTATTTACAGAAATGCAATACCAAACCACCTTTTTCTGGTACTTTTTAGTCTCATTTATCAAATTTGACAGAATACTCTTGTCATGGGCAGGGGGATGTATTTTTTATTTCTTTTTGATAAATGTTAGATGAACAGCTTTTTACTCCAAAGGGTTTTTGTGCTGATTTTGAGACCATAAAAGACTAGAAAAGACTAATTATTTGCGAGTTGTTTGCTTGTTTAATCTTTTTTATTTGCTCAAACTAAAGAAAAACATCTGTTTATCTATTAACATTTGGCTCACACAACTATCGAATAGGCAGGAAGTAGTAATATTATATTTATGTCTGTCAGCATACATGTCCTCTGTAGCTCCCCATCATGAGAAAGGAAAATGCAGATGACCCCTTAGCTGTGTTCCATAGACAGACATTAGTGATAGCATTAAGAGTAAAATGAAGATGTCGTTTCAGACGCTCCATCCAATATTAATCAAAACGACCCACTAAATCATCTTGTCAAATCATAGTAGAACAAATGTATCCATCTTGCCCAGATTGCAAATGAAAACTTTATGTAAAAATACATTTCCTTTCCTAGACACTTCATATTTTTGCCAAATGTGCCAGAGAATGTCAGTGTAAAGGTAAACATAATAGTGATGCACCGATGTGAAAATTGTGGCCGATACCGATAACCGATATTAATATTGCCGTTATGGCCGATACCGATATTTACCGATCTCTTCTTTTCAGAGAAGATGAACGTTATTTTAGCACAATTCACAACCAGTGGTAGTTCAGAAAAAAAAAACTTCGGTCTTCCGACCTTTTACCATCGTGTATTCTCAAAGATATTCAGTCAACTCAATTCATTAATATGCGCGAGGGAGGGAGTCAGGGAGAGAGAGCGAGAGAGCGATAGAGCAAGACAGTTTGAAGACGGTGAGAGTGTGCGCACGCGCTTTCTCTCTCTCTGGGGCTTTCACTCTCTCTGCTCGTTCTCTCAGTTAAACAAGCGCAGCAGTCAGTCATCTACATCACTCATCTACATCACTCACCGGTCAAATAAGGCTTTGGCGGGACAAAAATACGCCTTAGTAAGGCTGGCAGAAAACAGTGCGCAAGTTCCAGTCTTCTTGCGCTTGATGTTTAAACTGACAGGACTTTCGCTCGTACATGCGCTTTTGCAAAAACAAACATCCCTGCCCCCACACTCACATCTACACACACGTCAAATACACAGGAATGATTATCGGCCTGTTCACATCGGCCCTATTTTGACATCGGAACGATACCGATGTGTAAAAAATTGACCATATCGGCCAATATTATATCGGCGGCCGATATATCGTGCACCACTAAAACATAATCTTAGACGGGACAGAAACGCTCATGGAAGAGAAATCTGTGTACAGCTTGTGTACGTCCAATCAAGAAGGAGAGAATTGTATTTTATTGCTATAGGAAGTTTGATTAAAGGAAGCTGATTGCCTCAGATCTGGATGGAAAGCCTGCCAAATGCCTTAACATTCTGCTCATGCGGTGTGTAATCATTTGTTAGTATGTGGAGTCTAGCGGCGCTCAGATTGAATCAGAGCGGTCGCCTCCTTATCTAGATCGAAGGAAATAATTTGTTACAATTTTCCATTAAGTCGCATTCAGAAAGGCATGAGTTACCTTAAGGGCACGTTTAAGGCAAATTGCGCTGCCACTGAAGTTCACTGTCTCTTAAGATTGCTGGCTGTTTCATTTCCAACCACTGTCTCGGGCCGTTTGATGTATTAGCGAATGCAAACAACATGAAAGTGTAATGGTGTTCGCCGTGTCTGGGCATGACACGACATCGCCGTCTTTGCGTCGGTTGACCTCTTTGTGTCAGGAGCACGGAGTGGAGGGAGAACCGTGTTTCCTCTCCAACACTTTGTCTAATGCACCTGTCACGTAGGCCTATTTTAACCGTCATGAATGTGGCAAGACACCTGTCATAATAATTGCTGTTCTTTCTTCAGTTCAGCCTCTGTCCATGAAGGTCAAAATTAGTTGCCGTTTTATAGTTCTTGACGTGGCAAAAAGAAAAAAGGTTGGTTCTACTGTGGCGTACACATTTTTAATTACTGCATCCAGAGGAACATTTTAAACATGTCCATTTTAAAGCAAGAAGACACTGCAGTGATTAAACAACCAACGTGCACAATCAAATCTGAGTACACAGTACTTACTGTGACATGGGCACGAGCAGTCAGACTGCACATATTTCATTACACTTGTTTGTGGTCGCATGCACATTCTCGGTCTCACTCACTGACTTCAGTCACTTGTCACAGCGCTAGTCTATGACAGGCCCATTTTAAGAGCTCACCAGAGATATATGTTCACCATAATAACAGCAATAACAGTTTATCCTACAATAACCGTGCTGAGACGTCTTCACGCAAATGCTTAGTTATTATTTATTTGGGTCACATTTTTTGTAAGGTATCATTAACTATGTTCTTACATCAAACAATAAGTACAATGTAATTATTGTGTTCATATTTTATTGCAAAACATCTTTGCTGCTATTTTAAGGTCAGACACAGGTTTGGTTGTACAGTATAGGTAAGTTTGAGCAGGGCCGGCACGTGCCTGTAGGCGAACTAAGCAGCCAGTCAGTGCTGCAAGAAAGAGAGAGACTTCCACTTATATATATCAACAAGTTATCTCCTCATTTAGTTATTCTAAATCTAAATTAACGTTCCTTCATTCTACCTAGTGGTGCCACTACTAAATGTTATTTGTGTTACTTAACCTAAACAAAACTTAAATTAAGTAATTGATTCTAATAATCACTCACTTGTAGTTTTGGACCAAGTACTGGAAATGTCTTGTTTTTTAAACAGATCCCTGATGTGTGTGATGTTGAAATCTCACGATGTGTTGATGTGTAACAGTGTTACATATCACAATGATCTTTGACACTGATAACAGAACTGTTTAAATGAATATTCCAATAAATATGGAAATTTCACAAAATAAATTGCTGTCTGTTATCATGCCGTTTGATGCATTTTGCTAAAGCATATTATGGCTTCCTGCTTGTGAAAAAAGAAAACAATGAAATTAAATTTCTAATTAGTGCACCCCTACTGAATGGCATATCAGACCTTTTTACAAAAACAACTTTTTAAAGGTAATATATATATATATATATATGTATATGTGTATGTGTATATATATATTTATATATGTATATATATATTATAATTGAAGACCAACAAAGAGGACAGTTTCTGGTTATGGCTGTTGTTCATATCCCTTTAACATGATTTATTTTATTTTATAGGATAGTATTTGGATATTATTTTGGTGCATTTACACTTTGCATTCCAATGTGGCTGTATATAAATCTAATCACACTCGCCCACACAAAATGGAAAACGCCATTTAATGGAACATTTTCCATCGTTTACTGAATTTTAAAAACATTGAGGGATAATTCCAAAATGCTTTCCATTATTTCAAGAGATAAAAATAAGGTGTTTGGTCTACTGCGTTTCCCTACTTTATAAACATTCCCACAGTAAAGGATGCTAATAAGGATTAGAAATCAAAGAAAATGGAAGAAAATAAAGTTTTAAAGGACCCCCGTGGAAATAGCCTGGGAGAGACACGTGAATGAGGATCTGGGGAGAGAGAGAGAGAGAATAAAAAAGAAGAATTCTGTCTCCAAGAACCAAGCACTTGATAAAGGAGCTCTTGTGATATAAATGTCACATTAAAAATGTGTTATGATATTTTATTGATGGACAAAGTAGATCATGATGGAAAATTTACAACCAAGTGTGATGGATAATGATTATTTGTAGTGCAGTGTCTGTATTACAAATCACTTGTAGTTAATAATGAAAACACATTAGTGTTTACACCTTGTTGCGTGTGCTCAGAATGTGCTTTCAGTAATGTGAACACAATACATCTTTTAATGGGTTTTATTTTGGTCAGGAGTTATTTGATTTTAATCTGATCATCGAAAATACACATTTACATAGTTAAAGTGATTATATTTGACAGTGTTATCTATGCTAATAAATTTTACATTTTAAATGTGGCATAAATGTCCAAATATTTTTGAATCCATATAGTGTGGTCACGATATTAAAATCTAAAAATACCTCGATACCGATACTGAATCGATACCACGGCAAAAAACAAAAACAGTAAAAGTAAGTGGATAATATGACAGAACTTAAAATGCATTGTTTTATTAATTAATTTTACAAAACTAAAAACTACATGACTGCTCTGCTTTTTAACCATTCCCTTTATGTGAATACTCACTATTATGTGCATTTTGACATTTTTGACAATTCAAGCACAATAATCCATGAATGAGAATTGAATTTGAAATCACATGCTTGTCTGAAAGGTGGCATTCTGTGTGTGCACTTCAGGTCTGAGCACAGCAGCGTATAGAGTTCTTTTTTCAAGCCTTATTGTGCTTAACTATTTTTAACACCAAACACGTCCAGCACTTTATTTTCTCATGCATGCATGTTTTTTTGTTGCTCTAAAATGTCTTTAATCCGCGATGCACTGTCCAGATATATTTTTGCTTTGGCTCTTATTAGAATGCTGTCATTCTTAAAGTACCTGCAATAAAAAGTTGTATTGTACCATTTTTAATAACAGGGTATTGTGATACCGGTATATATATTGTGCAAAACTAATCCATAGTATATTATAACATATAGTATGATACATGAAATGTGATGTGGGAAAAAAAAGAAATCTGGCTTGTCATTTTGTGATTGATGCATTTGAAATGGTAATTATAGATTATAAAGTACGTTTTGATCACTGCCACTACCATTTTGACTTTTAAATTATTGATCGTAAAAGAAAAGAAAGAGAATAAAGGAAAGCAAATTATTCCATCATGCTCCACATACACTTTATTTCTCTTGGTGCTTTTGCATAAAAATAAAGGCAAATATTGAATTTTTGTGGCTTGCCTGAGCAGTACATCCCTGTCACAGTCTAGTGTGTGACAGCATATGTTTGGACACCCGTAGTCAGATGGAAACAGACCTGTCAGCATGGCGGTAGGATGGGACAGTGAGATAATCACACAGTGTCATTTTGGGGGGCAATTACCCAGCTTGGAGTGAAATGAGAAAACCTGTTTTTTTCCTGCTGTCCTAATGGAGGTTCCGGTCATTAGTTAAACGAGAGTCTCTCTCTGGCTGTAATCAAACGTGAAGCGTTCCGTTTTAGAGCCCATTATAAAACATCTGCTCACCGGCTACGGCCTGCGGAGACTTACGTTTGTTCTGTCGTAAATGTCGGTGAGCACTATTGCTACTCAATTTCAAGTCTTTGTAAGTTGTACAATTAAACTGCTGCGATCTGAGTCATATTCACCTTTACTGGCCATACAGTATATGCTCTTTTTTGACTGTACAAAAACTTAGCAGCTACGATGTAGGGCATTTGTCCTTATACTATGGATGCTTTTTCATGATCATTTTTTTTTTATTAAATCAAAAAAAATAGTAAAGACATTTTCTACATTTTGAAGATATAGACAAACAGTACATGTAAATAAAATGTTATAATTAAAGAAATTAAAATGATAGTAATTTTTTTTCTGTTACTCACAATAGGCAGGCTGGTACAGATTTTTTTTTTTTTTTCATTGTTATTTTAATTCACAAATGAATTTTTTTGCAGTAAACCATGTGATTCTCATAATGTAGTGTTAAGCGTCTCCTCTGTCTCTCTTAAATGAACCAGGATGGAGAGAAGTGAATATTTGAAGGTGTTCAAAGGACCAAATCATCCTGCAAAGAATCCCATTTAACCCCATCCAATCTGGAACAGGCACACAATCCGCCTGCGCTTTGTGTAAAGCAGAATTTCGTAACAAGCTCCACTAATACTCTGCCTCTCCTCTTCCAATAGACCAAGCAGGACCGCCCGCTCTGCCACCTGCTCCACATCATCACAAGCAGCATCCATCAATCACCTCCCTCAACCAATCACTGGCCAACCAGCCGACAGAGCTTCAGAGCGCATCTGAATGTGTGCAGCTGCAAGAAAACTGGGTTCTGGGTAGCAACGTGGGCTTGGAGAACAGGTACTTGTTTTTACACAGTTATTTGCTGTGTTTGGATTCACTCACTCATTCACTTACTATATTCAATATTCTCTAGTCAATAACACAGTGCATTAAATGGGGAAGGAGTGAAAGAATAAGTGAGTGAATTCAGATGCTGATTTAAGTACATTAACAACATTACACCTTATGGTTACAACAACACATATACTGTACTGTATATGCATTTGATCATTTGATCCTTCGCTAACACACGCTTTTGAAAAAATCCCAAGAAATGGCATACCCAATCTAAAACAGATACAGTTCAACCCTTTGCACAAAAAGCATAAATATGGTCTTATTTAAAAGTAGACACAGTTTACTGTACAGTCAGATTTAATTATTGTTATAATGAAAAAGGTTATAAATAGCTTCAAAGTTTTGTAAAGTTATTACAAATGTATTTTTATGAAATATATTTTTGAAAATAACATTTAAGTTGACATTGTTTTAATGTAGAAATGCACTGCTGCTAAAACCACATGCCTGACCATGTTATATTTCAAATCTGAGAATGTCTAAAACATTGAATTTTTTTAAATGTTTTTTTTAAGATCATGTCCGGTTTATTCATTTTGAGAAGACTCTAAAATACTAGATGTTTATTGTGATTTTCTAAGCACACATTCACACCCTGCACACATTCACACCTCTCCAGCCTATTATGGCTCTAATTATTCTTTTCTTTTGACTTCATTATAATTTTGACTTTCTATTCACACAGCTAGGTGGCAGGAGCATCTTAGCATGTTAACATGCTAGTATGTTATCTTAGCACACCATCAATACACGAAACTTTATGAGATTAAAATCATGTTTTTGCTCCAAACTTACTTTATAATGCAAATCGAGTGTTTTAAATAACCTTCTGTGATCTGATGTGGCTTCGGATCAAAAAATTCAGACTGAAAATATATTATTTTATAGTGTTCTGCACAATGATAAAGGCTATGTTGATTAACATTGCATTATAAATATAATCTATTATTATGAAAATACCCGTCATGGCTTGAAGAACATAGATAAATCATATATCGTTGCAATCGTGTGTTTGTTTTCTCCAAAATGTCTTTATATGCATGTTACACAGCGATCTCTGGAAGCCTTGTTTATGTAAAGTAATTCATGGAATGTCTCATGATATAGCCGTTCAGCACGAGTCTCATTTGTGGACTAAACATACATAGAGCGCCCTCCAGTTTTCAGTATGAATTTTCATTTGAATCATCCACCAAATTATCAGTTCCTCTGTGTACAGTCTTCTGACATGTTGGCTCAGTAAAGGAAATAGAGAAGTATTGGTACATTGGTATTGGTACACAGTATTGGTAAACCGAATTATTTGCTACCAATCTTCATAATAAATTAATTATAAGATCTTTTTCAAATCAAATTATGACTTATCAAAAAAAGTAGCTTCACTACTTCACTTAACTTTAGACAAGCATTTTTTTTCGACAGTCTCTAAAACGTGGTTTGAAATCACCTGTGTTTCTTATGTCACAAACTACCTTGTAACCGTACGTGTGGGCGGGCTTTTGCATATCATTTTTCTCAAGCTTGGTGGACACTGAGACGCTGTCGCTGCTCAGCCTTTCATATTTGCGTGTCTTTTGCATCATCAAAATGTGTGATTATCAGCTAGTTCCGATCAGTGGCCGATTGTTTGGAGTTAAAAAAATATAATACGCGCTGTTACATTCTCAATATTTAGCGATTTAGCCTCATATACAGTATATGTTCATTCGCTTTTACGAGCAGGTGTTGTTAGTTACCATCAGAACTGCTTGCGGGTCCACGTTGAACACGCTTGAAGTGTGTAAAAAAGTACACAAAAATGCTGACGTGTGCCGGACTGACTGTAATTATATATTTTTTTAAAGGATATTTTCTATTTGTTAAAATACTGATATGGAATTGTTGTTGTCAAGTAAGCCTTATTTGTCCCCTGTTGCAAGCCTGTGCGCTCTCTAAACTGTCCGAGGTGCAGCACTGTTCTTTGTCCTGTCAACATCACGTTATTAACAGACATTTAGAATAGCGATTTCTGAAATTTGTGAATCGATTCGAATCGCTATAAAATAGAATCGCAATTTATATGTGAATCGATTTTTTTTCCCACCCCTAGTATTCAGACAATGCTACAAATAACTGACACCCATGTAGGAATACAGCTTGTCACTTTTACAGTCTCTTGTACTAGTAGTGGGAAGTTCGGATCATTTTACTGACTCAGATCTTTGAGTCTCGTTCAGCAAAATGAACAAATCTTTTTTCGAGTCATTTCGTTCATTTCAGCATAATATAATTAAAATGGCATGTTAAATATCCCAACACATCTAGTACTTACGAATATGTTGATTACATTTGTAAAAAGAATAAAAATAAACTATAGGGTAATGCAGCCAAAGCCAAATTATAAGAAACCGAAATGTTTTATTAATTGATTAGTTGTTGGGTCTTAAGTTCAGGCTATTGCAGTCTCACCCTGTTAGTTCACCTCACCTCCTGATTCGAGACGTTCTTTCCTTTGCAACTTCATATTTACCAGGGTTGTTCTCGAGACGTTAGTTGTTGACTCGTCAGTGTCTGACTCTGATCTGTCTGCTGGGCCATGCCATGTGAAAGAGAAAGGGTCCGAGTCTTTCGTTCTTCCTGTCAGTCCCATAGAGGCTATGCTGTCAGTACCGGAAAGAGAAATGATTAGTTCATTTTCTTAGAGTCTTCGGGTTTTGAGTTCTTCGTTCTTTTGTCATGTGACCGCTGGTATCTCGCATCAAATACAACATTAGATTCGCATTATTGACTGCGTTTGAATGTATATTGTTTCAGAGAGAGAGAGAGAGAGAGATATGAACTAATCATTTCTGTTACCAGTACAGATTCAGAACCCATATGTTGCGCAATGCGTATGTGCGGTCAACAAAAAATTAACGAATCACTCTCTGAGACAACTCGGTAGTCCCGAGTCATATTAAAGATTCGTTCAAAATGAACGAATCATTTCATGAATGACACATCACTATCATGTACATTCAGTATCAAAATGAATCTCTGTGTTATGTATATAAATATTAAAATTTCACTTAAGTAACTGAACGCAATTTGTTACATTTGTGTCAGAAATAATACTCTATTATACATTGTCCATTTGAGTTCCAGTTTTCACTACTAATTTTTGAGGAAATATTAAGGTAAAACCTACCAAGTCAAGCCTTTATGTAATGCACCTTGCTGTCACTACAGATATCTTGAAGTGTACTACTAAAGCTGAGGGTTGCCTACCCAGCATCCACCTGACAGATTGAATTTATGTATGCATGACATGAGTATCATATCAAGCATAAATAAATACATGTTATGTTAGTCTTATCTTCTTCAGATATATATACACTATCAAAAGCATTTGTCTGTAAACAAACATTTGTTCTTATTGAAATAGTGGGCATTGTCTCTTAACCTGTTTATTGTTTAATTATAAGACAGTTTTTGTTTTTAATTAAGGGTTGAAAGTGCAAAATTAGTGTTCATAAAAGGATGACGTCCTTTACTAAATTCAGCCTTTGTTCATAACAGACACAGTGTAAATAGTAATGTACTGCATCATAAATTTTCCCCACCCTTATGCAGATTTCTTAGTGCTACAATCAGCATTTTCACTTCAAAAGGCTGAAGGGAAGGGTCCCGGTAGACTGGGACCTGCAGAGGCCGAATATGAATGCAAAAGCATTGGAAATAGACTTTATTAGCCAAAACAAAAGTCACCATGTGCAAGCCAACATTTCTGGTATACATTAAATGATATGCAAACACATATAATTAAATGACCAAGTAGTGGACAAAAAAAAATGTTATTTCTTCATAAGAATAGTATTAGTAGTTGAAACCTAAATCAATTCATTCATGAAATGCATTTGGCCTATATTTAGACTAAGTGGATGAAACATCAAAAGGGGGTAAAATCTTCCTTGGCCTTTTGAAATAAAAGACTTTTTGTATTGTGATAACATTCTGTCAGTATCAGAAAAATGCCTCCACAGATTTAAACTCCACTCCCCACCACCACCTCACTATATATATATATATATATATATATATATATATATATATATATATATATATATATATATATATATATATATATATATATATATATATATATATATATGAACAAGAAATTACTTCCAGCAGTAATAACTTTTTATATAGCATGAAGGAGTCAAATCTTTCCTGGAAGGTATATTGCGGATGATGCCATAATAGCTCAGTTTATATAACCCTGCATATACCCCCAGGAGCCTGAGCTGCCACCCACTCGAAAGGTTAAACAAGACGAATTACAGCTTTAAACTGTTTAAACTGTTATCATCACAAAAACATGTGTGCCATTAAATACTTCTCAAAATTGTGACTAGATTTTTTTTTTCATATGTACCATTAAATGTCACATTAGACACAAGTCTAACAGATACTGTACATGTACAACTGAAATATGTTACATCATATAGCAATTTCAAACACTATTTTTTATAATTTGTTATTGTTATATTCTCGCTGGTTTATAAAGCAAACATAAATACTGTATGTATTCACTGTTGCGCCCTGTCATAAAATGATCACGATGTGTGTAGCAAGAATCCACTAAATTAATAAATTAAGTTAACCTGGTATGAACAAAGCAGTCGTGTGTGTGGGATATAGAGGAATGGGTTGTCATTGTAAAAAATAAATGTAGAGTGGATCATCTGTAGTGAATGAATCAAATTTAATTTCAGTCTACATTCAGCCTGGCCTGCAATTTAATGAGGATTTTCTTTCTTTGGAATTTCAACATAATGCCCGTGGTTTTTTCCTTTAAGCTTTTCATTAACTTCCAATAAAACATGACGTCTTTACCTCTAGAAATCTCTACTAAATGTCACTTTTTCATCAGCACTTTAAATTATCTTTAGGACAGGAATGGTTTAAATTTTTGTAAATCACTTCAAAATCAGCTCTTTCTTCAAATAATGATAATAACTTAGGCATTCAATTGTTTTCTTTATGAAATAGCATTTAATGGAGAGGAATTCCTGCAGTCGCACTGTACACATTCGTTAATAACAGAGTTAGTCATGTTGTGCGTCAGGTTTTTGATCTTTTGCGCACCACAGCTGTTGTGCTCCGTTGTGGAGAGGAAAAAAACATCAACAAAAAGCAGACTCTAGCGATAGTGTACTTCTTTTGGATATGTTGTTTCGCAATCACATCAAGTGAATTTTTTTATTTTTTTAATCTAGATCTAGGCAGAAAACAGTCTTCTCCTGTTATTAATGATCCCAGTAAAATTCCTCTTCTACCTCTCTCTCCCTTCAGCTTCCTCTCTTTTCTCCATGCAATACGCCAATCCATCAAGAATCCTTTTCTCACTACTCTACCTTTCTTAGCACGTTGTCTTGAAAACTTTCCACTCTGCTGTCTGTCACAAAGACTCTGATCTTTACATGCCAACAGAAAGGGACTGTCCTAAAATGGCAGTGGCGCAGAAACCTCCAGGGAGCGTCTTAAAATACCGCCACTCTGCCGAGCGCTAGAGAGGCACCTGCTGCTCCCAGACCCCTACTGAGGTGGCAGATGCTTCCGCCTCAAAGAGGATGCTTGAGTCCTAGATGGAGTTGAGAGTATCTGTGCGATTCCTCCTTGTTTTTCACAGATTTTTTTAAAAACCTAGTCTCACATGCACATGTGTTGGAATGAGGCTTCGTCTTCCCTTTTTATCTCGTCTTCCACTTTGTCACCAGTCACATTCTCTTTTCGCATATAGACTCAAACGTTTGAACTATTTAAGTCAACAAGTAGTCCTTTGAAAAGCCCACTCTTTTCTTTACCCTAGCTAATGCGGCCATCATTATATATCAGATTATGCTAGAAAAGGACTTTTATTCTTTTGTTTGCAGTTTCTCTTTCAACCTCCAAATCATCCCCTTTTCTTTTGTTGGGCCTCTTCATTCACGCCGCAGCATTCCAAGCGTCAACCCGATGACAAGGAAAGCTGGGGCGCTGACAGAGAATCAGATTGTACAAGTACAAAAATCTCTTTGGGGTGAAGTTACTTCTTAGTAGTCCTAATACGAACAACACTCTCACACCCTATAAAAAGGGGCGATGAGGATTAGTTTAGTCATTTTCTCTAGCTGGCGTCACACTCCTGCTAATCAATTATGGATTGTTTGGCCTCAAAACGGCACACTGTCAGTGTATTTGTTAATCGTTTGTGAAGGCTTTTAAATGCACCTCATTCAGTGTGCAGTGGCCCGGAACCTATCTGAGCCCTTGTGAAAAAATGTGTGTGTGCGTGTGTGTTTGGAGTCATGGCAGCAGCTCATAACCGTGCAGATTATAAAGTAGAAGTATTACAATGGAGTCCTTCTGAATGAAAAGCAGGCATCTTAAAACCAGGCTTGTATTGAAATTTCCACAAAAGAACAAGCGTCAGTGTTGCTTGACCGTTGAAGTTTAAACTTTTAAAGAGTAAACTTTTAAAGAGTAATGCTGTTAGTAGCTGGAGAGTTTCTTTTCTTCCATGTAAAATTTCATTTTCATTAAAAAAACAAGTGAAAAGACAGTAATTAAATAAGAACAAATACACAAATTTCAAACAACAGCACAAAAAAATGCAACAGAATGGGAGATGTGAAATAAACACAGCTTTAAGTTTTTTTCAGGTGTGTATACAGTATATTCAGATAAGAAATACTACAGAAATTAAAGTAATCAAATGTAAAACAACACTGAATAGTCTTAATTGTAAAAATTAAATACAGATTAATGCTTACATATAGTAACAAAAGTTATTAAGTCAAGAGCAGAGAGTGATTCTCTTTTTTTCTTTTATCAACATGACAGACATAAGCAGGAATATTAGACTGCTGTCACTTTAAAGGTGCTATATGTAACTTTTCTTCTAAAATGAATCCTTTTTTTATTGCCTGTGTGTGAAGGGGTTGTAATCACACATTACAATGATCCACTTGTCGGGTTTTGCTATTACCTCTGAAGGCCAGTATTCCTATTTCTATGTGAAGCCTCCAGGTCGGATTTTCTGTGAAATCCATCGGATGTGACGTGCATGCGCGCTCCCGAGCCTCTCTCCTTTTTATATACAGTCTATGCGACGGCACTGTAGCTAATGACATGGAGTCTGATAAGACCAAAAAACGACCTGTCTCCAGCACAACACAGACTCCAACACAAACTCCACATGAATATAAAAAACAAAAAATTATCTGCTGAAGCTCGTCAGGCCAAACGTGAATCAGATCGACTTAGGATGAAAACACGGATCAACATCGGCAGAGCGTTTGAATTATGGAGAGACCTCCGCTATTTGTATTGTGATAAATTACAAGTTTTCAGATATGCTGAAATAAATATGGTAAACTGTAATGAAATAGCAAGGTAAACTACAACATACATACATGAAATGGAATACAAAAGACTGTTACAGGATAACAAAAAGTAGGTGGTTTAGAGTGTAACTTTTATTTTATGTACTAGATCTACTGTCTAACGTCACTCATCCCACTACTATCATATTGTTTATAATACACATTTCCAGACACGTTCAGTACAGCAATGTTACTCCCTACGATCTTACTGTTACACTGAAATTGTTCAGTCTAGTTCACTAACTGTTTTCGTTATCATATTATACATTCATCTATGTTGACATTGCTGCCTGATTGTGAAAGATACACGAATAGTTAGTGAAATGCCTTATGCTAGATAACACCACAAATGTAACGTTATCATGGTACGAGCATGGAGCATTAGTTCAACGTCAAGCTGATAAAAGTAGCCTATTATTGTAAGTGGAAGTTTACATGAGTTTCCAGCATGTTGTGTGATGCTTTCTCCGGTGTGTTGAAAGTCTCAGTGTGGCCGTGTACCATGAGTGCTCGCTCTTGTGTTCGAGCACGAGCAAGAGCACGAGCGCTCTTGTAAAAATTGGTTTCAATCTGAGACATCACCGATAGAGGCCGCTAAAAAATACAGTTTATACACGGATCCAAAATACTTTTACACAACTTTCGTTATATTTCTCAACTAATTGGATTCCAAAACTGACTGCACTGTGTGTATTTGACCGTTTAAGCCACTCATTTTTGTTACTTGCGACTCACAAGCTGCTTAAGACTGAGAGGCGGCTTGTGTCTCCACTTATATAGATGAATGGTGCGCGCGCTTTTGATGTAAGCACGAAACCTGCGGGAATTGTACAATTATGCGCAATACAAGCACTATTTAACCGAAGCGAATGAGACAAGTGAGTGAGAGGAGGCGCCTCGGAGAGAAGAGAGCAAGAATGCGCTGCATACTGGACCGGCTTGGAATCGGTAAGGGTTGAGACTGACTGGCAGATTACTGGTCCGGGTCGATCATGTGGAAAATCATCCGATTCCGATCCCAGTTGATAGGTGCATCCCTAATATATATATATATATATATATATATATATATCAGAGTTTCCGCTAGAAAAAAATGGTGCCGGTCACTTTCGTTTTACGGACATTTTGATGATATGCCGGTCAAATATCGCCTCTTAATTAGTCAAGTTGATGAAAACTGGAGGCAGGCTATGTAACTTAAAAAATTACATAATCAGTAACTTAAAAAATTACATAATCAGGCCGTATAGAATGCAACATGTTTATAAGCCTAACTTTCAAATAGATGGAAAAAAAAACATGAACGTGGATTGGCATCAATCAACGCCAATTGTTTTTACTATGGTTTCACATTCATAGTTTAACAAACCAATCCCCCTTCCCCACATAAAATATCTAAATAGTAGCCTATTGTTTTTACTCAAGCGAACTTAATTATGCACTCTCAGTATGTCTCATTTAGCTGGTAACAGTTAAATTGGCCACAGTGAAATGACTCCTTGTCAAATGAACTGGAACAAACAAATGACTAGGCCTATACAATAGAGTGCCGAAGTTACGACGTCACTCTGTAGGCCAAAACGCGGAAGTGAGTTAGCATTTTAGCACTCCCGGTTCCCTCGCTCTAAAGTCTATGGGATTTTTGAATGAGTTTTTGCTAAATCGCCTGAAATAAGGTCTGTGGTGAACAAAGCCTTTAAATATTTTCACGTTTTGATCTATGACATAGAACACACAGTTATAACCTGCTTGTGGTTTTTTAAACTTTATTGTGTCTGCTTGTGTTTTTTAAAAACTTTATATAGGCTTCAAAATGTATAAATTTTGGATTAACTTGTAAAGATTATCTTGATAGACAAAACGTGTAAGGGTCACAACTCTTTGTTAAACACAGATCTTATTTTTTGCGATTTTCCAAAAGTCTATGGGGAAAATGCATAGCTTTTCGATCGAGGGAACCCATGCGCCGCTAGCTTCCGAGTTGTCCTACAAAGTGACGTCATCACTTCGGCACTCTATTGTCTCGCGTCATTTTAGACTACTTTTAACGCTGTTTTGCAGTGCTGAATGCAGCTGCCGATTTAAAATCAAAACTTCCCAGTGTCTCTCCACAACTTGCAATGCATGAGCCGCGTAAGGGCCTGTTCACTATCACGTCTTTTGCGCACTCAAGTTCGTTATTTCAAATGTAGGCGCGCTTATGAAAACCTTTTCACAATATTCTAATTTTGAATTTGGGGTTTTCTAAGCTGTAAGCCATAATAATCATCAAAATTATAACAAATAAAGGCTTGAAATATCTTACTTTGCATGTAATGAGTCTATATAATTGATTAGTTTCACCTTTTAAGTTGAATTACTGAAATAAATGAACTTTTGCATGATATTCTAATTTTTCGAGTTTCACCTGTATATATATGAAAAAAAATTTAATTTATTAATTTAGCAGACGCTTTTATCCAAAGCGACAAATGAGAACAATAGAAGCAGTTAAACTAACAATAGGACAACAATATGCTCTACTGCACTCACGCTGTGTCGGCGCTTCAAGTGTTGTTAAATTAGTAGTAGGCTACTGCCTGTATATTTTATAGCAGCGCAACATATTTTACAAATTGCAATTGCAAAATTACAAACTCCAAAAAAAAAAGTGTTTCCAAATACTGGATTTAAAATTATTTGGTGGAAGATCAAAGCTCCCTCATTCAGGACACGCCTCGCTCTCCGTAGTGTTGTGATACATCATATTCACGTAGCAGCAGCAGTGGTGTTGAGAGAACACGCTTGAGCAACATTACAGAAAGGAGAAATCAATCTAACAGTTACATAATAAAATATTGGTCACTTTCTAAATAGTAAAAGTATAGCGCATCTACTAATAATTATATATGAATAAATTTTTTTTTAACCGATGCAGATACGTTAAAAGTGATGCATCGCGATACAAATGCCAACTTGTATCCGATGCACACTTCAGCATCGTTACTTCAGTATCGCATCGTTAGCTTTTATGCCGATGCACCGATGCGAATCGGTGAATCTTACCATCCCTAATGTGTACATACATATATATATATATATATATATATATATATATATATATATATATATATATATATATTAGGGATGTTCCATATATATTTATTTATTTTGTAGTTCATTCAGTGAGTGATTTATCAGAATAATTCAAAGGTTTGTGAGCTTTTATGACCAATTCCCAGCTCAAAATGCATTTTCTTGCCTTTATTTTGTGGTATTCTGTGTTCTCATCACATTTAAAATCAGACAGCAAACTTAACATTCCCAATCCAGGTAAAGTATGATTTATTTTGCTGTGGCGCAGAAGATTTGGCAGCGGTGGAGCGCCACTGATGAAAAGCAGAGCAAAACACTGCCAACAAATGCTGATTCATACACGTCATTATGGGTTATGTTTCTTATCATAGAATCTAGAGTTCAGTTAACCGCTGTTCACTTTGACTTGACTTTGTGTGCTTCTTTCTATCATAGCCTATCATTAGAGACATTAATTTTATAAGAAAAGGCAGTGATCTGTAAACATAACATTACAATGACAACCCTATAAATCAATGTAGTTATTACAATTTAAATGAGTTTATTAAATTACAACTTTTGTTACATACATACTAAAAATAGTGATGCGTCAAGGAAAAAGGTTTAATTTTAAAGTTCTCAAAATGTCAAACTTTTTAATAACTTTTTAAAAGACCCCCCCCCCCCCCCCCCCCCTTAACCTTAGGTTTTGTTCACAGCTTGCTCTAAAAGTTTTCTGCAAAGTTATTGTTTTTATATTTCATCATCCCTTATCTTATCTTCTTTCCCTAGGCACTTCCTGCTTAAGACTGGAACAGGCACCACATCTCTCTTCACAACTCCTAATCCTGGTTACACCATGGCGACCGGGGCAGTCTACTCTCCGCCAGCCCGTCCCTTAACCCGCAACACACTATCAAGAGGTGCATTCAAATTTAACAAGTCGCCTAAACGGTGTTCTTGGAAATGCACCGCTCTCAGTGCCGTAGGAGTGGCCACCCTGCTGTCAATTCTGCTCTGCTACTGCATAGGTAACTGTGTGCCGTGTGTCTAGCTTATGTGACCATGAGGTACTCAGGTGTGAGCTGTTTTATACAGCCTGCCCCCATCAGAGATAGCGAAATAGCTCATCAGGTGGAGTTTTTCTTCCCCAACCTTCATCTGTGGCTAAAACACCTGGTGCTCTGCTCTGAATAGTCTCCCAGTCTCACAGAGGAATTCTCTCACACACACACACACACACACACACACATACTAGAAAAAGACATCAATTTAGTGACTAATAACTGCTGCTAAGCAAAAGCAACATGAACTGATCTTACTTATTGTCTGCAGGAATCTATATTCACTCAGTTAGCCCTTACAAACATTATAACCTCAAATTGTTTTATTCTCTCAGATTTCTTAACATTGTTTCCCCACTGTGAGTTATTTGCCGCAGTTGGAGGCTCCTCCCCCCTGCTGAAGGCCTGTTAGAAACATTCATCCCTCCAAAGATCAAACCGAGAGGAAGAGAGGTGTGTGAAGCGTTGCCTCCTCAGCAAGCTCCCTCACTGTGAACTTTGAAGGAGACTTTTCCCTAGCTGTTTTCACACACATCGAGCAGTAAAAAAAAAAAAAAAAAAAACTAGAAAGTGTTTGCCTAAGATTTAACAGCAGTGCATGAGGAAGAGGATGGTTTGAAAAGAGAATAGAGGAAAGAGGCGATTGAGAGAGGAGAGTAGCAAGGAGAATGAGAGAAACTCTTGTATTATATAACAGGTTTTGATCTTCAGGTTTTTGATTTTCACATTTTTCCCTTTTTTTTCCTTTTTAATCACTGGAATCTGATTTAATTTCCTCAGCAAGCAGTTTTCAGTAAAGAGCTAAAAGCTAATCTGAAGTATATTCAAAAGAGTTTTCGTCAAGACCCCATGCAGCGATAATTCAAATCAAATGTTTTCAAACAGCAAAAAAGACATTTTGCACTATTCAGAGCAGATTCTAATGAGGGAGAGGTTTTCTTTTTTAATGCACTGTGCTTGTGTCCAACACATGCGTAAAAGAAAGTGCAATTAACCTTCTAAAATGGCTTTCAACAGCTTTTAAACTATATATTTTTGCAAATGAGAATGTCTCATGACATGATATGTGCTTGCTGTTCCGTTTCATGATCCTAATTGCTTTCTGTCGCAGCCATGCATGTACTTGGCCTGAACTGGAAACTGAAGGATGTGGATAATCACGCCTTTGAGAATGGACAAGCCAAACCAGTGACGTTCCCGACCAACACTGTGACTGCAATTTCTGCAGATGGTAACATTTCAAGACCGAAATCAATGACCTTTCAATCACAGAGAACTGCATTTTCACATTTCTATGATATATTTTAGATATATACGTTTCATACATTGTAGTCAAGCAGCATATTAATTTATAGAGAAGTGTTTTCTTTTCAATTTCTTTCTTGTTCTTAGTACAGTATAGTACCCATTTTTGTGTTAGAGTAAAATATTAAACATTAATTGTTAGACAAACAGTTACAATTTGAGATGCAGTATAAAGTCAATTGAGACATACAGTCAGTTGTAAGAAATAAAGTCGCAAATGTGAGAGTCACTATGAGAAATTGTCACAATTGCAAGATATAGTCACATTGTGAGATATAAAGTCACAATTACAAGAAACAATGTTGAATTTGAATAATAGAAAGTAAAATTGTAAGATATAAAGTAACAATTAAAAGAAACAATGTAGCATTTGAGAGATAGAAAGCCACATTGTGCGATATAAAGTAACAATTACCAGAAACAATGTTGCATTTGAAAGATAGAAAGTTAAATTGTGAGATATACAGTCACAATTAAAAGAAACGATTTGCAACAGAGATACCTGTATTGTCACATTGATTCTTGTAATTGTGACTTCATATCTCTCACTTGCAACATTTTTCCTGTACTTGTGACTATATCACAATTGAAACATTGTGTCTTGTTATTGTGACTATATCTCACAATGCTGCAGTTGAGAAATATAAAGTCTCATTGTGAGATATACAGTCACAATTACAAGAAAGAAAGTTGTAGTTGAGAGATATAAAATCACATTGTGAGATGTCAAGTCACAATTTCAGGAAATAAAGTTGCATTTGAAAGATAGAAAGTCAAATTGTGAGATATACAGTCACAATTATAAGAAAGTTGCAATTGAGAGATACAGTTTGAAGTCACATTGTGAGATATAAAGTTGCATTTATGAGATTGTAGATTTTAAGATCATGCTTTTCCCCAATATTGTTATTCTCCTCCCTCACCCTCTTATGCCTCTATGTTTCTCCTTCCTCTCACCTCGTCATGCCTTTATGTTTCTCTGAGTCAATACAGTAAGGATTGAGCTTATATACACTCACCTAAAGAATTATTTGGAACACCATACTAATACTGTGTTTGACCCCCTTTCGCCTTCAGAACTGCCTTAATTCTATGTAGCATTGATTCAACAAGGTGCTGAAAGCATTCTTTAGAAATGTTGGCCCATATTGATAGGATAGCATCTTGCAGTTGATGGAGATTTGTGGGATGCACATCCAGGGCACGAAGCTCCCGTTCCACCACATCCCAAAGATGCTCTATTGGGTTGAGATCTGGTGACTGTGGGGGCCATTTTAGTACAGTGAACTCATTGTCATGTTCAAGAAACCAACTTGAAATGATTCGAACTTTGTGACATGGTGCCTTATCCTGCTGGAAGTAGCCATCAGAGGATGGGTACATGGTGGCCATAAAGGGATGGACATGGTCAGAAACAATGCTCAGGTAGGCCGTGGCATTTAAACGATGCCCAATTGGCACTAAAGGGCCTAAAGTGTGCCAATAAAACATCCCCCACACCATTACACCACCACCACCAGCCTGCACAATGGTAACAAGGCATGATGGATCCATGTTCTCATTCTGTTTAGGCCAAATTCTGACTCTGCCATCTGAATGTCTCAACAGAAATCGAAACTCATCAGACCAGGCAACATTTTTCCAGTCTTCAACTGTCCAATTTTGGTGAGCTCTTGCAAATTGTAGCCTCTTTTTCCTATTTGTAGTGGAGATGAGTGGCACCCGGTGGGGTCTTCTGCTGTTGTAGCCCATCCGCCTCAAGGTTGTGCGTGTTGTGGCTTCACAAATGCTTTGCTGCATACCTCGATTGTAACGAGTGGTTATTTCCGTCAAAGTTGCTCTTCTATCAGCTTGAATCAGTCGGTCCATTCTCCTCTGACCTCTAGCATCAACAAGGCATTTTCGCCCACAGGACTGCCGCATACTGGATGTTTTTCCCTTTTCACACCATTCTTTGTAAACCCTAGAAATGGTTGTGCGTGAAAATCCCAGTAACTGAGCAGATTGTGAAATACTCAGACCGGCCCGTCTGGCACCAACAACCATGCCACGCTCAAAATTGCTTAAATCACCTTTCTTTCCCATTCTGACATTCAGTTTGGAGGTCAGGAGATTGTCTTGACCAGGACCACACCCCTAAATGCATTGAAGCAACTTCCATGTGATTGGTTGATTAGATAATTGCATTAATGAGAAATTGAACAGGTGTTCCTAATCCTTTAGGTGAGTGTACACCACTCTGGGACTTACAACTTCCTTGTAAGGTAGCAAAACATGTTGCTTATGTAAAATTGAATGTATACCTCATGCTTACACATGGCACAATCCACTTTCCATATTAAGAAACTATCCCTCGGTGTATACATTAGTGGTACATTTGCATCATTTGAAAAACAGTCCTTTCCTTGTAAAGAAAATGCCAACTGTACACATTTGATGTATCATTATCAGTGGAACATGTTATATTGCACACATACCTCTAAGCAAAATATATAACTCTCCCAGCTCCCCTCCCTGTGTCTAAAATATGATCCTTAAGCACATGTGTCCATGCAATCTATAGTCTAACTCATGCATTTTAAACTTCATAAGATAATACTACTGATTATGAATACTAATAAAGAATAATAATACAGATACATAATATTAAATAATGAAATGATATTAAAAGATGAAATTTTAGTCTTCAGAGATATAAAGTCATATAAATCAACCACCAAGGACAGCTAATCACATTGGTCCATTCTAGTCTGCAACTGTCATTTTTTACAATCCAAGCAATTCCTGATGGATAAAATAAGTTAAAAAAGGTTGTGAATGTAACAATAGGGATGGTATCTTTGACTTGAGGAGTGACAGTCTCCAAAGAATAGCACCCACTGTGCTGGGTTTTCCCTAATTACCATGTTTAGAAAGCATCAGTTTGAAGCGAACCAATAAAATACTATTTCCTCACTCTGAATGCGAAGCTGCCATGTTATATAGTGTTCATTTAATTGACTAACTGCCTCTTTCTGAAGTGTGATATAAAGATGTTTGCTTGTGTTGTATAAACTCTGTCAACTGTCTTCTATTGAAAGCCTTTGGAGAGTATGAAAGACTATGGCAAATGCCTACTGCAAGTTTTAGAGTAATGTTTGACATTTAGAGACTCATCTGGATAAAAAAATATTGACAAGCCCATTTATCTCTGAACATAAATATAAAAAATTATTTTAATGTAATTTTCTTTTGATCCTTAATTGTATCTAGTTCAGATGGGTCAATGATTGTCAAATTGGACCAGGCTAAACTTAAACATGAATCTTGACTGCATTAGAAAGGAATGGTATTTGACTGGGTTTGTTGTCATGAATCAACTTTGGGCAGACAAGCAAACAACTAATAAATAGAAAATGCTATACGAGTACCCAGCACTAAAGTATCTTAATTTTATCTAACAGCACATTTAAGTCTGATAAGTGTACTGTGAATAAACTTCAAATAATTTAATAATACAAATGGAACCGTTTTCTGGACTTGTGGGGTCAGTATTATGTACGCCACAATTCAAGAACATTTCTTCTTATTATTAATGTTTGGAACAGGTGTGCTGCTTATTTTATATATTTTAATCATGATACATTTTTCAGTATTATTTTAAGATTTTTTTTTAAACAGAACAGCATTTATTTTAAATAGAAATCTTTTGTAACATAAAGGGCTTTTTGTTATTTTTGATCATTTTAATGCGTACTTGCTGAGTAAAAAACATCTTGCTTTACCCAAACGTTTTAACGGTTGTGTAACTTTAATCTAAATATCATTTAATTTGCTATATGAAATACTTATTTAGTTATTGATGTGTAAATATTGTTAATATGTGTCTGCTCGCAGGAAGGGTAGGAGTGATGCTGCAATATAACGCCACATTGGACACAGGGCAGGTGGAGTTGGGTCAGCAGGTAGCTCATGCTGTTCCACCAGGTGTTTTCTGGAGGTCCAGACTTCTCATTCAACAACCCCACTTCCTCAAGTTTAATATTTCCATTCAGAAAAACGCCCTGATTGGAGTCTATGGGAGGAGGGGTCTTCCACCCTCACACACACAGGTAAAACTATATCAAAGTCTTCAAACTTAATCTTAATTAAGTCGTAAGTGACTAAAATTAGTTTTTTAATAAGTTGTTTAAACAAAAAGACTAAGGACGTTTTTTTTATCTTCCCAAATGAATGAATTGGCTTGATTATTTTGCATTTATATAAGCTGTTGTCTGCAAAGTATTGACTGAAGCTATTTAATATAAAACAAGAGATAAAGGAATCAGCCATCAAAGGTTTTCCACAAGATCCTACTTTAATCAAGACAAAACAAAACAAACTCCTCCAACAGAAAGACATTTTCTCTCTGTCTCAGTGATTGGCTGGGTGTTTAACACTCAAAGCTGTCAATAAAAGCGGCATCTTTCGTGAGTGCTGAGGAAAACTGTCCAACTTATTGTAGATGTTCAATCAATGTGTCCCCAAAGCCATTCACAATAAACTAAAGCAAGCTTATTGAGTGCTGTTTCCAATTTGCCATATGTCTCCTTATTGCTGCTTGTAGCTGACCAGTAGAAAATCAATTGGAGAAACTTTAATTTAGAGTCTTGGATTAGTTGGGCTATCTATTTATTTTAATGTTCTGTTTGAAGTACTGGAAGTTCTGGTGGAAAATACACTCTGTGGTGCCAAATTAATTAATTAAAAAAATGCTTTTTTCTTGTCTGTTTTAAAAGATTTCTTGTGATGATATTTTTGGATCAGACAGGGTAATGGCAGCTTAACCCTCTGAGGTCTAAGGGTTTTTGGGGTCCTTGAGGTGTTCTGACATGCTCTGACATTTGTGCTTTTTTCAGTTACTTATAAACATGTTAATGGCAAAGGTGTAAATTCACTCAAAATAGCACAAACTGAGCTACCGTAATTTCTCAGCAACAGTTATGAAACATGTTTGTATTTTTGAGAGAATATTGCTTATGCATGGTTATTGAAAAAAATAAAACTTAAAGTGTCTGAAATAAGGCCACAAAACACATACTAAATATGTGTCCACAAGACTTTTGACTAATCAGTGTTGTTGCCTAGAATTTTTGCTTCAAAATGATCTGAAAATCATCCTGCCTAATCATTTACACAAAAACATACACTGATTTAAATTGTATTAGAGACCTTTGGGTTGGAAAGGCAATATGCGTGGAGGCGTGTTCACACCTGAGAAGACAAAGGCCGGATAATGTGCCGCATAATGAGCTGCATATTAATTAGCCCTTTCACACAGGTGTGTCATAGGATCCCAAAGAATGCAAGGACAAAAGAAATGATCTATATAGCCTATACATATTTTACAATTAGAAATTGTAACCAATTACAAATAGCTTACAATTACAACAACAATTACAATTTTAACAATATTTCAAGTGTATTTCTTTGTAAAAAGTATACATTTTATCATACGTATTAAAAAAAGGTAAGGATTCATGAATATTGGAACAAACACTATAATAACATCTTAGTTGATAATTCAATATACCTACTTTATTTTTGACAAAACATCATACTATAGTATATTTAACTATGAGCAGAAATTGGTGAACAAAAGCGTACCTATTTAATGTGACAGTAGTCTTTTTTACAGTCAAAACTTTATAATCTATCCAAAACTAATCACAAAATCGTGTCTAAACATTCATATTTAGTCTGTAATATATTGTGTATGATATATTAGTATATACATGTGAATTTGCAGCTTGTTGCTTATACAGACATTTTATTTCAACATGTTTCAGTCTATTTTTACTCATACAAACTATATTGCTATAGCCTACTAAGATGTGTTCATGTAAACATAACGTTTACTAATGTAGGTGCGAGAGTGAATGAACAAGGCACGCGCTGTATAACTGTAGTAAACAAAGCGCGCGGGCCTATGCCGTTCACTCATCATTTAGCCTACACACAGACACGAAATTCATATTTAAACAGTCTTTTTGCGGGTTACAGTCCGACACTTCAATATCCCGATTAGAACAAAGTAACCAACTACATCAGCTGGATCCGTTGCTCCTCGAAATGAAACTACCAGCACTTCTGGTACATTTTCCAGGGTTAGATATTCCTCACAGTGAAAGGATACGCTGTGTACACAGCTGTACAAGATACTTACTAAACACGATGTGTTTTATAATCCAGCTGGTGGGCGTTGGCATGTTTGAACGGCTTGTCTAAGATCATTTGCGTTTGAATAGCGCGCGCTCTCCGTGGGCGTGGCACATTAACGCGTAATTAGGTATAATGAGCTGGAAAGAAAAAAACTGACATCTCTTTTCATACAGATTACATAAGCTGAGAATATTTGTTTTTTTTTAATATAAATTAATTCATTTAAAAGAAGAGAGTTCAAGCTTCATTATGGAAAAACACTCGTGCCTGTATGACAAGTATTCGCGGAATTAAAAATAATCTTAGGACGCGTTTCAGAATGGACTTCACTGACAGAGAGAAGGCAGAACGCGCATCATGTTTGTTTTTCTTTATTTGGCGAAAAGCACAACACTTCGTTTTTATTGTGAGTATCCATAAAAAAATAGACACTTATCAGGATCTAATGATGTACAACACTTAATATGTAAGATCAAAAGATCAAAATCAACAGAGTATTTTGAGTTTCTTTTGCACTGATAAGAAAAAAGCGAGACTATCGCGCCGGCGCGATAGCCGACCTCAGAGGGTTAAATGTCATGGTGTCTGGATATTAAATTTGCCTTTTTACTTTGTTGTAATGCTTTTGGCAACTGCTGAATTATAGTCATCAAATGTAATTGTGTTTGTTTCAGTACGACTTTGTGGAGCTTCTGGATGGCAGTAGGCTCATCTCACCAGAGCGAGTTCAGTTGAATCCGGAGCTCAGGGATCGACTGGAGATTCTGGTCAGCGTTCAGCAGGCGGGCTTTATTCAGTACCTGCACACCGGTGTGTGGCACCTGGCCTTTTACAATGATGGGCGCACTGTAGAACCCGTTTCATACAGCACAATAGTTCTAGGTGAGCTAGCACATGTAATACAACCGTGTAACATCATGTGATTGAGTACATATACGTCTTTGTTTATGCACTGCAGAGAGTGGCTTGTTATTTTGTTTCCTGCTTTTTTTTGCACCAAAGCTGAAAATGTAATTTCATACCTAACATTATGTAATGTGATGCTCGACAGAGCAATTGGGCCACTGTAACAAGCTTTTATAGGTGCCTTCAAATGGCCTTTTTTATATTTCTGTCTTGCACCCAAGTGCCTGAGAGAGCGCAGCAGTGATAATGAGGCGTGCAGAAGCATGCCCTGAGTTGTTGGCTAATCAATAAGTTTGATTCTGCCGCTATCTCTTTCTGTCAGGCCAGGGAATATGGAGGCCAACAGACTAAATCTCTAAGCCTTGAGCTGCTGAGCTGTTTGTTTATATCTTCAAATATGAATTTATTTTGTATGTTATGCGGTCATGAGGAGGATCTGCTTTTATTTACAGTAGAGATGCACCGATTACAATTTTCTAGGCCGATCCCGATTCCGATTTTTCCTTGAGTTTGACCTGCCGATACCGATTTTAGCCGATTCCGATTTCATTTTTTCAAACCACTTTATAGCACACACAAATATTTATTTTCTGTCTTCTCTTTAATAGAACATCTTGCATAGAACATTTTTTGAACAGATAATCGCTTTAAAATAGAACTATATAAATTACTCCTGGTGTGGGAAATTCCCACACATCTAAAGTGCAGTGTTATGGAAGAACCATTTCCTTTTCACATCCAATATCCAATTAAAAAAATCTGATATATTTAGCAAACTAAACTTCTGTATGAAAACAGGTAATGGCAATAAAATAATATTACAAATAACAAATAAAATAAATATAGCCTTGCAGTATAAAGATATTTCTCTCTCTCTCACACACACACACACACACACACACACACACAGGCCTATTGCAATCACTTGTACATCAATGGCAAGTTATATTTCTCAAACAGTTCTTCTCTCATCTGACACACGTCCAGCCAAGCTAAACAGGACAAGTGGAGCATGTGCAGGGAAACGATTGGGAAATAATAAAAAACAAGTTTAAATGGGTACATTTTCTATAAATATTTTTGAGTCTTCATTTTCTTTCTGACATAGCCTAGCCTACTTCAGTTCTTGTTAAAACACACCGGACATGCAAATTCTGTGCATTTTTGGGCACTTTTTGGATGAAATCCTATTTATTTTGTCCATCAAAAGTGTGCTTTCACTTAAATTGAGCGCAGCAAAAATAGACACGGCGCCAAAACCCACGCTTCACTGTTGCTCACGCGACGCTCCTGCTCGACGCTCACGCGCTGCTCCGGCTCCCGGTGTGAATGCACTCATTGATTAACATGCACGCTGAACAAAAAAAAAACGCGCTGCTCCCGCTTGCTGTGTGAATTCACGAGGTTTCCTACATGTGTGCGTTCCGTGTGCACGTGTGATGCTGATGTTGCGCAATGTTATTCATGCGGCGCCCGAGTGCATTTGACCGGCATAAAATCGGATTACGTCAGACTGACCAGCCGGTCGCCGATCATGGCCGATCACGTGAAAATCGGCCGATTCCGGTCACCAGCCGATCAATCGGTGCATCTCTAATTTACAGCAAAGGAATGTACTTGCCTTTTCAATAATTTATACATTTATTTATTAAGTGGGAATTCAGTAGGCAACTTCCAAAGAGACTCTTTATAATTCTTAAAGACACTCCAGTAGTGTTTTTACCACAATTACGTTGTACTATGCCTTTTTATACCACAAATACAAAGCTGTGTAAAAATGCAGTTAATTTGCCACAGATAAATTGCAATTTTACTATCTGATCTTCTTTGTGCAGAGTCGGTGATGGAATGCCCACACAATTGCTATGGCAATGGAGAATGTGTTTCAGGCACATGTAATTGCTTCCCAGGATTCCTTGGACCATATTGCTCGAGAGGTGTGTGTGTGTGTGTGTGTGGTGTTGTAATAATAGTTTTTACTATGAGGGTGAATGTCATAAAACAAAAGAACATGTTGGGGTCATATTTAACCACAACATAGAAAGAAAGAAAGAAAAAAAGAAAGAAATTATTTTGTATAAAAAAAACATTTTGTAAAATCCTCATCTGTATATTGTTTAATTGTTCGTCTGCGGCACCTTTTATGGTTTTACGTCATTAAATTGCAATTGGTTCGTGAGATCGGCCAAATTTAGTGACTACAGATCGAGTCATAGAATGTGATTATCGGCCAAATCAACATTATACTGTACCCTATATAGAGTTAAAATAAAAATAAAATAAAAAAAGATATTAATCATGTACTGAATTGAATTTATAGGCTGACTTTAAAATGAAATAAAATTGTGTCCGGAAAGGAGGACTTTCAGTATTACAATAATGAGAGTGTAATGATAATCATCAATGAGATAAATTACAAAACAACCCAAAAGTAAGACATCCTAGGCATGTTTTGTGAGTTTCTTCATCTGTGGTATACCTTTATCCTTCTAACTAATTTCTTTCACTCTATTAGCGGCGTGCCCAGTGTTGTGCAGCGGCAATGGTCAGTACAACGGTGGCCGCTGCCAGTGCTACAGCGGATGGAAAGGGATTGAATGTGACGTTCCCAGTGGTCAGTGTATGGACGCCCAGTGTGGGGGTCATGGCATATGTGTTACGGGCTCCTGTATTTGTAACCCAGGCTTTAAAGGTGACAACTGTGATCAAGGTAACTGGACTGATTTTAGTAGGTATGTAAAGAAACCCCAACACATGTAGCTCATTGTAGTTGAGGAGAACGCTTTTTGCAACACCACCGAGCAGCGAATTACATGGATGAGTGTACTGACTTAAAGACTGGGTTTTGTTGTTATAAATTAGCCACACCATTTAACAGCATCCACTGACTGAAATGGATTCTACATGTGGGATTGAGATAAGGCAGACAGCCAAGAAAATACCCCTTACATGCACACAAAATATTTCCTGTCTTTTTATTCATTTCCTCTTGCTTTCTCTGGGTAAAACCAATTGAGTCTATTGATCCACATTCAATAGACTTTGGAATGAACACATAGATGTCTATGTTTGGGTCACTTGACCAATGTTATAATTGTCATTGAACTGAATGAGTAACTCATCTTAACAAGGTCGAGAAGAGAGAGAAAGACCTAGTGAGACAGCTGAAAAAAGAGACGTGCTGGGAATGGATTGTTTAATACTCTTTTGAAAGCAAATGCATATATATATATATATATATATATATATAACATATTTTCTTAAGGATGTGACAAAATGATGTCACATCAGTACGTTCTTTGATTTCTCTTGAAGTATATCGGGGCCTTTATTATAAAGTTGCACAAAATAATAAAGACCAGATGAAACAAAATGATTGGCTTTAGAAGTAACAAAATTACAAATAAAAATGTTGCTGCATTCACATTTAGTTCATTGCCAATTAAAACCTACAAAGAGGTCTGACATTAATCTTGAAATGTGTGTTTTTCAAAAAAGCTTGATGCTTTTGCATTACCTGTTGAATTTAACATATATTTAAAGGGATAGTTCACCCCAAAATGAAAAGTCTATCATCATTTACTCAGCCTCATGACGTTACAAACCTGTATAACTTTCTTTTTTTCTGTGGAACATCAAAGATATTTTGAAAAATGTCTCCGTTTTTCTGTCCATGCAATGAAAGTCAATATGCCATTTTAGATGCCACTGACTTTTATTATATGCACAAAAACAGTTATAACATTCTTCAAAAAGATTTGGAACAGCATGAGGTTGATATTCAAATATTCAAACTCAAGCAATGAGGAACAGTGTTGAAACTTCACACACAGACAAGATACAGTAGCTGTTAAATTCTCCAAAATTGGAACCGCAAATAGTAGCATTGAATCAAATTAGTACCTCTGTCCAAGTCTCAACAAGAACTGTACTTCACACGTCCTATGGCTGTAATTTATTTCCAGACCACAAAATCTGGACCCTTGAGCAATAGATCAGAGACACTAATGTGATCAGATGAGTCATCTTTCAACCTGTTTTCTATATCTTCATGGGTTTATTCTTGGGAAAAGCCAAATGATACCTTCAACACACATTGTCTGTTGCTACTGTAAAACATGATGACTGATTTGTCATGGTATTTGCTTCCTTTTCATGTGCATCATTTGGTCCCATGATTGCGCTGCATGATCATAGAACTGCATGAATATAAAGCCATTTAACTGGATCAGACATATTCCCACTGTGCAAACATTGTTCCCCCATTATGTTTCTATATTACATGATGGTAATACATCAATTTCAAGAGATTTCTTGAATAGCAACAGGAAGCTGAAATGGCATCTAAGCATTACTGAATCTTAATAGGAGGTTTTGGAGTGTTGTCTTAACTCTCAAAGAAATAAAGAGACCTTTCTTTCTGAAAACGGTAAGGTCAAGTGTATTATCATTATCATAAGGACAATTTAAGGGGAAAAAAACATTCAAAAATGTACATAATACATTGAATATTTTAGTAAAATATCATTCAAAACTTTGGGGGTCAGTTAGATATTTTCAAATAAATTATTAATTATTCAGTAAGGATGCATTAAAGTGATCAAAAGTGACAGTAAAATATTAACATTTATAATGTTACAAAAATGTTTATTTCAAATTCAAATAAATGCTGTTCTCCTGAACTTTATATTCATCCAAGATCCTGAAAAAAATATCAAATGTTTCTTGAGCACCAAATCAGTATATTACAATGATTTCTGAAGGATCATGTGACACTGAAGACTGGAGTAATAATGTTGAAAATTCAGATTTTCCTTCACAGGAATAAATTACATTTAAAAATACTGTATATTAAAATAGAAAACAGTTATTTTCAATTGTAATACTATTTTACAATATTACAGCATTTTTTCTAATGGACTGTTTGTACTTTTGATTAAATAAATGCAGCCTTGGTGAGAAAAACATTAAAAAAAATATCACCCATTTAAGCAAGTCATTTCACAAGAAGACATTATCAGGTTTTAAATGATAAATAAATAGATAAAAAACGTGTATATTGAAAATGTGATGCGACTACACCTGTGGTTACGATCTGGGTAACTGATTTCATACATCCGCTGAACAACTAAACATTATTTTGTGAACTGTTGTTTAAAAGTCATAGACTCTTAGAAAAAGGGTCTAAAAACGAAAGTATTGTTTTCCACAGTGGACTGTGTGGAGCCATCCTGTTCGGGCCATGGCTCCTGTCTCCATGGTCAGTGCCACTGTACCTCAGGCTGGACCGGATCGAACTGTGAGACGCAACTCTCTCTGTGTTTAGAACACTGCTCTGGCCATGGCTCATTCCAAAGTGAGACCAGCACCTGCATCTGTGATGCCAACTGGACTGGCCCTGACTGTTCTACAGGTACCACTGGTTCACTGATTTTGTGATCAGTCATGTCATAACTTTAAATAAGGGTTGATAGAGATTGGGAGTTTTGTTTGAAAACGTCTCAGGTTACGTATGTAACCCTGGTTCCCTGAGAGGGAACGAGACGCTGCGTTTGAGACGCGGTGGGAACGCTCTGCGTGATTGCGTCATGAAGCACGTGTAAAATCAGTCCAATGGAAGCCCGATACGTCATGGGTGACGTCATAGACCAGGAAACTATAAAGCACCCTTGAAAACAGACCGCGACAGCTTCTGAAAAAGTCTGAAGCAAGTCGATCAGGGCATGCAGGAAGTATGGCAGGCAAACGCAGCGTCTCGTTCCCTCTCAGGGAACCAGGGTTACATACGTAACCTGAGACGTTCCCTTTCAAGGGAACTTCGAGCTGCGTTTGAGACGCGGTGGGAACCCCATACCCACTACGCCATAGTGACAAATGCCCGTTCTGTGTGAAGTCCTTGCGCACACTAGAAGCAAGCAACCTCGCCCCAGGAGTGGAGAGGTCAAGGTCATAAAACCTGACAAATGTATGTGGAGAGGACCAACCTGCCGCATTACAAATGTCAAGAAGGGAAACACCCGAAATTAAGGCCGTAGAGGCCGCCATACTCCTAGTAGAATGGGCCCGTACAGCCATAGGTGAAGGCTGACCGGCCGCTTCATAAGCTAGTGAAATAGCCTCGACTATCCACTTGCTCATAACCTGTTTAGATGCAGGGCACCCTCTTCTGAGTGACCCAAAACATACAAATAATTGCTCTGACTTACGCCACAGGGCAGCTCTGTGAACGTAGGCATCCAATGCCCGAACTGGACATAACAGGTTCAATTGTTCCTGATCTGGGGTATTAAAAGGTGGAGGAAAAAGGCCTGCAGCACTATTGGGCCCCCAACATTGAATGGGACCTTAGGAATATAACCTGGTCTAGGGTATAGAAATGCTTTCACCATACCAGGTGCAAATTCCAAACATGACGGAGCAACCGACAGGGCGTGTAAATCTCCAATTCTCTTGATAGATGAAATAGCAAGGAGAAATAAAGCTTTCAAAGTGAGGAATTTTTCTGAAACCTCTTCAATGGGCTCGAACGGAGCCAGAGCCAGACCCTCAAGTACAATGGCTAAATCCCAAGCCGGTGCTCTGGAGTGCAGTGCAGGTCTCAACCTCAATGTACCACGGAGAAAACGAGTAATCAGAGGATCTCTCCCAATAGAAGTACCCCCCAGAGGGGTAGGAGATAATCCAGCAGAGAAACGGTCTTGCAGAAAATCGAGAACTGAACCAACAGGGCAGTTAACAGGATCTAACTGACGCTCACCACACCAGGTGGAGAATAATTTCCATTTCAGCGCATACAGTTTTCTCGTGGAAGGGGCTCTGGAATGGAGAATGGTCTCAACGACCTCAGTCGAGAGACCGGATTCTTTGAGCCTGGCCCCCTCAGAGGCCAGGCCCACAGTTTCCACAACTCCGGTCGAGGGTGAAATATCGTGCCCTCTACCTGGGACAGCAGGTCCCTCCTGATTGGAATCTCCATAGGAGAGCCGCTCAGAAGAGACACCAAGTCCGAGAACCAAACTCGAGTCGGCCAGAAAGGGGCTACTAGTAACAGACGGGCCCCTTCCCGGCGAACCCTTTCCAGAACCTCCGGGAGCATAGATATCGGGGGAAATGCGTACAGGTGCAGCCTCGGCCACACCTGCATCATCGCATCCAGTCCGCGAAGAGCTGGCTGCGTGAGGGGGAACCATATAGAGCAATGCGTTGTACAAACGATGTGAAAGGTCGACTTGACTTTAGTTAGACCAAAGTTCTCCCTAAGAAGCTCCACCACCTCGGGGTGAAGTCTCCAATCCCCTGGGCCTCAGCCCCTGCCTCAACAGGATATCTGCTCTGATATACGAGACCATCAGTGTGTTGTCCGCCATTCGCCGAGCAACCACTCATGATCGCCCCCACTTGTGAGGGAAGCATCCGTCGATAGCAATATGTGTCGACAAGAAGCCCCCAACACTGGGCCTGGGCGAGGAACCAAGGTTCTTCCACATGACCGAAGCACGAAGGCATAGCCGCGTGACCTTGATCATGCGAAAATGTATTTCCCCTCGGAGAAAACCCCTTGGTCCTGAGCCACCACTGCAGGGGTCTCATGAACAGAAGGCCAAAAGTAAAACGTTGGACGCAACTGCCATGAGGCCCACCCGTCTGAAACTGTTTCACAGTGAGTGACTGGCCTAGATATACCCCATTACGTTTGCTGTAGAATTGCTACACCTAGAAAAGTGGTCCTCAGAGCACACTCTTCTTGGCGTTGAGAGGCAACCCCAACATCCTTAATGAGACAGAACGACATCTCGATGCCGAACTGCCATAAACTCAGATTGAGCTAGGAACAACCAATCATTGATGTAGTATAATACGCGAATGCCCTGGAGTCTCAGAAGAGCCAGAGCTGCATCCACGCATACTGTAAAGGTGTGGGGTAATAAACCTAGGCCGAATGGAAGAACCCAATAATGGTATGCTTCGCCCCCGAAAGCAAACCTCGGGAACCACCTCATCCTCTTTCGGAAACAATGAAGTAATGGCTGTCTGCTGGGAGGAGGAACCCCTTCTACAGCTCCTTTTGCAGAAGTGATAGTACTTCCTGCTCCATAACCAAAGCCTGCTCGGGGTCCACCAATGAAAGGAGGACCCCTAGAAATCTGGGCGAACGAGAACCGAACTGAATTCTGAAACCCTTTTCTATAGTGTGCAGGACCCACTGAGAAATATGTGGCAGTAGTTTCCACGCTGCCAGAAATTTACTAGGGGAACCAGTCTCTCAAGACTGGCCTCTGGATTTATTTGAACAGTCACTACGGCGCCCTGAAGCGGCGAACCGGCAGGGAACAACCGAACTGACCATTCTACGACCCGTATGGGGATGCTGACACCTCGGTGCCCTGAACGGCGAACCGGCAGGGAACAACCGAACTGCCAGCGCTGCAACCCTCCTCAGAGAGTTGCACCCCAGAGGAAAAACGATTTCTCAAAACCGTCCCTTGGTTGAACAGTCACTACGGTGCCCTGAAGCGGCGAACCGGCAGGGAACAACCGAACTGACCGCTCTACGATCCTCCTCGGAGGATCGTATGGGGACGCTGACACCTCGGTGCCCTGAACGGCGAACCGGCAGGGAACAACCGAACTGGCAGCGCTGCGACCCTCCTCAGAGAGTCGCACCCCAGAGGTCGCCGAGGAGAAACGATTTCTCTAAACCGTCCCTGCCCCGGAGGAGCCCTCAGAAGCCTGATAGCCTCGTTTTCATGCGACAGGACTTCTTGTCTAAGCTTTATTAGAGATGATGACAGTCTTCAGATCTTGCCTACCTCTAACTAGCTTAGTTCCTACGACCCTCCTCGGAGGATCGTTGAAAAAAGCAGGCACTTCGGCGCCCTGAAACGGCGAACCGGCAGGGAAACCGAACTGACTGCTCTTCTTTTTTTCTTATTTGAAGGCTCGTTTGGGGACACTGACACCTTGGTGCCCTGAAACGGCGAACCGGCAGGGAAACCGAACTGGCAGTACTGCGACCCTCCTCAGAGAGTCGCACCCCAAAGGGCGCTGAGGAGAAACGATTTCTCAAAACCGTCCCTACCCCAGAGGGGACCACCCTTAGAAGCCTGATCGCCTCGGCGTCAGGGCTTCTTCTTTGTCAAAGCTATTTTAGAGATAAAACAGTCCTCAGATCTTGCATGTCTCTAACTGGCTAGACTGCGACCGCCACCCAGGTACCCCTCAATTGCGGAGGAGCCCGAATGGCGACGCTCTGTTTTGCACTTTGTGCTGAGAGGAGCTTAATATCTCAGGAACATTAGATTGGTGAGGAAGAATGATGAAAGGTTTATATCTCAGTTTTCTTGAAAGCGGAGCGTCCAGAAGAACAGACATAATTATATCTTTATTTTCCTTTATCTTTATATCAGAAAAACTTATATATATATATATACATACATATATCACTCTGTGGCCACCAGCAGGAAACAACCGAACTGGCAGCGCTGCGACCCTCCTCAGAGAGTCGCCCCTCACATTCATCCATGTCCTTACATACTTTACCCACCAGCGCTGCCTAATAAAAAATGTATTCATTATTTAAGATGGCTGGTGGGTAACGTCGGGGTTAATAACGATGACGCCGACTCGGGAGAGAGAAAGCTCGTAAGCGTCTCTTTAACCCGAGGCAATGTCATACTATGATACTTAATACCCAAACATTACTATAGTCAGACATCTGGGGATTAAACACATAAAATACAAACCGGTTTATTCCACGATCTCGACACCTCAGTGTGGAGATAGGGAAAAACCACAGTCCCCGACGAGGAGGCTGAGATACAGAGTTTTCTCTGTTTAAGATACAGTTCATCTTTAACAAACTCTTCTTTATTTTCAATCTCATAATGTTCAGCTGGCCAGTAAATATTTAACTGGCAACAGCACTAGATAAAACCTCCTTTTTTCTTTAAAAAAGCTCCTCTTTATTCAACAGAGTTATGAGCTGGAAAATGTATTCATTGAAAACTCAAACATCTGCCTTTTTATAAAGATTTGTATTTGTTTTGTTCTCCTTCTTTTAAAACAAAACACTAACGATACCAATTCCTCGGAACTGGAAATCGCAGCACACTAGATCTGGCATGTGAAAGCTGAGAAAGGGCGGAGCCCGTCCCAACCCCCGCTGTCAGATCCGTTTACGAACCCCGAAATACGAGCCGTCTCCGAGCCTCGGCAACAGAGAGACCCGCTCGGGGAACGCGAACCGAACCGTCCTCCTCGAAGAACGCCCGGCGGGAGCGGAGCGTCCTCACGGACAGCTTCTCGCAATGCACAGTCAGATCCCTCGAGAAATGACTGTTGCATACTCCACTCCCAAACAGCAACAAAAAGCTGATGTGTGTCCCCACCCGTGATGTAACGAGGGCAGGGAACAACACAACGTCTATAATATTGCTTTGCTCGCCATAATGATAGATAGTGATATATATATTGGGCTTGACAAACAACAATAAATAGACAAGGACAGAATCACAGAGAGCGCTTGCTGAAGACTACAGAAGCTGTCGCGGTCTGTTTTCAAGGGTGCTTTATAGTTTCCTGGTCTATGACGTCACCCATGACGTATCGGGCTTCCATTGGACTGATTTTACACGTGCTTCATGACGCAATCACGCAGAGCGTTCCCACCGCGTCTCAAACGCAGCTCGAAGTTCCCTTGAAAGGGAACTCCAAAACTTCGTTTAATTCCAGGTTTAAATAAGATTTGAAAATGAAATTTTCAGTGTGGTCTTAGACTTTTTGCACCCCACTGTAGGTAATTGAATCATTATTATAGGAAATTGTTGTGGGTTTATGCTCTAACATGCTCGCCACACCGGGTGCTGTTAGGAACACTAATGTTTATGTTTCTAGTTTGATTAGCCTGTTGTGAGTACCCTTTCAATCAAGTCAGCATTTTCTGTGGCCATGACGCACACAGTCTTACAGAAGCTGCGAGAACTTCCATATGTTACAGTCCCTTGGTGATGCATGTAAGTAATTGGTGAAAAAGAAAAAGAAATGCAGCTGTCAGGCTGTTTCTTCAGAGAATGTTTTGGGAATTATGCTATCACAAGTGCCTGTGGTTTTGGAATAGGGGAATTTTGTGAAATGTTAATGTGAAGAGAACAATAAATGTGGTGCTGCAGTTATCAAAAAGTGTTATAGCAAAACAGAAATCACCACAGATTCAATTTAATGTGCTCGACTGTTACAGTACGAAAATAAATCTTCTGTTCATATGTGACACTAAAGTTAGATTAATACTTACACTGCTGTTTAAATGTTTGGGTATTTATGTTTTTGAAAGAAGTCTCTTATACTCAACAAGGGTACATTTATTTGATCAAAAGTACAGTGACAAAAATAATATTGTGAAATATTATTACATTTTTAATATAGATGCCGCTTCACTCTGATGATAACATCTTAGTCATCCTTATTTAATGGTGTTTGCAAGCTCTCATAGTACTCTAAAAAGGGGGCCCAGACCTTCCTGAATGTTTGTAAGGAGCCTTTAAGGGTATATCTGATCTTCTCAAGCTTCAGGAAATTCATTACATCCCTAATCCACCTTGTGAAGCTGGGGGGTGCTTGTTCCTTCCAGGAGAGCAGGATGAGACGCCTGGCAATCAAGGAAGTGAATGCTATAAGGGGGCGATTTTGGGGGAGGTTATCAGGGGTGAATCCAAATAGCGCACTGACAGGATTGGGAGTAATGTTTTTTTGAAGCATCTTAGTGTAGGCACCAAAGATGTTGGCCCAGAACATATTGAGTTTAGGGCAGGACCAGAACATATGTATATAATCCGCTGGCTGACCTTTGCAACGAGGGCACGCAGGGTCCACATAAGGGAAGATTTTTACCAGCCTTGTCTTGGTCAAGTGTGCTCTTAGAACTATTTTAAGTTGTATCACGCTGTGTCTGGCACAAAGAGAAGATGTATGAATTGAATCAAGCACAGCCTTCCAATGAACATCTGTAAATTCCTCCCCGAGATCCTTCTCCCAAAGTCTCCTGACATCCTGCAAAGAGTGCGGGGAGACATTGCATATACTGTTACAGAGAGTCGAGATTAGACCTTTATGTGAATTTGAATATATTTTAAAATGTAATTAATTCCTGTGATGGCAAAGCGGATTTAGCGTTATTACTCCAGTCTTCAGTGTAACATGATCCTAATGTTACACCCATGATTCTAATATGCTGATTTGCTGCTCAAGAAAGATTTATTATCATTTTATATGATAAAGATTTATTATCATATATTATTATCAGTGTTGAAAACAGTTGCACTGCTTAATATTTTTGTGGAAACGATACTTTTTCTCAGGATTATTTGATGAATTGAAAGTTCAAAAGAACAGGATTTATTAGATTTTTTGAAACATTATAAATGGCTTAACTGTCGCATTTAATCAGTCAATTAAAAAAAAAAATCTATCTAATGTGTATATTGGTTTACTTCTATATTCATATACAACTTTGGTAATGCTTCCATATCCTTTTTTTATTGGATTTTAGCAATTAAATATAGCAATACTGCTATACAGAAATGTTTTATTTAAACTTTTAGCTCCTATTGAATATAAAAGTAGTAAAGCAACTAAGCCATTACTTTCTTCTTGAGTGTTGGTGAGCTTAGCATCGGGCCACTTTAGCTGCAGCTCTGGCCATGGGAGCAATGGGAGTCCACTTGCTTGCAAAGTTGGGGTTTTGTCTCTTCATTACCTCCACTGTTCCACCTCAATTAAATAAACTTTAATTAACGTGTGTGTGGGCCGTGGATCGACCCGCCTCCCGCTGGAACCTGGAAGTGCTAAAAACAGATAAACACCTTGCCGCTAATGAAAAATTGATTACATCGACTGGTGTAGAAAAAGAAGGCCGTAAAAAAAGGATTGACAAAAATCAACCACCCCTTCACCCTTTTAGAGCAATTTAATATTCCAGAGAGCCGGCACCACCTAATCAGACCCTCCAAGCTCTTGCAATTGAATAAAACAACTTCTCTTGAGGGGGACAGCAAAAGGGCTCCCCTGGACAAACTCTTCAGAGAGACTGAGGTTTTTAGCCGTCATTTATTTCTCAAGAGGACTTTCTTCCTATTCTAAAAGTTGCTTGACAAAGAAATGGCTTAATGGAAGACCAATTCTGAACTTGCCTGAAAGGTTGCCTTGGGCAGCGGTGGAGAAAAGTCACCAGTGGAATTTCTCTGCAGTGATAAATTGGCTCGATTATGGCCAAAATTGCCCCGGGCGGTGTTATTTGGCTGTTTTTAGGAGTCGTTGAGGTGAGTTCTAAGGACATAATGATTAGTTGAAATGAAGGTGGATGGGGCAAAGCCAGGTCTAAGTTGCCCTTGTTATCTAGCATCAGACGTGTTTAGATGCTCAGTGCTGCCTGGTCTCAGCCTTGAGCCTTATTCCAATAGCTGGATCTCTAACTCAAGGCAGACATTACCTAAATTGTATGACTTTATTGAGAAAATAAATACTTAAAATGTTAACGCATTATAGTGGTTCCCCATATCTTACTTCACTTTACTGTATCGATATTAGAACATGTTTAGTTGAAATGAAGGTGGATAGGGGCAATCCAGGTTTTTGGCTAAATGCTTTGCATTTAGATGGTCCTACACATTGCTTTCTGGTTGCAGCATGTCTTAAAAGATCTCTAACCTTAATACTTCCATAGCTGAATATCTAGCTCATTGTAGACAATGCCTGATTTATATGAATTTATGTAGAAAATACATACTAAAAAATGTAATGCCTTGTGCTGTCTGACGCATACAGATGTAATCTTACGGTCTTGTCTTGACCTGTAGGTTGTTTTAATACATGCAGATCGCTGTTCGACTGGAAACAGACATGCAGATGTAACTCTACTGTGTGCATGTTAATTCATTTAGTTTAATAGTTTGCAGCCCACTGGGAAATTTTAAGGTGACGGTAAATTGAATGTATAATATAAACTGAGTAATGAAGTTGTTGTAGCACCATATATGGAACCAAGTCTTCCTAATTTGAGATGTCTCTCTAGAATAACAGAGTGCACAATATTTGCTGACACTTGCAGAATATGGTTATGCCTTATGGAAGTAATTATCTATTAAATGTACCATCCATAAACTGGTTTTGGCATGTAGCCACACCATATTTTTTAATTCAAATTATTAAAAAAATATAATCCCATGTTGCCTTGAACTTGAACCATCAAATCAAATTACTTTTTGAGAGTCTTTTTGGCTACATTTTCTCCTAGATGAAATAGAGTGAATAATATTAAGGCATTTTTAAAGGCACTAAATGTAATTATAACAGAAAGGCAACATGGTGTAATTCTGTTAAAGAGTCATTTGTCCTTGAAAATGTGCACAAGACACAAAGTCTTGTGTGAATGTGTGCGTGTACATGGATTTGTTGATGGATGCTCTGGAGAGCTCCAGAAATGTTAACAGTCACAGCTTGGAAGATGACAAGTTTAGAGCCATTGTGCATTGGCTTTAGCACAAAACTATCAAAGGATTACCGCCAATTTTGTTCCCCAGCATTCAAATACAATCCAGCAGTGAGAATTAAGAGTGCCAAAGATGCATTCAGTCATAGCAGTTATAATTCAACATGTAGATCAGGGGTCTTCAACAGGGGAACCGCAATTGTACTGCAGGCATCCACAAATTAATGTTTGATCTCAAACTTATTTTGTGCATGAAATTTAAATGTGTGTTAAACAAAAATACAACATTAAGTTAACTTTAACGGACGCTCAAGTTAAGAAGCAACAATTCAGATAAAAGTTTCATTGTCCATCCCACATTAAAATGTATCAAGGAAAATCTAAATCTAATGTACAAGTATCTGACTCTACATCCATAATAATTATTTTAATGGCATAAGATATGTAAATGTACCAATGCAAGATGTGTGACTGTACAAAAAATGCTTCAGTTGTATTGTTGTCTTATTAACTGTATTTATATAAAACACACCGTTGTTTGTTTCAGAAATGTGTGCAACGGATTGCAGTCCTCACGGCGTGTGTGGTGGAGGTGTGTGTCGATGTGCGGACGGCTGGTCAGGGGCAGGGTGTGAACAGGAGGATTGTCAGGCTCACTGTGGTGAGCACGGCATGTGTCGAAAGGGGAAGTGTGAGTGTCACCAAGGTTGGACGGGAGAAAACTGCAATATCGGTGAGTTAACCCTGTTGGGAACCTTGTATTTTGTTAGATTAGCTTTAAAAAAATATCTTATCCTACGGTATTCAAGGTTCCTACAGTCAAACCATTGGAAATATCACAGATAAAATTGTATTTTACAGGCCAGTAAAAGTCATTGAAATTAATAACATACAAAAGGTTAGATTTCTTTAGTGAATATACAATACCATTCCAAAGTTTGGGGCCAGAAATAAATCCTTCCATTCATCAAAGAATCCTGAAAAAATAAAATAAAAAAAATTCAACATTGATTATAATAAGAAATGTTTCACAAAATCAGCAAATTAGAATGATTTCTGAAGGATCATGTGACACTGAAGACTGGAGTGAGTAATGCTGAAAATTCAGCTTTGGCATCACAGGAATATTTTACATTTTAAAATATATTCAAATATAAATATTTAATTTTCAATTGCAATGATATTTGACAATACTGTTTTTACTGTATTTTTGATCAAATAATTGCAGCTTTGGTGAGTAAGAGATTTTCATTAAGTCTTGCCTTCTCAAACTACTGAATGGTATTGTAAAATTGTTATCACTAAAATATTTCATTGGCTAAATATTTCTTAGTCGGTCTTAGTTAGAGATTGTGTAGAGTAAAAGCTCACAAGTCATGGTGATGGTCGATGTTTCTATATAAATAATTATTTTAACCATATCTTTTTAACAAATGATTCACAAATCTGAATCAAAATGATTTTGAAACATCCTTATCCAGTAATCAAAATTGACTGAAAAGGCAAAAGCGTATTACACTTTGAGAAAATGCACAGCATATTGGAAAATGTCAAATTATTCAGGGTATACTATAATTTTTAAATCAAACACATTGACAGCACATCAATACACTGTTGCACATTTTCAAATTTTATGAATTACTTATGGGAGCTCACAGGTTGCCAATCGGCTAAATATGTACATGAATTGCATTGTTAACGTTGCACAAAAAATAATATTTTGTTCATTCATTGTATCTCTAGCACACTTTCTGGACAGCAAAATAAAAGGTACAGTGCTTTCTTTCATTTGCCATGGTTTGCCTTCTATGTGATCATATAAAATATAAACGTTTAATTATAATTTTCTTGAATTTCTTTTTAATTACATTTTCATTGAATGCAAATGTTTATGAAACCGAAAAGCAGATTCGCAGACATAGACCTTGCTTCGTCAAAAAAATGGCAAAGAAAAATGCTAAAGCTGCCGTGCCTTTCTCTGATCGAGCTCTTCAACAGTACAATGCAAATATCATTGAAATGTCATATTTACTGAGGAGAGGGTAAGCCGCAGCATATTAGGTGTGTGTAAACCAGCGGAGGCTGCCTGGGCTGTCTAAAAAAATGACACTAAATCACTGCATACCGCAGTATAACACCCCATGTTTAATTCTTTTCCCTGAATGTCTCTTCATGATAGCAGGCTGGATAGGATATAGAGGTAAAGGTCATGCTGCCCTGAAGAGAGCATGTGGCTCTGACCCCTCTGTCTCTCAAGCATGACTTTCATTATGTCTATGTACCGTGTATTAATGTCTCCACATCTGTTCGTTTTCAGGTTTCCTGTTTTATACATTGTAAATGTAGGCATACAGAGACACACACACACACAACCATCAGTCAGTCCATGCACATATACACGTTCGCATTACCCAAATCCCCATTGTTGCACATCTCACTGTCTCTTAATGTAATATTTAGCAGCTGCTAAGCTCCTTTAGTTAAGCATTTCCCTCTGTAATTTCCTTTGACTTCACACATTCTGTGACAAATATGATGGAGCACTTCTGTCCACTGTCTGATCAGCTCAGCATGCTGTTACTTCACATGGACACTGCTAGATGTGATCATTTAACAGTATTTTTCAAAAGAACTTTCTTTTAAATTTAGAAGCTGCTCAGATACTTCATAAATATGATATTTTTTTATTTAATTCAAACCATTTTGCCTAGTTGGTGTTTCGCTGAATTTATTCATCTATTCTCCAGAAAAAGAAAAAAAAGTCATTTTCTAAAATACCAAAACACATATTTTGTCCAGCTGTTACATGTGAAATTACAGCTGTCCCTGAGTCCTGTTCGATGTCTTTAAAATGTCAAGTGCCAAACGTTTGACTGACTAAGACACATTCACCGTGTTTTCCCCTGTATGTTTAAGCAGTTCTTTATGGTGAGTTCTTCACCCCCTTTACTCATCCTAGGCTGCTGGGTTGGTCGGTGTGTATAACTGATGAATTTGTCCCGGTAGATAGCTGTCCAGGGCTGTGTAACAACAACGGCAGGTGCATTCTGGACCAGAACGGATGGCATTGCCTCTGCCAGTCGGGATGGAGAGGGGTGGGGTGTGATGTCGCTATGGAAACCCTTTGCTCTGATGGCAAGGACAATGAGGGAGGTGAGAAAATGTTGCGAAGTTGATTGCGAAATAATTGTTTTACTATGCTGGCGCTCCCACTTACACACAATCTGTACTAGAAATGTCTAAATAATTTTTAAAGCATCTGAATATGTCGTCTAAAGTCCCTTGCTGTTATTTTAGATGGCTTGGTGGACTGTATGGACCCAGACTGTTGCATTCACAGCACCTGTCAGGATCAGACATACTGTCGCGGGGCTCCAGATCCCAGCACAATGCAACCCCACAGCTCGCCTACTCCAGACGCTCAGGGCTTCTATCAGCGCGTCAGCTTTCTGGTAGCTCCAGGGGGCACCCACACCCTAACAGGGGAAAACACGTTTAACAGCAGGTTAGGAGCTCTTGAACTGCTGAAGAACACTCCGCTAGGTTTGGTGAACTAAACTGATAAATATGTGGATTGAAAGGATACTTCACCCAAAAATGGATACTACCACAAAATACTTTTTTTATTTGCTCCCCAATGTTGGTGCAAATAATTGTAGGGATAAAATATTTGAAACATATTTTCTGAATATCTTCTTATGTGTTCCAAAAGAGATTTGGAATGACATGAGGGTGAGTTAATGTTGACAAAATTATCATTTGTGGCTGGACTATCTCTTTAACATTTCTATACTAGGCTGGAAAGCTGTATTTTACAGGGTTGTTTTATGTATAAGCTACTTTTTTAATAATGTTAAAACATATTTTATGATGTCACGTAATGGCTAGTTTAGATGCTTTAGGAAATGAACGTTATTTAAACATGATTTTGACCATCAAATTGTTTTATATATAATGCGAAGCTTTTCACTGTGACATGGCTTTTTATCCCGGTAATTTTTATTCTGATAATTTATTTATCAGTGCTATAACATATTAAAATGTATATGCATAGAAAGTCCTTCTGGCTATGCAAGTAATTGTGATGCCGTTTGATGTGTTTCACAATATTTCCCACAATCTTAAAGTGTTTTTTTGTAACGTTTTGGGGTTGTAGATCTAAGAGCATGGGGAAATAGAGCAAGCCTCTCACACTCATACGGAATAAACAATAGGCTTTTTCTTTTTGATAGGAATTCAGAACTTCCATTTCCCTTTTGAAGACTCCATGTTGTCCTATCTAATTTCTGCTGCTTTTATATTGCAGATAGAAAAGCCATCAACCGTTGGTATGATTTGTATGAACAGCTAACATACCGTGTACTTTAAGAAATGATTACTTTTTCCAGTGAAAAAATTGAGCGCCTCACCTTTGCACCTCTTCAATTTGGACTCTTGAGCGAATGTGTTCTATGCCCTTTGGTGTTTTCGGGCAAAGTTAACAATATGAACATTGCTGCTTGTCTTTACTGCCTTAGAATAGGACCAGTTAAGAACAACTTGTTAGAATCTCTTGAGAATATTTGGCTGATGAAGCTTTTGATTATGCCTTGATGAGGAAACTTTTCATCCCGCCCATCTGCCCTGAGGTTCCTTTTGTTCGCACATTGAGAAATTATCGCATTGAGAAATTATCACACAATTAGTCCAAAGATGCGAGATTGCAGGTCAGACTCTAAATGGTGCATGGTAAAATAATTTGAGCTGTAATTACATCTATTAAGATTATCAAAACAGAACAGCAGAGGAAGGTCAGGTGCAGTGGTTTGAGACATTGTTTAGTTGATCTGGACATTTAATATATAAAATCTAAAAATGTTATATATATAATATAAAAACTTGAATGCTGCTTTTTTTAAATAAGCGGTCTGCTGACCTTGAAAATCGATGCGATGGTTAAACTACCTTTGCTTTCTTTCAGAACCACATTTACGTATTTTTGGGGCGTGTGTTTGTGTTTATTTAACAGCCTGGTGTCTGTAGTGCGCGGACAGGTGGTGACCAGTGACGGCACTCCACTGATTGGGGTGAATGTGTCCCTTCTGCATTACCCCCACCAGGGTTATACTATCACCAGACAGGATGGCATGTACGTACAAATATGTTGTACTCAGACACAGACAAGCGCATACACACATAATTATGCTAATACCTATCCTTAAGATAGTCAGTGAGAAACTAGTTTGCATAATCTTATGCAAATTCCTATTTACATTTCACTGCTTCTCACACAAGTCAAGTTAGGTCAAATAATCACAGATAGCCTCCACAGATAGCCAGACATTCTCCCTCCATGTCACCTACAGGCAACACATTACAACTTGATCTAATGTCATTTTATGACCCAGCTAGGTTTCATTTACAGATCACATTACTATATATATATATATATATATATATATATTTATCTCCACAAATTTTATATATATACATTCTACTAATTACTAAAGATGCTTGCCAAGAAGGGGTTGAATAATTTTTAGTATGCAGAAGTCATTAAAAGTTGCGCTTTCAGTTGAATTTGGGGACACCAATTTCAATTACTTTTGTTTAACTTGTTCATTGCAAACAGCTGAAAGTCTGTCAATTTTGCCAATAACCCTGATTTTCAATGGGGGTTGAATAATTTTGACTACAACTGTATATATATATATATATATATATATATATATATATATATATATATATATATATATATATATATTAGGGCTGTCAGTTAAACGCGTTATTAACGGCGTTAACGCAAACCCATTTTAACGGCGTCAATTTTTTTATCGCGCGATTAACGGTCTTTTTGGCCTAGCAAACTTTGTAGTTTTTTTCACATGCTGTTACAACAGGACGCTGCATGCGCGGCGCTGTGCTATGAAACCCATTCATTTCAATGGCTTCCGCCACGCAAGGACGTTTTGTTGCTTCGTCGACCAAAGCGCAAGCGGATCTAGCTTGAGCGGAAACAAAACAACAGGCGCGCCGCACACACTTTTGGGCTTGCGAGCCGGCCAAATAGTTGGTTAACGTTGCGCTTTGAGTGGATGACGAGCGCGAGACGGCGAAATGGATGCCAATAAGATTCTGAATGGAAAGTTTACTTTAAAAAGTTACCAAATGGTTCCATTGACAAGACCAAAGTGATCTGTGTGTTTTGTCGTTGTGAACTGAGCTATCATCATTGCAGCGCGTCCAGTCTGAAATACCACTTGATGGCCAAGCACACACACACACACACACACACACACACACACACACACACACACACACACACACACAATATCAATATCAGGACCTCGTCAGTATTTCTTTCACCCTTTTATTAGTGGACAGTGTTACATTGAGAGATTATTTGCTCCAAGTGAGAATGTTAGTGTGAAATTTAACACAGTATATGTCAATGTTGTTTTCAATAAAAAACATTTCCACAAAACAAGCCGATCCACTTTTCCATGTTGAGAGCATTAAAATGAGAAAAAATAATGGGACAAAAAGAAAATCAAGAGACATTTAGAATAGATAAAAAATAATTGCATTTAATCGTGAGTTAACTATGACATTAATGCGATTAATCGCGATTAAATATTTTAATCGTTTGACAGCCCTAATATATATATATATATTAGTGCTGTCAAACGATTAAAATATTTAATCACGATTAATCGCATTAATGTCATAGTTAACTCGCGATTAATCGCATTTAATCGCACATTTTTATCTATTCTAAATGTCTCTTGATTTCTTTTTGTCCCATTATTTTTTCTCATTTTAATGCTCTTATCAACATGGAAAAGTGGATCGGCTTGCTTTGAACAATATATGCCAATATTGTTTTCAATAAAAGACATTTGCACAATTTCACACTAAAACATTCACACTTGGAGCAAATAATCTCTCACACAATGTAACACTGTCCATCAATAAAAGGGTGAAAGAAATACTGGCTAGGTCCTGATATTGATGAGGGGGTGGAGAATTCGCATCAGCTGTGTGTGAGTGTGTGTGTGTGTGTGCTTGGCCATCATCAAGTGGTATTCAGACTGGAGGTGCTGCGATGATGATCAGTTCACAACGACAAAACTCACAGATCACTTTGGTCTTGTCAATGGAACCATTTGGCAACTTTTTAAAAGTAAACTTTCCATTCAGAATCTTATTGGCATCCATTTCGGCGTCTCGCGCTCGTCATCCACTCAAAACTGGACGTTTTGAACGTTCCTATAACATTCAGAAATAACGTTTTTATAACTTAATGGGAACGTAATGAAAACGTTCTTATAACCTAAAATTGTTAGCTGGGGAAGAGGAGAGATTCGCGATTGCACTGAACACGTTTTAAGTGCAGGCATATTCTCTGAGCGAGCCCAGAGAAAATTCTTACAAGAGCAGCGTGTATCTGAGAGCGCGCGACTCGAGCAGAGAGACGTGCTCGGCACATTATATTTCGCGCGCGAGCAGAGAGATTCGCGCTCGCGCATCCGGCTCGCAAGCCCAAACAAGTGTGTGCAGCGTGCCTGTTGTTTTGTTTCTGGTCTAGCTAGATCCGCTTGCGCTTTCAAAACGTCCTCGCGCGCATGCCGTGTCCTGTTGCAAAAGCATGTGGGAAAAAAAACTACAAAGTTTGCAAGGCCAAAAAGACCGTTAATCGCGCGATAAAAAAATTAACGCCGTTAAAATGGGTTTGCGTTAACGCCGTTAATAACGCGTTTAACTGACAGCCCTAATATATATATATATATATATATATATATATATATATATATATATATATATATATATATATATTAGGGCTGTCAAATATATATATATATATATATATATATATATATATATATATATATATATATATATATATATATATATATATATATATATATATATATATGTGTGCTATATAATATTTGTACATCCATATATCATAAATAGCCTAATTCAGATTACACTTTATTTTGATGGTCCACCTTATACATTCTGCTAACTATAATTATGTAATTTTGCAACTATATGTCAACTAACTCTTATTAGAGTATTAGTAGACTGTATTACACTGTTCGGATTAGGTGTTAGGGTTCAGGGGCCCTATGTATAAAGCCACTCAGAGTAAAATTTTAGCCTTAAGTCTGTCAAAATTCTAAGAATGACATAATTTTACTCTTATTCCTAGACTTAAGAATAAATGTGATTCATAAAGGTTCCTAAGTGTCAAGACTAGGTCTCAGCTCCTAAATTATGTAAGAGTGCTGGAGAGGTATCCTAACCTAGTTAGGAGTAACAATATGGCAGCAGAGAGGAGGAGAAGACACACTTTCTTAACAAAAGATATTTATTTAGATATGTTATGTATATTATAATATGATGACAGGGAGTTAAATAAACGATACAGGCTTGATCGTAAAGGTATTCTTTAAATAACTGAATTTGTAAGAAATGTAATAACCTCTCCCACTCTACAAATCAATGCTCTTACTGCAGTAATGAAAGTAATAATGACATTTTCTGGCGACTGGAAAAATGCAGCAGTGCACTGGTGATGACTTTGGCCCTTCAGTCCACAGAAAGCAGGGTCTTAAATAGCACTATTGTGGCACTGACAACACTAAACAGTAGTGGCCAAAAGTGATATGTGAATTTTGTTTTGTTCTTTTGTTTGTTTTTTAATGACCTAACAAGTTTGCTTAACCCTCTGATTATCTTCATTTAGGGTGTACACTTGTTATCTTTGGGGTCTCCAGGGACCCCAGACAATAACATTGCATTTTGTAACAGTATAATATATATATTTTTTACAAATGTAATTTTACTCTGTTTATTAATGTTTTTACTCAACATTTGTGCAGTTTTTGGAGGATTTTTGATATTTTTTAAATTTCTAAAAAATAAAAAATAAATATTTAAATAAATAGGTTTTTTACAAAAAACAGCATTTTATGTAAAATTCATTTTATAAAGGACCCAGATTTCTAACTTTCATTTATGGGGATAACATGGATAATTGTACATGATTTAATGTAAGACTTTTGCCCTTTTTTTGGAAAATGCAGTTTTAAAATAAAAAAATTCACTTTAACCACTATATTGCTATAGAGCTCCATTATTTGCTATTTGCTGTTTGATTAACCAAAATACATCTTTTCACAAGTTGGATTCAGTTGGATTGAGTTGGATTCATTTATAAATATTTTAAAATCAAAATTATAAAAAAGAATTATATACTTTTGGTCAAAGTTGAGCATATTTTGTATTGAAAAAAGTTCTTCAATAATGTTACTTTATGATTAGAATCAAACCTGAACAAGATGTTACAAAGAGAAATGTTGGAGTCTTTAGATTTTATCATTTATTTCAATTATCTGTTTTTATCTGTGTGTGTGTGTGTGTGTGTGTATTTTCGTTGTGTCAGTGTCACCAATTTATATTTGTGGTGGTTCTGCATTTTATTTGACAAATTATAAGACTTTTTTTTTATAGCATTACAAATGTATTCCTGTGTGTATGTGTGGTTGTGTGTGTGTGTGTGTGTGTGTGTGTGTGTGTGGTGTGCATGATAATTTTGCATTGTGGATGTTTTTTACATTATTGGAAGTGTGCCATTTCATTTCTGTCCATGTGATCTGCGTTGTTTCTGATTTTGATGATGAATATTATATATTTACTATGCGGGGTCTCCAGGGACCCCGAAGACAACAAGTGTGACTATTTTTTTCACGCCAACATAATAACAGATATCATTCCAAATTATTATTTTTTTTTGTAGATCTATGAAGTGTTAAGAGCTGTAGAAAGTTTCATACCATTTGGACAAAGAGAACATTTTTTTTAATTTGACCAAAAGTCATTTGCGGGTTAAAAAGACCCCGAAGATAACCAGAGAGTTTGCTTTTTTTTTCTTTTTTTTTTTTTTTTTTTTTTAAATATGAAGGAAGAACAAAATATTAAACTTAGTGAAGGTTATCTGACCAAACTATTTGGCAAAAAAGGCAAACTACAGGTACAGGTTTAGAAAAATAAAAAAGCTCACAGGAAAAAGAATACATTGACAACAACATAATCAGTTATTACATTTTCACTGGTTCTCTCTTGTTTTTGCATGTGCTCATAATTTCTTAGCATGATTTTGCATGTTTCATTACATTATCACAAGTAAAACAATTGACTAAAAGCATAACTACACAATATGCTTACAACATCTTTAACACATTTTTAATAATATTTGGATAAAGGTTGAAGATGTCAATTTTCCTAGGCTGGTCAACCCTTTTGGCCACTACTGTAAAGCAGTTCATTGACTTTCCAACTGATGTTCAAACCATGCAGCAAAATCACTTTTATGAGGATCTGTGGAGCAGTTGTTATGTTTATGGACATATAACTTATGTTTGCATCATTGCTCTAACTATAAATGAGGAGACATATTTCAATAGAAAAGGATTATTTAGCATCAACACAATTTTTTTAATAATTTTAATGATTTTATAAATGTGTAACACTGTTAAAGTTGTCAATAGAACACCATAAGTGTTCTACTACTCTGAATATATAAGACTAGGTTCGATAGAAATAAAGTTTAGGCCAAATAGTGTAAATCAGCTAACAGCCAGCACATTTATTGTACATGAAACAACTTAATAAACAAATACTTCAATTGCAAAGTACACTCAAAAAAATAACTCTTTGAATGAGCATAAAAAAATCATGGAAAGGATTTCCACGTCATTAATTTGCTTTATTTCAGCATTATGCAATTATGTTATTCCAATTTAATTTACTTACGTTGGGTCAACTTAATTCATTAAGGTTGATTCAACTTATTTACTATGGTTGGGCACAGCTTAATAAAATAATGTCAGTGAATTTAAAAAGGCTCCCTGATATGATTCAAATTCATATATTCATTCATCCAAATGCAATTTTAACTTATTTTAATGTCATACAAAATCAGTTTCTAGACTATAGACATCTATTAGTTACCAACAGCACATTTAAGCATCTTAAATAATAAGATTTATGCTTCATCTGCCATAGCATATGCTATAAATACTGCCGAATCAGTGTTCACCCTAACCAAATGCTCCACTCTTCTCCACAATGGTAACCCACTGTAATTTAAATGGTTCAATAATTGCAATGTAATTGAACATTAAACACAATTACGCACTATCAAGTCTTCCCCTTTTCTCATTTTCTTAAAAACACACAAAATAACACTTAATTTTAACATGTATTCTCTCTTAATTCAACCATATGCAAAGCATGCTGGGAACTAACAAGCGCCGCCCAGTTTCAGTTAATGCAACACAAATCAATCATGTAATCAAACACAAACGGATTAAGTAAACTTAAATTGTACATATTTACGCAGATTGAACACAATCAAATTAAGTTCGGGCAAAATGGCAGTTGACACGCACTATACTGCCACCCTCTGGATGTAAGAATTTTTTACTTAACATAAATGGTTTGTGTTTAGACAACGCGTTAGGATTTTGTACTGTTAAGTTGAGACATAATTACTTACACCTTAATAGAAAAAAAAACATTTTAAGTCAAAAAACACAATTATTATAAGTAAGCCAGGGCTCTACAGTGCGACCATTTTGCTCGCATATGCCCCTAAAAATCGATACGTGCGAACCGAAAAAATGATTTACGAGCACAATGTGCGAGTAACTACAACCTACCATAATCGAAAACGAGACGGTAACTAAATAAAAACTAGTTTTGAATGACAAAAACTATGACGAAAATCTATTGACATTTTCGTCAACAAATAAAAACTAGACAAAAATGTTGGATAGTGACGATTTGGGAAGCGATCCGGTCAGAACTGATGTCCTGCGTGCGTTTGTGGTAGACGCGCACATTTGTTCTGTAACATGCTGATCTACCCGGCGGCACACGGGTTGACATGCGCTGCATCTCATAAAACGTTAAAAAATTTAAACGTGTGGGAGAATTAGTAGAGCAGATATAGATCTGAATAAGAGTGGCGACGCAAAAAAAAGAGGTACGGTTTTCTGTGCGCACACACCCGACCCGACCCGAAGCGTGCAGCCATGCAGATAGAAACATATAAAGCGCACAAGGACTGAACTAGGCCGGATTCACATATAGCGCCTAAAAATGTGTAGAAAACGCTGGGCGCGCCGCATTCTCCTTTTTCCAAAGCGCTAGGGCGGTTGCGCTCCGGTTGGTTCTTGTCACGTGACCCACTGTGCGCTTATGGTGCGCTTGCGGCATTCTGAAAAGTTGAGATGTTTTTATCTCGATGCGGCGCGGGCGCGCTTGGAAAAAATGAGCGCGTCGCACCGCGACCGCGTCGCTTCCATTATGAGCGCGCCTACATTTGAAATAATGAACTTGAGCGCGCAAAAGACGCGATATGTGAATCGGGCCTTAAGCTCTCTTTCGTGTCTGAATGGACAGATACACAACTTTATGTCGAAATGTCCGTTTTGGAGAGCATTCAGGTAAACGATGTTGGTTATGTCTTAAACAGGTTTGAGTGTATCGGATGTGCATCAGTGCAATATTGATCCGCATGTCATTGGACAGGATCCGATGTCTTAAAGTGACACAATGCTGTCTGTGTCATCAACAAAAGAAAAAGAGAATAGCATTCACTGCTCGTTAATAGCTTTAATAAGGATTCATTATATTTAATTCATACAAATAAATATGTCTGCTTCTTGAAAAAATAAAGAATGATGAATGCAAGTAGTTATACTTTAGGAAAAGTGGTTTTATTTAATTTTAAGATATTTCTTAAGTCACAGTAGTTAAATCTGTATCTATATTGCATGTTCAAACTTTAAAATTATTCATATTAACAGGTAGGTTAATAGATGTTTTCTCTGGGAGTATATGGGTTTGGAAATTTTAGAGAAATTCTAAATTAATGCATTACAATTGAACTAAACCCATTATATTTTAGTCATCTGAATTGTTTTAGTTTTAGTCTAGTTTAAGTCGACAAAATACAATAAGATTTTAGTCGACTAAATCTACAGTAGATACTAATACTAGTAAATACTAATACACTAATTTAAACTAGTTTCTCCTCCATGTTGTGGAAAGAGCCTCTGCAGTGGAAAGATGCAGATGTCCACTGCACAGGAGTGCCAATGTGCTCCTAGCCTCCTCCTGAGATCAACACGTTCCCCTTGTTCTGTTTTATAAAGTGACTGTAAAGTGTGATTTATACTTCTGCATCAAATCGACGGTTTCACACCATAGTTGAACACAAAGAGAAGGAGCACACACGTATATATATATATATATAATAAATAGTTTGTTAAACTCTGTTACTTGAAAAATGTTCACTGCGCTCCAAAATTTCTTTGTTTGCTCCTAAATTTTTTCATTTAGGAGCACATGTGCTCCTTGGGAAAACCTTAGCGTAGAACCCTGTAAGCTAAATATAAATATATTATGTAAAGTGCACAACCTTCCTAGTTAATTTTTTTTAGTGTATATTGAGGTTTCGCCACAACACTATCTGAAATGGAGGAAAAAACAATATTTAGTCCAGGTTGTGCACGAAAGATCCAAGAATCTAAGGCCTTTTTCTACTACCTTGGTAGTGTGTGCGTATCAAGTAACAGCTTAGCTGTAATTGAAATGAATCCCACGATGCAAACAGATGGAAACTGGTCCGGGTTGAACGTCAGTAGAACGCAGTAGGCCCTTCACCAATCATGGTATGGCTCGCCATAGCTCACAGTTGATCTTTTCACAGAATGGAATCAGGCAACAAAAAAACAATCTACACAAAACACAATTCACAGTCAACATCTCTCAAAATTCAAATATGCTTGCTTTTCATTAAAAAAACTCACAAATAAATGAAATCGCAAAAGCATCACTCACATGTTCATACACGTGTTCGCTTAATGTTATTAATTATAACAAACATTGTACATGCGAGCATACTCATTACGCACAAATAAGTCTGTTCAACGCACAGATTGATTATCTGCACCTCAAAATACTTTTTTTTCTTACATATATACAGGGAACATCATAAAATAAACCAAGAGCAATAAACCTATCATTTTCCCCGATCTCCGTTTGTATAACGAGAATTCAAATACAAAAAAAAAAAACATTTTAACTTTCAATTACATCATCTTTTAACTGTTTTTGTTTCCATTCAATATAACGTATATACAATTTTCTGATCGTTAATCAGTTAAAGCACATCGACTAAACATTTCTCTTAACACAGAAACTTAATTTTTTATTTAACCTTTATTTGACCAGGTAGGCCGATTGAGAACAAATTCTCAATATTCTCAATAAACCAGAGTTTGCAGAAGTTTCTCAATAAAATCAAAGGGAATTCCTTTTTTTTTAACCCATGAACATACTTCATAAATCTTATGAAAAGTTTAAACTCTTTTTGTCAGAAAATCGCACATTTTAGTACTTCAAAAGCAGCCCTTGATCACCTCGTGCGTGTCAGCTATATACAATCTTCTTCTCTCAATATTTTCTTCTCAGTCACCCAGTTCATATAGCGGTCCCTAAGGTACTGCATATAATTAACAAAAATGTAGAACATTGTTAAACTCTGGGGTTACATCTGCATTAAATGATTGGTGTCATGCTGCTGTGACCTCCCCCTTGCCGGCTCACTATTGGCTGATTCAGTGGTTGAGGGTGGCCATTTGAGTTGACCATTGTAGTCCTTAGTTTGCAGCACTTAAGTTTCACCTCAGTCAGCACTTAAGAATCAGTCCTAGACTTTACTGAAAGTTGCTTTTTGCTGCTTTATAAACATCTCCTACAAGTAGGCCAAAATGGCCACCCTCAACCACCGAATCAGCCAATAGTGAGCCTGCAAGGGGGAGGTCACAGCAGCATGACACCAATCATTTAGAAGTAGAGATGTCCTACTTTTTACTAAGAATTTTTTGACACTTAAGTCAAAGCTTAAGACTATTTTTAAGAGCATTTCTGAGAGTTTTATACATACGGGCCCAGGGGCCATATTCACAAAACATCTTAAGGCTTAAAGTAGCTCCTAACTGTGCGTTCACACCGCCGCCGGCGAGAGCCTAAAAGTGGCCGCAAGTCATTCATTTTCAATGAGAGCTGGCGACAAGCTCCGGCGAGGGCGGTGCGGCGCGTCTTGGACGGTGAGAGCGGCGAGGAGAGTTGAAATCAGGTCAACTTTATGGTAATAAGCTATGACACGGTTCGGCGGCAACCGGCAGTAACCAATCGGAATTTAGAAGTGCGTTTGAGAGGATTCCAGAGAACGCAGTCCTGTAAACTTTGGTTCCGACCACATTAGTTCCCAAGCAAAATAGAGGAGAGGTTGATCATTACAATTTGATAAGAAGGCGCGCAACACTATTTATAGGCAAGATTTTTATAGGCGGGAATGCAAATTAGCACTTAACCATGAACACAAAAGCCACACCACACAAATGGCTTTCAATCGGTTTATTACATTAGCAAACATGTCACTATAATTAAGTTCTTTCCATCGATCAATTTTCTGCAAAAATAACGATCGACATGCTTGTTTGCTTTGCGGCCCCTTTAAATAAAGTTTAAAAAAAGACCAAGCATTCAATCTACGCCAGAGCATCAGAGCGTCCACGAATCTTTCCACGGCGTCGCTGGCAGGGCAGCGAGAGCGAATGTGGCCGCTCTCGCCGGCGGTGGTGTAAACGCACAGTAAAGATTTAGGAGAAACTCTTAAAAATAATGGGCATGTCAGTCCTAATTTTTGCTCTAAGAGTATTTCACAAAGTATTTTAGCTCTAAAACCAGCTCCTCAATCTGTGAAACATTAGTAGTCATAAGGGCTCTTAAGTCACTAAGACAAAATCTCAAACAATCCTAATGGCTGCTGCTTGCAATCCACCCAAATACACTGTATACCATCGAGGCAATAGTGATAGCTAGCCTTGGGTGCTGAACCTTTTCTTCTTAAATGCAATACATATTTTGATTTATAGATTTTAATCTACTATAAAACGGCAAAAATATTTAATAAATAGATAAATAAATAATGTCTGATTACCTGTGGCAGTTGTTTTCATGAGTGCACACTTACAAATGATCGAATAGAGTAGAAAAATATAATAAGCGTATTTGGTGTGCTGTCCAAGGGGATTGAGGGCTCCGAGCTTGGAATTTAGTCCAGAGTTATACCCCATATCCCCAGCCGAGAGTGAGGAATGGGGTGGCGGAGGGATGCAGAAAACTGTCGAGGTACTAGGTGAGTCAGCTCTCGGCTGTGTATATATACCTCCTCTCGAGCTGATTAGATAGACCGTTTGAACGTCCTCCTCCCGAACTTTGTTTATAAAACATTATTTGTCGCTTGAATTCTACAATCTCTCGAGATGCAGACATGTAAGAGGCTGACAATATACTAGTTTAATAGTGACATTTAGCCTACATTTTAAAACCTTTATTTGAATTCTAAAATATTTCTATGATTAAATCACTGACAGTGACCCCTTCATCAGCCAATCACTGTGGGCATAGTTAATAAGCATGTTGACATCATCCATAGCAACGAGGTCAACCCCGCCCTTACTCTTAGCTTAAGACTTCTCTCTATTCCTTAGTAAAAGTTGGTCTCTTTTGTGAATATGTTTTAAGAGAAAATTCTTAACTAAGAACTTTTACTGCCATTTAGGAGAACTCTTAGGGGCAGATTTACTAAACAGGGCAAATTAGCGTGAGAGCACAATTCCAAAACAGCGCCGATGGGAGTGGAAAGTTTTGTGCGTGATCTACTGACGACGCGCAAATTAAAGAACACAGACGCAGTCAGATCATTTCCATAATGACCAATGCAAACTACCATTTAGCATCTGGTTTAAGACCTGCTTTTTTGGGGTGGTAAATAATGGTGCAAACACCAGTACCTTGATAAGCGCAAACCTTAGTAAATCACCTTGCGTGACTCATTTAAATACTCTCCTCCCATAAATGTTTTGCCTGAAACAGAAAATCCTACAAATGCATATGCAATAAGGTCAGCCGCAAAAATAACTGTGTCCACACCTTTTCAGCGCATTTTTTTCACTGCGTGTCTTTAATAAATCCTGACCGTAGTTTTTTAACGCCAAAAGAGGGTTTGCGCTGGCGCAAGCTGTCAGTAAATCTTGCCCTTAGTGGTAAGATACAGCCCTAGGTTAGAAGAATAAGTTGACATGTAATTGCAAAGTTACTTATAGTCCGTAGAATGTCTATTGGTAGAGCATCAAAATAAAGTGTTATCAAATACTAAGCAGACTGTCTACTAATACTCTAAGAGTTAGTTGGCATGTAGTTGCAAAGTTACTTATAATCAGCAGAACGTCTAAAGTGGAGCACCGAAATATAAAGTGTTACCATAACTTAAATGATTATGCAATTTATGTAATACTTGTTTTTTAAAATGAACACTTATAAAAAAAAAAAAAAAAAAATTACACATGAAACAATCTGGCAGTAATGATACTGTTTTAATCATGAAATATAAGTACATGAAACATAAGTAAATAAAACAGTTGCTTGATTTTGAGTCCGACAAATTATGATTTAAAGTAAATTAATCAGATGGTAATTCATTAGCTGTTCTGACAAATTAAATTAATTCAGTGGAGGATTTAAGACTTATTTAAACTGAGTGCAACAATCTGATCTGCACACACATACATTAAAAATATGAGAATTTTCACATTCAAACCCAATTTTAACTCTAGTTATACAACACGAATGCAGTCAGCAGACTTTAACTTTAAGTTCTGTGCTGATCTGACCTTCTTGTACCTTTATAATAATCCCTTTAGTCATTATCCATCATTATCAAGAATCACACAGATCAGCAGTTAATGTGAGTCTTCTACTCAGGGGTCACATGTGTGGGAATATGCATCTGTATGTGTGGCGACCGTATGCCTTTAACTGAGGCATGACCATAATGCATTAAAAACTTGAAAATGAAAGAATGAAAAATACTCAAGGGATGGGTCTACATCTCTAAAGAAGGAAGCCTGATGTTGGGGATTATATGATATATCCAGATCCCTCCTAAAAACCTGCACACAGGGGAATGGGCTTCAGATAATCATGCTTGTTCAGTGCTGGTGTCTGCTCTTGGTTAGCAAGCCTGTCCAAGGGGAAACAGAGGGAAAGAAACAGCTTTAAAGGCTGATGGTCTGGAACAGTGGCCCAGCCCATGCCCAGATTGAAAAAGGGGACAAGAGCAGTTAGGGAGAATTTCAAGGCAGTGGCACATCATGGATGTGTATGTTTGTGTGTATGTGCGTAAAGTCACAGCACCGTTCATCTCTCCCCTTCCGGGCAGAGAAGACAGCAGCTCATATAGAGCACGACTTCAAAGAGACGCCCCTTCATTTCCAAATCTGCGCCTACCTCCTCGTTACACCACGCTAATTAAAAAAGGGCCTGCGCTAACTGCTACCTCCAGATCTCTCATCCAAATCCCTGAAACGTAAAAAGTTACATCACATCTCTACCCTTTTCCCTTATCAACTTATAGAACATCTTAAGTGTGCCAGTGAACTACTGATAAAAGACAGTGAAGGCCATGTCATTTAACTGTTATTTTCATTGGATGTTTGAATCGGATACAGTTCTAGCAGAGGATATGGAATATGGAAGACATCACTAACTAAGCACTGTGATGAAGCTAACAAACCATGAAATTTGGAGAAAACGTGTGCGCTTAACAATGTGATAACAGGAAATTATGAATCACACTTAGCCGTCATATGCCCTCTGCCCCCACACAAACAATGTGAGTTTCTGGCACGACTTGTATCTTAAACTCATATAAATGGTGAAATATTATTAAAATATACAGTACTATTTGAAAGTTTGGCGTTGGTACGATTTTCTTATGCTCTCTTACAAGGCTGCATTTATTTGATACTGTAAAAAAAAACTGTAATATTGTGAAATATTGCTACAATTTAAAATAACTGTTTTCTATATTAAAAAATGTTAAAATGTATTTTATTCCTGTGATGGCAAAGCTGAATTTTCAGCATCATTACACCAGTCTTCAGTGTCACATGATTCTTCAGAAATCATTCTGATATGCATGCTGATATGATGCTCAAGAATCTTGATCACATATTTTTCTGGGAATCTTTGATAAAAAAAAAAAAAGTTTGAAAGAACAGCATTCATTTGATATGAAAAGCTTTTGTAACAACATAAATGTATTTACTGTCACTTTTGAACAATTTAATGAGTTTGTGCTGAATAAGTATGCATTTTTTCAAAAACATTTTTACTCACACCAAGCTTTTGAATAGTAGTGTGCAAAATTAAGTTGCTTTTGATACATTTCTCATACATACAACATAGAAGTACCATGTATTAAATTGCAATGATTATCATGGTATCATGTTAATAATGACATGTACCATTGGAATACCATATTTTTGGACTGTAGCAATACCATAGTAGTTTTGTTAAATACCTTATCATCACTGTACCGTGATAACACTATATCACTGTTTTGGAAGTGTAATGTAATTGTCTATCATACATGAGCTGTTGTGAAAATTCTGTTTTTACCCAACTGCAGGTTTGATTTATTGGTGAACGGAGGAACAGCAATGACGTTACGTTTCGAGCGTGCTCCGTACTCCTTTGTGTATCGCACAGTGTGGTTGTCATGGAGAGTTTTTCATGTGATGGACACGCTGGTGATGAGAAAAGAGGAAAGAGACACGCCAACCTGTGAATTTAGTGGCCTTGACAGACCCTCGCCCCGAATCACCGTGTCACCACTCTCCACCTTCTACCGCTCCAGCCCCGAGGCCAGCCCCATCATTCCTGAGACACAGGTGACTCATACCTTGACCTACATCACATCTTGGAGTAAAATGAGTCTCGGTTCATTTTTTCCAGAAAATCTAAATAAATTTTACTGTGTCTTAACCCCATCTGATCTGTATGATTTAATGACACTACAAAGTATGAGAGAACCAGGTACATTTAATGTACAAAACATACTATATGGTCAGGAAAACAAGACATGTTTACGCATGTATTGCTTCTGAATTAATTATGACAGTGGTGTACTATATTATGTTCCTGTGACAGAAATAATTTACATTACATGCTCTTAACATAAGTCACTTTTAAGGCCAGAAGTGGAAGTCAGCAGGGATCAGACGTAATTAAAACAAATTGTGTGTAAATCCACGGTAAATTATTATTTTATATAACTCATTCTGAAGATGTTCATATGATGCTATTTGAAAATGGCATTGGTCATCTTTTTAACCAGTTATAAAGACTCTAAACTATTGACTACTGGGTTGCCATACACTAATGTTCAAAAGTTTAGGAAATATATATTTTGAAATAAATGGTAAATGGACTGCATTTATATAGCGCTTTCACAGAGCCAATGGCCACCAAAGCGCTTTACATTTTGCCTCACATTCACCCATTCACTCACTCATTCATACACCGACGGCGGTGTCAGCCATGCAAGGAGCCATCCAGCTCGTCTGGAGCAGCTGGGGTTAGGTGTCTTGCTCATGGACACCTCGACACTTGGTCAGGTGGAACCGGGATTGAACCACCAACCTTCCAGTTTACGCATGTATTGCTTCTGAATTAATTATGACAGTGGTGTACTATACATGGTGTACTATACATGTACCTACATGAACCACTGAGCCACTGCCGCCCCCAAAATATAATTTGTTCCTGTGATTGCAAAGCTAAATTGTCAGCAGCCATTACTTGATTCTTTAGTTTAATATGATATAGTGATTTGGTGCTCAATAAAGTTACGATTGTGCTTCTTAATATTTGTATGGGGATTCTTTGATGAATAGAAAGTTCAAAAGAACATCTATTTATTTTAAATAAAAACACTTTTGTTACATTATAAATGTGTTTACTGTTACTTTGGAACAATTTAATGCATCATTGGAAAATAAAAGTATTGTTTTTTTCCAATAAATAAATAAAATGAATGAATAAATAAATCTTACTGACCCCAAACTTTTGAACGGTAGTGTATATCCACCCCCGAGTGAAGAATTAATTCATTGTGTTTAATACATTTGCAAAGCATTGCATTTTGTTACAAATAATTGTTATAAAAATTAAAATAATCACCAAGGAAATTTACAGTACAAGCAATTAACTTCCTCCCTCATGCACGTTTTTAATCACAGGTTCTTCATGAGCAGACGGCCATTCCTGGTAGTGATTTAGACTTGATTTACTTGAGTTCACGTGCTTCAGCCTACAAACCTGTTCTGAAGGTCATCTTGACCCAGTCCAGCGTGCCCTTCGGCTTGGCTCGGGTCCACCTCATGGTGGCTGTGGAGGGCAGAATGTTTCAGAAGCAGTTCCCAGCTTCACCCCGGCTCTCTTACAGCTTTATCTGGGACAAGACTGATGCGTACACCCAGAGAGTCTACGGACTCGCAGAGGCTGTAGGTAGGTAGCAGAACAATGGGAGGAAACAGATCTATATAAAGCCCTCTGTGTATGAATATATTATTAACTTGGACTGATTTAAACCAGGATACAATTAATCTTTTTTTCTCCCAGATAATTATTTGGCAAAAGGAGTAAAAACTCTCTAAAAACTGGTAGTACAAGCCAAACTGATTAGGTGAAGGTGACTTATAATGATACAGACCAAAAGGTTGAACTTAATATTCTCTGAACCTTAAACTAAAGGGATTTAGAACAGAGAATCAGGACAATAATATGGTTTCATTTTAATACGGCACAAAATGTATGATTTAAACCTTGCTGAAAATACACAGTTCAAAAGCCAATCTCATTTTGTTAAATTTGTAGCATATGCTTAATCTTTATCTGAACCATCTTTTTGCTAAACTGACACTAGGTTGTGTTCTAGCAATAAATAAAATCTACAAGCAGCTGCATTTTTCTAGTCCATCTGTATATTGCTGACTGCTCTTTGCATGTATAATTAGTCTGCAAAGGAAGCGCACTGAGAAACACCAGCTTTTAGAAGGTCACAGGTCCATTTGGAAAATGGTGCTATGACTGGACTCATTGTAATCATGCCATTTGCTGAAATATTTCTTCCTTAACAATGTTGTAACTGCAACGGTTTCCCGTGTGCATGAACAGTAAATTGTCAATTCCGCATATACTCTGCCAGTATTACATACTTGAATGTGAGCAGCCTATAGAATAAAACATGTTTCAATGCTTAAAATATATAAATATGCTTAAAATATTTGGTTTAAAATATTATTTTTAAATGATTAAATTAGGTGTAGAAAAACATGCAAAGATAATGGATGCCTTTTACCCTGTTTTTTCCCCCCTATACTGTAGTATCTGTGGGCTTCGAGTATGAATCATGTCTGAATGTGATCCTGTGGGAAAAGCGGACAGCCACACTGCAGGGATATGAGCTGGAGGCCGCCAACATGGGTGGCTGGACCCTGGATAAGCATCACATCTTGGATGTGCCAAACGGTAGGAATCGCTTATTAAACCCCATCGGAACCACCTCATGGGAAATGTCCCCTCACCAACTCAGGGGTCAGTGCCTCTACCTGGACTCATTGTCATAAATATTCATCTTAACATGAAATATGGTCCATTGCCTAATTTGCACATAATAAAGCAGAGTTTGAAAGGGCTAATCGCTCACGGTGATGACAGATTAAATTGGAATCATTAACACGGCGTGCCAAGTCATAGCTGTGCTCTCCAACATTATGGGGGACATGATTTGGCTGAATGAACTTTATCCAGTTTTCAGGCGCAGAATGCATACTTATAGCTTAATTCAATAAAAGTGCCATTAAAACACAAGCATGAATATGGAAATGTGGCATTATTCCACCAGACATTCCCTGTTCCTTTGTCTCCATAATGAAACAGGGTGACAGGGAAACCCATTCTGTCAGCTTAAATCTCCACATTCTCACAGATAATGGCATCTTTTTATTCTTGGTAAATGACGATGTGTGCACAGTTTGAAGCGGATCCAGCAGTCGAATTTAATGGTACATTTTGAGAAAGAAGTCAGCTCTGCAGTGCACCCTGATGCCTTAAACGAAAACACAAGATTAGACTGACACTTTTCAGGTGTGGTTATTTCTCTAGAGTTAGTTAGTGTGACACCATCTGATTGTACCTTGCCTGAACCAAAGAATTTAAGCCTCGTTTTGATTGCTGGCTAAATGCCCAGTTGGGTTTGGGATTTCCACACCCTTTAATCTGACGACCTGCCGAACAAATGGTCATGGCCGTCTGCTCAACCCTTATTTGTGCACCTCTAGACAGTTTATCTAGTTTAAGCACTGTTCTTGCCAATAAGGCTTCAATTCTCATTTTATAGCTCGAGCGCCAGAGTAGATGAAACCAATTGCAGATTTTTTTTAGGATATAGAGGTGGCTTATATCATTATCTTATTTTAGATTAGACCGTTATTATGGAAATGCTTTGGTGTTGCCATTTTATAATTTCTTAGTTAATACTGATTATCATCAGTTAATAGTGCATTTAATTGATTCGCCAAATCCAGCAGGATGCATCACACACTCTCGGAAAAAAAAGTACAATTTTGTACCAAAGAAGGTACAAACCCTTGTCACTGGGGCGGTACCTTTTACTGGTACAGAATTGTACCTTAATGTAAAGAAACAAATTTGTACCATTACAGTTTGTACCTTTAAGGACACAATTTGTACCATGGAGAACCAAAATGTACCTTTTTTTCCTTCAACTTAATGGTACAATATTGTGCCTTCATCTTTGGTACAAATTTGACCCTTTAAGGTACCACCCCAGTGACAAGCCCTTTTGTACCTTTAATGTGTCAAATGTGTTCCTTCAAGTATTCAACAATTAAAGGCCATTTTTTTATTGAATAACATTCAATTTAATGTCAGAAATCATACACATCAAATACATCTTCTTGAATTAATACTCTTGTTCCAGGTTAAAATATTTCTTTTTGTTTAAAATCATCTTTACAGTTTACAATGGAGACTTCAAACATATTTTTAACAGAACATTTCTCCATTCGCTACAAAACATTTCATAAAATTACACTAAAATATTACAATGTCAATTTCATTCTCCCATCTACAATAAAAATTCACAAGCTATTTAATACTTTACAATTTATACTTTTAAATTCATTTTTTTACCTTTACAATGGAGACTTCAAACATTTTTTTTAATACTCTCCTTCCAGGTTAAAATATTTCTTTTTGTTTAAAATCATCTTTACAGTTTACAATGCAGACTTCAAACATATTTTTAACAGAACATTTCTCCATTCGCTACAAAACATTATAAAATTACACTAAAATATTACAATATGTCAATTTCAATATGACAATAAAAATTCACATGCTATTTAATACTTTACAATTTAGACTTTTAAATTCATTTTTTTACCTTTACAATGGAGACTTCAAACATATTTTTAACAGAACATAAAAAAGCATTTCTCCATTTGCTACAAAACATTTCATAAAACAATTACACTAAAATGTCAATTTCATTCTCCCATCTAAAATAAAAATTCACAAGCTATTTAATAACAAAAATTCAGAATTTTAAATTCATTTTTACCTTCCACACAATACCCTTGCATTTACATTACATTTATATTTTTAAAGAATTAAATTATAAACATTGAGATGTGCACACACCTAATAATTTGACTATGCATATCTAGCTCCAACATACAAGAGGTCATCGATCACATAAAGGTCAAGTGCCTGGTAGTCCAGTTCCTCTCCTGGCATCACACAAAACCAATCCTTGTCATATGAAACCCGAAATGCATGGAAATGAGTATCAAACAATTGTGGGAGCAACAGTTTTCCACACAGTATCCACAGTGTATCTACGTTGAAAACATACTTAACCTGAAAGAATAAAGGAACTTCCTCTGTATGCACAACATCAATAACAAACACATCTTTGGTGGTGTATTTTACATTATTTACACAAACCTCTTTTCCACGTTGAAGTGTTTTACCTGCAAAATCTATGGCTTGACAACTTTTGTGGCTTTTAAGTGTATTTTGAAGCTCTCTGGGTAAAGATGTAAATGGAGTGCTCACGCTCGTTCCAGTCACTTTTTCATAATCGCACAACATGCTTTCTGATGAAAACTCCCAACACTGTTTGAATTGGTGTCTTTTGCTTAAGGAAGAAGCAATGTTAATGAAGTTTCTACAGGTGCTAGCTACAGTTTTAAAGTACTGATGCTTACTTTCAAAACGCATACACCAAAGTGGACGCAGCGGACCATAAGATGAAATAAGTCTTGCATAATGAATTAGATAATGACACTTAGGTGTGATGACGTCAAATACATCTTTTAACTCTTGTAAGAACTCTTTGACTTTCAAATCAAGAATCGGAAGGGTTTCTCTTTTTACTGTAGGAGCCATAACAATATCTGCAATTTCTCGACATAAAAGATAAACATTCCAATATTCAGAATTGGGTGGAATGTGGTGCGCAATCAAAAAAGGTAAAAGCCTAAACAAGCACCATTTTTGTGAGGCTGATCCTGATATGCTAGAATTCTGTAAAATTTTCTCAGAAAGCTGGGATGGTTTGTTTGCTTTATCATTTTGACCTATTGAGAATTGACTCAATTCAGCATTTACTTCCTGTATAGTCATATGCTTTTCTCTATGTGCTTTACATAAAACTAGTTTAACTACTAAAGGTATTACACCTTCTAATAAGTCGTGCATAATGTCTGGTGGCAGTCCTTTTGTCACATCAAAGTAATCTAGTTCATCAAATGGACAGATTCTCTGAACACCATATACTGCAGTGTTGGTAGGATTTTCCTTAATAGAATCCAAGTGATATTTGTGGACTTATGAAGTTCTGAGAATAAATTTATCTTCACTGAAAAACTCTTTCTTATTTGAGTGGGTTGCCATACAGTATCTACAGATTCGTCCAGAGTTAAAGGACATGCTAAATCCACCAATCATGTGAGCAGACAAATTGTCCCCAGAGATAGAAGCCAGAGCAGCACGCACATTGAATGTCTTATCACTGAACATCAAATCAAAGCCATAAGTTGACAGTAGTTTTAAATCATCCAACAGAGGTTTCAGAATAATGTCCATGTGCTGCTTAAACAAAGAATGCTTAACAAGTAATGCAAGGTGGATATGCTTTAGCTGAGACCTGTGTTTTACATCTATATTGCCTACGCTATAGTAAATGGCACAGAGTTTGTGTTTGTTTCTTTTGGAACCAAGCGGATTTACCACTTCAAACTCATCTTCGTAAAAGTGCAGGCGCAATGCATCTGGATGTTTGGAAAAGAATGGATGTTCCTTAAAGTACTTTCCGTCATTGTAGTCCCTCAGCACATGCTGATCCCTAGGCTGAATGTTTTTTTCATGTATAGAGTCCCATACATCCTCATGACTGCAGTACTTTTTGAGCACATCCATGATGGGAACATAGGCAAAATTTCCAATCGCATGACCATTAACATCCCTTATAGTATGCTGCACAGGTTCTATCATGTCCAAATGAGAAATACAGTATTCTTTGAACAAATGTTCAGAGTCTATTACTTTACAGGCCTCAGCAAAAAAGTCAAATGATTGTAAATGCCCTACAAGTTCAGGAATTTCTTCGATATTAAAACCATTTTGCTTTAGATGGTATGAAAGCAAGGAATCGTAGTTTTCTTTGAAGAAACTAAACAGAAACTTCACGTCTTGCAAGATTTCTTGCTGAACAGACTGCGGTAGGACATTTTTTTCTCTGCATTTCAATACAAAGGAAACCAGATTTCCTCTGAAATTAGTCAAAAGATCATTAATATCCAGCACAACATCTTCAGGAGTATCCTCTGCAGTGTCAGTGTTGACTTCATTGTCAGTAATGTCAACTTCATCCTCTCCAGTGACGTTATAATGACTTGGCCAAATGTGAGTTCTGTGTTTTCTATATACATGACGCCTGAAAGACTCGTATTTGAAAAAGTAATTTTGGCATCCATCAAGTCCGCAACAGATGGAAAAGTCATGCTCATGAGCATGAATCAATCCTATATGTTTGATTAGTTTCACTACAGTAAAGTGTCTGCGTGAACACTTTGGACATGCATAGGGCCGTGGCATCCTCTCAATCTAAGATAAAAGATTAATAATCCTGACGACAGCAGTTGGCAATGGCTTATCACCAGGTGCAGTTACCTTCAACACATGCCTTTGGAGAAAGAATAGAGTGTTCCTGTTGTACGAGGGATACGCAAGGTTGAACACAAAATACACGCAAAAAGCAGAGAGAACACCGTCCTCTACCCCAACTGCTCTGCAGACTTCAGATCCCTCCATTTTTACAGTGGTGAAGATTCTCTTCTCACCGAAGACCTGTTTCCAGTTAGACGTTCCCAAAATCTGTACAGTGGGATATGGTGTGGCTGGTTCTTCCTAAAAAAAAAAAAAAATATAGAAGAACCAATATTATAAACATCAGAAGTAAATCTGGATTAAATTCATGTTCACAATGACTAGTTACAACTGTCCATCTACACTTCTTATTTAATCTCATTTCACTACTTTTTTTTTTGTATAATTGTATTATTATAAGACTTTAATTAAATTCAATAATGTAATGAATCTGAATAAAAAAAATACAAGCAAATAAATAAATAATTTCCGAAAACCGAAATTTCAGAAATCATTTCACAGAGTTGTATGTCGAAACCAACAAAAAACAAATAAAATTAGCAGCACTGTGCACTTTTTGTAACATAAAATAATTGCCAGATTTTAAATAAACAAATGAATTAACTAAGTAACCTACTTAATTAATTCTGACTTATTTTACGATCTCTTTATGGACGTTTTGAAGCATCAAGAGTTTTGGGTGAAGAGACTTTCAAATAAAGTGACAAATCTTTTAGACTTCAATTTTAAGTGCAGTTTTACCGTGCTTTATCAAGATAATATAAATAAAACAAATAAATGAAAAAAGACCTCAAATGATAATACTTGCCTCACAGCTGAAGGTGTAGTCAGACTTTCAGATAGTTCTTCACTCTGGTTCTCTTTAAGTTGTTGGATAAGTTTGATAAATTTAACTTGTTTCTTAAAAGACTTCTCAAAAAGCTGTGCTATCATGTGATCCGTGAGACCAACACTGACAGTTTCCCCATCAACTTCAAAATCTAAGAGACAAAGAGACATTTGCTGAGTTTAAAAAAACTTCTCTAATACAATTAATGAAATGTATATGACTTATAGATATGGCAGAATCAGGTAATGTTAATCACATTATTTTAAACACAGGGGAAGAGTGATGTGCAGACCAAAAAGAACACGCGTCTCAAGTTTGTCTGGACTTTTGCAAGATATACTTTGTGAACATGCACTAGACGGACATAACGTTAAAGTTAATTGTGACTTATACCAGAGTTGGTTTAGGATGAAAACATGAAATACGCAGAGTTTAATGGGTATGAAACCGTATGTCTAACGTTAAACTAACTTGAACTAACTTTAAACTTGCAGCACACGAATTAAATCACTTTAAACTATAAGCGGGCGGCTAATAGCATTCGATTCATTCATAATTAAGCTAAATACACTTGCTAATGCCATGCTTAAATAGTTGTAACATTTAATAGATTTTTGATTTGATTAAACATAAAACTCACCTTTGAATTTCGTCTTTTCTTCCTCTGAGAATTCGAGTCCGGCCTCTGTTAATTTTAATAGGAGTTCTTCTGATGATAACGACGACAAAGCCATGGTTGTCTGCTTCCCGCTCTCCGTTCTGTTTGAAAATTCTTCGGCCAATCAGTGTCGTGTTGCTATGCCTAACAGTTAACAGTTAACGTTATATAGTGGGCATTGAAGAACAAATGCCATATTGTGTATGCACCCGAAATTACTTAATATTAAATTAATGAACTGCTTTAAAAAGTTCAAAAAGTCTACACAAATGGCTAACAGCATTTAAGTAACGTTAGCTAATTTCGATTTGAGTAGGCTAGTTGAAACATTTACATTTTTTGCCTTGTGTACTAAATATAAATACAGATAACGTTAGTCAAAACTCACCTTTACATTTCGTCGACTTCTATTTGATAGTTACAATCCACCTTCTTAACTTCAACAGATTTTATGTCGGAAAAAACAGACAAAATGCCCGGACGTGCTCCAAACGTATGCAGCCTTCTTCCCGCTCTCCGTTCTTCTGACAGAAATTAATCCGTTACGGCAGCAGCGCCGCCGCCTTCGACCAATCAGTGTCTTGTTGCTATGCAGATTATCTAACACACCAACCAATCGTGCATGAAACAGTAATTTGGCCGGAATGCAGAGGAAAGCACACGACACATTCTGTGGATGGATACCAATTATGTCTTAAATGTAAATGTATTTTATCTATTAAATATTTATTAAAACACTGCATGAAGTATTTTGTTTTATAAATATCCCAAAACCTGCTTCCTTCTGGTTTTCACATGTTTTTGGCACTATTTTTTCAGAACTGTTATGATAATGCACATTTAAGCCAGTTGTAGTTAATTTAAATATTTTACTATGGAAATTATTCATAACTTTACTATTTCATAATTTTCGTTCATAGAGATTGTATGCTATTTGCAAATGTAATAATAAGGGAGTTGTCTATCAAGGTTTATGTACCCTTGATGTGAGAACAATTTTGTACCTTCATTTCAGTTGTACCTTAAAAGGTACCAAACAGTATCATCATAGGTCTTTCCTGTACCATTTAGAGTACAATTATTAAAAAGGTACAAATATGTTCTTCGAGGAACATTATTTGTACCATCGTGTACCTTTTTTTCTGAGAGTGCATCACTTTATTCTGATTGTTTGCTTTTTATTCAAATCATGTAGATGAAATCATGACATTTTTACATGGTTTTTTTATGTTAAATATTTGGGGATTTTTATACTGCTTAGACTTCTTTGCTTTCTGGTGAAGTTCATAGACTTTGAATTGAAGATTAACTGCATTGTTTTTGTGAACTAAATCTGTCAAAAACCTCACAGACACAGTTGAAAGCGATGGAACAAAAAGCCCAGGAACTGCATGTTCTGATAGAAAGCACTGAGGCAGAGAGCCTCTGTCCTAGAGCTCTCAGCTCTGTTAAATATAAATCCATAACATGATCTTCTGTTCTTCTTCGTCTCATAACTAAATAACGGCAGGTTTGCGGTTAGGTGAGTTTCACACTGGGTTACTCAATATTTGTCTACTTGCTCATAATCTTCTTAGTCATTGAATTACAGGTTTAGAATGGCTCTTAAAAGGGCTTAAGACAAAAATCTGTCTCACCCTGGTTAATCGGAGTTCTATAAATTAGATGAAAGCTTTGCGCATTAGGGCATGTCACCTTTACCATCTTTTACGATTAGTGCATTTCTGTATATCACAAGCGATCCATGAGAAGTGATGGAGATGGGAAAAATTTTGTCCTAAAGAACATGTCACAAATGTAATCAATTTGCCAAAGGGAGATCTTCTCTTTGACAGTCCCATTTGTCTCACTGATCGACAATGCAGAGCTTCTCATATCTCTGGCTTACAGGTCTGATCAGCAGTCAACGGCCTTGCAAACTGAGATTTTAAATATTAATCATAGTGGTTCAAAAGTCTGAGACAAAAAAGTGCTTCTAATTTGTATTTTTCTACTTTAATGCAAACAAAATATTATAAATTGTATTATCAGCATACATTTTTAACCGAAACATTTAATTTCAGAATAGTTTCTGGTTTGTCATTTCGCTTGAATGGCAGCAGCTCTCAAGCAGCTTGAACTCCACATGTTTGTGTAAAACCTGATAATCATGTTCTCCAGCATGATTTGAGAATGATGGAAGCAAGAACATCTGACCATCTGTGCAAAGGAGTTCACATGATCAATGTTACTAAGTTGCTTATGTGCTTTGTAACTTAGAAATGGTGGCGGATTTTCAGTGATTATTCTTTTACTGACGATAAGTTCAATGTTGTCTTTTTGGACCCCACTGTAGGTGTCAATCGTTAACCTTTTTGGTGAATTTTTCCGATATGGCAAGACTGCTTAGCCTGAAGCGTTTTTACAAATGCAGCAGAACACCTAGATTATTTGATATTCAGCTTGTTTGCTTGACATTTACCAAATAGTTTTATTTATCCCATTGCTTTTTGATCAGCATATTTGCTCAGTGAATAATCAATAAACATAAGAATTGCATTACTGTAGATGACATTGAATAAAATTTCCATTTATTGAGTTTGTTGTACTTCATAGACATTGACATGTAGCTGAGACTGGCCAAAAAAATGACTGTTTTTCAACTAAAGGTCTAGCCATAAAGGCACAAGTTAATTAGGCCACAATTTACAACATCTATGCTGCATGGTAATGAGTAACACTAATGAAAATCATGCACTTTAAATGTAATTATTTGTTGACGCCGCTTGTAATTAGTGGTTCTCTTGCAGCACAGTTTGTGCTATGGATATCTAAAATTGTGTGGCTTGCTGAAGACATTTGTGCAATTACTTTTCTAAGCAATTGGTTTTATTGTTCCTGGATAATGATGAAAAGAAAAGCAAACAAATAAAAAAAAAACCTTTGTTGAATTATGAAGCCAAGCCAAAGGAACTAGAGTATCACAAAGACATGAGTTTTGGACTTTGTCGGTAGAAACCACCCAGAACACCTTAAAAACCGCATAACAATGTCCTGGCAACCACTCACAATGGCTTCATAATGATGCCGATTATCCAAAGCAATATGGTATTGCTTTGGATAAATGTCGTTCTTGTTGCATAGGATTTAGTCAAATCTTTGTAGTTATAGTTCATTATTGTCTTTCATGTATTTGAACAGTGGTTTATTAGTATGAGCAGGGCTTAATGAGATTAGGGCAATGCAATGCAGAAATCGTAGAGTTTGAATAAGTGAAAAGTGTCATTGGTTTGTCTTGCTGTCAAGGTCAGCGTCTTTGTTGAGTCACACTCAAAAACAGATACCCAGACCAATTCATCTTACTTAATGGTACGTTGTAGACCTCTGAATGAGAACAGCAGCTTCTATTGGGCCGGACGTTTTCGAGATCTCTGACTATGTCTTCATTCCAGTCCTCCTCTCAATCAATTAATCAATGGCATGGCCTAATCAAGCAGGAACAAATTGCTATGCACCCTGCTTAGCTGCACATGGGAAGACATTAGCCATGATTTGCATGCAGTTCAGATTCGCAGAGGGTTTTGGGCCATTTAAGCTCTCTGTGAAACAGCTGATATCAGCCAATGACAGTTTACCACGTTTGCAGCTGAAGTGGCAGTCATCACACTACAGAGGAATGCCCGATGAGACTTGGCACAGGATGCACTTGATTTGTCTCCTCAGTGACAGGTGACTAGGGGTGTGCAAATCCACATATTTTAAAAACCATCTTGTTGGTCTGTATAATTGGTCTGTTTTGACCCGATCAGACACATTTCTTGGGCAATGTACATAGGACACTTTCTTTTGTTCAAAAACAATTTTACAGAGTACAGCTGAATGGAACAGAATTATGTGGTTTTGATATGTTTTTTTTTTTTTGGCTTGACGTGCCATTTTAAAAACACAATGCTTGTCAATGTCAGGATGCTCAAAAACAGATGCGATGTAATAGCAAAATATGTCTGTCTGAATGTTTGTTTTTTAATGGCTGATGCTTTAAAAGGGGATGTAGCTGAAGATGGAACTTTTTCCAGAAGGTTTTACTAACAAGCCTTTGTTTATTTGTTTTAAAAAAAAGATTAATCAAAATATCATTATTAAAATATCAACATATCATCTTCTACATCCATTTCACGGAAATACATTTGATCACTCAGTCGTGTACCCGAGACGCTCTGGCACTGATATATCTGTTACACAATATAAATAGAATATAACAAGATCTAAAGTCGAAGGAACATTTATACTATCGTTATATATATCCCCATATCGTCCAGCCCTAAAACTGCTAAAAGGCATTATAGACATAACAGTATGACTGTCTGTAAAGCTGCTTTGAAACACTGTGTATTGTAAAAAGTGTTATACATGTAAAATTGACTTGATTTAAAAGCACATCATTCTGAAAGTATTCTAGATAAATCACACCTGCTAAAAATAACAAAACTACCTAGAAAATAAAATCATAATAAACAAGTCAACTGATCAGTCTTTGGACCAACTTGTCGACCATCCCTGTTATCCATTATATGTGCTTCCATGATCAGAAAGACATTCAGAAAAGGATCTCTGGTCAGCTTCTGACGCTTAGGTTTTTCTTGTTTACATTCACACACAAAAAAACCTCATTGAAACAAGGTTGAAGAGCTGTAGTCCTGGCAAAATGTTTAAACAGTTCCGATTTCTATAATTTGGATTAAACTCTGCCTCTGAACCAATTATAAAGCAGCGGCGATGGTGTGCAGCCAGGTAGCTAGTTACCGAGCTTGAAATGTGATGGCCAGCCAATTGGAGTATAGTTAATTGCAGTGTTATTGATGTGATTAATAGGCCAAAGCAAGTGTTAGAAGTCTAACATGTTGCTCACTATGAATAATTTATGGCCCTGGGCATGGCACTTCCCTTTGAAGTTCCTCTTTGAAGCCAACCCCAAAAAGAAACAAGTTAAATTTTCACAGGACTAAAATATTTATCTAAAATGACCTAAGCTCCTCACTCAGTCTTGGACTGAAAGTGGTGTTAAAGTGATTGAAACGATCAAAGGTTTTAGAAGCTGAGATCTACAGTATAGAGACTGGAAAATAAAGCACACAGCTGTGTAGATAATCACCTCTCAGGTGATCAAAATGTCTCTGGTTGGTACATTTAATGCCTGAGGATTGAGGACTATGCTTTTTTTATTTGGAGATTGCAAATTTGAGACAGATTATCTCTGGTTCGACAGCAAAAAACAGCACAAAATTCTTGTAAAAAAAAGGGAGCAATACTGTGAGACAAATACAGGTATATTACTTAAATAGTCATATTGTCTTCACTATTTAAGTAGATTATTTTATTTGAAAATGTAGAAAATTTCTTATGTAGAATGTATGAATATTCTTTAAACATATTTTCAATATCAGTGAACTGACACAAATTATAGCACAGCTCATGTTGTTGTGATGTCTATCTGTGTTCCCCCTGTCTTTGTGCCCTTGGTTCAGTCCTGTTCCATGTTTTCCCGCTCCCCGTTATCTCTATTAGTCTTCCCAGGTGTCCCTGATTAACCACGCCCCCTTGTCATCTTGTTTAGCTTGTTTGCCCTTGTATTTAAGCCCTGTGGCAGTCTAACTGGCAGTCCAGTCCTTGTGAGTTCTTGTTGTTGCAACCTTGATGTTGGTGGTTCTGTTCCTGAGTCTTGTGCCCTAGCCTGAATCTTTATGTTGTTTGAGTTTATTGAATAAAGTGTGCTGCAATTGGATCCTGCTTCCTCCTTGCTTCCACCTCATCATAACACTTGTAATATTTCATGCAAATACAATATGTTTATCCTTTGGCTCATTTTTGGACAATGATTTAAAGCAGAGTGTATTGTGTTCTAAATGTCGTTGAAGGAAACATAATACAAAACCTAAATAAAAATGGCATTCTGCTTATAAGTAGACTCTTCAGGAAGTGCTAAATTTATTTTAAAAATTGAAGTCTAATCATCCATATTAATGAAACTGTTCATTATGGTAGCTCTGATGCCTTTAGCAGCTTAATTCTTTTTGGAGCTTCCTCATCAAAGTGCTACTTCAATGTCCACATTAATGGAGTTTCTAACGGAAGTTCGGGAAGATCACAGTGCTAAGTGCCCCCTTTTCATAGTGATGTCCAGGGTAGGAACTTTCATCTTTAGTTGAGTTATATGCTCAGGCCTTTCCATTAGAGCCAGAAAAAAACTGCCTACACTTTTTCAATCCCTCTTATAGATTATATGAGGTTGTAAAGTCACATAGGAATAGCATTTCTCAGCTTGTTGCTCTCTGCAATTGTTGCCTTTTTATTTTAATATTATAATACTAAAATAAAAAAACTTCAGATATATGTTATTGTGAAAATCAATAGAAATATTTTTGTTAAAACATTGATATGATATGAAAGTAATAAGCAAACTGTTTTATTTTTCAATTAAATATTTAAAACAAATATTTTTATAATAAAAAGTTGTATTGATATTGATATTAATATTGATTTTTGTTTTTCTTCCACTTTCTCTGGTGTCTCAGGAATTCTGTATAAGGGAAGCGGTGAGAATATCTTCCTCTCCCAGCTTCCTCCCATTATCAGCACCATAATGGGGAATGGCAGGCGGAGAAGCATCTCCTGTCCGAGCTGTAATGGGCAGGCGGAGGGAAACAAACTGCTGGCTCCTGTTGCTCTCGCATGGGGCATCGATGGTAGCCTGTATGTTGGCGACTTCAATTACATCAGACGTATCTATCCGTCAGGCAATGTCACCAGTGTCATGGAGCTCAGGTGAGTGAGCACAACTGAGTGTGTGATTTAGTAGCACGGCAGCATGGAAAAGCTTGCAGAGTACTTGAGACATTTTGTGACAAATCACAGGATCCTGAGAGGCAGCGTCTAGAGATCATCTCTCTACAAAGCATTTAATAGCATAACTATTTTTAATTCACAAAACATAGTCCTCATAAAAATTAGAGTTTGCTTAATAGCTGCAATAATTCTCACAGCAGGTGATTTGTAGCCCAACAGTAATTGTCATGAAAGTTATTGGTGAATGCTGTGAATTTGTAAGCAGTGCTTTGATAGCTGTAGCAGCACTTTTTGAAAGGGGTTGAATTTAGAGATGTTTTTATTTTAGAGTGTTGTGCATTACACTGTTAGAAAGGTAAACTCTGATCACCTCCTGTTCACCACACATTCTCAGTTTGAGGGTGATTTGTCTTACCCAGGATATGAATTTTTATTTAATTTTAGATATACATATTCTTTGAAATACTCAGTATTTTTAGAATAGACAAGTAGAATTTTTTTCAACACATTGTCAAACACAGTATGAAGGATTCGTGGAAGGATCTAAGGATTAGAATTTATATTGTTAACTAAAGCTTAAACTAACATTTTTAGAATAGTTTTAACTGAAGCAAAGCTGGAAAAAAAAAATTAAACGTAAAAAAAAAAAGAAAAGAAATGTTGCCTTGGCAGATAACTGAAATAATTTAAAATGATTTTTAAATACAAAAATGACTAGAACTAAATCTGAAATAAAAATAAATTAATGCTAAAAAAGATAACACGTTTTTTTGTTTTACCTTGTCCAAGGAAGAAAGACACCACCAGCCCTGCATACTCTAGTTAAAACTTGTAACTAGATGTAGTATACATACATACAAATACATACCTAAATATCACCTAAAACATATTTTAAGGATACTTTCAGCCCTGGAAAGCCCTTTTTTTACCAGCACTTAACCATCATTGTAAACATTTTTATATCATGTACTCCTTTGATTTCAATTGGCAAAATGTGCCAGAGTTGGAAGCCCTTTATAAAAAAAATGCTCTTTGCCCTTGTGTAGTTCTATGAAAATTAATTCTACAATTTCCACCTACTGTACTCCTAGTGGTTCTACTATTACCTTGGTTACCAGTGGTGCCTTATAATGCAAACATTTAAAAGTCAGTTTTATATATGACAATTTTAGAAAATTCGCAAAACTTAGCATATTTTATTTTTTAAATATGACAGTGATGCTATCGATTAGGCTTTTTATCTATTATTTTAGGGCCCTTTCACACCTACCTTGTTTGGTCCGGACTTTCGGACTTTTCAGTTTGGTCCGAATCAAAATTACAGGTGTGAAACCTCCCCCGGACCACGGTCCGGACCAAACAGATGAAATTTGGTCCGACGAAAAGAGGTAGTCTCGGTCCGGATCAAACTGAACAAAGGTTTGGTTCGTTTCTAGTGTGAAAGCATTTCTGTATGGTTCGGACTTTTGGACCTTTTACAGGAAGTTCTGGTGGTTCCCGCATAGCCGAAAAAAACAAATGAGCCGTGTAGTACATGGGGAGAGACGAGGTTTTTAATTGAAGTATGGTCTGATGACATACTGTCACGACACACACACACAAGAGACGTGAGATCCACGAGCAGTATTTAATAAAGGGTAATCCGTACTCACAACAGTCCAGGCAAGGGTCAAAATCCATATAAACAATCCATACACAAGAAACAGGCAAGAACACAGAACTCTGAAGTGGTGTAACGAATAACAAGAACTCCGTGACAAACACTGAACAGACAGGGTATATATACACACATAACTAACAAGGTGACGGGAAACAGCTGTGTGCAATGATCAGATGAGTGGCAGAACAGAATGTTGGGAAATGTAGTCTAATGTGAATGACACCGTGATAAGAGGACCTCTAGTGGAAACCAGGAAACACAACCAGACACTGTGACATAACCTCCCCTCTACGGAGCGGCTACCAGACGCTCCAAGACCATACAAACCAACAAGAGTCTAGGCCGGAGGTGGAGCGGTGGAGGATCAGCGGGAGGGATGGGGGGCCAGGTCCATGAAGGGGAACAAGAACAGGGGGTGATGGCTCAGCCGGCGGCCAAGGCGAGACAGACAGTCTATCAGGTGGCCAGGGCCGAGACGATCCCTCGGGCGGCCAGGGCGGAGCAGGCTGTGCGGGCGGCCAGGGCGGTGAAGACCCCTCGGGCGGCCAGGGCGGAGCAGGCTGTGCGGGCGGCCAGGGCGGTGAAGACCCCTCGGGCGGCCAGGGCGGTGAGCCGACCCCTCGGGCGGCCAGGGCGGTGAGCCGACCCCTCGGGCGGCCAGGGCGGAGACGACCCCTCGGGCGGCCAGGGCGGAGACGACCCCTCGGGCGGCCAGGGCGGAGACGACCCCTCGGGCGGCCAGGGCGGTGAAGACCCCTCGGGCGGCCAGGGCGGTGAAGACCCCTCGGGCGGCCAGGGCACAGGAGCAGACACTGGCACCGGCTGCAGCCCAGGAACAGCAGGCACCGGCTGCGGCCCAGGAACAGCAGGCACCGGCTGCGGCCCAGGAACAGCAGGCACCGGCTGCGGCCCAGGAACAGCAGGCACCGGCTGCGGCCCAGGAACAGCAGGCACCGGCTCCGGCTCAGGAACAGCAGGCACCGGCTCCGGCTCAGGAACAGCAGGCACCGGCTCCGGCTCAGGAACAGCAGGCACCGGCTCCGGCTCAGGAACAGCAGGCACCGGCTGCGGCCCAGGAACAGCAGGCACCGGCTGCGGCCCAGGAACAGCAGGCACCGGCTGCGGCCCAGGAAGAGCAGGCACCGGCTGCGGCCCAGGAACAGCAGGCACCGGCTGCGGCCCAGGAACAGCAGGCACCGGCTGCGGCCCAGGAACAGCAGGCACCGGCTGCGGCCCAGGAACAGCAGGCACCGGCTGCGGCCCAGGAACAGCAGGCACCGGCTGCGGCCCAGGAACAGCAGGCACCGGCTCCGGCTCAGGAACAGCAGGCACCGGCTCCGGCTCAGGAACAGCAGGCACCGGCTCCGGCTCAGGAACAGCAGGCACCGGCTCCGGCTCAGGAACAGCAGGCACCGGCTCCGGCTCAGGAACAGCAGGCACCGGCTCAGGAACAGCAGGCACCGGCTCCGGCTCTGGAACAGCAGGCACCGGCTCCGGCTCTGGAACAGCAGGCACCGGCTCCGGCTCTGGAACAGCAGGCACCGGCTCCGGCTCTGGAACAGCAGGCACCGGCTCTGGAACAGCAGGCACCGGCTCAGGAACAGCAGATACAGACATATCCAGGATCCGCGCCAAACGTTCCAAATAGTCCGTAAGTGCCTTGGCGGCCACACAAATGGATATTTCCGGATCTGTCTCAGACTGGGCAGACTGGACGTGCTCAGTCTCTGACGGGGCAGACAGAGCGTGTACTGTCTCTCGCTGGGCAGATGTGACCTGAACAGTCTCTCGCTGGGCAGACGGGACGTGAACAGTCTCTCGCTGGGCAGACGGGACGTGAACAGTCTCTGGCTGGGGAGACGGGACGTGAACAGTCTCTGGCTGGGCAGACGGGACGTGAACAGTCTCTGGCTGGGCAGACGGGACGTGAACAGTCTCTGGCTGGGCAGACGGGACGTGAACAGTCTCTGGCTGGGCAGACGGGACGTGAACAGTCTCTGGCTGGGCAGACGGGACGTGAACAGTCTCTGGCTGGGCAGACGGGACGTGAACAGTCTCTGGCTGGGCAGACGGGACGTGAACAGTCTCTGGCTGGGCAGACGGGACGTGAACAGTCTCTGGCTGGGCAGACGGGACGTGAACAGTCTCTGGCTGGGCAGACGGGACGTGAACAGTCTCTCGCTGGGCAGACGGGACGTGAACAGACTCTGGCTGGGCAGACGGGATGCGAAACATCTCTCTATCACCTCCTCTACGACGACCTCCACGGGTCCCGCGGAACTTTACCAACCGGGTCCCCTTAAACAACTCCCTTCCCTCCCGCTCGGTGGCTGGGGAAGAGATGTTGCAAAACATACTGCTGGATCTTGTTTTGACGGAGTCCTTCTGTCACGACACACACACACACAAGAGACGTGAGATCCACGAGCAGTATTTAATAAAGGGTAATCCGTACTCACAACAGTCCAGGCAAGGGTCAAAATCCATATAAACAATCCATACACAAGAAACAGGCAAGAACACAGAACTCGGAAGTGGAGTAACGAATAACAAGAACTCCGTGACAAACACTGAACAGACAGGGTATATATACACACAGAACTAACAAGGTGACGGGAAACAGCTGTGTGCAATGATCAGATGAGTGGCAGAACAGAATGTTGGGAAATGTAGTCTAATGTGAATGACACGTGATAAGAGGACCTCTAGTGGAAACCAGGAAACATAACCAGACACTGTGACACATAATAAGAAGTCAACTTGCAGTCTTCTCCTCCTTTCCTGTCGGCGACGATAAAATCTTCGCACGACGAGGACGTTCATTTGGCGAATTTGAACTAGCCTTGTGTAATTTCGTGCTGCAGGTAATTATGCAATAAAAATAACAATATAGTTGCAACGATATGCGTCTGTTCATTCATGTTGTTAAAGTTACCCGCCGAATTGACAACACGCTGACGTCAGACGCACGTCCATTTACAAAACCAATCAATGTCAAGATGCAGCCCACATAGATGATGACGACAGGACGCAAGTATGTCACGTAAAGTTCTTTAGTGCGCTCGCATAATTGCAGTGTGAAACCAAACCAAAACTTTCTGAAAGTATAAAATGTATTAAAACGTGAACTTTGGTTCGGACCTTGGTGCGGACTTTCAGGTGTGAAAACGCCCTTAGAGACTGATTATACTACACCTTAATTTTTTTTTTATCACAGAGCATTTGTTTGAGTTCAGGCTGTAATACAGTAAGATATATGAGACAAAAAAAGTTACAAAACAAAAGTTACCATAAAATAACAAAAGCACATTACAAAATTGCTACATTTTATAGTTAAATGAAAATAAAAACTGACAATATCTATAAAAAAAAAGAAAAATAATAAGCTCAAAATATTATACAATTTTGAATAATTCAATAAAAATAATGCACAATATGAATTAAATAAATAATAATAAAAATATAAATAAATACTATAATTATATTTAAATAAAATTTAAATATTTAAGGATTGTTAAGGGTTCAATTTAAAGGTATCCTGGAGAATAAATACAGTGGTCACCAGTGAATTCCTGAACTTGATGGACAAGGGGGTGATGTGAACTAAATATAATAAGTGTATACTATTTTACCTAAACTTGTCTCACTATATTTTCTTACTTTATATTTCCCTTTTTTTTTCAAACTAACCAAAGAAATAAGGATTTCAGGCACAGGTAAGTTACAATACAATACATGGTCTGAGGGGTCGACACGACAGATCTCGTCACAGTTGTTGATGATGTGAATAGAGGCCGATCCACAAAGCACATGGCCGGCCACAGGTGTCGCACATAAACTGGCTAGATGTTTTTATTTTTAAAGGAAATGTATGTATTACAAAATTTTAGATGGGATAGAACCCTTTGGGACACATTTTTATAGAAATATCATCAAATGGATTTAAAAGTCCAAAGGGTGTACTATATAGAAAACTAACCTAGTTCAGTTACCCATCCCAGAAGATGTCAAGGCAGGCACGTTTTATAAGAGATGCACATCACCTTTTTCTGTCTGTCAAAAAGATTTACTCACGCCATGCAAGAGGACTTTGGATTATGATGCAGTGGCCAACACTCTAGGCCTTTAGCTGAAAGAAGTAGCACTATTTCACATTTTCACATTTGGATTTTACACAGGCCAGTGCCTGTGAGTGTGAATTGGTTTCCAAACAGTCCAAGACATTGATCGAATAGAGCGCACTCAGTGTGCAAGAATAGCCTTGAAATGGCTTTTGATAAAACGTGAAAAGATTTGTCTGATCCCAGAGGAGAATGTCACTAAGCTCCACACCATCATCTACGAAGTCCTGACTTGACTGGTCATTTAACCACTAATGGCATGTCTGGAGGGGCCACACTACCTCATTCAGTGAGGTGCAGACTGATTGGGAGGCAGAATTAATGAATGCAAATAAGCGTAGCTTTCTGAAAAGCCATCAGTTGTTGACAGTCATTAAGATATGCATATCATCACCACATTGCAGAGAACCTTTCCCCGCAAGGGAACGAGAATGATTGAAATGATCTGGCAGTCTTGAAGTCGTCATCACAGCCTCCACAAATATGTTCCAGTCACATCACATTTACTTCCCTTTCACACATTCTTTTTTCTTCTACCCATCTGTCAGGAGCTCACACCCTTGTGATAGATGCGTAAAAACATGCTGCGATTCTTTCAATGTCTTTAATGATATTAATATTCTAATCAGTCTCTCATTTCATCTGCCATCTCCAATTGCAATGTCAGACCAATAATTTATTGCCGCACTGCCTCAGCTTGACAGCAGACTAATGTCTTAGCTAATAATGCTACTGTTTATATCTCTCTCCCCAAGTAACAATCCCGCTCACCGCTACTACCTGACCACGGATCCGGTGACGGGCCGGCTGTATGTGTCCGACACCAACTCCAGGCGCATCTACAGCCCGCAGACAATCCTGGCCAGCTCAGAGCCCCAGCAGAACGTGGAGGTGGTGGCGGGAACAGGAGACCACTGTCTGCCTTTTGACGAAGCTCAGTGTGGAGATGGAGGTCCAGCCACTGAAGCTCTCCTCACGGGACCCAAAGGTATTGTTAGACGATCATTAAAACTGATCATCAAAAGGGTCATGCATTCATTTCACAAAAGGAGTCAAATAATAAGGTATCTTCAAACTGCTAAAATGCTTGAGATGAATCTTCTGAGGCATACAACACACTTTGATTGACATGAAAGATCATCCCAAAGCTCTGTGAGCTTTTAACAGTTTGGTTTTTAACTTAGGTTTTTGATTGGCGCCTCAGCGAGGGAAATGGGAACTGACAGCCACGGGATAGGTACTAAATTATTTGACTGAGCCAGACACAACAGACTGATGAAGCTGCTTTGAACGTTTTATGACTTCACCGACACAAATTATAAAGGGTCACACTTGTCTGGAGAATATAGACAACCTATTTCATATAATCTCATCAGGCAGAAAAAGAGACGTTTTCATTGTTTTGCAATAAAATGTCATTCACACATGAATGCACGTATGGCATGATGGATACATTAGGTATCATATTTCCTGTGTAGACGGGGAACGTAATGCGTTGAATTGATGGTTGAATTGATCTCTGTGTGCAGAGATCTACATTCTGGATGTTATAACTATAAAAAAGTCAGAAGCATTAATGCATGCATGCATTTTACTCGGTTGGGACTGAGATTTTTGCCATAACGTCAGTTCACTTCACTGTGTTTTTGCCAGGCGCACAGACTCTTTGTGCTATCACTCAGCTAAGCACGAATTTACCAAGAGGCAGTTACTATAGCAACCCACACTTTTATAATTTGGGATTAAAAGTGGGTTTGATGCTTTCCCACTCCATGCTTTTGTCAAATACCTTGAGCGGACTTACACACCGACTGAGACGGAGTGAGGGAGAGCGAGCAGAAATGCTAGAGGGAGGGAGAGATGTTCTAATACATCCTATTCCACTTTCTCCTTAAGAAATAATTCAGCAGTGGGAGGCAAGATGTGAATAATTGAGGGCGATGCTTTCTGCAGTGACCTGAATAATGGGAAGCCAAACACGACACATGTACCCGCTGCCTGGATCAGGCAAGCAAAGAGCACAGCTGTGTGACCTGCACATTTCGTTCCTTCCTCTCTTCTCTCCAGGGATTGCTGTTGACAAGAACGGACTGGTCTACTTTGTGGATGGGACCGTGATTCGGAAGGTGGATCCAAATGGCATCATCTCCACACTGCTGGGGTCCAATGACCTTGCCTCTGCGCGACCTCTGAGCTGTGACTCAGTTATGGACATCCGTCAGGTGAAAAGTTATCAACACACTAAAGCCATTTATCAGACCCTGTCAGTGACCTAAATGAGTTTTGGTCTTAGTTAATGTTGTTTGTTTATTTTTCATACAGTGTGATTTAGGAAACAATGAAGTGATCAGCTGTTATGTTTTTTTTTTGTATTTTTTTTTTTTTGTATACCAATACTAATGCTGAAATCAACAGTAAAAAAAAGAAAGGCCAGTAGTCGATATAATTCTCAAATACACATAATACTAGGGCAAAGATATACACAAAATTGGTTAAAATGTAATATTACAAATTTTTACTCAAAATGAAAAAGAAAACATTATCACTTTACAATAAGATAAATGTTCTTTACATTTATTATTCTATGTTATACATTAATATCATGAACAATTAATAACTTTAAAAAATGAAATTATTAAAAATTATTACATTTGTCATTATAGGTTAATATTAATTTAGAAATATAACGTATTTTGACATTATATTCATGTTTGTTAACATAAAAAATTAATTCATTATAAATTATTTAATTTTAATATTCTTGGTTGATATTAATTTCTAAATATATTATTGTTCATGTTTGTTTCTGTTAAGCTTCACCAGAGCGCGGGCGCACTGAAGCGTTTTTTTTTTTAAATAGTTCAAAGTTACTATCAGATTTAATGTTATTACCTTGACAAACTATACATCATTAAAAAGATATAAGACTCAAGTTTCAGTATTTGACCACTATTGTATTCTGATAAACTTATAGTGACAGTTATGTCTTAATTTGTGTCAGGAGTTATGTAATTAAAAAATGAGTCGTTACCTTTAATATGAATTATGAGCGTCAGCCGCTTCCATTCAGAAAAAAACTCCTGTGCGATCGTCATGACAGAGCTTGACAAAACAACGTCCCTCAGGGCTTTTAGCTCAAACATGTGCAGATTTGGAGAAATATTGACATATTCTCATAGGTTTACATCAGATATCTATAGACAGGAATAATATTTATTGAATTTATACCCAAATGCGTCGATGTAATCATGAGCGCTGGATACTCTGATGTACTGTGTTTTTAATCCATACTGGCCGCCTGCCGGCGCTCTATGCACAGTAATAGTCCATATATGGAACACATGAAGAAGAGCCATAACCATGTGACATTCCAGGAAGTCCCTGACACAAACAAAGCTTCCAGAGATCGCTGTAACATGCAGATAAAGATGTTTTGAAGACAATAAACATGATTGCAATGATATTCGATTTACCTGTGTTCTTCGAGCCATGTCAGGTATTGTCATAATAATAGATTATATTTATAATGTAATGCTAATCGATATAGAGTTTATCATTGCAGAATACTATAAATTAATATATTTTCTGTCTTATTTTTTAATCTGAAGCCAAATCAGATCACAGAAGGTTATTTAAAACACTCGACTTGCGTTATAAAGTAAGTTTGGAGCACAAACATGGTTTTAATCACATAAATTGTCGTGTATTGATGGTGTGCTAAGCTAACATGCTAGCTAACTCTGTGCACCTGCCAGCACATTAGCTGTTATTTTTATGAATTTTTCTAAATAGGAATGCTTACTGAAATTTTTCGTTTTTCAAAAAGGGCATTTGATACAGTTTCAAATGTGAAGTGAGAACTTTGATAAAAGAAAAAAGGGATTGAAACAGTGTGAATAGCCAGTCGTTAGTGATTATAATGCAGACAAAAGAAAAGCATATTTAGACCCATAACCAGGCTGGAGAGGTGTGAATGTGTGCAGGGGAGACTGACACTGAATGGGGCTCGTTTGCACCACAAAACAATAGAGAAAATAGTCTAAATAGATGCTAGAAGATGACAATAAACACCAGTTTGCATTTTAGAGTCTAATCAAAATAAATTCATATGACATGATCTTGAAAAACATTTAACTAAATGCAGAGTTTTAAACTTATCTTCTTCAAATTTTAAATATAACATGGTCAGACATGTGGCTTTAGCTGCAGTGCATTTCTAGATTGATACAATGCCAACTTCAATTTTATTTTCATGAAGATGTTTCATAAAAATACATTTCTAATAACTTTACAAAACTTTGAAGACATTTTTCATAATTTATTTTTCAGTATCACTAATTAATTCCACATTTACAATAAACTGCCAGGTGTCAGCTTTCAAATGAGATCTTACTTGTGCTTTTAGTACAAAGGGTTCATGAACTGTATCTGTTTCAGTTTGGGTATGCCATTTCTGGGGATTTTTCAAAAGTGGGGTTGAAGCTTAACAGGTTAAAATTAAAATGTTATTATTCAAGATTAATATTAATTTATAAATACACTGTTGTTTATAGTTCATTCATGTTAAAATGTAACATTAAATAATTAAAATGATTTAATTTATTGTTCTAAGTTAATATTATTTCATAAATATACTAGTTCATGTTTGTTCATAATACATTAACTAATGTTTATAAAACTTGAAATGTTAATGTATTAAAATATCATTATGTAGAAAATACAATTAATCTAGATTCATAAATGCCGTAAAAAATAGTGTTCATTGTTGTTTCTCATCAATTTCATTAATGTTAACAAATGCATCCTTACATAAAATTATCTATCGATAGTTCTGGGAAAATACCATATTTGTTAATAAGCCAAGCAAGTAGGATTAAATATCTAATTTTTACTAATGTCTGTCTATCATAAAAAGGAAGGAATACATTTTGCCTAAGTGAAGTTATATAAAGTATAATATCTACATATCATCTTGAATAATGCATTTTTTTCTCATTCATCTGCCTTTTAGGTGTCTTTAGAATGGCCGACAGATCTGACTGTTAGTCCGATGGATAACTCATTGTTTGTGCTGGATGGCAGTGTGGTTTTGCGGATCACTGAGGAGGGGCAGGTGAGCGTGGCAGCAGGCAGACCCCTCCACTGCCCCATGCCTTCTACAGACATCTTGGTGACAGAAACACAGCGAGCCACGCACACCCATCTGGAATCCCCAAGTGCCATTGCAGTCTCTTTCAATGGAGTGCTGCACATCGCGGAGACAGACGAGAGGAAGATGAGCCGCATACGCAGCGTGGCAGCAGATGGCGAGATCACTCACCTGGTGGGGTCACCTTCAGACTGCGACTGCAAGACCGACGTCAACTGTGATTGTTACCTAACAGGAGACGGCTTTGCTAAAGACGCTCGGCTAAATGGGCCGTCTTCCCTTGTGGCAGCTCCGGATGGAACCCTGTTCGTGGCCGACCTGGGTAACATTCGAATCCGCGTGATTGGAAAAAACAAGCCTGCACTTAACAGCATGGGCCTGTATGAAGTGGCATCGTCTGCGAAGCAGGAAGTGTATATGTTTGACATTAATGGCACACACCAGCATACGGCCAACCTGATCACTGGAGACTTCAAATATAACTTCAGCTATAGCAATGAGGGAGATCTGACCTCAGTGGCCGACAGTCATGGGAACACACTACGGATTCGCAGAGATGCCAGCCGCCTTCCTGTCCGCATCGTTGCGCCTGACAACCAGGTTATTTGGCTAACTGTAGGGTCGAGTGGTGGGCTGAAGACCCTTGGCACACAGGGGCGTGAACAGGTGTTGCTAACTTACCATGGCAACAGTGGTCTCCTGGCAACCAAGAGCACTGCCAATGGATGGACAACATTCTATGAGTAAGAATGTTTGAGCGTTTCTGCTTGTTGCTTGTGCTTGCCAGGGCAAATATCTCTATAATTATTGCTCAAATTTATGTCAGCGAGTATTAAACATTGGCCTGTAACTTACTCAACCAGTTGAAATAACTTTCAAAATTAATCAGAATTTTGCCTGGTGAGTAATAAAATAGGAATAATCCGAGACTTACATTTGAAATAGTACCTAAACAGGGGTCGGCAACTCCGGTCCTGGAGGGCCACTTTCCTGCAGAGTTTTGCTCCAACCCAAATCAAACACACCTGAACAAGCTAATCAAGGTCTTCAGGATTACAAGAAGGCTACAGGCAGTTGAGTTTTTATCAAGCTTGGAGCTAAACTCTGCAGGACAGTGGCCATCCAGGACCGAAGTTGCCCGTCCCTGACCTAAACCATTTCTAGGGACCACTATCCACCTTATTCCACAGCTATTTCCCATGAATCTGCAAGATTTCTGATTTAATAACTGCTATAGGTAAACAAATAAAAAAATAACAAAGTGCAGTAAACCATAAAACTAATTGCGCTACAATGTTTATGATAATTAATTAAAATAATATGATAACAAATACTCTTTTGCAACATTAAACAGCATGACGGACTGATTTTATATGGCTAAAGTAACTGAATAATTCAGAATGGGTTACATTAAATGCAGCACCTTAATATCACTCTCTCTTTCAGCTATGACACAGAGGGACGACTGACCAATGTAACCTTTCCTACTGGAGTGGTGACCAGTCTAGCCTATGACATGGATACTGTTTCTACAGTAGAAAGAGAAAGTTTTGAACGAGATGAAGCTGCAACCATAACGACAAACCAGTCAGCAATTCAGAACGTCCTCACATTACACCAAGGTAACCCTTGTGTAAACAGACAAATCAAATAGATGCACTTGCATTCTCATAGGATTTTAAAAGTGTTCTAGCTTTTCTGCTAATTTATGTTGCCTTTTTGCAGATCAGCTGAAGAACAACTATGTGATTGGTTACGACCACTCCTTGTGGATTCTGTATGCCAATGGAATGAACACTCATTACCAGACCGAGCCACATATTCTGGCTGGCGCATCCTCCCCTACGCTGGCACGGAGAAATATGACCCTACCTGATGACAGCGGGCAAAACTTGGTGGAATGGCGTTTTCGTAAAGAGCAGACGAGGACAAAGGTCTCAGTGTTTGGACGCAAGTTACGAGTATGTACTGAAGTCTAATTACAGACGAGAAAGAAGTCTAATTCTTGTTGAAAATAACCACAAGACCATTTCATTCTTAAATCTATTAGCCTTTCTTTAACACAAATCACTTGACATCTGTCTTAACCTCATTCATAATAGGCAATTTAAAAACCACGCAAGATTTCTTGCTGTTTTTTATTTAGATGTGAATTTTTGCAAATGAAATCAATTTAATAAATTTGGCATGAAGATTGCACCCGGCTGGTCTAAGAGTACAAAAATGACACTTTTACAGTGGTTAAATAAACCTGTTCTAAAATTTATGTTGACTACATTGGAAGATGATTTAATAGTTTGAAAGTGACACTGAGTTTTATTAAGTATTAATCATGAGACTCATCTTTACTCTAAGAATCAAGTCAAAATTTCTGTTGGAAACCAAGGCAACTGACAGATAAAAACATCTGCCAATTTTCTAGTAAATTTCTGCCATTTTACTGATGTCATACCAATTTTGTGTCTTTTCTCCGCCTGCTCTTCAAGGTAAATGGACGGAACATTTTGTCTGTTGATTATGACCGAGCGCTGAGGATTGAAAAGATCTATGATGATCACCGTAAATTTCTTCTGAAGATTGGTTATGACACTGCAGGTCAGCCCACTCTCTGGATGCCAAGTAGCAAGCTGCTTCCTGTCAACCTCACTCGCAATAGCAACGGGCAGTTGAGTGCCATACACTGGGGCTCTGTCTCAGAGAGGGTAGAGTATGATGGACAAGGCCGTCTGCTTTCTAGGACATTTCCTGATGGGAAGACCTGGAGCTACACTTATCTGGAGAAGGTAAAGGCCAACGGAAATTGCTTTTAGTGATGTATGTGATATACAGTAGACTTCAAGAGTTTTTGTCAGTTGACTCTGTCATGTGTACACCAGCATACGGCCAATAGGTAAGCAGTGTACACGTGACAGAATCAACTGACAAAAACTGACAAGTCTACTGTATATCACATACATCACTAAAAGCAATTGCATGTGCATTTATTTGATTAAAAATACAGTAAAAACAGTACAATTATCACATCAAAGAAGCATACAATAACAACAAACTTTTGGAAACCGAAACATGATACCACATTTCCAACCCTTATCCACATTTTCAAAGATGGAGCATCCATACTCTCCCAATGCTATAGATTCTCCTGGATTGAAGAAATCCAAAGACCAGAAGTGTAGTCTTCTAGTTTCGATGTTTGTATAAAGTCCATTGAATAAATTCCTAGAACACAGAGTTTAACATTCAAAGGGACTTTAGAGTTAAACATATATCTAACAGACATTTTATAACCTCCTTCCGGTTTTGGACAAGTTTGGGATTTTTGGACATTCCAAAAAGAAAGTGATATACTGTGCCTTTCTTGTTTAAACATTTAGTACACACATCTGTAATATTAGCAGACATATGAGGAAGTTTGACAGTTATGTACGTTGAGATATGTTCTCATTAACAACTTATATTGAAGTAATTTAAACCTTGTGTTTATTGTCTGTGTTTGTGCTTTTAGACAAGCATCATTCAACTCTTTCTCGTGGTTGTCTTCTTGTATATCCATTTTCCAAGCATTTCATTTATCTAGTGTTGATTCAGTTCTATATTAAACTATTATGTTATAACATCTATTTTTTTTTATTTCCACATGGAATTATTTCTGTGTTAGCAAAGCTGAATTTTCAGCAGCCATTACTCCAATCTTTAGTGTCACATGATCCTTCAGAAATTCTGGTAGGCTGATTTGGTGCTCAGAAACATTTATTTTTAATATCAGTTTTCGAAACAGTTGTGCTGTTTTTTTTTTGTGGAAATATATTTATATGCCATATTTTTTCTCAGGATGCTTTGATGAATGGAAAGTTCAAAAGCATTTTGAGCATTTATTTGAAATATAAATATTTTGTTACATTTAAATATATTTACTGTCACTTATTTTTAATGCATTCTTGTGAATAAAAGTATTCATGTCTTTAAAAATAAATACAAATCTTACGAAGCCCAAACAGTATATACCCCAAAATAAAAGGGTTTACACATAGGATGGGATGGGGATGGGGATGGGGGGGATTGGAGATGGAGATATGTCCAAGATGCTTTTTTCCTTATAATAAAAGTAGACCTTCAAGATATATTATATGATGAGCACAAGACATGCGTGAACCTTTTCGTCCCTTTAATTGTTTTTGTTTTTTTGTGGAAGTTGATAGTTTGTCTAAATGTAATTTTTGTTTTCCACAAAAAGGAAAGAAAAAACAAATGGGTATAAAGTAATATGAAGGCCAGTAAATATTTGTAATTTTGGATCCTAGTTAGATCCAACTAGTGTGAAGATCAACCTAAGAATTAGTTGATTCATCTAGATTTATGCAAGGTATGTTTTCTTCTCGTTCTAGTCCACGGTCCTGATACTGGCGAGTCAGCGGCAGTACGTCTTTGAATATGAACCACAGGGAGGCCTTTCTGCAGTCACTATGCCCAGTGTGGCACGCTACGCTATGGAGACTATACGCTCTGTGTCTTACTACCGCAACCTTTACCATATGCCTGAGAGTAATGCTTCTGTCGCCGTGGACTACAGTGAGGACGGGCGGCTCCTGAGAGTGGTGCAGCTGGGCACGGGGCGGAGAGTCCTTTACCGGTATCGCTGGCACAACAAACTCTCTGAAGTTCTGTACGACAGCACTCGTGTCAGCTTCACCTACGATGAGACGGCAGGTGTGCTAAAGACGGTCAATCTGCAGCGTGAGGGCTTTATATGCACCATTAGATACAGGCAGCTCGGCCCCCTGGTAGACCGGCAGATCTACCGCTTCAGCGAGGACGGTATGGTAAACGCTCGCTTCGACTACGCTTACGACAGTAGTCTTCGTGTGACGAGTGTTCAGGGTGTTATCAATGAGACCCCGCTGCCCATTGACCTCTATCAGTATGATGACATCTCAGGGAAGGTGGAGCAGTTCGGCAAGTTTGGTGTCATCTATTACGACATCAATCAGATCATCTCCACCTCTGTCATGACTTACACCAAACACTTTGATGGGCACGGTCGGGTCCGAGAAATTCAGTATGAACTCTTCCGTTCTCTGCTCTTCTGGATCACAGTCCAGTATGACGATATGAGCCGAGTGACCAAGCGGGAGATTAAGATTGGCCCGTCCTCCAATGCCACCAAGTATAGCTATGAATATGACGTGGATGGGCAGCTGCAGACCGTCTACCTCAATGAAAAAATGACATGGCGCTACAGCTATGACTTAAATGGGAACATACACCTACTGAGTCCAGCAAACAGTGCACGAATCATGCCTCTACGATATGACCTACGAGACCGTATAACTCGTCTTGGGGACCTGCAGTACGAGTTGGACGAAGATGGGTTTCTCCGCCAGAGAGGTCCTGAGATCTTCCAATACAACTCCAATGGCCACCTAGAACGTGTCTACAGTAAATCCACCGGGTGGTCTGTCCAGTACCGTTACGATGGTTTGGGAAGAAGAGTCTCCACAAAGTCCAGCATGGGACAGCATCTACAGTTCTTCTATGCTGATCTGAGCTACCCAAGCAGGATAACACATGTCTACAACCATTCAAGCTCACAGATTACCTCTTTATACTATGACCTGCAAGGACACTTGTTTGCAATGGAGATCAGCAATGGAGCAGAGTTCTACATAGCCTGTGATAACATAGGATCACCACTGGCTGTCTTTGGCAGTGATGGCATCCTCCTCAAGCAGGTTCATTATACGGCCTACGGCGAGGTCTACTCAGACTCCAATCCTGACATGCAGCTGGTGATTGGGTTTCATGGAGGACTTTATGACCCACTAACAAAACTGCTTAATTTCGGAGTGAGGGATTATGACATCATGTCGGGTCGCTGGACTTCACCTGACTTCATGCTGTGGGAGAAAATCAGCAAGAACCCGGGACCTTTCAATCTCTACATGTTCCGAAACAACAACCCAATAAGTAAAGTGCAGAAAGTTAGAGACTACTTAACAGGTATGGCATGGATTCACTGCATCTACTTTATCCGCACCTTAAAATAACTTCTGCAAGTAATATATATGCTATATATTGCACATATCCCCCCCCCCATTGTAAATTTTAACTAGATTTTAAATTTATTCATTGATATTTTTCTACAGATGTAAACAGCTGGCTGGTCACATTTGGGTTCCATCTCCACAACAGTATTCCTGGTTTCCCCATCCCCATTTCTGAGATGACACAAGCCTCATACGAACTGGCTAAAAGTCAAGTGTGGGATGACCTGACAGTAAGTTTGTTTTAGATGGATATCTTCATATTATATTAAATTAATTATATTATAGTTTTTTGTACTATTATATATTAAAATAATGGTGGAATTTGTTGAATTAATAATTATTTATGAATATTTTATAATAATAATGACATCAAAAGCATTTTTGGAATGGAACTAGAGCTACACGTTTCTCTAAAATGTTTATCATCTTCTTTTGTAGGCCAGCTTTGCAGTCCAACAGCATGTCATCCGACAAGCTGAAGCATTTTTAACATTTGGAGATCTGCCACAGGTTGAATTCAGCCATAGCCAAAGGGCTGATAAACCCTGGCTGTGGTTTGCCTCAAGCGATTCATTGATAGGTCGTGGGATCATGTTGGCCCTTTACAAGGGCATTGTGATAACTCGTGCACTAAGCCTGGCTAATGAGGATTGCGTCAAGGTTGCCAACATCCTCAATGGCGCCCTTTACTTGAAAGACTTGCACTTTATTGTGGATGGCAGAGACATGCACTTCTTTGTTAAAATGAATTCTCCTGAAGCAGACCTTGCAGCGCTGCGACTGACTAGCGGACGGAAAGAACTTGAGAATGCAGTGAACGTAACCGTGTCACAATCCACAGCTGTATTAGGTGGCCGCACCCGACGGTTCGCAGATGTAGAGTTTCAGAGAGGGGCTCTCTCCCTGCACGTGCGCTACGGGGCATCTCTGGATGAGGAACGAGTGCGTGTTTTAGAGATGGCCCGACAGAGGGCCCTCTCCGTCACATGGGCACGTGAGCAGCAGCGGGTACGCAACGGAGAGGAAGGATCCCGACTATGGACCGAGGGAGAGAAGAGGCAGCTTCTCAGCAGTGGACGGGTGCAAGGCTACGATGGATACTATGTGCTGTCAGTAGAACAGTATCCTGAGCTAGCCGACAGTGTGAACAACATTCAGTTCCTCAGACAAAATGAGATTGGCAAAAGGTAGTGAACAGACCATGATTAGCCACAACCACTCTGTGCGATTTGTAATAGAAGAATAAGTTAAGCGGACACATTTATGATGTTCTCAGAGTTTGAACAAACTCTACTACTAGTCTAGTAAGAAGAGTACAACCTGGGGGGGCTGGGGGAGGAGCATTAAAACAACGCTGTGCGTTGTGAATCATTGTGTTTTCTCAAAACCTATTAAAGGCCTTAACAAGGTTACAGTTGTGGAGCACAATGAAATTATGAACTTAATAGCATCAAGAGACAGGCCAGATTCTGTTGATATCTTTATTTAACTATTTATTGATTATTCATTTTTACAGGCACTATTCAAATATATCCCTAAAGAGAAAAATGACATACCCTTTGAAAAATGAAAATGTTTACATATGCATATCACTGTACCACTGCAAAAATACCACATTTGATGTCAGGTGGTTTATTGTAGCCAGCTATACACTGTTATATTTTTTATATTTATTCAGATTTGTCCCTCTTTCCTGTGCATTTCGTGAAAATCATAATAGGAAAAAAAAAGATTTTGTTGGAAATCATGTCATTTGCAATGAAAACTCTCCTAAATATGATTTTAGATGTTTTTTTGGGTTATTTTTTAATTTATGTCTGGTTCTACTTTGTTACAAAAACATGTTGTTTTATAAATGACATTTGACCGTTTGATTTGCAGTTATTTTACGTCATATATTAACTGAATAAACTGTATATGAAACAAATAAAATGGCAGCACAGAAAATATGTAAATGTCTGTATTTATGTAAATGTGTGTTTATCTGCATATTTTTCAAATTAAAAGCAATTATTTGCTCATTTGGTTACAGGTCCCAAGGGAAATATTTATGAAAATGGTTTGTACTTAAAAGAAAATAAATGATAAAATTACTTATTTTTGACTGTTTTTACTTCTTTAAGCACAGATCAAATTAAAATCAGGTTTATCAAGAACATAATACATTTGGCTTAATTTTATATGTTGTCAATGCCGCACATTTCACGTGAATAAATCTATAGATCGATCGATGATTATATGCGTGTATGTTATTGGTCCAGTCAGTGGTAGAACTTTTCCGAGAGAAGACTGTGCGCAAGCCACAAGAGACACTGTCCGCACCACTGATCGCAGCGGCAACGAGCACTTTGATCACTTGATTTAAAAAATGACACATTTTAACGCTAGATCGCATCTTATTTAACAAACGAACGAAATGCTCCGCTAGTTACCTGGAGATGATTTATTTATTTGTATTGGTACATCCGTGCCGCGAGATGTTTTAAAAAGTGGTGGGGACAATATCAACCCTGGCAAAAAGTGGTGGGAACATGTCCCACCCGCAAATTACGCGCCTATTCGTGAGAGGTAAATTCATTTTAATTAAAGACGAGACTGCGTGAGTCATAAGTAAAACTCACTTTCATCTGCTTTGGAAATAGTACGAGGGTATTTTAATGGTAATCCCTAAATATTAATTTAAATGTATAATTGCTTTCTGTGTAAAATCTGATTTATGAGTGATCAAAGGCAGAGGAGTCGGGACCAGCATGAAAATGTGCTTGCTGTGTCACTGAAACATGTGCACCCTATATCATGTGATTTCTTTAAAAGTGGTTTATGACCACACAGGTGCATCATAAAACGTAGCCTATATGTGGTAATTGCAGTTTTTGACCACTGCAGGATCATTAAAAAAGATGCTTTCTCATTGAGTTGTCTGACAGGACACAAATAAACATGAAACACTGCATCTAATAAGTGATGATCATACATTGACATTACAGTGTCCTCTCGCAGATATAATTTTAAAATCAGCGTATTCCTTGGTCAGCTGCACATGATCATGATTTATTCAAGCTCACAGATGAATAATGTTAATGATCAGGCAAAGTGGAAGCATCTGGATGCGCAGACAGTTTATTCAGTCAGGAAAGATGTGCTATGCTCAGAGGTGTAAAGTCCAGGATTAGAAAGTAAAAGTCCTCCTCAGTATTTTGTTCCAATCACCTGGATTAGAAATTAGCAGTTTAGCAGTTTTATTATCAGTTTTTCAGCCAGGAAATCAGCTGAATGAGTTCATGGGTGGAATAAACATATGGCAGGACTTCTACTTTCTGACCCCTGGACTATACACCTCTGGCTATGCTGAAAAGTAGCAATTTTTGAAAAAGTAGTGTAAAAAATGTAATACATTTGTTACAGTCTTATTATAATTTATTACAATGTAATTATACATTTATTACAATGTAATTATATGTTTTTACAATGTAATTATAAATTACAGTGCTATTATACGTTTATTACAATGTAATTATACATTTCTTACAGCGTGTACATTTGTTACATTATTATTATTATTATACATTTGTTACATTATTATTTTGTTGCATTATTTTTGAAAAAGTAGCGATTTTTGAAAAAGTAGCGATTTTTGAAAATAGTGTAAAAATGTAATTATACATTTGTTACAGTGTTATTATACATTTATTACAATGTGATTATACGTTTATTACAATGTAATAATACATTTATTACAGTGTTATTATACATTTGTTACATTATTATTTTGTTACATTATTCTTTTTGAAAAAAGTAGCGATTCTTTTTGAAAAAAGTAGCGATTCTTTTGAAAAAGTAGCGATTTTTGAAAATAGTGTAAAAATGTAATTATACATTTGTTAGTGTTATTATACATTTATTACAATGTGATTATACGTTTATTACAATGTAATAATACATTACAGTGTTATTATACATTTGTTACATTATTATTTTGTTACATTATTCTTTTTGAAAAAAGTAGCGATTCTTTTTGAAAAAAGTAGCGATTCTTTTTGAAAAAGTAGCGATTATTTTTTGAAAATAGTAGCGATTCTTTTTGAAAAAGTAGCAATTCATTTAAAAAAAGTAGCGATTCTTTTTTAAAAAGTAGCGATTCCTTTGAAAAAAGTAGCGATTCTTTTTTAAAAAGTAGCGATTCTTTTGAAAAAAGTAGCGATTCTCTTTGAAAAAGTAGCGATTCTTTTTGAAAACAGTAGCGATTCTTTTTGAAAAAGTAGCGATTCTTTTTGAAAAAAGTAGCGATTCTTTTTGAAAATAGTAGCGATTCTTTTTGAAAAAGTAGTGTAAAATATGTAATTATACATTTATTACAGTGTTATTATACATTTGTTACATTATTATTATTATACATTTGTTATATTATTATTTTGTTACATTATTCTTTTTGAAAAAAGTAGCGATTCTTTTTGAAAAAATTAGCGATTCTTTTTGAAAAAGTAGCGATTCTTTTTGAAAAAAGTAGTGTAAAAAAGTAATTATACATTTGTTAGTGTTATTATACATTACAATGTAATTATACATTACAGTGTTATTATATGTTTATTACAATGTCATACATTTATTACAGTGTTATTATATATTTGTTACATTATTAGTATACATTTGTTACATTATTATTTTGTTACATTATTCTTTTTGAAAAAGTAGCGATTCTTTTTAAAAAAGCAGCGATTGTTTTTGAAAAAGTAGCGATTCTTTTTGAATAAAGTAGCGATTCTTTTTGAAAAAGTAGCGATTCTTTTGAAAAAAGTAGCGATTCTTTTTGAAAAAGTCGCAATTTTTGGAAAAAGTAGCGATTCTTTTTGAAAAAGCAGCTATTCTTTTTGAAAAAAGTAGTGTAAAAATGTAATTTGTTAGTCTTATTATAATTTATTACAATGTAATTATACTTTTATTACAATGTAATTATACATTTATTACAGTGTTATTATACATTTATACAATGTAATTATACGTTTATTACAATGTAATTCTACATTACAGTGTTATTATACGTTTATTACAATGTATTAATACATTTGTTACAGTGTTATTATACATTTGTAACATTATTATTATTATACATTTGTTACATTATTATTTTGTTACATTATTCTTATTGAAAAAAGTAGCGATTCTTTTTGAAAAAATTAGCGATTCTTTTTGAAAAAGTAGCGATTCTTTTTGAAAAAAGTAGTGTAAAAAAGTAATTATACATTTGTTACAGTGTTATTATACATTACAATGTAATTATACATTACAGTGTTATTATACGTTTATTACAATGTAATACATTTATTATAGTGTTATTATACATTTGTTACATTATTATTATACATTTGTTACATTATTATTTTGTTGCATTATTCTTTTTGAAAAAGTAGCGATTGTTTTTAAAAAAGCAGCGATTGTTTTTGAAAAAGTAGAGATTCTTTTTGAATAAAGTAGCGATTCTTTTTGAAAAAGTACTGATTCTTTTGAAAAAAGTAGCGATTCTTTTTGAAAAAAGTAGCGATTCTTTTGGAAAAAGTAGTGATTCTCTTGGAAAAAAGCAGCGATTGTTTTTGAAAAAGTAGAGATTCTTTTTGAATAAAGTAGCGATTCTTTTTGAAAAAGTACTGATTCTTTTGAAAAAAGTAGCGATTCTTTTTGAAAAAAGTAGCGATTCTTTTGGAAAAAGTAGTGATTCTCTTGGAAAAAAGTAGCGATTCTTTTGGAAAAAGTAGCGATTCTTTTGGAAAAAGTAGCGATTCTTTTTGAAAAAGTAGCGATTCTTTTTTGAAAATAGTAGCGATTCTTTTTTGAAAATAGTAGCAATTCTTTTTTGAAAAAGTAGCGATTCTTTTTGAAAAAGTAGCGATTCTTTTTGAAAAAGTAGCTATTCTTTTTGAAAAAAGTAGAGTAAAAAAAGGAATACATTTGTTACAGTCTTATCATTTATTACAATGTAATTATATGTTTATTACAAAGTAATTATACATTTATTACAGTGTTATTATACATTTATTACAATGTAATTATAAATTTATTACAATGTAATTATACATTACAGTGTTATTATACGTTTATTACAATGTCTTAATACATTTATTAGTGTTATTATACATTTGTTACATTATTATTATTATACATTTGTTAGATTATTATTTTGTTACATTATTTTTGAAAAAGTAGCAATTCTTTTTGAAATAAGTAGCGATTCTTTTTGAAAAAGTAGCGGTTCTTTTTGAAAAAGTAGCGGTTCTTTTTGAAAAAGTAGCGATTCTTTTTTTTTTTAAAAGGAGTGTAAAAAAGTAATTATACATTTGTAACAGTGTTATTATACATTACAATGTAATTATACATTTATTACCATGTAATTATACATTACGGTGTTATTATACGTTTATTACAATGTAATACATTTATTACAGTGTTATTTTACATTTTTATTATACATTTGTTACATTATTATTTTGTTACATTATTCTTTTTGAAAAAGTAGCGATTCTTTTTGAAAAAAGTCGCGATTCTTTTTGGAAAAAGTAGCGATTCTTTTTGAAAAAGTAGCTATTCTTTTTGAAAAAAGTAGAGTAAAAAAAGGAATATATTTGTTAGAGTCTTATAATTTATTACAATGTAATTATATGTTTATTACAATGTAATTATACATTTATTACAGTGTTATTATACATTTATTACAATGCAAGTATACGTTTATTACAACTTAATTATACATTACAGTGTTATTATACGTTTATTACAATGTATTAATACATTTGTTAGTGTTATTATACATTTGTTAGATTATTATTTTGTTACATTATTTTTGAAAAAGTAGCAATTCTTTTTGAAAAAAGTAGCGATTTTTGAAAAAGTAGCGGTTCTTTTTGAAAAAGTACAGATTCTTTTTTTAAAAAAGTGTGTAAAGTAATGATACATTTGTAACAGTGTTGTTATACATTACAATGTAATTATACGTTTATTACAATGTAATTATACATTACGGTGTTATCATACGTTTATTACAAAGTAATACATTTATTACAGTGTTATTTTACATTATTATTATACATTTGTTACATTATTATTTTGTTACATTATTCTTTTTGGAAAAGTAGCGATTCTTTTTGAAAAAGTAGCTATTCTTTTTGAAAAAAGTAGAGTAAAAAAAGTAATACATTTGTTACAGCCTTATTATACATTTATTACATTTAGTCATTTAGCAGACGCTTTTATCCAAAGCGACTTACAATTGAGGACTAAACCAAGCGAGTCATCGTGAAGAGGCAAAAACAACGCAAGAAGTGTTCAAAATACAAAGTTCAGACATTGCTCGGAGTAGCATAAGCCAGGCAAGCGAGGATTTAAAGGAAAGGATTTTTTTTTTTTTTTTTTTTTTTTTTTTTTAATTGCATTATTATTATTAGTAGTATTATACATTTGTTACATTATTATTTTGTTACATTATTTTTTTTGAAAATAGTAGTAATTCTTTTTGGAAAAAGTAGCGATTTTTGAAAAAAGCAGTGTAAAAATACATTTGTTACAGTCTTATTATACATTTATTACAATGTAATTACACATTTAATACAATGTAATTATATTTATTACAATGTAACTATACATAGTTTAAAAACTGCATAGAACTATGAAATGAGCTACACTGTTTAATTCTGAATATTATATTTTATATTGGTGCGCTTAACGTTATTGTTTTCTCAGAGTTTAGGCTCCTGTGTAATAGTAGCCTAGGCTATTCAGCAACTCAAACATACCAAACCAACAATTACTAAAAACACACAAAAACTGATTTTGCACGGGCATTGCACTAGTGTAACTAATAGTATTGGTGCACATGGTTCTAGTTGTTGTATTACTATTTTAAGTTAATGTGTACAATGTACTAGTGAACTACTTTTTTTCTTGATGGAAGATTTAAAAAGTATCCAGATAAAATTATAAAATTATCACAAGCACTATTTCATGGCCAAGTATTCATTTATTTGGACAATAGCCAATATGCGGGATAATGTACAGTCAGTTGATCATTACAGCAAAATAAACCCAGACATGAAAACATTGCCAGGAATAGTATACTACAGAAACATAATTTATTTGCACGATTTAGCAGAAATAGTAAGAGTATCCTAGTATGCAATTCCACATTTAGCAATTATCCCTTACATCACGTACATATATATATATATATATATATATATATATATATATATATATTCTTTTATCTTTCACTTTTTTTAATGTAAGCATCTGAACCCCATTCATGACTGTGAACAACTACAAATATAAATACAGCACAAACTTGATCAATTCTATAGCAAGAGGGTAAAGTGGAACATGAGATTACATAACACAGCTGTACTTTTTTTTTTAAAGTGAGGCATTACATAAAGCCCCTTTTGAGCTGGAGCTTTCTGCGGGTCCCACGACTGCAAAATATATTCTACTGGAAAGCTAGAGAGGCACGTAACAAACCCCCATTCTCAAACGAATTAATTGGAGCTGGGATGAAGGCCCATTTAATGGAATGCATAAAGGCATAAATGATTTTAATAATAAGCATTGTGGACTTAATTTTATATTTAAGAGACACAGTGGGCTTCCTATAGGAAATTGCCATCATATTTACCACGCAAGAGTGAGCGAGGCAAGGTCTGATGATGCCACCAACACCACTGTGTTGTTTTAGTGCAGTGCATGCTAATGATATGCAAATGTACTGAGGAAAAACCTTCCCTGGTTTCACCCGTGTTAGCCATGGTCTCTGTTTTCTGCTTAAATCCGAGATGCACCATGCTGTTCAGCCCTGACTCCTCATTAACACTCCTCAAACACAACATTTATGCACAATCAAGTCCCAGCAAACATACACTTCCCAATGGGTTGGTTCATTTGAGCTTATTCGCACTCAGTTTTACTGAATCCCTAAAATAACACTGGTTTATGAAGGTCACTGGATTGCACATAGTGTCGTCTCCAACAGCCATATTTGTTGCTTATGCCTCAAGTGGCAGATTTGATGGATTAGCCAACTCTTCTCAAAAGGTGTGAAGACAGTGACGCCCAATCCTTGTCACAGACCGCTCAATATCAGCAAACTCTAACACCCGAGCGAGCAGTGTGTTTACAAGGACACAAGACAAAGACAAGCCTGCTGTCTGTCTCACACACACACACACACACACACACACACACACACACACACACACACACACAGGTCCCCTGACTGCCATTCCAAACCCAACCTTTCACAATCTGTTCTGGCTAGCAGAGTTCACCTATCATCCACAGTTCAGCTAAAAAGCATGCATATTTACACACAACACATAGGCAGATCATCAAAGACTCTATAAAGAGTTTAAATATATATTAGACTCTCTCCAATATAGCTTTTCCAAGATAACGCAGGCATACATGACTCCACCATGAAATCATTTATGAGAACAAATCAAATGTCACATGACTCGCATTTCATGTTGAATGGCATTGTTCGAAACTTCACTTCTGCATCCATTACACACAGAATTTGATCTTCAAAAATCCAAAAGCATCACAGAAGAACAATGGAGAGTGTGAGCAGATGATTTTACACTGTTTAACAGTGTTTGTCATTTATGTAACAGAACCAAATTTAGTGTGGCAAGCACTACTAGCCTACATAAAACTGTAAAAGGTTCAACCAGGCGCTCAGGTAAAGTATATAAAGTCTGTGATAGGTGCTCTTGGGGTAGGGAAAAAAACCAACGAAACAAAAGAACAGGTCCCAGGCACTCAGTCAAGTCTTCAAATGAGGAGAAGGATAAAGTTAAAAAGCCTTTATTGAATCTGGCTTAAGTCATTAAAAAGTACATGAGCCAACATGTTTCGACCAAACAAGTGGTCTTCTTCAGGGAAAAGTAACACAAGATATGAGAATGGCAACAAATTATAAGTTAAGTCCCACATATAATCAGACAGAATACAATTAAGACAAAACTGACTGTTTATGAGAATATTTAAACATATTTTGTGTGTATTTGTTCGTTCACGTGCGAGAAGACGAGCACACTCTATGAAAGGCGGCTCTCTACGCACGCGAGTGCCGAATTGAGTTCTGTTTTGCGTCGTCTTGCAATTGAAATAGTTTGAAATCACATTAAACTGCACACACAGGTAGCGATAAGCAGAATGACAATTTTAATTTTATTGCAAGTATCTGATTCCTGACCTTTACTAGGCTATATCTGATTCCAGAATTTAAGTGTTTTTTTTTAATCACCAAAAAAAAAAAACTATCACCAAGTATATCACAGTTGATATACTGTTAAACATATATTTTTTAATATAATTTTTATATAATATAATTTTTTAATATATTTTTTTTTTAATTGAAATAAAGCTGAAATAAAATCAAATATAAATATTAGATGAAAAACTTAAACAAAAAATAGAAATGTTATCTTGGTAACTAACTGAAATTAAATAATAATAACGGTGGTCATAATCATAATAAATTACAACAGGACATAAATGACTAAAACTGAAACTAAAATATTAAAATATACTATTAAAAATTACAATAGTAGACATAGTAAACACAAAAAGTAAATTAAAAATATTGTAAAAGTATGTAAAAGGGCTGTTCAGGGGCAAAACAATAGAACAAGGTGTAATTCAGTCTTTCTTAATGGCAGTAAAAATGGGAATGCTCTTGAAATTCTACTGCCTAAGTCAATCTGAACCCTTTGACATGATCCCACATTCGTTCAATTTATGCACAAATGCCCTACTCATAATGTTATCAAGTCAAAGTTCTGTTTCAATGCACCTGTTTCAGTTCGATTTCACCTAAGATAAGAACAAGACAAAGTACAACATGTCGGCCGGGAGGGAGGTGAGATGGATCTAGAGATTATTGGTCAGCAAGCATGGGGAAAAGTTATAAAATGCGTGGACATCCTTGAGAACTGACAGTTAAAAGTTGAGTAAAAGAAATCAGTCCAGCTTGACATATTATCATTTCAGCCATGAGTGGATGTCCATATTTTCAGAAGAAAATCTTGTATGTATTTTCAGCTTTCAACATTTTTAGATATTTGAGATTATACAGCTAATCCCAAAGACACATATCATCTGAAATCAGTTAGAACACAAACCTATGCTAAATATTGCACACTAATGTTTCTGTGTTTTATGATGTGTTTGATGGAAATACAGGTCAGCTAAGCAGCATCTGAAAGAAGATGAGAATGATGATTCTCAATCTGGAATTAACAAGGCCAGCAAAGGAGGTCTTATCTATGGTGACTATCTGCAGGTAAACTGCACACTAACTCATGCAATTTCATATATTTTAATAAGCATAACGCATAGCTTATCCTAAAATAGCTCATGATTAATTGGTGAGCAGTCCTCGAATCTAAAGTGTATTATAATGGGCTGTGCGATCAGAACACCATGTGATTCTTTCTAGGTTTCCAAATGAATAAATGCTGGAAATTACATGCATCTCAGATTGTAATGGCAAACAGTGATGTAGTTCGTTTTTTATGTTCTGTTTTAAATAGACACACTGAGTTTGGTTATTACAGACTTTTGTGGCTTGATTTTCATGAAACAAAATATTCTCTCATCCCCAGCTGGATAAAATAGTGACATCTCAGATGCTTCAAAGTGAGCTGAAGGGAAACAAGATCCATGACGAACATCTGTTTATCGTCACACATCAAGGTGAGCCACACAAAAGCTAAACAGCCTTTGGGCAAATCAGTCTTAGCCTCTCTCCAATGAACGCTCCCAAAACACGACAGAAAAAAAAGCTTATTTCCTTGTTTATAGCGCTGAATGTTGACAAGTTTCACTGCGACCAAAAATAGGCAAGACTAAATCAAAAGCTCAAAGCTGAATGTAACCCACATCATGTGAACAATCGTGACAATCCAGAATCCACCACACTAGTGAATCCAGAGTCACACAACCACACATAATCCATACATACATAATCCATAAATGCATGCTTTTTTCATTCAGTGTGTCATAAAGGTTCATTAGAGAAGCCCAGAGACCAATGTCACTGCACTTCTGTGCATTTACCTCAAAGTGTAATGACTTTTCATATGTAACCTGAAGAAATGATTAACTTGTTACTTCTGTCGCAGCATATGAACTGTGGTTTAAACAAGTTCTGTGGGAGCTGGACTCAGTGAGAGAAATCTTCATCAGTGGACATGTGAGTTGCCCAAATACAAACAAGATTTGTGTTAGTGGGTCATGAACAGCTACAGTTATCAGATTTAGCTCCATTTTTCTCCAAACTTGAATGGACCTGCTTTTAATTCATGTAATAAGATTAACATTTAATAAGCCACCTATTAAAAATGTGAATATGTATATGAGAATATTTCATCTAATGAAGGTTCAGGCTGACAGGGAACAAAGAAGAGATTAGCAAGAGATGATGAAGGATTTTCATAAACATCTTAAAATAAAACACTAACTCAGCTCAATAGCTCAGACAAAATCAGGGCAAATATTTGAATATTATTATCTGATATTTTGTGCTATACTGCATCACGTACGAAACCATTCAAAAGTTTGGGGTCGGCATACCATTTTTTAAATGTTTTTATAAAGGGTCTTTTCTGCTCACCAAGGCTGCATTTATTTGATCAAATAAATACAGTAAAATTCTATTTGAATATATTTGAGTGTTATTTACTCATGTGATGGCAAAGCATCATTACTCCAGTCTTCAGTGTCACACGATCCTTCAGAAATCATTCTAATATACTGATTTGGTGCTCAAGAATCATTTCTTATAATCAATATTGAAAACAGAACGGTGTGCTGCTTAATATTTTTTTGTGGAAACTGTAATACTTTTTTTTTTAAGATCAGCATTTATCTGGAATAGAAATCTCTAAAACATTCTAAATGCCTTTCCTGTTGCTTTTGATCAATTTAATGTGTCCTTGCTGAATAAAAGTATTAATGGTAAACCAGTCGTGCAAATGCTTTTTTTATACCCCAAGCTATTTTGATGCTATATATGCTAGGGTTTTAGAAGGATTTTTTGGATACTTGTCAAAGAGGCGCATATGCATGCTTCTAATGGAAAATTCAGTTCATTTATCGTTTCTGGGCCTTTTGAACAATGATAAACAGCCCGAGCCTTCAGTTTTATGATATATGTAGTTCAGTTGAAAGAAAGAATGCGCACTGCAGCATGAGGCTGCCACCTTCAGTCTAGTTTAAGCTACTTCTAAATGTCCTGTTTCAGGGACTTTATAAAGACTAACTGTACCGCTATTTCTTCAGGTACGTGACGAGCGAAACATGCTCAAAGTCAACACTCGTATCCAAAGGGTTGTGATGATATTCAGACTGTTGCTCGACCAGTTCTCTGTTCTGGAAACCATGACTGCCTTAGACTTCTATGACTTCAGGTAAGGGTTATATAGTTCTCATTATGACAACGAAAAGCAATTCCTGAAAACAAGTTTTACATTTCCTAGACAACAGCATTGGTTGAGCAAAATTGCTGTTGGATATGTACTAACACTCAAGAGACTGGATATAGCTAACTCAGTAAATAAGCATTAGATGGCACTAATTTGTTAAATCAAAGTCAATGGCAGTTTACCATAATTGTATTTAGCTGGATTGATCTGTGTGTTTTTGTGCACAGGGAATATCTCGCGCCTGCTTCAGGCTTCCAGAGTCTGCAGTTTCGACTGCTGGAAAACAAGATTGGGGTCCCACAAAACCAGAGGGTCCCCTACAACAGAAGGCATTACCGGGATAATTTCCGTGACCAGGAAAATGAGCTCCTCCTCCACTCAGAGCAGGAGCCCACGCTTCTTCAGTTAGTGGAGGTAAACCTGGGAAATCACATTATAAGATCAGTCATAAATACTGCATTAATCAATGTAATCGGGGAAATTCAACACAAGAGCTGTAATTTACTGGACTTCTTTGTGGGTTATTGGTATTCAGAGAGGAATAGGTTACATGGACAATTTATATATCAAGTCAGGATTAATCTGGCGTTTGACATTTCTCATAAGCAATCAATACTTTTCAGCAATGGCTGGAGAGAACGCCTGGTTTGGAGGAAGATGGCTTCAATTTTTGGGGGAAACTGGAAGCCAATATTTTCGAGGGGCTCAGGAGAGAGAAAGAAAATATAGAGGTTTGTGGAGGATCCCTGGATAATTCTGTGCAGTTCTCAAACCTAAGTTTTAAGTGACAAGTCACGTTTCTTCTTAATAGCAAAAACCAGCCTCAGAGATGAAAGAGGAGATGATGGCCGAGTTCATTAAGCAGAAAGACATTTTCGTATCGCTCTTTGATGAGAGAAGACATGATCACTTACTAAGCACCGGTCAGCAAACCTCTCGTGTGTACAATGTCAATGCCAAGTGCCACATCCACTAGCAGTTACATTGGGATATGTTGTTCTGTCTGTGCAGGACAGAGGAGGCTGTCCTATAAAGCACTGCAGGGAGCCCTGATGATATACTTCTACAGGTACGTCTAGAGGACCTGCTAATTTAGTACAACGATGCTGTTCTATCCAAAAAGAGAAGGATTCAACTTCAAAGTAAATGTTATGTTGTATACACAATCATTCAATACTTTTTAAAATGTTTTTAAAGAAGTCCCTTATGCTCACCAAGACTGAATTTATTTGATCAAATATACAGTAAAAACAGTATAACGATTTAAAATAACAATTGCATATATTTGAAAATGTAATTTTTTTTACATCAAAGCTGAATTTTCAGCATTAATACTCCAGTCTTCAGTGTCACATGATCCTTCAGAAATCTATGCTGATTTGATGCTCAAGAAACATTTCAGATTATTGTAAATGTTACAAATGTTCCTTAATATTTACAAATATTCTTTTAAAAACCAGATGTGGTACAGTGATGGTATCCGATAAGTAATCAGTAATACCATGGTATTTATTGATATATTTATTGATGTCATTGTATTTAATATATATATATATATATATATATATATATATATATATATATATAGAGAGAGAGAGAGAGAGAGAGAGAGAGAGAGAGAGAGAGAGAGAGAGAGAGATTATCCAATGGTACTTCAAAAATATTCTCCTGTTCATGTCTCAATGTTCATTTCCTTTTGATAGCTTGATGAAGAACAAAAATCTAATTTATTTTCAAACTCATTTGTAACTCAACTTCTCACCGTCTGTTCTCAGAGAAGAGCCTCGATTTCAGGTTCCTTTCCAACTCCTGACATCATTGATGGACATCGACACCCTCATGACAAAATGGAGATGTATGTGACACCTCTGAAAACTACGGAAGCGTATTGCATTCAAAAAAAAAATCTACTCTGTTTTTCTGAATTAACGAGTTAATTATCTCAGAATTACGAGATAATTTTTCGTGGAAAAAAGCTTTTGCTCTGTTTTTCTGAATTAACAAGTTAATTATCTCAGAATTACGAGATATTTTTTCATGGAAAAGGGGTTTTGCTCTGTTTTTCTGAATTAATGACTTAATTATCTCAAAATTATGAGTAACTCATTAATTCATAAAAACAGAGTGAAAAAAAATGTTTTTCAAGAAAAACGTATCTCATAATTCTGAGATATGAACTCGTTAATTTAGAAAAACAGAGCAAAACCTTTTTTTTATGAAAAAAATCTCGTAATTCTGAGATAATTAACTCTTTAATTCAGATTTTTTTTCCTCAAGTGAATGCAATACGCTTCCATAAAAACAGCTTCAGAACTGCAAATAAATCTGACCTTAAACACCCTGTAGGGCAAAGCCTCTTAGAAGCGTGTCAACACTGAACAAAAGGTTTTCTTCTGCATATCAATAATGCATTCATTTTTTACTTCCTGCATAATTTATACCTGAATTTCCCCCTAGACAACCACGTGTGTATGGTGCACCGGATGATTGGCAGTAAAGGCGGCACAGGAGGCTCTTCAGGCTATCAGTACCTGCGCTCCACTGTCAGGTAGGCCAAATAATCTGGGACAAATCCCGATGAAGCACTCTGCATCTACTGGAATTATCTATGTGAAACATAATGCTAAATAAAATGTGTATTGGCAGCAATATACGCCATCTCCTGGAGACGAACCACTCAAACACAAGTAGGCCTAGCCTATGTATTGATATGCCTATTCATGAACCTGACTATGTTCTGCCAGTGATCGCTACAAGGTGTTTGTGGATCTGTTTAACCTGGCCACTTTCCTGGTTCCGAGGGAGTGGGTACCCAAGCTGGACCCGAGTGAGCACAGCTTCCTGTACACGGCCGAATGCTGCGACAGCTCCTACTGCAGCAGCGTTGACTCAGACTAAACAGATGGAGGATGAGGGAAGGATGAACAGCGCTTACAGAGTACAGAAGAAGAAAAAGCTTCAAACCTCACAAGTCTCCCATCACCAACATTTGTCACTAAAGTCTTTTTAAATGTTAGAATGAGAGGCTACAAAGCTGTGCTGATTTTACAGATGTTCACAAACGGATTTTAAGACAGCGTCAACAAAAATAAAACCAGTGACGCTGTTATTGCACTTGTTTAGGCTATATACTGTCAAAATAATGTAATAGACTAACAGTGATTTGGGAAAACCCGTCGGATGTCGCGCTGGTATGTTTTCAGTAGGCTAAGGTCTACAAATAGGTCGAATGTCAGTGTTTTGTCAAAATTGGGTTTTCATTAAATTATAGCTTCTAAAACATCTTGTCTATCATCTCTGAATATATCTTGGGAAAATTCACAAGTTTAGTGCAGAAAAATAGCGATTTATGGCGGCAAGCTGAAAAGACTGTCTTTCTCTTTAAGAACAAGTCGGCGGATGTGAAAAAAAACCCCACTACAAAGACAGTTCACCTACCAGTTCACGGAATCTGAAGTAGCTGCTCGCTTAAAGATGCAATGTGTACAAATTTTGAGTATCTATTAACAAAAATGCAATTTGACATCTATAACTATGTTTTCAGTGGTGTATAAAGAACTAAATAAACCGTAATGTTTTTATTACCTTAGAATGAGACATTTATATCTACCCCCTTCTATGAAGGTCGACATATTGTGACGTCATGTTTCTACCGTAGCCGAACGCGAACAAACAGCGCTACAGAGCGCATTTCGTCACTACCTTGAAAGAGAAGCCGCAGAAAGCTAGAAGCTAGCCATAAACACCGTGAGTAGTGACTTGTCAGTGGTGTAAAATATGTAGTTGGACTGTTTCATGTAACTTAGTTCTCCCTCGCTGTGTTATGGCTTTGCTATGTGGGGATAAATGTGCTCGTGAAGAGTTTTTAAAACCAGAGAAAAAAAAGCCTATTGTGTGTAGTAAATGGGGTCTAGGGGATGCGGAGGTGTAGCCTGGTAATACCAGACTCTGCTACTTCACTTTGCTTCGTACACAGAGTCTGGGATAGCATAATAGAGAAGTGTTTTCTCTCTCGCTAGGGGGCGCGTACTGAAGTTTAAAATCATTGGTTACCCGTAAGCCAATCAGATAAGTTTGTTTATGACGTATGTTATGCGCCGACACAGCCGCATCGAACCACAGACATCATGCATCGAACTCAAATCTATGATCGAACTTCCACTGTAAACACTTGATGATGCGAGCGAAATACCCGAGTGAACATGGCTGTAAACGACTTTTTTGATCTGTGAGTGATGTATAGAATGACTGCTGAGAGAGAGAGAGAGAGAGAGAGAGAGAGAGAGAGAGAGAGAGAGAGAGAGAGAGAGAGAGAGAGAGAGAGAGAGAGAGAGCGCCCCGGCCGCGCGCAGCGCACTCCCACGTCTACAAACAACACGAGCGCTGTCTTGCTCTCTCTCCCTCGCGCATATTCATAAAAATCAATCGACAAGATAGTAAGAGGTCGGAAGACCGCGGTTTCACGTGGAGCATTTGGAGATTTTTAGAGATTATAGACTCTAGGAACAACATCTCAATTATAAAGGCCTGTCTCATATAAGTTAGACGCCTATCTCAAGTACAAGCCGGTGCAGTTCGACGATTTGGGCAAATAAAAGCCCGGGCTATTATTTGAAGTTTTACGGTATTTAAGACCTGGAAAAGAAAAGAGACACTGACCTGTCAAAAGGCTCCCCAGTTTCTCGCTGACGATCGGTAATAGTTGATAAATTAAACTTTTCCCAAAGGGAGTAGGGCCACAACATCACCTCCATTCAAAATGTTTAATACACACTCTTCGTGTTCGGGCTTCAGTTTGCTAATGCCGGGAATATTCTCCACAACAGAGCGAATTGCATCCGCGTCTCCATATCAGCGGTCGTTTTCGATTTCCCTGACCTAATCTTAAACACGGCGCTTACCGACTACGTCACGGCTTTCAGCCCGCCCTCTGTTCGTTGATTGGCCAGGCTGTTTTCAGGCCGGTGGAAAACAGAAAGATAGGCTGCTATCTCAGACTGACTATAGGAGCGAAATGAAATTAGCGGAAGTAGGAAGTCTGACGTAGTCAGGCTAGCGGAGGTGCGCACGCTGTTACAATCATGTCATTTTTGCCGCGCCCACCTTTGGGCTCATGCGGACGCGTCGAGTTTAAACAAGGCTTTACGCTTTAAAGCTGCCGTCGGCAACGGCAACATTTTTTTGATCATATTCAGTGAAATCGACACTATAACCCGACAGAACAACATAAATAAAGTGGTTTTAGAAAAAAACACGAGCTTCTAACTCCACCTGGAGCGTGTTATTTGTTTTGCAAAAATCCACCGCTCTCGAATCATCGGGTCCAATCAGCGCAGGGGGGTGTGAGATCTGACTGTCTATCACAGATCGGGCACACGCCACCCCTCCATAGGCGGAGTTTGACATTCGAGCCAGGGGGGGCAAAAAAATAAATAAAAAAATCATTGTAGCATTCATTCATTCATGTAGCAATCATTGTCGTTCGGACACAATTAGGATAAATGAAATGTGGACCACTTTTGCATTGTTAAAATATTATCTTCAACCAAAACGAAAAGATTTTTAAAGTTTTTCTTTCCTTTTTTCAAAACACATTGTGGCAATGAGAGTGATTAAAAAAGTTATATTTCGCATTTTGTTGTAGGCCTACTTCATGAAACATTTATAACATTTTGAGACATGGGAAAAATGAACAGTCACACAATAGCCTACTCTCCACGTTTGAAACACATTGTGGCAATGAGAGCGATTAAAAAAGTTATATTTCGCATTTTGTTGTAGCCATTTCATGAAACATTTAAAACATTGAGACACGGGAAAAATTAACGGTCACACTATACTCTCCACTTTTGAAACATATTGAACAGCATATTGAAAGCAGTGTGTTGAGTCTCTCCATCTTAAGCAGTTATTTGGCAGAGAAATCAAACTTACAGACCTAGATATTGTTCAGACTAGTGCAACAGTAATTTTCGTTTTTTGCGTCCAGAGCTGCAGTGTTCCCTCCAATTTCACAGCAGTGTCTGTTTGCATATCGTCATCATCGGTTACTGTTGTTTGTGTTGTATCCTTAGATCCCGATGACTGACTATTTGTGTCATTTGGAGCTCGACGTTTTAAAAATCTCCTTATGTCCATTTGAGTCCGACCAGATAAAAACAACGCTATTACATGCTAGCTGAGAATCGCTGGACTTAGGTTAGCCTGTCACTTGTTGTGTCACATGACCCAGAGCCCTGATTTTTTTTTTTTTTTTACTAAAGCAGTATATAAAATCAGATGTGTATTACCTACCACCATTTAGTTGTTTTGTGTTATTTAAAATATTTATAATATATCTTTTTTTTAACAATGCAAAAAAAAAAAAAATGTAAACGGGTTTCAGCCACCAGGGGGGGCAATGCTCCCCCTGCCCCCCCAGAAACTCCGCGCCTGCACCCCTCGCGCACATTACAATCACATGCACACGCCTGAAGTTCGCGCAGTAACGAAGAGTGATGGCGGAACACTAACAAATCAAGTTAGCTCATTTAGAGTATAAATGACGTAAGCAATTGCAATCTATCGGTAGATTAGCCAGGGCAGCATACCTCCAAATACTCCATGGTGTTGATGGATGCTGATGAGACAAGCGCGTTCACCACACGCACTCGAGCACGAACTCGGTGGAAGGGGAATTCGTTGATAGTGGGGGAGGGGCATGAGAGTTGTAAACATTCAAAATTTTGCCTAAGTCCACTCAATCTGCCAGACTTGCGGACTGCAGCTTTAACCACCTCAGCCACAGTAACAGCTCATATTAGCCAGCTAAACTTTTACTACCCGGTTAGAAAAAATATATAGTTGCATAGTTTCATGTGGTTCTTCTCCCTCGCTGTATTATGGGTTTGCTATGTGGGGAGAAATGTGCTGGTTATGTTTGTGAGACAATCAGCTGATTACTATTATTATATTATATATTAAGACCCTTGATCCTCACCTGACTATGGCTTTGTAAACTTTATCCATGATGTGGTTTATAATGGACTGTGGTACAGAAACAGTGACAATGTTATGGAAGTAAAATAATGTCAAATGTTTTTGAAACAAAAAGCATGTTGAATTGCACCAATTGAAAAAAAATATGCATTGCGTTAACCATGCTTGTATTTTAATCCATTGTATTTTTAAGGCTTGCATTTTTATGGGCTGAAATTCAACATGGTTGAATATTTAAGCTGTGAATATTTCAATTAAAAACATTTCAAACACATTTTCAATATTAAAAATTCAATAATCCATATTCACCTTTCATATTTCACTTCCAAAATTTTCAAACTGTTTAAAAATACAACCTATAATATTCAACAGACAAGTTTCGGTCCATTTTATTTCGCCTTGAAAATTCGCTTCCACAAATTCAGTGGTTCAAATTCGACAGTAAATTCAACGTCGACATCCAGGAACTGCAGGAAAAGCAGTAGATTACCGATCATAATCTCCATCTGCTGTAGTCGGCTTTACCAGCAGGGGGTGCACGCGCGTGTTGACGAGCACCAAAGCAACAGGAGAGGCCTTCACAAAACGTCATTTGCTGAAATGGACAGAACGATGAGTACGAGTTATAATTGATGTGTGTGGAAGAGGTTGATTAAGACACAAAACACACGAGCGTTTACTCAAGTGTCTTATGAGACTTATTTTTACCCCCGTTCAAAGTAAGGTGATTTGTCCACTGCAAAACTAAATTCTCTCGTCGTTGGCATTGATATTAAGTTTTAGTAAAACAACTGTAATACACTGAGACAGAGTGAATTGTTTGTTTTAGTCACTATGACGGAATACTAAATTACATGCTGGGTTTTACATGATGGCAAAGGCAATTTTATTTAAATATAGCATCATTAAATACAACCAAATTACAATTATAAATTAAATTCAGCAATTATAAATTAAAAATTACATCTCTACCATGATATCTGGTCGTCTCTGTGTTATAACGTGAATTGTCTCCGCCATTATCCAGGGCTGCGTACAATAGGGGTATTTGTCATCTTATTTTATACCTTTTTGTCCATTTGGAGCGCGCGTCACGTCACCTATTAGCGTCACGCCTGCCACAAGATCTCTCACTGTTTACATGAACCAGACACTCCGATGAGAGCACATAAAGTGCAATCCATCTCTTATTTACCATTTTTTTCATCTTATCTTATATTTTATTCGCTCCTTTGCCCGTATTGGAGCGCGTCTCGTGGCTCTTACTAGCGTCGGGCCAGCCACACGATCTCTCACTGTTTTAATCTACCAGACACTCCGATTGATGCACGAAAACACAAAGCCAATGTAATCCTGCTCTTAGTTACCCTTCTGCCATCTTATCTTATATTTTATTTGCTCGTTTGTCCCATAGAGCGCGTTTCGTGGCGCGCCAGCCACAAGATCTCTCCCTATTACAGTTGCCTGCTTCTCCAATTGACATTCTGAAGGAGAATGATTTTGACCACTCCATTACGTTTTGTTTTTTATAAAGCCTTTCTTTAAAGTGAATTTCGTTTTTAATAAATTGTATCTTAATTTCAATCAATGTTTGATCAACCAATTCCCTGGATTTAAGAAGCAAAACAGACATATAGGCATAGGCATAGCAATACTATCATGAAATTTTTGCATTGCACATTTCTCACAGGCATGATAAATACATCAAGGTAGAAATGTCTAGCCTACTTTTAAACGAAACAATTCAAAACGAAAATAAATAGACTACTCTCAGATAATGTAATCCGTATGAAATGAGCATTTCTCTCGGCGCGTTCACTACTGCGAAGATGGCTCCAATACGACGCGCGCTCCATTATGGACAAAAAGAGCGAATAAAATAAGATGACAAATAGATAGGCTACATAAGAGCAGGTCAGAATTGCACTGTCTGTTTGCACATGTGCATCAATCGGAGTGTCTGGTAGATTAAAACAGTGAGAGATCGTGTGGCTGGCCCGACGCTAGTAAGAGCCACAAGACGTGCTCCAATACGGGCAAAGGAGCGAATAAAATATACGATAAGATGAAAAAAATGGTAAATAAGAGATGGATTGCACTTTATGTGCTCTCATCGGAGTGTCTGGTTCATGTAAACAGTGAGAGATCTTGTGGCAGGCGCGACGCTAATAGGTGACGTGACGCGCCCTCCAAATGGACAAAAAAATATAAAATAAGATGACAAATACCCTTACTGTACGCAGCCCTGGATAATGGCGGAGACAATTCACGTTATAACACAGAGATGACCAGATATCATGGTAGAGATGTAATTTTTAATTGCTGAATTTAATTTATAATTGGGTTGTATTTAGTGATGCTATATTTAAATAAACTTGCCTTTGCCAAAACCCAGCCATCAATTTAGTATTCCGTCATAGTGACTAAAACAAACAATTCACTCTGTCTCAGTGTATTACAGTTGTTTTACTAAAACTTAATATCAATGCCAACGGCGAGAGAATTTAGTTTTGCAGTGGACAAATCACCTTACTTTGCACGGGGGTAAAAATAAGTCTCATAAGACACTTGAGTAAACGCTTGTGTGTTTTGTGTCTTAATCAACCTCTTCCACACACATCAATTATAACTCGTACTCATCGTTCTGTCCATTTCAGCAAATGACGTTTTGTGAAGGCCTCTCCTGTTGCTTTGGTGCTTGTCAACACGCGCGTGCACCCCCTGCTGGTAAAGCCGACTACAGCAGATGGAGATTATGATCGGTAATCTATTGCTTTTCCTGCCTTTCCTGGACGTCGACGTTGAATTTACTGTCGAATTTGAACCACTGAATTTGTGGAAGCGAATTTTCAAGGCGAAATAAAATGGACCGAAATTTGCCTGTTGAATATTATAGGTTGTATTTTTAAACAGTTTGAAAATTTTGTAAGTGAAATATGAAAGGTGAATATGGATTATTGAATTTTTAATATTAAAAATGTGTTTGAAATGTTTTTAATTGAAATATTCACAGCTTAAATATTCAACCATGTTGAATTTCACCCCATAAAAATGCAAGCCTTAAAAATACAATGGATTAAAATGCAAGCATGGTTAACGCAATACATATTTTTTTTCAATTGGTGCAATTCAACATGCTTTTTGTTTCAAAAACATTTGACATTATTTTACTTCCATACAATGTTACACACTCTTGGCTTACTCTGGCTATTCTCTGCTGTCTCAGATGATGATATGTTTGTCCCGTTTTAGCCACCGTAGCTTCTTCGAAAAACGGGTGAGCTGTGGGCTGAGCCCTTAGTGCAAACTCGCAACCGAACCACTAGATGTCGCTAAAAATACACACGGCAGCTTTAAAAGATCTTGCTCGCCTCTTAATCGTCCATTTCAAAACGGTTTTCACAGAATGAATTTTGAGTTTGTAAGCTTTTGAATGATACCTAATCTATGATGATTACTAAAATATGTGATATGAAAAAGTCAATAAAAAAAGAGTGCCAATCGTCCCGCAGCACGTGGCAGTTAATTAAACCTGTTTTCCTGGAAATCATAGCGATCAGCCGACGTAATAACCATAACTTTTGTTACGACAAACGATGAAAGAAATAAAAACAGATTTATGGTATCAAAACCTGTAATAATCAAAGTTTCACCATGTGATTGGTTTTCCCAGATCACATCACATATGTGTAGTTAAATGATTTATATTTTGTAAATAAAGAGCATACAGATATTATGATAATTCTTGTTTATTTGGAAAAAATAGACAATGTTTTCTGTCAAAATGTGTACTTGAACAGTATACAAGTTTATTTAATAGCAGTAAACATGTCAGATTATTCCCAAAATGCAACCACAATTGCTAAACACAATAAAATGTAAACTTTGGTTAACACTATTGTAGTTTCCTTGTAACACATCTTACATTTATTTACTATAGTAATAGTAACAGCAAATTATACATAATTACAAGCAACTAACCCTAAACCAAAACCTAACCCTAAATATAGGTGTTAAATTAATATTACTCAGTACTTATTTACTGTAACAAGGACAACTTATTAAAGTGTAACCCAAGTTTGTAGTTACAAATGTGTATAAAAGCAGATCAATTCTGAATATCTAGTACATAATGTACTGTAGTGATAATCACTTACAGATTAAAGGCTGTAATTAGTATTCACAAAATATAATACAAATGTTCACATTTTTCTCAGATGAGTTCACTTGTGTGTCCAACATCAGTGCCATGTCACAATACAGTAAGCGTTCAGTTCAGTTGTGCACTTATACTTACTAACAGTGTTTTCTTGATGATTAAAATATTCTTAAAGACAGATCTAGCTAGTGTGCGTTTCGTAACTAAAACGAAATCCGGCTCGGACTCATTATTTTGGGCTACAGTGACTGGGATTAGGAATATGATGTATTAGCTCAAATAGCAGCGTACTTGCTCTGCATTCGCGAGGCAACTGGATTTGTTACTTGAGAATTTTTTTACTTGAGTCTTCTCATCAGCTACACAGGAGGATTTCCGTCCTGAGGCTGATATTTTAAAATGTCGATCCGCCACGGTCTTATCACGGAAGTACAAAAGATTATTGACAATTATACAAAAACAGCAGCAACATTGTCAGCAATTCCTGGAAAAAAGAAAAAAAAAGAGTGGCTGTTGATTCTCATCTGACATTGCGTAGAGTCAGAGTAATTGACAAAAGATCACAATCGAAAAATAAGCTCACTACATCATTTACAAATGATCTGATATTAATTAAAACTAGGAATTTATGATTGTATTTTTACATTGCAGACAGTATTGAGTGTTTGTCAACGTCCAACACTTCATGAATATTTATGAATGCACACAATCTCTCCCTGCAGGATGCATTTTGTTTATTACTTGTCTGGGAAACTGTCAACAAAGTAAAAAAGCATTAAAAGTGGGTCATACACAAACCTACCACACATGTTGTTCCCTACTTTGATGTAAACATATCCATTATCGCCCCATGAGGTCCCCCATGAATTGCGTACTATCCAGTATGGCACTTCCCCTGTGATAAAATATGAAGACATATCATAGATAATACACCTGAGATGGAAAATGATTAATTACAAAAAAAGTCATAATACATAGCATACACATATAATGGTATGGAAACAAAACAGTTTATTTATTTATTTATATCCAAAATAACCCAAAAAAGCAACTGATTACCTGCAATAACGCTCATGTATTGTTTGCAGTTTTAAGTTACGGTACTTTAAGTACATATTTGTACGGAGCCCATAAAGTGACATGGTGATGGGGAAAAAATATGAGATGGGAAGAAAAAATTTATGTTGCAAATATTTTGCAAAAGAACAAAAGAGTTTGGCAAGCGAACGCAAACTTTCTCAGGGGAACGCAAATGTTTTGAAATAAAATTGTTCATCCCATCTCATATTTTTTCACATCACTGTGTCTCTTTAGTGGGCTTCATATATACGTACTGTCAATATAATGTACTGTAATGTTCTAACATATGTGCTGATTTATATTTGTAAATTAGAGTATACACAAAAAGTATACACATATACAGATAGACCCTGTTTTCTGTCAAAATGTGTACTTAATATGGATCTATTTTTTTTTATTAACCCTCTGAGGTCGGCTATCGCGCCGGCGCGATAGTCTTGCTTTTTTCTTATCAGTGCAAAAGAAACTCAAAATACTCTGTTGATTTTGATCTTACATATTAAGTGTTGTACATCATTAGATCCTGATAAGTGTCTATTTTTTTGTGGATACTCACAATAAAAACAAAGTGTTGTGCTTTTCGCCAAATAAAGAAAAACAAACATGATGCGCGTTCTGCCTTCTCACTGTCAGTGAAGTCCATTCTGAAACGCGTCCTAAGATTATTTTTAATTCCGCGAATACTTGTCATACAGGCACGAGTGTTTTTCCATAATGAAGCTTGAACTCTTCTTTTAAATGAATGAATTTATATAAAAAAACAAATATTCTCAGCTTATGTAATCTGTATGAAAAGAGAGAGATGTCAGTATTTTTCTTTCCAGCTCATTATACCTAATTACGCGTTAATGTGCCACGCCCACGGAGAGCGCGCGCTATTCAAACGCAAATGATCTAAGACGAGCCGTTCAAACATGCCAACGCCCACCAGCTGGATTATAAAACACATCGTGTTTAGTAAGTATCTTGTACAGCTGTGGACACAGCGTATCCTTTCACTGTGAGGAATAATACTATCTAATCCTGGAAAATGTACCAGAAGTGCTGGTAGTTTCATTTCGAGGAGCAACAGATCCAGCTGATGTAGTAAGTCATTTATTCTAGTGCTTTGTTCTAATCGTGATATTGAATTTGTCGGACTGTAAACCGCAAAAAGACTGTTTAAACATGAATTGCGTGTCTGTGTGTAGGCTAAATGATGAGTGAACGGCAAAGGCGCGCGCGCTTTGTTTACTACAGTTATACAGCGCGTGTCTGTGCCGTTCATTCACTCTCGCACCTACATTAGTAAACGTTATGTTTACATGAACAACACATACAAACTATATTGCTATAGCCTACTAAGATGAGTAAAAATAGACTGAAATAAAATGTCTGAATAAGCAACAAGCTGCAAATTCACATGTATATACTAATATATCATACACAATATATTACAGACTAAATATGAATATTTAGACACGGTTTTGTGATTAGTTTTGGATAGATTATAAAGTTTTGACTGTAAAAAAAGACTGTCACATTAAATAGGTACGCTTTTGTTCACCAATTTCTGCTCATAGTTAAATATACTATAGTATAATGTTTTGTCAAAAATAAAGTAGGTATATTGAATGATCAACTAAGATGTCATTATAGTGTTTGTTCCAATATTCAAACTAATGAATCCTTACCCTTTTTTAATACGTATGATAAAATGTATAGTTTTTACAAAGAAATACACTTGAAATATTGTTAAAATTGTAATTATTGTTGTAATTGTAACCCATTTGTAATTGGTTACAATTTCTAATTGTAAAATATGTATAGGCTATATAGATCATTTCTTTTGTCCTTGCATTCTTTGGGATCCTGTGACACACCTGTGTGAAAGGGCTAATTAATATGCAGCTCATTATGCGGCACATTATCCGGCCTTTGTCTTCTCAGGTGTGAACACGCCTCCACGCATATTGCCAAATCAGTGTATGTGTTTGTGTAAATGATTAGGCAGGATGATTTTCAGATCATTTTGAAGCAAAAATTCTAGGCAACAACACTGATTAGTCAAAAGTCTTGTGGACACATATTTAGTATGTGTTTTGTGGCCTTATTTCAGACACTTTAAGTTTTAGTTTTTTCAATAACCATGCATAAGCAATATTCTCTCAAAAATACAAACATGTTTCATAATTGTTGCTCAGAAATTACGGTAGCCCAGTTTGTGCTATATTGAGTGAATTTACACCTTTGCCATTAACATGTTTATAAATAACTGAAAAAAGCACAAATGTCAGAGCATGTCAGAACACCTCAAGGACCCCAAAAATCCTTAGACCTCAGAGGGTTAAACATGTCAGATGATTATTATATCCAAACTAATCCAAAAAGCATCTCACTAGTATTACATATTTGACAAACTGATTAATTACAATAACGTTCATGTATTGTTTGCAGTTTTAAGCTAATGGTGCATCAATTTCTATACTTTACACTGCAAGTACTTAATTCAAACTAGTAAACAAACAGGAGAAAACAAATCAAAGGAGTGTATAAACGCACTGGACAGCTTGCTGATTATACCGCAGACACATCAGGCAGTTTTCTGGGATGTTGGCATACAGCCAGTATTTGCCAGTGTCGGCTCAACTGTGCGCCCTTGACAGGACGTAATCCGTGAAGGCCAGCGCTCTGAACCTTTATTTGCTCTGAGGCACAAGTAAAGAGAGTTTAATCGCCCGTGTCTGTGTGAGTGTGTGTACCTGTGGTATCATAACCGGTGATCAGTACGGCATGGTTGGCATTGTGGCTGGAGCAGTGGTGCTGAATGATGCCGCCCAGGTAATCCTGCCAGCTGATGGCATCCACAATGACCACAAGAGGCCCGGACTCCACCAGGACACTCATCATCACCTCCTCATGTACACTAGAACAACATATCAATCCCAATGTATACAGTACTTACTAGGCTTACTTAGTTCAGACGTTACATTGCAGAATATGGGTAATGATAAATCCGTCCATCCAAATTGTACAGCATTTATTTAAAACAGAGTTTTTTTTAGTCTTTACTTGATCACTTTAATGTATTCATGAGATTTCCCTGCAGGCTGTGACAGAAATGGAAACTATGCAACCAGTAAAACGGTTGACCCAGTAGGTTAGGACAGAAATCATGTCATGTCACAGAAAGAACACAATGTAAGACAGTGACATCTGACATAAATGTTAACACCGAAACGCAGGTCAGAAGTGCTGCGTTTGTTTTTTGACCAGCCGTATGTGAGCTTAGTGAGTGTACAGTCAGTGACCCCGAGTAGCAAACAGAGTTGAAGAACAGATGAGTAAACAAAAAACATTGGCCCACATCCCAACAAACTTCAACCGTACACGAGGTCTACACTGCACTTAATGCACTGGCACAGCTGACCGTTGATGTAAAGCTCAAGGTATCTGCATGCTACATCTATTACCTGAAGTCATAAGCGGAGTAATTCCTCACTATCACTCCATCATGAGAACGAGGAAAGTACTGGCAGCTTCCAGCTACGGCTTTGAAGGGATACACTGCCTGATTCACTAACTTCAATTTGGTCTGAAATAAAACGGACATACAAAGGAGGATATTAGATGCACCAGTTATGGAACTTCTGGGAGGATAACAGACATCTTTAATTAACAGCTTGTTGTGGATGATACCGACAACTTTCCTTTGAGTTTTAACCCTCTCAGAACTGGAGTGGCTAGCTAATTACACCCTTATTAAAATCCTAATTAAAATGCTTGTTACAAAAAAACAAACAAAACAGATGTCATTTAAAAGCTTAGAACGTGGACTTCACAATACATTTCAGCACTTTTACCAACTTAATTACTGCTTTTAATCAGCTGTAATTTGATGTTTTGTTTGCAAAATTGAGGGAATATGGTCCAAATGATAATATAACTACTAAAACGTTTGGATAGCCTTGTTACACAAAGTTCGGGGCAATAACTTTTTAAAATGATTTTGAAAGAAGTCTCTTATGCTCACCAAGGCTGAATTTATTTGACCAAAATTACAGAAAAAAAAGAAATATTGAGAAATATTATTACATTTTAAATTAACTGCTTTAATATATTTTAAAAGGTAATCCTCGCATAAGAAAATATGCCATAAACTATTGGTTAAAGCCAGGAGTGTCTAGTCCTGCAGTCCAGAGTGCAGCTCCAACACACATGCCTGGAAGTTTCAGGTAATTCTGAAGACTTTGATTAGCTGGTTGAGGTGTGCTTAATTAGGACTGGACTGGAGCTGAACTCTGCAGGAGACTGGCCCGCAAGGAGCAGGATTCAACCCCATTGGTTAAAGCAATTAAAATGAATGGTAGTTGAATACACTATTATTATCAATTTAAATAATGCAATTTCCCCAGTTACATCATCATGAGAAAAAGAGACAGATGACAGCACCTGTATGAGCCAGTCCAGAGCTTCAGCAGGGGATCCACCATTACAGCCATAGTTTTCATAAGAGCAGTCTATAACCTGCTGCACACTGAGCTGCTGTAGTTTTCCACCACCTTTAGCTGACACGGATTCAATGGCCTCCACCACACTGAAGGCCCAGCAACCTCCACACTGCAAGAAAGAGCAAAAAGAAATGCGGAGTAAACATATCTATTACACATTGTAACAAAAAGGTCATATGTTGTGAAAAAATGTGAAGTTCAGATCTAAAGTCGTCACAGAACAGAAGTTGTGATTACAGTATCTCTTCCTCCCTGTTGTGACATATCCAAGTGGAAAAAGTTCTCAAATAATATAGGGTGGAACTTGATATTGTCCATGTGTAATTGATTGGATGGTTGTGGTTTGCTATTGCTGTGATCTCATGTGAGTGGCGTGATTTTTTCCCCCAAACCACTTCAGTGGAAATCCCGCCCTGCAGCTGATTCTAAAGTTTTCATTGGCCCTGTACTGATTGCCTACACCAAACACTGATCCCTAAACCTACCCGTCACTGCAACCTAAACCAATGAAATCAGCTGCAGGGCGGGATTTCCGCTGAAGTGGTTTGGGAAAAAAAAAAAAAAAAAAATCACGCATGTGAGTGACAGGTTGACGCCGCCCTCATGCCAGTAAACACATCAGAGAATAGAAGAGATGCCATTGCATAAGGGAGGGGAAGTTCCTTTAATTAAAGATTATGAGGGCATGAATTAAAATAATAATAATAATAATAATAATAATGATGGGCACAGATAAATAATTTATAATAAATACTGCACTTATTATGCAAAATAAAAATGGTCAGTTTGGATTTTATGGTGACTTTAACATCTAAACCCTACCGACTCCTGGTTTCGTACTGGTCCGACAACTCCATGGTCCCTCCAATCAAACCTGGGTGGATAATTCATCTTAATTTGAAATCCAGCCCTAGATTTTTCAAACTTTGGAGCCGTCTCAGCCCGAGCAGTGAGATATCGCTCTGACAATCAAACGAGGCAGGTCAGTTGCCATTATATAAAAAGTGAATCCATCTGTAAGCATCCTTATCCTGCATATACTCACCTTTGAATTGTTTCGGAGAGAAGTCAGAGAACTGGTTGATGCCATAACGGGCAGAGTGGTTTGATTTCTTCAACTGTGAGTTCAGAAAGGCTTGTCTCTTGAGGGAACTCTACAATGTGACAAAACAAGACATCACCAAAGGTGTCTTGCGCAACAGGTAAGATTGAATCAGGGAAATATATCACATGACAGAAACTAATGGAATTACTGGCATTGCCTAATATATATATATATATATATACTATAAAACTCAAATTCTAGAGTCTGTATTGAGACATGGTCACTAACTGTAGATTTACTTTATAATTCCAATATTTACATATATTAGAATCATGTCTATTGGCTGCCTTCAAAAACGAGTAAATTAAGCTGCCTACCTAGACAGCATTTCTGGGCATCCAAGGGGCATTTAGCTGTATTTGTGAGAGAGTCCTCATCTTATGTTGCCTAAAAATACTGTCTAGTTAGACAGCTCACTAGGTTGTGAGACGCATTGTCTCTTAATCATAGGCAGCGATTGTCGATGAATGAGTTTTTATGATACGGATTTAATGCTGTCGTTGTAATGTGAGATATTAATGTTAGTCCACTAAATATACCTGTAAATTAATCAGTCTCTGATCGAGTTCCTTGTTTTCATTTTCTTGCTGAAAAGTCATCATTCGTTCTTCGTCCGTCAGATATTTCCTACTTAACGTTAGTTCGACGCTGATGGATCCCGTGAGCAGTTCATAGTAAATTATCAAAACAACAAATATTAAAGTAAACGCCATTTAAACTGAATCATTAACAAACGTTTAGCAAAGCCGTCAGTAACGTTACTCTTTAGCAACTTTCATTTCTGCTCTAGGTAATTTCCTGCAGCAGAAGTAGAGCGCTCTATCGCCCTCTAGCGGCTGATGAAAACATTACCTGAGAGCGCCCTCTTACAAATCTATGGTTGCGGACTTGTGGGACACAGACAGGCTCTTGAAATGTAAAAGGAACCAAAGCACTGAAGGAATCACAGACGAAAAGGCTAAAGACACTAAACTCGTAAATGCATTGTATTACATGAATTTAATACAATAGCGTTTATGAGGCGTCTAATTATACGCCATTCAAAATAAATAAGGGTTAGTTCACCCAAAAATGAAAATTATTTCAATTACTCACCCTCATGTCGTTCCAAGCCCGTAAGACCTCCGTTCATCTTCGGAACACAGTTTAAGATATTTTAGATTTAGTCCGAGAGCTTTCTGTCCCTCCATTGAAAATCTACACCTTGTCCAGGAAATAAAGGAAATAAAGACATCAAAGTAGTCCATGTGACATCAGAGGGTTAGTTAGAATGTTTTGAAGCATCGAAAATACATTTTGGTCCAAAAATAACAAAAACTATGACTTTATTCAGGATTGTATTCTCTTCCGGTTCTGTTGTCAATCCGCGCTCTGCTGCTGACGTGTTATCTGGTGCGTCCGAGCTTACAGTCTGAGGGAGACGCACGCTGTAAACAAAACAATCTTCGCAAACATGTCTAAAGATTTCGACACAGAGGAAGACTTGTATTTTTTTGCCCAGCTATATTTATTTGAACCCGAATACACGGACAAAACATGAAAAGGAGGTTTGAGAGGGATGTGCAGGTAGCTGGCTTTAGACCAGTGGAGTTGTCGATAAGAACAGTCTTGTCCAGTCACTTGATTACACAATGTCTTTCTTTATTAGGTATGTTTGCATATGTGGGTGTGTGGTTTCTAAAAGGGAAATGATATGAGATACAATTAGCTACATAATGCCACAATACAAGGCCACAATCCATTTGAATGACAATCAAACATTTGTACATTTAAACAGACAGAAAGGAACAGTCTCATAATTAAAGTAACATACGGTCAAAAGAGAAACGTATGGAACTTACATAGTTCAATAACGCACACAGGGCAGGAGACAAGGCATTTCCAGCAGCAACATACAAGGATTCCTCCATGTGACAGGAACAAAGAGAAAGGGCTGTGCACAGGTGCTGTCTAATAAAGTCTGTGGCTGATTGGAGCTAATTAGATGAAGGTGTGGGGAACTGCATGGGGAACTGAGTGGCAAAGAAAAAATGGGCGTGGCAACTGCAGGACAGACAGGAAACTTCCAAACAGCCGCCCCCAAATTTGTCTTGCAAATTTGCTTGAGTGGAAGGTCATGGGGGTTCAGGTAGGGCAGGGAGTGGGATGAGGCGGGCAACAGGTCTCGTGTACTGTTTGTCCCCCACCTGGACATCTGCAACCCTACAATGGGCGTCCTTGCCGGGATGAAGGGAAATCACTTTACCTACTGGCCAGAGGGACCGAGGGAGCTGAGGGTCAAGAATGAGAACAACAGTGTTTAGTTGGAGGTTAGGATTATCAGTGCGCCACTTCTGTCTAGACTGGAGAGAAGGAAGATAATTTCTGAGGAAGTGGGCCCAAAAATGATCAGAAAGAATCTGACTATGACGCCACTGACGGCGGCTGCGCAGCTCAGAGTCAGGATACGTTACCAAAGGGAGGGAAGAGTCATGCCGCCCCATGAGCAACAGGTTAGGAGTCACCGGATCAGGATCAACTGCAGGACACTCAGACAGGAAACTTCCAAACACAACAGATAACACGTCAGCAGCGTCTTACGTCATCAGTCACTGAACGCGGATTGACAACAGAACCGGAAGACAATACAATGCTGAATAAAGTCGTAGTTTTTGTTATTTTTGGACCAAAATGTATTTTCGATGCTTCAAAAAATTCTAACTTAACCCACTGATGTCACATGGACTACTTTGATGATGTCTATTTCCTTTCTGGACAAGGACAGTATACCGTGTATAAGTTACATTTTCAATGGAGGGACAGAAAGCTCTCGGACTAAATCTAAAATATTTTAAACTGTGTTCCGAAGATGAACGGGGGTCTGACGGGCTTGGAACAACATGCGGGTGAGTCATTAATGACATAGTTTTCATTTTTGGGTGAACTAACTCTTTAATGCTTTCCATGAAATTAAAAGGTCAGACACTTAATGGTGCCCATGTAACTCAGTTATTATAAAAGTAAGTACTATGTGATGGCAAAATTAATGATATATTCTCCTGATGTAATTATTTTCTGAAGCTGCCTGTAATTAGGCCTATATTAAAGTGATTTAGTAACATGTAACATTTTTTTTAATTCCACTGCTATAAATAATAATAATAATAGTAATAATAATTCATCTTAAATGTTCCTAAATAAAAATCTACTTCACTCTTCTTTCTCGTTTGTTTTGGGTATTTAAACTCCAAAGAGGACAGGACCCACAATCCAGACTTGAGCTCAAATAGCACCAGTTAAGATCATTTATACATCCATCCATGACAGTGTTCTTATTGTTAAAGGTAGAATATGTAAGAATTGTGTAATAAAATATCCCCAAATCACTGGCACAGTGTGATATATTTCCTGCAGTTGTGTAGGCCTACTTACAATATCCCAAAAGGGATTTTTTATTTCAGAGAAATTCCAATTTTAAATAAGTGGCCGTCCCGGAAAAAAATGTCGCCTGTCAATGACGCAATATCCGCGCTATCCTCGGTTTTCCGTTCATACTGCCATGGTGACAGACGTGGACAACTGGGTAGTGCGTAACGTTTAGCGGCACGCAGTTCCTGTTTCTTTCAAACATAGACCATGGTAAGCAGACTTTAGGAAAAACAAGAACTAAAATGAGGATTAATATCAGCGTGGCGTTTTTGAGAAATGCCGAGAGCTCCACGTGCGCGACTTGGACTTGACAGAGCTTCACGAGTCACGACTTGACAGCTTTATTAGACAGGTGAGCAAATGTACAAAACAAATCAATGTTATATAACGTTAGCTCAACATGATGAAATGTTAGAATATGGTCAGTATGTTATTCTAATGTTGATCTAGCTTACTGCTACTTTCGTATAGCAAACGAACTAACACGTAGAATAACATTATAACTTTCAACACACATTTAAATGCTGTTTAGTGTGATAGTGTAACGTTAGACCAAGTGAAGCAGCGCTGCGTTATCTCACAAGTTTAATTCGTCTAATAAACGGACCTGTGTGAGTAATCCAGCACTTACGGGTAGTTCGGTAAAATGAAATGTCCTTATTCCTTTATATCCGCGGGACTCGCGTGTCTCTTTAGCTATCGCGACCTGCTTACCACTAATGTTAAAAAACATGAATGTTTGCACTCATCCATATTCCATAAACATTATTAGATCCATTAGTTTGACAGCAAGTCCCATCATTCAGCTCATCACTGCGTCATCAACGTACGCCTTTGTTATTTTTGGAAACTGCGCCCTCTTGTGGCGAAAAAATCTTACACAATTGTGCCTTTAACTAAAAATAAAACAATCTTTTCAAAAATACATATTAGATGAGAATTTTTGCCTTGGCAACTAACTGAAATAAAAGAAAAGTTGAAGTACTAAAATTAATTAAGCTTAAACTGGATTAAAAAGAGCTGAATATACATATTTAAAATATAATAAAATGACAAAAGCACATTAAATTACTGAAACAAAAAAAACCTGAAAATTAAGCAAATATAAAAAATTAATAAATACTATAATAGTGTATTAAACAATACTAAAATAACACTGATCCATGTTGTATTTAGTTTAAAGGTCCCATGACATTTCACT